>JAKUBL010000001.1:409572-1017935 GCA_030563225.1 Petasospora hungchunana | reverse complement strand
GGGGGGGGGGGGGGGGGGGGGCGAGTGAGGGTTCTCCTGCCAATTCCTTAGTAAGTACACTGGAAGCACAAAAAAACAGGGGAACCCGCACAGACCAATCAACATAGATGCTCTGAGTTCCCTTCTCTATAGTGATCAAGTCTCTGAACTTCTGCGGCGCTGAATGTAAAATCTGGGCGTAACAGCACGTCGCGTATACGGAGGGGGGGGGGAGGGGGCACACCTCGAAGGGGCCAATTGCAGCACAGCATGAATTGTTGGCAGAATTGTAGAGGCGCAAATCTAGCTTGGAGAAAGGCGATAAAAGCACATGGAAACCAACTCAATGGACATATCAGATCAACACAATAGTAGATAAACAACCGATTTCCCAACCCAATTCCCACGCAAACACGGCATCCGGGCACTAAAATCCGTAGGCGCACGCACAATGACCATCGGCGGCCACAGAAAAATTTGCCCAACCCGCGTTGGATTCAGATTAGAAAAATTATGGGTCCTCTCTCCTATTCTTCGCCACCAAACACACAAAGAACTGCCGTCCTTTCCACTCACTAACTACCCAGGTCCCGATCCTTCTTTCCTATTGCCTGCACCACACACACCATCCCGCACTCTCCTCTCTCCTCTTCCCTCTTTCCCTCTCCCCTCTCCCCTCTATCCCTTTTTGACATGTCCTTCTCCAACGTCTATGGCGGCTTCCAGCAGCAGCAGCAGCGTCAGCAGCCCCTGTACCAGCAACCGCCACAGCAGTCTTCCCTGCGTAACTCCACCTCTCAGCTGTGGATGGGCGAGCTAGATCTCTTCTGGGACGAGATGTTTGTTAAATCCATATGGTCCAGCCTCGGCTTCCCTACCGTCAACGTCAAGATGATCAAGGACGCCAAGATCAACCCACAAGCATTCAATGCCGGCTACTGCTTCGTGGAGTTCCCTAATCTTGAGCTCGCATCCAACGCCCTTTCCAAGAACGGCACTCGCATCCCAAACACCACGAAGACTCTGAAGCTCAACTGGGCCTCTGGCGGTTCCTCCGTTGCTCCTATTGCCAGACAGGCACAGGTGTCCAACGAGATCTCCATTTTTGTTGGTGATCTCAGCCCAGACGTGACCGAGTCTCTTCTCTTTGAGTTCTTCGGGTCCAAGTACGCATCCGTGTCTGCCACCAAGATCATGCTTGACCAACAGACAGGTCAGTCCAAGGGTTATGGCTTTGTTAGATTCACCAGCGAGTCCGACCAGCAGAGAGCGCTGAACGAGATGCAGGGTGCCATGCTCAACGGTAGACCAATTAGGGTGTCGACCGCTGTGCCAAAGAACAGATCACAGAACCAGTTCCAGACCCGTCCACAGTCTTTCAACAATGGGTTCATGGCTCCTCAACAGCCCGTCCAGCAGCAAATGCCTATGCAGAACCAGTTTGTTCAGCAGCAGGTTATGACCTCGATGGACTCTCAGTACCAGCCACCAATGAACCAGTTCACGGACCCAAACAACACCACCGTCTTCATTGGTGGTCTTTCATCCATTGTCACCGAGGAGGACTTGAGACTTTACTTCCAGCCATTTGGTGATATTACCTACGTCAAAATCCCAATTGGCAAGGGCTGTGGTTTCGTTCAGTACACCACCCGTTCCTCCGCGGAGCTCGCCATCTCCAAGATGCAGGGCTACCCTATTGGTACTTCCCGCATCAGATTGAGCTGGGGCCGTTCCAACGCCAACCCAAAGCCCCAGCAGTACAGACCCCAGCAGGAGTTGCCTATGCTCTATGGGTTTGAACAGCAGCAACCACAGCAGCAGCCTCAGCACCAGTTGACTTCCCCATCATCCCAGCAGCCATCCCAGACCTCATCCATTACCGGACTCACTGGTGAGTATGGCGTTCCACAGATTGGCATGATGAACCAGTTCAACGTCGAGCAGACTGAGAACAACAACAACATGGACCAGTCTAGATTGAACCAGTTGTACTTGGCCGCCAGGGATGGAAGATTGGATGCGCTTGACTCTGCCACGAACGGGTACATTTTTGCCTGATTCCCCTCATCAACTTGTTATGTTTCATTTGGCATCATTTGTCTTTTGTTAGCTCGATTTGTCCCCTGACATCTCTTTTTGATCATATTGCTTTGTCCTTTCCTCAAACTTGTTTCCAATTCCCGTTTGTCCTGATGTTAATTGTTTCCTCTCGCCGCCATGAATCCTTTACTTTACACAATGACCCGCTGGTGCTTTGTTTTTAGTTTTTATTTGGTTTTGTTGTATGATTATCCACTCGCTTTCCCACACTCTTCATCATCTCCGCTCCCATTTTCTACCTCATTGTGATTTGAAGTTTTTTTTCTCTCTCTCTCGCCAATTTGGATTGGTTGACGTTTTATCATGAAGTACACACACATATATATGCATTTGAGTCTTTTTACAATCACTAATATCTACACGCTTCTATCTTTCCAAATCTAGTTGATGCAAATTATTTAGCCGATCAATGTAGGCGCCAAACGCGATATGAGGCCATCCAGATCAGAGAGACTAGGGAGACTATAAATCAGACTCAAGGCTGTTAAGATGGATATCAAGTTTTGAGATGATTCTGTGTATATCTTCAAAGAGCAATAAATAATAAATAAGGGGCAAATAAATAATAGGAATAAGTTAATAGGTCTTGTCGATTCTCACACCGTACAGTTGTGCATCCTCGTCACCTTTGGCACCGAGATCCTTAGCAAGACCACCAGGATAGCTTCTAGGGACAGCATTTCTCTCTGGATAGAAGAAGAAGTACATGATAGCACTGAACGCTCCAATACTGGCAAAGAACATAAGCTGGAGTTGAATAGCCTTAGCATCACTCACGGTGTCGTAGTAGTGTGGGGACCACATGTTCAGCAGGTCATCGTCAGGGTGCAATGGCTGTCCAAAGTTTCTTCTGTTTTGTACATCGTCAAATTTCCCATCAGGATCTCTGTAGTAGTACAATTCAGGAGGCACGTCAGGGTAGTCGTCGATGGAGTTGTCTTCCTTTGGGGCGGAGACGGAGGACTGGAATCTTTGGAGGAACAAGAGCGGCGAGAGTGAGGAAGCGCTTCCGAGACGGGAGATACCTCCCATTGGTGAGAACACTCTAGAACGAAGCATTTGATTGGGGTTGGGGACAGTGCGCTGCGTTATATTGGAGTTGAAGATCGTGGTTCTGTTTCTCCGCTTTTGTTTTGCTGGACGCCCATTCGCGGAAGGAGCAAGAGACAAGTGCTACATAACCATCTCTCATTAATGACCCGTATCGAAATGACAGATGAGGTCTGGGTGTTTGGTCAATAGCGCGTACCGATCTTTTCCAAACGCCCCCTCCCTCTACGGCCACAACGCGCTCTTCAAACAACGACGGTAAGGTTCAATTGCGGTTGATCTAGGAGCGGACTTTGCACAGAGATATGGTAAGATCCGAGTCGGTAGAGGTGCCATCAAAGCGCCCCGAGAGTGACCACGAGGAGCCAGAAACAGCGCCGAAAAGACGAAAGTCTACCAGAGTCCATGCCCCCGTCAATTACGCTCCTCCATCAAGAAGAACATCTGAGAGGCTCTCGCCCGACGAATCGAAGAACCAACATGTTTTGCGAGCGGAGAACGGGTCCTACATTGTAAACTCCGACGCTATGAAGAAACATCTCGAAGAAACGCTATCGCCCATCGATGCCTTGGGGAAGCTCAGCGCTAAGCACAGACTTCTGAAATCAGAGCTTTTCCATCTTCAGCAGTTTACATCTCTTACTACATGGGATCCAGAGGCACAACCATCAAAGCTTTTTCAGGATTTTGCAGACGATCTTTGGAAAGAACCAGACGACACAACAAACGGAAACGGAGCTTCGAAGCAAAGGAGACAAAGGCACAGTTCTCGTGCCACGACAGATCCACTCAAGGCTTCTGTTGATGACGCTGAGGCCAAGTTTATGGACGAAGTTCTCAATCCCTCCAAGTACTACAAAGATCAGTTTCTCATACAAAGACCATCCAAAACATCGAAGGCTAAAGCCAAGTCAATAAGCAAGCAGTCTGCTGGTTCACCCTCCAAACCAACGAGACCTATTATATCACCAGCAAAGAGCAGGTCGTCAACAAAAAAAGGTCGCAGTTCCAGATCCCGTCAAATTGAAGATAGTGACGACGAGGGAGAATCAGAAGAATCAGAAGAATCAGAGTCAGAAGAGGAAGAAGAACGAGATGACGTCGAGACATTCTTCCCCAATGGTAAAGTTCCAAAACTGAAGCTCTTATTTGGCCCTCCAGAAGCCACTGTCACAAATCCGGCTCATGTTGCCAAACCAGAGTTTGACTCACTGGAGGCATACCTAGAGTCTTACAGAACGCTTGAAGAGGATATGACACTTGAAGAGTTTGATATGTATATCGAGGAGAACAGAGATCTTGTGGAGAAGATGAAGCGTGCTGCTCGTAACGACGTCATCACCGTCGATGAGGAGTTCGTTATCTCGAAAGTCCCTCCGCCTCAGCCGTTCAGAGATCCCCTGAAGAACATCCACACACATCAGGATCATCTTGTGGCACAAGCAATCCATCTATCTCGACTACTTGGCGACTCGAAAAAAGCACGCATCTCTCGAGCAAGAAAGGTGTCGTTGATGGTAGAATCTCACTTCAAGAGATTGGCCGGTGCTGAAGAACGCAAGCGCAAGGAAGAAGAGAAGAGGCTTAAGGGCCTGGCCAGAAATGCCGTGCAGGCCGTCAAGAAGAGGTGGACATTGGCCGAGAAGGCTTATCGTATCTTGAAGAAGCAGGAATCTGAAGAGTTGAAGAGAATCAAGGGAAAGGAGCACTTGTCCCAGATGCTTGAGCATTCTACACAGCTTCTTGAAGCCCAACTGACAAGGCAGAGTGACGAAGAGGGTAACGATGAGATTGATGGGGATAGTGATGCCGAGATGGCTGACAGTGAAGCACTCCAAGATATTGACGATTCGAAGTTGTCCGTCGATCAGCTCAGGATGAAGTATGCACAACTCCAAAGCATGAACTTTGAAGAAGTGAGTGAAGCCACAGCTACAGAGCGTGACACCACAGCGGTTGAAGAGACTGACAAAGAGGAGGAAAATGTGACACATACTGAGACAAGACCTGTTGAGCTGACCGAGAAGGAGAAGGAAGTTGTCGAGTCTGAACAGAACCAGGATCACGACTCTTTATTGGACAGCGATACATCCCTAGATTCAGAGTCAGACGAGAGTTCTGAGTATGATAGCGAAGAGGAAGAACAGACTATAAAACCCAGTGGATTGGCTTCCTTGTTCGGAAACGTCGGTAAAGACGAAGATGAGGATATCGAGTACTCCGGGGAGGAGAAGGAGACCAGCGCGGGGGAAGACGAGGAAGATGAAGACAGAGATACTCCAAGATCCTCTCCAGAACCAGGACAGATGAACAGCACCAATGATTCAAGGGCTACCTCTGAAATCACAGAGAATGGTGTTGTTGATGTTCCTACTCCTGACTTGATCTTGAGAGGCAACTTAAGATACTACCAGAAGCAAGGTCTCAACTGGCTGGCTAGTCTGTACAACAACCACACTAATGGTATCCTTGCAGATGAGATGGGTCTCGGTAAAACCATCCAGACGATCAGTCTGTTATCATACTTGGCTGTCTTTAAGGGTGTTTGGGGTCCCCACTTGATTATCGTTCCGACTTCCGTGCTGCTCAATTGGGAGATGGAGTTTAAGAAGTTTGCCCCTGGGTTTAAGCTGATGGTGTACTATGGATCCCCACAACAGAGAAAGGAGAAGAGAAAAGGTTGGAACAAACCTGATACTTTCCATGTCTGTATCACATCATACCAGCTCGTGTGTCAAGATCAGCAGATCTTCAGGAGGAAACGCTGGAGATACATGATTCTTGATGAAGCACATAACATCAAGAACTTCAAGTCTAACCGTTGGAATGCTCTTCTCAACTTCAATACTGAGAACAGATTACTTCTGACAGGTACGCCACTCCAGAACAACATCATGGAACTGTGGTCCCTTCTCTACTTCCTCATGCCATCCAGTAAAGCAAACCAAGCCATGCCATCTGGGTTTGCCAACCTTGACGATTTTCAGCAATGGTTCGGAAAGCCTGTTGACAAGATCATCGAAGGTGGAATGCAAGGCGTTGACGAAGAGTCCAAGCAGACTGTTGCCAAGCTCCATCAAGTTTTGAGACCATATTTGCTCCGCCGTTTAAAAGCTGACGTGGAGTCTCAGATGCCAGGGAAGTACGAACATGTGGTCCAGTGTCGCTTGTCAAAGAGACAGTACAAGTTATATCATGAGTATCTTGCTAGAAGTGATACCAAGGAGATGCTGAGAAATGCCAACTACATTTCCATTATCAACTGTCTGATGCAACTGCGAAAAGTGTGTAACCATCCGGATTTGTTCGAGGAGAGACCAATCATGACTTCTTTTGCTGTTTCCAAGTCTGTGATTACACCATATGAGTCTACCAACACTTTGGCACTACGCTTGCTGGAGAAGGGAAAGAGAGACTCATGTATTGATCTCAGTGTATTGAACTTGAACTTTGTAAACTTTGAGGTGGAGGGGCTGAACACATTCCACTGTGCCACGGTTGAGAAGATCAAGTCGTCGTCTATTTTGGGGAAACAGGTCGAGAAGCTGAAAGAAGAACTGACACAGGACTTACCTATCAACTTCACAAACATTGAGGAGTTCTACAAGTTCTCGGTATATCATCAGAAACGCCAATTGCTTGGCCAACTTCAACAAGCGTTATACCTGAACAACCTCAGATGTGAGAAAAAGCCAATGTATGGAGCAAATCTGATCAGATCGTTGAAGGTCTTTGAACCTGTGTGCGTTGATGAAGTTTCGTTCGGCGAAGAGTTGATGAAACCATTGGTGTCAAGAATATTGTCAGTTCGTGATGATATCGAGAGATTTGCGTTTGTTACTCCTTCCGTTGTGACGCTGAACATGAAGAAGATGGCTGTGACCAAGGAGTTGGCTGATGAGTTGTGTTCTAATGGGTCCATGATTGAGAATCCATTCCATCAGATGCAGACGAAGCTGTCGATTCAATTCCCAGATAAGAGTCTTCTATTGTACGACTGTGGTAAGCTGCAGAAGCTGGCCAAGTTGTTACAAGACCTGAGGGATGGTGGACATAGAGCATTGATATTCACACAGATGACCAAGGTGTTGGACATCTTGGAGCAGTTCTTGAACATCATGGGTATTAGATACATGAGATTGGACGGTGCAACAAAAATTGAGGATCGTCAGATTCTGACCGAGAAATTCAACTCCGATCCAAAGGTCATGGTATTCATCTTGTCTACGAGATCTGGTGGTTTGGGTATCAACTTGACTGGTGCAGACACGGTCATCTTCTACGACTCTGATTGGAATCCAGCTATGGATAAGCAGTGTCAGGACCGTTGTCATCGTATCGGTCAGACGAGAGATGTCCATATTTATCGCTTCGTGAGTGAGTACACCATCGAGTCGAACATATTGAAGAAAGCGAACCAGAAGAGACACTTGGACAATGTTGTGATCCAAGAAGGTGAGTTCACGACAGATTACTTCAGCAAATTGTCAGTGAAAGACCTGCTTGGTGACGAGGGCAGCGAAGGCTTGGACGATACCAAACCTCTGTTCGGTGACTCTTCCAAGATAACCAGTGCATTGGCTCAAGCAGAAGATGAGGCCGATGCCAAGGCTGCCAAAGAGGCCATGAAGGAGACGGAGGTGGATCAAGAGGACTTTGAAGAGGAGGGAGAGAAGAAGGACGAGTTTGGTGAGGATGACGAGGGAGTTGGACACATTGACGAGTATATGATCCGTTACTTAGCCAACGGGTTTTATTACAATTGAGAGTTAATAAAAGCATTGTGACGTATTTTCGTTTTTTTAGGAATGTTTTGTTTCTGTTTTATCGCAGGGGTGACTTTTGTGCCGCACCTTAAAACAACGATGAAACATGAAACATCAGCGCAGCGGCTAGCGCTATAAAGACAACAACACCTTCGGCGAAAACTCCCTTGAAACCCAGATCAGAATGGATACGTTTTCGAAAGCTCATGACAACTACCATCATTATGGACATCACCACGACACTCACCACACAAGTCGAGATGACGCAAGCAGCCATTGTTCAGGGGTTCCTCGACATCACTGTGACCCAGACTCCGACTCCAACAGCGCCACTGGGCATCACACTTGCCAACAAGGCCGCTTCGGTAACGAGCGATGCACCTAAAACAATTTACACGATCTTCTCCTCTTCAACGTCCACGGCCACCTCAGTGGCTTCATCATTGGGTGTTTCAAACGGCGGACTCAACGAGGGTTTCCTTCCCACATCATCCTCAGCCACTGACAGCAACATTGGGCTTGTCATTGGAATTCCGGTTGCTGTTGTTGGAAGTGTGCTACTCGTGATTGTTGCGTGGTACTACGTTCGCAATAGACGTCTCAGAGCATTGGGCTCCAGTGATCGGTTTGAAGCCAACTATGACGAGAGGTTCAACTACAAGGGAGAGTCTTCCCCGTACAACATGAGAGCTGTATATCACGTGAAGGCCCAGCCACAAATGACTGCTGCTGTCCTGCCTCCTTTCTATTCTCAGTCTGAGATCTCTCTAAGAGAACCACAGACAGGACCAGTGACAGCCAAATGGAACCTCAGCACGCCACTCAGCAAATGGTTTGCTAAACACTCACAAGTTTCACCTGCATCTAGTCACGAGTCACTCAGCACTGCTCCCTTCTCCCCAATTGTCGCACTGAAGGAGTTTAAACTGAAGAGAAGCAGACGCAACGAAATCAATGAGAAGTCTCCAATCCTTCCACGTTTTCCAGAGACGAGCTATCAACCACAGACATACCATGCCACCACTGAATCTATCTCATCCAGTGAGTCTTCCATTACAAAGCAACAAGTTCCTGCAGATTACACCAAGACTATGGATGTTCCTAAGCTGCAACCAGTGAGACACATGAAGAAGAACAAGAGATCAGATGTGAACAAACCACTCCCATTGAAGCCACAGCTGGCTAGTGCAAAGTCCTTGGAAGGTCTTGAGAAACGAGTTTATGACCGAATGATCCCAACCACGCCTGTTGTTGATGCCAACAAGACTGATGACAGATTGTATGTGGTGATTCAGAAATACAACAAGAACCTCGCCGATGAACTTACTATCACCAAGGGAGAGAACATCAAGGTCCTGGCTAGACACACTGACGGATGGTGTTTGGTAGAAAAGGTGGACATATCCGGTAGGACGCTTGAATCAAGTTCTATGAGCTACTTGAACGAGGCTAGAGGTGTCATCCCGGAGATGTGTCTTGCTAAAGCGTAGAAATATAAGCGTTGCATTTAGAAAATGAAAACAATGTAGATTGAAAACAGGAGCGGCCAGCGCTCTTCTTTATAACTGATCAGCAAATTTGACTGACGGGCTAGCTTCATCCAACTCCAGGTGTTCTTCGAAGTTTTCGTAGTCCAAAGCAAACTTCTTATGGCCTCTAGCAAACCAGTAGATGAGAGAGTAGAAAGTGAACGCCACCAGCACAACGGATGCGTAGTTCATAGAGTCAGCAGCAACTGGCATAGACATAGGGAAAGAGAAGAACACAACGGCAAAGACGGCCCAGCACAAAACAACGATGTTGGCAAACATTCCAACTGGTCCAAGCCAGAATGGACCGTGCTTGATACTGTTTCTGCCCTTGTACAACAAACAGACGATAGGAATGGCATAGGACAATAGCAAGAAAGTAATACAACCGACAACCATGGCGTTGTATGCAGTGGTGGATCCCATGTAGATACAGCCAATAACGGCACACCAGAAGCAGGACATAATGTGGGCATTTACTGGAAGACGAGTCTTTTGGTTGACTTGAGACCAGTATCTTGATCCAGGAAGGCCCTGGTCTCTTGAGAAGGACCAGCAGAGACGAGCCATCCAAGTCTGGGAGGCAATATTACATCCAAAGGCAGTCAGGACAATCAAAGCCTCAAGACAGAGGGCCCCGTGCTTGTTCCCCAAAGCTTGATAATAGAGATCAAGAATCGGGACACCGGTGACGGAGTTAAGAATGTCATCGAGATTGGTGATGGAAAAGAACATAGCGAGACAGTAGCAGAAAGAAGTGCCGAACCCAATGGCAACAGTGGACATGATAGAGATAGGGATCCAACGTTCTGGCTCATACATTTCTTCGGACATGTGAGTAGCACAATCCAAACAAGAGAATGACCAGGCTGGGTTGATGAGACCGACAATGAACGCAATAGCAGAGGAGGACCAGCCGGTACCATTGTTGAACTCAACAAACACAAAATCTGCACTTTGATAGTTTCCTCTAGAGCAGATCAGGACGGTGATGGTGATGACAACGAACGAAAAGAGAGAAGTGTAAAGAGCAGCTGCTGAGATGGCTGGCAATGGTTTATCGTAGATGTTAAAGAGGGCAATGAAGACGTTACACAACTCAAACGTCACAAAGACTTCCCAGGTGCTTGGGTACTCCGTCTTTCCAGCACTTAGATAGTACATACCGACGATGGCTTGTGCGATAGATATCGTCACCGAGGCCGAAGTAAAGATAGAACCAAACCAGGCGTAAGAACCACACATGTAAGCCCAGAATCTTTGGTACTTCTTTGGTGCCAATTGGAAAGTCCAGTAGTACTGGCCACCAGAGTTTTCAGGGTAAGCAGAGACAAGTTCGGAAAGGGAAATACCGATACAGGAGGCAATACAGGCAATGATTATTATACCATAAATGATCAACATGGGACCACCAGAGGAGATACCTGTCACCAGCGAAGCAGACATACCGAACCAGGAGTTCGTAAGACCAAAACCAACGCCTAGAAGGGACCAGATGGTGAAGTTCTTTCTCAACGCACCGTGTTCATGAAGACTCTTTGATTGCAATGCATGGATGGTGGTCTCCTCAACGTGGCCGTGCTCCAGGCTAGAGTTGGACGAGACCTCGATTCTCTCATTGTGCTTAGAGTCGGTGGACATGGTTGGCTACTAGGACACACCTCGCAGGTTCTGACGTGGAATAAGCAACGTCTTTATATGTGACAATAGACTTATCTACCTTGACACAAAAGCGGTGGATTACCGCCAGCACGGATCTCAAGGCGTAATCAACGTTGATTTCACTGGCTGCATGTCCGAATCCCCTCGCATCTTTGACATCTTCTGTGGAGAACTTTCCTTATCAGCGAACCGTTTCGGGGCAAAAAAAGCCCGCTGATCTGGTAACCCAGGCAACATCGAGATGCAGTGTCTGGATTTGAACCCCCACTATCAACCGCGTAGTTTAGGTAGATATTGCGGGGGGTTTATCGAAGAGGATAAAGTATATCAATAGCCATTTTCGATCCGCTTAACCCCCATTTTCTTTTGCCCCTGGCTCTTCTCTATTATCTAACGTTTTTGGATAATATTTTGGCTATAAGAATAATAATTCATATTGATGTGTTCACCCACTTTCGGCACCCGCCATAATTTGATCCAGGCCGGCTGGCAAACCTTCATATTGTCAACCATTAATTATAATCGGGACTGCATATTAAGCTAAAACTTCCAGTTAGTAACCGTTACTTCTAACGTATATTTAATCAACTGTCATGGTATAAGCATCATTCGACCAGCAGTTAGATAATGATATTATTAAAAACGTCAAGTCAATTTCATAAATAGTTATTATATATTTCCTTTTATACTCCCGTTGATCATGATCATGATAATGATCATGCACTAAATTGGTTTCATATTTGATCAGTACTGCTAATTAATAATCCACAATCTAAATTCTACTAGCAGTGCATGCGCTTGCCGGAATATAACAAGATTTGAACTCATCTAATTTTTCTAACAATCACAAAAAAACCAACGCTTGCAGGAACTCCAGACTCACAGACCAGCTCGGTGTCTATGGATGCATCAAAATCAAAACAAAAGAACAGACAAACTTACAACGAAGTGGTAGAGTCCGTTGGCTTCTCCTCCTCACTCTCGGACTCATCATCGTCGTAGTCCAATGCAAACTTCTTGTGGCCTCTAACCATCCAGTATGCAATAGCGTAAATGGTGAAAGCTGCCAACACGACAGAAGCATAGTTCATAGAGTCAGCAGCGACTGGCATAGACATAGGGAAAGAGAAGAACACAACGGCAAAGACGGTCCACGCAAGAACCACAATGTTTGCGAACAAGCCAAGGGGACCAAGCCAGAATGGACCATGCTTGATACTGTTTCTGCCCTTGTACAACAAACAGACGATAGGAATGGCATAGGATAACAGCAAGAAAGTAATACAACCGACAACCATGGCGTTGTAAGCCGTGGTGGAGCCCATGTAGATACAGCCAATAACGGCACACCAGAAGCAGGACATAATGTGGGCATTTACTGGAAGACGAGTCTTTTGGTTGACTTGAGACCAGTATCTTGATCCAGGAAGGCCCTGGTCTCTTGAGAAGGACCAGCAGAGACGAGCCATCCAAGTCTGGGAGGCAATATTACATCCAAAGGCAGTCAGGACAATCAAAGCCTCAAGACAGAGGGCCCCGTGCTTGTTCCCCAAAGCTTGATAATAGATGTCCATGATTGGGACACCAGTGACAGAGTTGAGAATGTCATCCAAGTTCTTGATAGAGAAGAACATTGCAATACAGTAGCAGAAAGAAGTGCCGAACCCGATGGCAACAGTGGACATGATAGAGATAGGGATCCAACGCTCTGGCTCATACATTTCTTCAGACATGTGAGTAGCACAATCCAAACAAGAGAATGACCAGGCCGGGTTGATGAGACCGACAATGAACGCAATAGCAGAGGAGGACCAGCCGGTACCATTGTTGAACTCAACAAACACAAAATCTGCACTTTGATAGTTTCCTCTAGAGCAGATCAGGACCGTGATGGTGATGACAACAAAAGAGAAGAGAGAAGTGTAAAGAGCAGCAGAAGAAATAGCTGGGAGTGGCTTGTCCCAGATGTTGAAGAATGCCAGGGCGACATTACACAACTCGAAAGTGAGGAACACTTCCCAAGTCTTTGGGAAATCGGTCTTTCCGGCACTGAGGTAGTACATACCAACAATAGCCTGAGCGATAGAGACAGTAACGGAAGCGGATGTGAAAATGGAACCAAACCAAGCGTAAGAACCACACATGTAAGCCCAGAATCTCTTGTACTTCTTTGGTGCCAACTGGAAAGTCCAGTAGTACTGGCCACCAGAGTTTTCAGGATAAGCAGAGACAAGTTCGGAAAGGGAGATACCGATACAGGAGGCAATGAAGGCAATGATCACGATACCATAAATGATCAACATGGGACCACCAGAGGAGATACCTGTCACCAGCGAAGCAGACATACCGAACCAGGAGTTCGTAAGACCAAAACCAACACCTAGAAGGGACCAGATAGTGAAATGCTTTCTCAAGGTACCATGTTCGGCGATGGACTTTGATTGAACGTGGTGGATGGACGTGTGCTCACCGCCTTTCTCAAGCGAGGAAGCAACACGGGAGATCCGATCGGCCTCTTTGGACTGTGAACTGAGGAGAGCCATGTGACAATGTAACGTCAAAGTTGTTCCGCCCCCGAAAAATTCTCCGGTATAGATTTGGAAGGACGTGCGACTTTATAGGGGTCTTTATCAGAGAAAAAAACTTCCGCTTGCATGTGAAAAGAGAGCCTGTGATTGGGCGAGCGACGTTGGCTGCATTCCAGTGTTAATCGGGGGCGTTAGGGCTTTAATATGGGGTTATAGGGCCTTCAAAATGCACCAAGCAAGGGTCCACTTCATTGTTTACGCATTTAATCCTGTCACCAGTCCTTTGATGTGGAGAGGCGCCAGATGAAATTCCGGGGGAATTTTGAGAGCGCTCGGCCTGTTCGCGCTTGCTTGCTTATGTCACCGTATATTATCGTTGAAAAGTCACTTTAGGACTTTACTTACGCTCCCTAGGAGTTTACTATATGGTTTTCATTAAGTGGTTCACTGTGTCAATAAATAGACATACTGTCATGCATGTGCTTATATATGCCCTTATTAGAACAGACCCAACTGGTCAATAAGGCTTTCTGCCTCTGCGCCCTGTTTCTTTTCATTATCCTTCTTTGCCTTCTCTGTCTGTTGGTCTTGTTTCAGTGTCTTGACATCGAGCGCCTTCAGCTTGTCCTTCCTTGAAGCTTTCTTCCCCGTGTGTGCTGCTGAAACGATATCGATCATGTCAAGAGAGTCAACATCAGCCACCTTAGAAGCAGTCGTTTTGGACCCGTTTTTGGAGATTTTGAACTTTTTGGTTGTAGCTTTTCGTGTGATCTTTGTCTTAGGTACCGACTTTGTCTTGGATGCCATCTTTGTATCAATCTGCAGTGAAGTTTAGAGGTTTTTAGTAAGAGATGAGCATTTCTTTTCAAAATCTGCTCACGACAAATTTCGGTTGTGAGCCCTGGCCTCATCGTAAGGTTACGAGCCCTTAAATCAGCAGGAAATTTTTTTGTACTCGATGAGCTTCTTCTTCTAATCTCTGCGTGTTCAATCAGACTACCAACCAACAGCAAACCGGCGCGATGCCTTCGACACATAACAAGGACAAGCCATGGGATACCCCGGACATTAACAAGTGGGAGATTGAGGAGTTCAAACCAGAGGATAATGCCTCTGGTATGCCATTCTCTGAGGAGTCTACTTTCATGACACTTTTCCCAAAATATCGTGAAGTATACCTCAAGCAGATCTGGCCAGAGGTGACAAGATCTCTCGAAAAGTTTCACGTTGCATGCACACTCGACCTTGTTGAAGGTTCGATGACTGTCAAGACTACGAGAAAGACATTTGACCCAGCAATTATCCTCAAGGCTAGAGACCTGATTAAGCTCTTAGCTAGATCAGTGCCATTCCCACAAGCCGTGAAGATCTTGCAAGACGATGTTGCTTGTGATGTTATCAAGATTGGAAACTTTGTGACAAACAAGGAGAGATTTGTGAAGAGACGTCAGAGATTGGTTGGTCCAAATGGTAACACACTCAAGGCTTTGGAGCTGTTAACAAAGTGCTACATTCTCGTCCAAGGCAACACAGTTTCTGCTATGGGCCACTGGAAAGGGCTCAAAGAGGTCAGAAGAGTTGTTGAGGACTGTATGAAGAACATTCACCCAATCTACCACATCAAGGAGCTCATGGTGAAGAGAGAGCTTCAGAGCAAGCCAGAGCTGGCGGAGGAGGACTGGAGCAGATACTTGCCTATGTTCAAGAAGAAGAACGTTGCGAGAAAGAAACCAAAACAGACCAGAGACGAGGAGAAGAACAAGAAGAGAGTGGAGAAGGTGTACACTCCATTCCCACCTCAACAGTTGCCTAGAAAGGTTGATTTGGAGGTTGACAGCGGTGACTATTTCCTCTCTAAGAAGGAGAAGGAGGCAAGGGCCTTGGGTGAAAAGAGGGCAAAACAGGTGGAGCACAAGGAGAAGAGGGATTCGGAAAGAGCACTTGACTACATTGCCCCTGAAGAGGAGAAGTACGAGAGTGCGGAGATGAAGAAGAAGAACAAGAAGAGATCCAGAGAAGAGGGAGATGACACTGACAAAAAAGAGAAGAAGAAAGAGAAGAAGAGAAAGTCCAAGTCTACGGAAGATGAGGAATAAGTAGCTGATAAATCCACGACAATAACGATTCATGTTTTTTTTTTTTGTTTTAGTGTGTGCGCCGATTTGCGTAAGAACAGTGGCACGAAATGGCGAAGATCGGCGCAATAAGAGCGAAAAACACACACGTCGACGGTGCGAGCGGGAAAGAACAACAAAAAGCCGCCCATAGAACATCAAAACAAAAAGCCTCCGAGAACAAAGACAAGGATTACGAAGGAGCTGCTTCACAACAAACCCACAGCTGATTTCTCTATACATATTGATCCGGACCGATTCAATTGACCATAGCGTACCGCCCTGTCTTGCGATTGCTTGTTTTCTTTCTCACCCCAAAGCCCATCGGTGTTGCATACCAGCTGGCATCTCTTGAAGCACATGGTCTCTTTCCCTTGAATTGCACTATTTTTTTGGATTTTATACATCATCTCATTTGTTGCTGCTGAGTAACCGGCTCTCTCATTCCACACACACACACACACACCTTCATCATGGAACAGAGCGGCAACTCGCTGCTGCTACGGTTCTTCGAGTCGGAGCAATTCAGTTTGTTCCTTTGCATCACGTATCTTACCAGATATTCGAACAACATCGGCATCCACCACTATTTGTGTCAGAAGCTACGTACATTCAAGCTGGACGATCTGAGCTTTTTCATCCCGCAACTCTGCCAGATCCTTGTCACTGTGGAAACCGAGTCCATGGCCTTGGAGGACCTGTTATTGGAGATGTCTTCAAAAGACCCGCATTTTGCATTGCTCACATTTTGGTATGTCCAGGCTCACTTGTCCGACTTATCTGCTGATCCAAACAGCTTTGCATTCCAGAGCGCAAGACGCGTTTCAAATACCCTCCAGTACATCCTTTTCAATGTCGGATCCCCACCTTCCAACAAGTTCAGAGAAAATGTGGCTCCGTCGCTTGTCTTGACATCAATGATCTCTGCTGCTATTGGTCTCCCTCAGATTGCAGAGTTCGTGGAACCAGTGGCGAAGAGCCAAGGTAAGAGACAGACAAGCTTCGTCTTTGAACTTGTCAGAAACATGAAGAACAAGATCACTGATAACTTGACGCTGAAGAACACACAGGCAAACAGCCGGATTGGATCCAGCCCCTACACATACGACACGATACACAGATCAGCTCATGTGGATGATTACAAAAAGGATGCACCATCCGAAGCTGAACCAACACTTGGATTTGAGATGATTGACACATATGCCGACGCTTTGGTGAAGAAGGACAAGAAGAGCAAATTGGCAAGGGAACTCTTACGCCGTCCATTCTATGAGCAAGGAAGTGACCTCTCAACAGCTTCGTCTCCAACTTTCGGTAATGCGTTTGACAAGGATGGCAATTCAGCCTCCATGCCAGATCTCCAGCGTGCCACATCTACAGGACCATCATCCCCTGTCGGATCCATCAGCTCATCTCCTACAACATCAAGATTCAATAGAGGAAGATCCGGTAGCAGATCCACTTCACACGGTGCAAATGTCAGAAACATATCTCCATCATTGATGACTACCCCTGCCAAAATCAAGCTTCTGAAATCCAACTACTTCAGATGCCAGACACAATTCGCAATTGCACTACAGACCATCTCTGTGAGATTGAGTTCCGTCCCTCAGGAAGCAAGGCTTTCATCCCTTCGTGCTGAGTTGTCTCTGTTGAACAGAGATCTCCCAGCTGAGGTTGACATTCCAACTTTACTTCCACCAAACAGAAAGGGAAAACTTCACAAGATCGTCCATATTGCTGCTAATGAAGCTGCAGTGTTGAATTCCGCTGAAAGAGTTCCATTCTTGCTGCTGATCGAGTTCCTCAGCGATGAGCTCGACTTTGATCCGATGACAGACAACAACGATAGATTGCTCCATGAGAAGCCAAATAACGCTTACATTTTTGACCTTGGTATTCAGACTGCATCAGCTGATATTTCACCTCCACCTACATCATACTACGATAAACCTATGGAGACTGATCTCGGTGATTTGTCTATGGTGAAGTTGAGCAACAGAACAGAGAATGAGATGTTCTCCAACGAAGTTTTGGTTGCTGCTTCGTCTAATGTCCCAATCATCAACAACGAAGATGAACGTACACCAGACCTGACGTTTAGTGCTGACTATAACTTTGGCATTGACCAGACAGGATCAGCAGATTTGGCAACACAGATGAGAATCGCAGCTGTCATGCTTTCACAATTGGACAGTGGTTCTAATGCCCTTCCTGCTGATCAAACTGCTGCCATCAAAGCCAGAATTATCACTTCAATGCAATCACTACAGGATCACTTTGGTTACAAGGACTTGGAGGCCATCCATGGTGCTGCTGGTGAGCGTAAGCTTGAGAATGATATGAAGACCGGTGGTGTTTCCAACAACAACTCCAGCACATATTTGGGCGAGGATTGGCAGTCCAAGAAGGAGAGGATCCGCAAACAAAGTCATTATGGTCATTTGGAGAACTGGGATTTGTGTTCCGTGATTGCGAAGACAGGTGATGATCTCAGACAGGAAGCATTTGCTTCCCAAGTAATTCAAGCTATGGCATCTATTTGGAAGACTACAAATGTTCCTGTATGGGTCAAGAGAATGAGAATTTTAATTACAAGTTCCAACACAGGTCTCGTTGAAACCATCACGAATGCCATCTCCATTCATTCTATCAAGAAGGCATTGACCAAGATCTCTATTGAGAGTGGCGAGAACCCCAAAGGCACAATCACGTCCTTGACTGAGCACTTTGAGAGATGCTTTGGTGATCCATCTTCAGTCAAGTACAAACGCGCCCAGGACAACTTCGCTCAGTCTTTGGCAGCTTATTCTGTCATCTGTTACTTGCTCCAGATCAAAGATCGTCACAACGGTAACATCATGCTTGACAATGAAGGCCATATTATCCATATCGATTTCGGATTCTTGCTATCCAATTCTCCTGGTTCTGTTGGGTTTGAAGCTGCTCCTTTCAAGTTGACATTCGAGTACGTTGAGTTGCTCGGTGGTGTTGACGGCGTGCCATTCATGAAGTTCAAGCAGTTGACAAAGGAGGCATTCAAGGCATTGAGAAAGCATTCGGACCACTTAGTCATGATGGTTGAGCTCATGCAAAAGGATAGCGGTCTTCCATGCTTCAAGGCTGGTCCACAAACATCTGCCCAGTTCAAGCAGAGATTCCAACTCCATTTGACTGAGCCGGAGTGTGACGCATTTGTGGAGAACTACCTCATTGCCAAGTCCATTGGCTCCATATACACCAGGCTCTACGACCAGTTCCAGCTGTTGACACAAGGCATCTATAGTTGAGTACCATTTAAAATCATAATCATCTAGTAAGCTCACGGTATTGTGGTTGAAGAATACATTAACAGTATGTAATACAGTTGATACCAAGACATTAGAACTTGAACTTCAATTTTAGTTTTGGTCTTGAATGCTCCACCACCACTGGCGCAGCTTCAGGTCGCATATCAGCAGAGACCGATTGATTGACCGGAGTCTTCATAATCGGCAGAAGAGTCGCGGGCTCCTTCGTGCCGTTTGTACTTGTATTTGATGCAATTGTTCCCAGCTTAGCTGGTGAAATCTTGAGTGTGACCTTTCTTGATTGGAGAGGATCAGAGGAGACAACAACGATCTTGTGACGAGTGTCAATCTTGACATATCTGAGGGGACCCGTGACAGAACGCTTTATTTCAGACCTCACCCCTTTACCGTTAGAGGAGACGGAAGATGACTGTGACTTGAGAGGGAGAGTGACTTTTGGAAGTGGCTTGACCTTCTGTGGAGCTGAGGTGTGTGCAATAGGATGAGACAATACAAGAACACTGGTTGGGCTTCGTCTCTTGATGACAACAGTGGCAGGTGATGGATGGGTGGCAACAAGTGGTTTCTCTCTTGGAAGTGGCAAAGTGACAGGAATCGTATCGTATGCCTGGACAAGAACATACAAGAGATCAAAGAGCTGTCTTTTCTGGAAAATATTGAGTAGTGGATGTCTTACAGCGGACCAGATAGTTTGCTTCAACGGTCCGAATTCGGAGTAGTCCCTTCTCAGAAGCTCGATAGCTCCATTCAATGTGGCTCTGGCAGCAGCATCTCTTCTTGTCTCAAAAGCGGCTTTGTTATCGGTGCCTTCTTCCACCACAATCAACCCATCCTCAGGTTTCTGAGAAGGATGATCACCGACGTCAATTGCCTTC
The DNA here is from genome assembly GCA_030563225.1 of Petasospora hungchunana. NCBI lineage: Eukaryota > Fungi > Ascomycota > Saccharomycetes > Phaffomycetales > Wickerhamomycetaceae > Petasospora > Petasospora hungchunana. Next base: position 998,018 of record JAKUBL010000001.1, on the reverse strand, counting down.
GTAAGTTCATCCTCATCGAGCTCTGTAGCACAACCGTAGATCGCAGCAGAACCAACACAGTATATAAACATGTTAACGAGTCCTTGCGTCAACTTCAGAGATTTCTCAAACAGAGTTGACAACAAGAAGTAGCGCAAAATCTGACTATTCTTGAGAGCACCCATATGGAAGAGGCCCTCAAATGCCAAAATCCTTGCTTCGTCGGGGTATGTACTCTTGGTACGACTAAGTAGCTCTTCCGGTTCCATTTTGAGTAGTCCACGTCTTACGAGTCTCAGCTTGTTCTTCATAGCAGTAACACCAATCATAGCTGTAGACGAGGGCATCCACTCGTCCATCTTCTGATGTCTTGTGAGTTCGGAGGTCAAGTCATCGAGGAATGCTTTGTCTGAAGGTGGTAGCTGCTCTGGAGTCTCAAACAGTGGGTTTGCAAGGACGGTATCGACAAGACAATTAATCAGGACACGCAAATAGTAGGTGTCACTGAATGAATTGTTCATGTTCTGATTGAACTTGAGAATATCAAGCATGAACTTTCTAATCTCAAGCGGACAGTTGCCATTAGAGTCACGGATAGTGGAGAGAGCTGTAAGGATGGCCATTTTGATGAAGTAGCTTGAGAAGCTACTGAAGTCGTTTGGCAATGGAATATTCGAGTTCTCGAAGCAGTACTCAGTCTTGAATGCCCTGAGAAGATGCATGAGGCCGATCCAATTCGTCTGCTCCTTTGCAAATCTTGCCATACCAAGGGCTGCTTCAAGTCTCACGCCGTAATAATATCGAGAATCCATTAGTGTTCTCAACAGAATGGATGAGTAGAGAGAAGATACGTTTGAAGAAGCAAAGTACTGAATCGACTGGATTTGTGCCTCAACATCACGGTCCTGCTGCAACTGAGAGGCATACATGTAATCTGGTTGGGTGAGATGAATTTTGCAAATCCACTCAAAGTCCGCATCAACTCTGATCCATTCGAATGCCTCGTTCATCATCTTCCCTTCTTCCTCCGGAGTCCATTGGGTCAGCTGCCAATCCTTGATATCTTTTTCACTCTGCAAGATATCACCGAGACAATGCAACAGCACGGTATCATCTTCATCTGCGTTTTCTTTGGCTTCCTTCTCGGACTTGATCTGTTTCTGACTTCTCTTAAGCCTTTTGTACTTAGTGTTGTACTGGATATCCAGTTTCGTGAAGCCTTCCCTTAGATCAACAATGTGTTCATATGGCGTACCGTCAGCCTCGTGGATTCTGATCGTCATTGGACCTGTGAAGAGTGTCTGCTGGTAGAACTGCGATGTTTCTTCCAACTCCCTCGTGGCTTCCATGACGAAAGTAGAGCTTTCTAATGGTGGTTTCTCTGTCTCCTGTCCCTGAACTTGTCTAATACCCATCTCAATAAACATTCTCTTCTTGTTGAACCTCTGGGTGACTCTGAATATCGGAACACCACAGCCATGTACCCACTGACGGAAGAATGTATCGAGCCTGTTATGACCAACTTTTTCACAAACGTGCTGGAAGTGTTGTGTGCTCAGACATCCATTCGGAAGATCACCAGACATGGCCTGAACGAAGATTTTCGGAATCACTCTTGTCAAACCGAAAGACTTGTCTGTCTTTGTCATACGTCTGTCCAAGATGAACATCACAACTGGTGCTTTGAGCTTGACGAACTCGAGATCCACCATTGTAATAGGAAATCGGAAATATGGGTGGGACAAAGGTGGTTTACCGACGTCCTCATCACAAATTCGGTCGGATTGTTTCTTCACTCTATACTTGTACTCGTTGAGACCCATGAGTTTTCTTATAAATTGTAGTGTCATGAAATGAGAAATGCCAATTGTGGTCCAAAAGTCGTTGTAAGTCTTGGGTACGAGATATATTCCAGACCACTGCTCCGCCAAGGCCACAGAGAGAGTGTATGTTGTGGAGAAAATAGGGTCAATCTCAGACGGCGAGTATAGAAGGGAATCACTTAGGATAGAAAGGCCACCAAACCCATTGAAGTCAACATCCAAGTCAGAAACAAATACCATGCTGTAGCTTGTATATGGATAGGAACCAAATTCTCTTGAATAGAAGTCGATGGCCTTGTACATGAAGATGGTACTGTTGATAGCATTCTGAACCTGAGACGCAAGACAATAGACAGCAGAAGGAACAGCTGTTGTGTCCTTCTCTTGAACGTCCGCTTGGTTGTCCTCCTCCAAGTTCATGAGTGGAGTCTGGACGAATGGACCAACAGCCCAACCCAAGTGGTGAGCAGACGTAGGAGCAGGGACACGGAGCGTCACTACCTTCTTTGCCAAATCCACTGGATGCGCAGACTCTATCTGTGTACTGAAGTCTGGACCAATGACTGTAATATCTGTGCTTTCATCAGTATCTTCGTCATCATCTTCTGAGCCCGCCAGCAGAACATCAGCGCTTATCATTTTTGAGACACCAATCTGCTTCACTGTCTTTGGGACACTGACTTCTACTTCCCACGTCGGCTTTTCCCATAGACTATCAACGCATGGAACCCAGGACGACGTACTGACGCCAATTGAAGAGTTGATAGTATATGCAAGCCACTCCGATCTGTTGATGCTGCTGTGCTTTCCACCGACAAAATGTACACCTGTCTGCGGGTTCTTCAAATTGTACTCAATCGCAATGACCATTGCCTTGTATGTGATCTCTGGGTGTGTATGTGTGGCCTTGTGACTTCCAGGAGACTCTCTGTAGGGTGTGTGCTGGGAGTTTATGGATTCTGTCTGTTGTAGACGAAGGGAATCTGGAATGAAGATAGTGAGATCTTCGGTGTTTTCTGAGCTGAAAAGCTTCCGCATTTGGCCTTTATAGAAATGGTGTTGCTCTGGGTCATTGAAGATAGTGCCCTTCTCCGGATGGACAATGTTGTCATACTCTTCCCTCAGGGGATCGCTGTGGTGGTACTTAGCCCGTCGCTGGTCGACAAAGACGCCTGTAATTTCCATCTGGCGACAGTCAAGCTGAATGTGCTTCAATACGGCCTCGAATGAGTTGATTGTAATCTCTGTGCGTCCTGTGACAGAGTTGTTCTCGAGGTCGACGTCGATGTGGATCTTCTGGTGTGACACTCTAAAGTTGCGCATCGGCAGGACAGAAGCACTGGCCGAGCGCCTATTTAAAGAGCTCGGTGTCCCAACTGATAGCGAAATGTTGTCCAAGGAGGGCATCGCGCACCTTTTTTTGAGCTTTCCCTTCTGTCTGTTCTGACTGTGTTTGTTGATGTGGGTTAGACTAAGGTCCAAGACACCCGGACACCACAAAAACGAGTTCGGCGGGAGGACTCAGTCAAAACGGTAGGCACACGCTCTATTTACTTTTCGCGTGGTTGGGCCAGCAGGACTACCAGAAACGCGAAAAAACACAGGACGCGTCCTTTGAGGCTCTCTCCCTGCTATATACTTTGAAAGACAACAAAGCAATGGATTTTCTGGACGATCTGGATACGGAAGTTGTGAAGGCTAGAACTTTCAAGAAGCAAGTAGATATTGAAGTCACGTCTGATGCTTCAGACGCTGAGAACGAAGTGCCTCCTTCTGTGCTGGGAGTAATGAGCAGTTCAGTGCTGAACGTGAATCCTCCATCAAACGATCTATCAAAACCACCAGCTGCACCAGCATTTGGAGGCATGAACTCCCTTCTTTCCCGTGTTAAGGCGCGTTTGGATGGTGTGCCAACTGAGGAGGAGCCAGAGGAGGAGGACAATGAAGCTACAAAAGCGATTGAACAAGTCCAGCCTCATTCACTTCCACCAAAGATCGGTACCATACCGGACCTCGGACTACTTTCAAGTACCAGAAATCGTATCTTTTCGGAAGAAGTCAATCCATCAACTCAAGACGAGAAGGAAGACCAACTGACACAACAAGTTGATGGCCTTGAAGAGACACAAACACTACCACAAACTCAAGAATTGGAAGCCACGCAGGTGATCCAGGTCCAACAAGTTGACACACAGAAGATCGATTTTCCATCAGATACTCAGATCATTGAACAACTAGACTCACTTCCAGAGCAGGCCCCGTTACCAATCGTAGACAAGGCAGAAGAGTCGGACGATGAAAATGAAGATGGTGATATCCCTCCCGTGAAGCGAAAGAAGAAGGCTTTGAACGTTTTCAGTGAGGATGAGGATATTCCCAAACAGGAAGCAGAGACACAGCCGACACAGCCGATTGAGCAAGCAGAGAACAAGCAGCTTGAACAAACAGAGAACGAAGTATCAGGCTCCGAACTCAAGCTCTTTGTTAGTGACTCTGAGAGTGAGGCCGAGGATACAAATCACCTCAACACACAACAGGCACTCTCGAGGGAGGAGAGATTAGCCCAGCGTGCTGCTCAGAAGCGTGCCGAACGTCTCATGAAGCAACAACAGGAGAACGACAAGACGAGCAAAGACCTTGGTGATGCTGCGGTTCCTAGACCGAAGAAGGAAGCCGAGGCTCAAGAGGAAGACTTTGATGAGTACGATTCAGCAGACGAGGAGATTAGGCCTGAAAGACCAAAGTTTGACATGCCAACGGCAACAGCGAAAACATTCAACAAGGCTGATCTGTTTACCGTTTTCGGATTTGGCAAACTTCAAGCCCAGGATGAGAACGTCAAAGGCAATGAACACCAAACTCCTGACACTACACCTCTGAACTCATCCCCCGCAAAGATGAAGAAGGAACCAATTGAAGCTGAGATTGACTTGGACAGTGAAAGTGACAACGATCTTGATCCTCTTGCAATGATGAGGGCATCGGCAAAGCCAATATTGAAGGCACCAATTCAGCTCAAGTCCCCACACAACCAAGAAGAAGTGATCAATCTTGAAGACAGCGACAGTGACAACGAAGTGCAAGTTGAGATTCCGGTCTCGAAGTCAAGAGTGCTGGATATCAAGGCCAGGTTCAGCAAGAAGAGCATCGAGAAGAAGAAAGCCATTCAGAAGACTGCATCTGTCACCAAGAACTCCATACTGGCTCAGCTGAAGTCTGCATCCAAGAGACAGATTAGTGAGCAGCTCATGGAGAGACAGGGCGAGAACGCCGAGGTATCGAAGGAGGAGCTCGAGGAAGTGTTGAACATGGAGAATCTTTTGCTGAGACATAGGCAGTTAGCCGATAAGGTCAAGGAGCAAGATGAGTTACTTGCTCGTACTCAGCAGAAGAAGACAAAGAGCTACTCACATGACGATTCTGACAATGAGGATTACAATTCTGAGCCTGCTGAAAGCGAGGTTCCAGATTCCGATATTGGTGAACAGGAAGAAGGATACGAGGATGAGGATGAGGATGAGGATGAGCAGGATGAAGATCAGGAAGATCAGGAGGAGAAAGTTATGATACCATCGAGCCAAATTCAGAAACATACAACCGATAAAGACGAAGCTGCCGCATCCAAGAAATCAAGAAAGAGGAACGTCATTGAGGACGAGAGAGAAGAAGACGAGGAAGAAGAAGAAGCTGCTCCTGAGAAACTTAATATCACGGAAATTCTTTCCAAGGTCGACAGATCCAAAAATGCCGATATGGAAGTTGGGTTCTTTGGCGGTGTCTTTTCCCAAGGCCAAACACAGATGCTGAAAAATGATCTTGGGGTCAGTATGACCCAATTGTTCGATATGGGTTCTCCCGATGCGAAGGTGTATGGTAGCAAGGCATTTGATGAATTAAGGGAGAACGCGCGGAACGTTCTTGCTGATGTTGCTTCATTCAACAGTGAGTCCATGGAGATGAAGGACGACTTTGATGAGCCGCAGACACAGCTTGCTGATATTGAACCTCCTTCTGTACACACATCGTTCGCCATGACAGCGGCAACACAGGCTGATTCACTCCCAGTCCCTACACAGGCAGATTCTGCTCCAGCTGAGGAAGCTGACGATGATGACGAGGAGGTCAAACCTCGCTCAAGGAGAAGACTGGTGAAGAAGCATGAAATGTCTGATGCTGAATCTGAAAGTGACGACGAGAACGAGGAGGATGAGACTGAGCAGGAGAATCAAGAGAGACTGAGACAAGCTGAACTCTTCAGAGAACAACGTCGTTTGGACTTCCAGAATGAGAAACTGCGTAAGAAGGAGATGAAGGCAAAAGGACTTGACATGATCATGGAGAACGAAGCCGAGGAATCTGAAGATGAATGGGTGGGCGTTGGTGGTGCTGATGGCGAGAAAGATATGGAGATGGACTCTGAAGATGAGAAAATGTTCGACGATATTACCAAGTTCAAGGGAAACCGTCTCGATCTGGCCAAGAAACTCCATGATGAGTCTGCAAAGACCGATCAGAAGATGCTGATGAAGATTCTTAAGGACTTGGAGACCGGTAATTGGAAGAAGCGTCGCTCCGCTGATGATGATGGTCTCGACTATGACGATGCTGAGGATGAGTATATTAGAAAGTACCGCCTCTACAAGATGAAGAAGAAGAGAGAAATTCTTGAGCAGGATGCCCAATTGAGACAACTGGCAAAGGACGAACGATCCAAGGCTTTCTTCGAGTCCATTACCGAGGATTCTCAGCTTGACTCCACAAAGGACATCTTTGGTGAAGCAGAGGGTGTATCGGACAGCGAGAGTGATGACGGCGCAGATCCATTCGTTGACAAGTCTGCCAAAGATCAACTCATGTCCCCAGAAGATGCATCCATGAAGTCCAAGAAGAAGCGAATCATCACACAGGCATACGTGCAGAAGTCGTTGTCTTTTCTAAACGACGTCGATGAAGATACTCCGATGTATCCAAGAGAATACTACGACGAAGAGGACACTTTTGAAGACCTCCACACCCTCAAACAGAACTCCATCATAAAGATCCCAGACAAAACACCACAGAAGAAGAAGTCCATTGTCGTTAATCTCGGCTCATCACCAACAGACGCATTCAAGATGCCAGCTATGAGGAGATCATTCCAGGCCTTCGAATCATCCATGGTGAAAAGCACAGAGGTCACCATATCTACTTCCTCAAAGACAGCATCTGGTGCTGGATCTTCCATCATGTCCCTTGGAAGAGGAAGAACTGCTTCCAAGATTGACACCAAGTCACAGAGAGTGCTCAAGGCACAAAAGGCCAAGAAGCCGGAGAAGGGCAGAGAAGGAATGTTGAAGAGGCTTTCGAGGATTGAAAGCTCTGCATTTGAATAATCTAAGATTTATGACCTAACTTATATTTCCAATGTAGTAATGCATTTAGTCGAACAAGAAATCATGACTTAGAGCGTCCTTCAGTGCTCCGTGGCTTACACGCGAGGACACAACCAGTCCTTGACTCATCGTTGAGCTCTCACCGTGTTGCACAATCTTGGACTTATGTGGTCCAATCGTCAATGTCGAGTAACTGCCCTTTGCCTTCTCTCTAGATGTCACGTTCCATGCTCCGGTAGCGGAAGTTGGTGATGCTGCGTGGGTGGACCCGCGTTTCCCTGTCTCCGACGTCACCAGTGACCCAGGATTGAAGAAGGATTGTGGAGCGAACGTGCTCACAAAGCGAGGCCACATCGAGCAGTCGTCCTCCTCAGTAGAAAAGGTCTCATGTTCGGGCTCAAGGCGTCGCTGTTCTTCAATGACAGGTGCGAGACTAGAACTGACGGCGGGAATGACCTTTGGTTTTGGTCTCAAGAACGAAGCCATGAAGGAAGCACCAAAAGGTGCGTCATCCTTACAGTCACCAATTGCCACATCCTCCTCCAGTACTGGGTCATCGCCAACGACTGGTGGTGGAGACGGAGGTTTGCTTCTGGCTGATGATGAAAACCAGTGGGAAAATGCCGGTGTTGACTTCGATTCAGGCTTCTTTGGTTGGGACACAAAGTTGGCCAATACTTGTATGCTCGAGGGTGGACCTATAGATGTGATTGCCGGATTGCGAGCAGATACAGTTGGTCCTGCGGAAGTTCTTCCAACAGAAGGCGCCCGTGGCTTCGAGAACTTCTGCATCCATGAAAGAGTTTGAGCTCTTGGGTCCATTCCATGATGCACTGGGATTCTAGATGTCATGACGGAGAAGATGCTGTCGCAGGAATTAGATCTGTTCAGCTGATGCTCGAATGTTGGTAGCACAGGTTTTTCATCAAGTATGGACTTCACAATGGCAGGTGCAACTTCTGGAGTGGAAAGAGGAACGGTAGATTTGGGAGCGGCATCCTGTACCGTGCATACTTTGGGGACACTGATAACACCTTCGAAGGATTCATTTAGTATGGTAGCTGCCTGATCCGGTGGTTCATGAATGCTTTTGGTCGTTGTATTCACCTCTGCCTTTGGCAACTTCTTCATAAAGCCATCTAATAATACAGAGACAGGCGACTGCAAAAACTCAGAATCTTTAGTTTCACAGTCCTCATCCTGAGAGTCGTCCCTTGAGTCTCTCCTCATGCGCGTTTTCATCTTGGTCTTGAGGCCGGTGTCATGTGATATGAAGTGTCTCAAATTGAACTTCTGTGGTGATTGAGGCAAGTCCACCGACTCTGAACTTGTGTTCAGCAGTGTAAATCCCTTGAGGAACAGAGGGGATGAGTTTGATCTCGCATGTCTGGCCCTTGATTGTTTTGATTTGGTAGAGAGTGGAGAATCCGATGCATTCAGGGGAGGAAGCAGTGTATTGGCTTCGATAGGAGAAGAACAATCCACTTGGACATCATCAATAGTGGTATCTGGAGTGGGCAGCTGTTGCTGTGTTCTAACTGGTGTGGTGATGATGCTGTTCGTGAGGAGGTTGATGCTCAGGTTGAGAGATGTTCTTCTGGATGCAGAGTGATCACTGTTGGCCTTGGAAGAACAGCGGAGTGGCTTCAGAATGATATTCGTATCCAGATTCTCCCGAAGTGTTCCAATATGTGATGGTGTTCTGAGATGAGTTAGAGGGGTGGGTGGGGTAGTGATTCTGGTTTCGTCCTCATAGAGGAGCGATTGCTCTGCGCGAGGGGACCGAGAGAAACGAAGGTCTTGCACCGAGAGTTGCTCAATTTTCTTACTGATGAAGCGGAACTCCAAGTAGAGATTGTCCATCGTAGCTGCCGTGCTTCGCCAGTTAAGATCCTCGTCTTTCCAGTTGTGAAGACTTGTGAGTCCTCTTCTCAGTCTCATGGAGTTGACCTGTTGTTCAGCCTCAAGCATATCCAACTGCGACTCAAAGTACTCCGAGCGCAGCATGAGCGCATTCAGCTGGGAGAGGAAGTCCTGGTACTTGTGCAAGTTGTGGGTCAAGCTGTCTATACGAGAGTCCATGTGTGTGATGAGCGAGGTTGATAGCCTGAGCTGGTGCGTGAGGCGGATGTTCTCTTCAATCTTCTCGAGAGTTGTCGTCGACTTACTCAAGATGTCATCTGTGAGCTTATCGAGCCTTGCCCGATGTATATTGACGTCTCTGGTCGGAGCTGAGTTCATTGGCCTTCAAGTGAATGGAGAGTAACAAAGAGAGCGATGAGGGCCGGTGGTCGGCGGCTCGGCTTGTTGGAACCAAAAAAGGGGAGCGTGAATCTATCTGTAGAGAGATCAAGCCTCCTGAATAGCAAGAGAGAGAGTGTGTGCTCCGAAGGGAAATTGTTCCTTTCTTTTTTGTTTGTGGACCTGGCTGCCTAAAAAATGGACCCGAAAGGTAAACAAACACTCCCGATCTAGCTGGTAGGGCCACTTCATTCAACCCGAAACGGCATAAGCGAGACTAGGCTTCTGACTACACTAGTTCTTTCAATAAGCTTAATTGCGTTTAATATACAACATTGGACATAATTCAACTTCACCAAATGACCTTACTTGCGTGCACCAGGCTTTTTCCAAAAGTACTGCTTGTGTGTCTTTCTGCAATTTCTCAGTCCACTGGACCCCTTAATCGAGCTAACCAACTGCACTCTCGAAGCGTCTGTGTCCTTCTCCACATCGTAGTAATACTCCTCATCCAGGTACTTTCCAGCAGCGTCCTTACCATGTCTGTAGATCACACCGATACACTCAGTGGATGCCAGAATAGCTCTGAGCTGTTGACGCGTGAGAGCTTGTGTGAGGTGACTGATGATTTGTAATTGCTCCAATGGCGTCTGTGACAGTCTGGAGAAGGCCAAGTGGTTACTCAAAAGGTTTTGCAGAGCTGGGACATCATCCATACTGGAGAGAATCCCCTCGATGTTCATACTTTCAATCTTCTGTCTTGGTTCCTGTTGAGGATGCGCGTGCTTTGTGTCTGGCTTCTTCTTCTGTGGGGAGTTACCTGGCTGGGCTTTACGGCGTCTGTTGGCGAGTTTGTTCATGTCATTCTCGGATTTGATACCAAGGGGAATGGGCGTGGTCTCCAGCGATGTGTGCTCTGTGGACTTTGATCTTTTGTGTGGATGTGTTTGTGTCCGTGGGAGGGATGCGCCAGGGTCGACGGACTTGGCCCTCTGAAGCTTGTTCTCGAGATCAAGGGTTGGCGTCTCAATGTCAACAGAAGACTTCAGGATAGGCGTCGAAGATCTGGACAGGTGCTTGACTGGGACCATTTCGAGTGGTTTGGTTGACTTGTTGAGTGGCGTCTGCAATGTGTCCACAGGTGCCTTTTCGACGGTTGGTGCTTCTGTGGAAATAGGCGACGACTCTCTCATTTGATCGGTTGGCTCAATGGAACTGAGCTTCTTCTTCAAAACTGGCATCTCATCCTCAGTCTCTGATTCTTCGTTCGTGACTTGAATTGTCACAAATGTGCCCTTGACCTCCAGTGAGAGTCCCTTGTTGTATGGAAGTGTGATTTGTTCACCTTTAAGAAGTTGAAGCTCATCAACAATTTCATCTTCTTGGGCCTTTTCCTTAGGGACCGTAATGAATTCAAACACTTGATTCTCGCCCTCAGTGACGTATCCGTAATAGTGACAACCAAAGTGCACTACGAGACCGTTGAATCCCTTGCAGAGAATTGTCAGCTCGTTCCCTTGTGGGTCGTAGTGTAGCTTAATGTGCTCCCTGGAGGCATACTTGGTCATCAGAAAGTAATTGCAACGCATAGATCTTCCAATGGTGACCTTCTCTTTAGGATAGAGCAACACTGATAGTGGACCTCTGTTGTTGCGGGACGAGACAGCAAGTGGCGCGTCCTCATGGGACAGGCCGGAAGTGGATCTTGGTGGCGAGCGGTCCTGGATTCTGGCCGGAGAGGAAGACGTTGCCCCTGTAGAGGAAGAAGGGTTTGGAGTTGGATAGGTATCATCAAGTTGTTTGACAGCGGTGAAGGGTGCGTTGAGTACAAGCTTTTTGGAGCCCTGAGCAGACTCAGAAAAGGAGTTGAATGGGTCAAGTGAGTCTGCTTCATGGTGATCCAAGAAAGGCGAAGACGGCGGGAAGGCACTCATGATGTAGTCCTCTCTGCTAGCTCACTGGTGAATTGTGGTATGTGATGGGAGTGTGTGCAATTCGTAGAATCGCGCCTGAAGAATTCCCGCAGACGCGTCTTCTTTGTTTGTTTACTTTTCGCTTCCGCCTGTGCAACACGCGTCTCTGTTCTCGCGCGTTTGGGATTGAAAAATATAATATGCAGAAATAGCTCTGATCGGGTTCGAATGGGAAGCCATTTTATATGAAGCATTCGTATAGTGGCAGCTCAGGGAGGTAATTGAGCATCTTCCCATTTTCTAGTAGCTTGCTTCGACCTGCTACGATTAGTTCTTTAAATCTATAGTTTGCCACCTTCTGACGAATTACCGTCATAGGAAACCTAAGATGCTACACGTGATTGTTATTAGGTCAACTGATTTTCGCACACACCTGGACACCTTCCCTGTGTTCACAGTTGTGCTGCCCCTACCACATGCTCCACCGCTATTCACGGCCATTTCGCGAAGCTTTTCGCAGTCACAGTAGCCCCTTGGTTCGGTGGCCCTGTGTCGCGGGCGAGGCTTGCCTTGCAGTGAAAAAAACATCTTCAAGCTCTCGCACTGTCAACACAGATTGAAACCGTACATCAAATCACTAATTCACCATGGGTAGTAAGTAGACTTCCCAATCCATAGAGGCCATCGAGATTTCACGAGCATCAGCATCCACAGTTGGCGCAACGTTGTTTCACAGACTTGGAGGTACAAGGCAACACATTCAGAAATAATGGAAAGTTACTATAGGAGAAGAGATGCCACAATATCGATACCAAAACGTTTCTTTTGAACAAATGTCCCTTCATCCTTTCATCATCAATGTACAAAAGGAGGCTCAAAGCCTCGACAGTTTCACAACGGAGGAACGTTTTGTCAATTTGAATCTAAGAAGAGAGATGACCCATTACAAAGATATACTACGACCAGACGCTCACAAAAAGGCGATATCACCACTTGGAGCATTCCATGCCATCACTGTAATAATAAGTCAACTGGGAAAAGCTCAACTCGTCACGATTTCTTCGAACCTACAAGTGTTACGATACTAACAAATTTTCTACAGAGGGTACTCCATCTTTCGGTAAACGTCACAACAAGTCCCACACTTTGTGTAACAGATGTGGTCGTCGTTCTTTCCACATCCAGAAGAAGACCTGTTCTTCCTGTGGTTACCCAGCTGCTAAGATGAGATCCCACAACTGGGCTCTCAAGGCTCAGAGAAGAAGAACTACTGGTACCGGTCGTATGCAGTACATGAAGCACATTGCTAGAAGAGCTAAGAACAACTTCCAGACTGGTGTTGCCAAGCCAGCTTCTGCTTAAGTCTTATTTTGTTTGGAATAAAATGAATCATTGGTTACGGCTTGGCCTGTTCCCCGGCTTTTCTTGTTGGTAATTTTGTAATATTGGGTTCGCTTTTGACCACGGGTTCCATTATTGTTCTACGACGTGTATCATAGCTCAGAAAGACGTAACTGTTTTCATTAGATGCAATAAAGTAGTTTTCCCCCATTCACTTCATCTCCTGATCGGGCTTACCATCATCAATCGCCAAAGAGTTCATAGAAAAGAACAGCTCATCGGCTTCTTCCATCGTGGCACATTTCTCCAGGATATCTCTTGCCAACTCTACCACATCATCGTCATATGCGAATTCCAAACCATTGCTATATCCCGTCTGTGCTCGTACTAGTTCATCAACATCAACGCAATGGTGATCCACATGACCAACAATCTTGCCTCGTTCTTCGGCCCACCTGTTGAACACAGAGACACTTCTGTTCTTTTTTCTGACCTCCAAGAGCAGATTCATCGCCTCTTTACTAGCACCTGAGTCACTGAACACGATCCTAGCGAGACCGATTCGTAGTTCATGTGTTGTGTCAGCGCTGAGAGCAGGGGAAGTCGTAGCGGCGTCCTCCATGATCGTCATTTCCCAGATCAAATGCAGTAAGCGGACGAGTGAGCAAATGAGCTTTGAACGTATATGCGTTATATTGTTTCTTGGTGATTGGAACATGAGTTCTTGTTGTTTGACTATAGCGAAAACGAGTTGTCGAAGGATGAGTGGATCCGTGTTGAACAAGCGAATTCCATGAGTGGTGGTGATGATGAGCTTCTCTAACAGACAAACAATGTTCATTTGAAGGCATATGAGCTGCTGCTCGTGCTCGTTGTTGATCTTTGCTTTGTTAGCGAGCGGCATGGGTTGGATTACCTCAGGGTAGAACTTCAACTTATCACCAACGAGGTTCTCAATTTGCTTGCTGTCAATTGATGTACCAGACAGTCTGTTAAGTCCATTAAATAGCCAGTTTTCAACCCAACCTTTACCATCGACGAGGAGTAGCATCAATGACAATGCAACATCTTTCGATAGCAAAGGGAAGATGTCCTCTCCATCATAGGCATTCAAACAAGAGCTTAACACTTGAATCAAGGGACTCATGATCTGCAGGTTTGAGTAAGTGATCCCAAAACCAAGCTTCAGGAAGGCGTAGAATCCCTCACTCTTCGTCCCGTCTTTACCATTCAAATCCTTCACAATATCTCTTAGCTCCACCGCATCATCACATGCTGTCATTGTTAAAGCCTCCAAAAGATCACAAGAGAATACCATCGTGAGCTGGTCGATGAATTGTCCTTGAATGGCGGTAACACCGATTCGCTTGTGCCTTACAGAGTACTCAAAGTCCTCCTCTGGTCTCAAAAGCGAATCAGTGAGACGGAGAAGAGAATATGACAACTTGATGAGATGGCGTAAAGTGGACTTGGTCAGTGCTTTTGGTCGGAATGTTACAATACAATGCATCAAAGCCAATAAGTAGGGAATGGGGAACCTGTCTGTTTGTGTCTTTGATTCGAAGAGTTCAAAGATGAGTTCATCAAGGAAGGACGTTGCTTTAGAGACGAATTGGTCGAGCCTGGTAACCTCACGCAAGCGAAGGATATAGCTCATAATGTGGATGGAGAGCGGTTCTTCTTGTGGAATTTGGACCTCCTTGTTATCCATTGTGAATCGATTCCTTAGGGAGATCTTGGAGAGAAGGTCGATGGTGGTTCGTTCGCACCCCGGAATGGTATGATGCATTATCACATCAACAAGCTGTGCATTGTCGTTCGTCTGTCGTATCGTGTTGATCTTGGTTGGTGGTTCAGCTTTCTTTTGTTGTGGAACAGGAAGTGGTGGGGCAGTTGTTGGCTTCGGTGTGACTGGGTCAGGAGTTGGTGATGAATCTTTTTCGAAATTTCTATGGTCTTCACTGGATCTCTTCTGTCTCTTCCTTGAATGATTCAAGCTGCGTATTTCAACAGAAAGGAACTTCTTCTCATCTTCAAGTCTCCTTACAACGGTCTCCAAAGCCTGGATCTTTGAATCTTGTTCGTTTTTAGCCAGAGTCTTCTCGCTCTCAAGTTTTTCTCTTTCATGGAGTCTTGATCGCTGTGCTTCTTCCAATTGGGCTCTCAAAACGGCAATTTCACCCTTGGCAGCGAGTAATTCGCCATTGGCCGACTGAGAGCGTGGCGGCGCGTCGTGTTGTTGATTTAGCTCCACCGATTGGGTCAGCGGCGTCTGTTTAGGCTTCAAAGTCAAAGCAAGAAACTCCTCGTCATCATCACCAAAACTATCATCACTCATGGACATTTCTTCATATGAGTCCCGAAGATTCTATCTAGAGGAAGGAGGTGAAGTATACGAAATATGTAATTAATGTCTTGACTTGGTGTTCGGGTGTCCGGGCGACGTCTCAAAAAATTTCCAGACAGAAGAGGATATTGCAATATTTAAGCTGAGGAGAAAAGTCTGGAAAATAATAAGATGAGCAACGGCGATTCAGCGCCCAATCAGACGAAGAAGTCTGGCGTCTTGCCTGCGTCTCTTGTCCCGGAGCAGCCAACGGCCCCCACTTCCAGGGACAAGGACACACAGAGGCTCATCGTGGTGCTTAGTGCTGCGTGTCTCGAGACACACAAGATCAGCTCTGGCCATGGAACACACCAGGACAAGTATGCTCTGCTGAACTGTGATGATCATCAGGGTCTGCTGAAGAAGATGGGCAGAGACATCTCCGAGGCCAGACCGGACATCACACACCAATGTCTCTTGACACTACTCGACTCCCCTATCAACAAGGCCGGGAGACTCCAGGTGTATATACACACTGCCCGTGGTGTTCTCATAGAGGTGAACCCATCGGTGCGTATTCCAAGAACGTTTAAGAGATTCTCTGGGTTGATGGTGCAGCTGTTGCACAAGTTGAGTATCAGATCTGTCAACTCCGAGGAGAAGCTGCTGAAGGTGATCAAGAACCCGATCTCAGACCATCTTCCTACGAAATGCAGAAAGATCACCTTGTCTTTCGACGCCCCTCTCGTGAGGGTGCAGAACTACGTGGAGAAGCTTGATGAAGGTGAGAGTATCTGTGTGTTTGTTGGTGCCATGGCTAGAGGTAAGGATAACTTTGCCGATGAGTTTGTTGATGAGAAGGTGGGTCTCAGTGATTATCCACTCAGTGCCTCTGTTGCGTGCTCCAAGTTCTGTCACGGTTGTGAGGATGCCTGGGGCATTTACTGAGTTTGTTCATTCGTTTCGTCATTCATTTAATCATGGTGTCGTGAAGCAGGGTGCATGGGTGGAGTGTACTTTAGATATGACATTATAAATAGATTTTGTGCTGTAGATTTTACACATATTATGGTTTTGGATAAAATGAGATGAGATGAGATGAGATGGGTTGGGATGAGATCCTCTCGCTATACTAGAGGGGAAGAAACACGGTGATAGGCGCTACACTTGGAGTTTCCATATCATAAGACGATAATGATATGGAGATCAGACAGTTGGTGCTACATAGCGATCTAATTAATGGCCCATATATAATTGGCCATTTTACTGAAAGGCAAACACATTGAAGTCGATTGAATCATCCGTAGACGGAAGTCAGAGTCACCGCGCGGACTAGCGGAGGTGGAGACGAGCAGGTGGAGGAAGATCTGGATATCAATAGCCCATACAAATCTGTCACGAACTGATATAAGTAACTTTCTGAACCACAAACCTACCAGCCAAAAACACTGCCATAAACCCCCCCTTAAATCCAAAAATCGTAGGCCGGGTGTTTTCGGAAAAGTCGTGTGCCTTTAACCCCGGACTTTAACCCGGAGTCTTCCCCAGAAATCAGGATTACGCCGTTTGCAGAAAAACATTCGCCCCGATTTCCTCTCTGTTCTTCTCTTTCCAAATCAATCAACGAACTCCTACGAACAAAAAACAATCGAAAATGTGCCAAACTGCGATCTGTGGCCTCTGCAGTGAGTTCTACCCCTTATTAACTTCCTTATCAGCGTACTAACCTCCTAAAGACAAGAAGAGCTGGACCGGCTGTGGAAAGCACATCGCTTCTGTCATGGACAACACCGACAAACAATTCTGGTGAGTATCTGACCCGTGTGCTTGTTTCATTTCAATACTAACAGCTCAAAGGTGCACTTGCAGACACAACCACGTCGATGAGGATGTTGACACCAAATACCCTCCAAAGGCCGGCACTGGCCGTACCAGCTTGTGAATTGAATTAGTTCAGGTATTGTGGATTTCTTTTAC
Source organism: Petasospora hungchunana (assembly GCA_030563225.1). Classification (NCBI taxonomy): domain Eukaryota; kingdom Fungi; phylum Ascomycota; class Saccharomycetes; order Phaffomycetales; family Wickerhamomycetaceae; genus Petasospora; species Petasospora hungchunana. Next base: position 981,046 of record JAKUBL010000001.1, on the reverse strand, counting down.
TTTTCGGTAGCAGGTGATATAAGACTGGTCTGCTTGCTCATATTTACAATATGAAGTGGCGTTGACTCTTGTTTGATGGTGATCCTTCTCTCTATCAATTCGTGAGCTATTGTTTGTTCCATTGCACGGTTTTGATTTTTGCTTGCTCTGTAGTATTTGAGTCCTCTTTTGTCCTTTTTAGGTTGTAATCAATGTGATCAAAGGATATACCGCTGAAGAGGCTCTTCTCCGCAGAAAAGGTTCCTTTTATCAAAGTCTTCAGTACATTTCTTATCAAATGAGGTCTATCCACAGTCAAACCCAAGCACAACATGCGAAAAAGCAGACACTTGATTAAAGCAGATTATGACACTCTGACACTCTGACACTCGAAACAGTCAACAAATTGGGCAACTGTTTGCTTACTCTACTGTTTGTGCGCTGCGTTTGCGGCGGTCGCATACTTGTTTCATCGCCCTCATCATGAAACCATAAACAAACAAACACGGAAATGGCATAGTCAATCCATAAAAATGGGGGAAAATTCCTCCAGTCGATCCTTCGTCATGATAGAAAGAATGAATTGATGGAGCTCAAGCCATACCTTCAGCTGCGGGACCGCCTCTCGCAGGTCTGGCTTAACAAGAACACAATCCTGCTCCTGCTGATGGCGGTCAAGCTCGTTATGTTTGCCCTTTCTGTTCAGTCATCTTTGAAGACAGCAAAATACTACACACTCCAGTCATGTCCGACGGTGGACTCAGCAGCTTCGAGTGCTGTCTCCATCCCTCATTACCTGTCCAAGTCCGCCAACTTCATGATCCTCAAGAGCGTCGAGGAGATCAACGACAAGACCGTGGCAACGCTAAATATGGTTTTAACTGGTGCTGAAAACATGATTACATTTGCCCTCGAGATGATCGTTGGGACTTATGCTTGTATCCTTGTTGCTGCTGTTGATGGTGCAGTGGATGCTGCTGTCAATTCCACAGAATCCATCATCTCTTGGGTTAACGGCACTTTGGGCGATATCACCAATGAGATCGAAGATGGCTTGACAGATTTGTCTAATGTTGTGATTAGTGCTGCTGAATCTGTGAAGGATTTTTTTGAGGATGACGACGATGACGACACAAAGAGCTCCTTCAACAAGGTGAACTTCACGGTCTCATCTCTCCGAAACCTCCAGATCCCCAGTTCAGTCAACGATAAACTTGAGGCACTGAAGGCAAACACTCCAGACTATGACACAGTCAAGAACAAGACAGAACAGTTGATCAGTATTCCGTTTGACTTTGTGAAGAAGCAGGTTGTAAATTCGACCATACTCTCAGTTGATGATGGTGATCAGCTCTTCGTTCCATCTCTGGATAAAGTCCAGATTTGCTCTGACAACTGGGAGAAAATCAACCAGTACTATGAAGACTTGGCTGAGGTGGTTCATAAAGTTATGACTATCCTTGTTGTCGTGTTGGTGCTCTGTGCTGTCTTCGTAATTGTTCCAGTAGTATACTCTGAGATCCGTCGTTGGCGCAAGTTACAAAACCTGAAGGATGAACTCAATTCCGACACACAACAAGAGAAGAAGAACGATCCAATATTGGTCTTTGAACAGACTTTCAACAGATACCCTACCAAAGTTGGAAAGCTGATCTCCAACCAAGTCGCTGTTTCATCCAGAGCACAGACCAAAGTACAATGGTTCTTCAACTACATCTTTTTCTCTCGAGCATCTATCATTTTGAGTCTTTCGATTGCTGGCTTCATTGTCATTGGTGCACAATTCATCCTGATTTCGGTACTCGAGCGAGAAATGTCCGAACAGGAAGCGCCATTTGATGGTATTACCTCCGATCTGACATCGAGAGTAAGCGACTCCATCTCCAACTGGACTGAATATACCAACGTGTTTCTAGAGAAGAAAGAAGATGACTTGAATGAGGAATTATTCACATGGGTGAAGAAGACAACAGATAGTGTCAATGACACCATCTCCTCCTTTGTGAATGAGATGAATGAACTCCTCGTTGATGCATTCAATGGAACAATCCTATACGGTCCGGTGACCAGTGTTGTTGGATGTATGATCACGAGTAAGTTAGAGAAAGTTGAGGAAGGGCTCACCTGGATCTATGACAATGCTGAAATTACTCTTCCACGAGTGAGCGATGGGTATTTGATACAGGCATTTGACACCTCGAACTCCACGAATGCAACACTTGCTTACACCAACGCCACGACTTCAAATTCGATGGATCTATCAAAGACTACCTTGATGAGTATGACTTCATCTACTATGGATGATGCTGAGGCTATGATGACGAACGTACTACAGATGGCTATAGATCAGTACAAGAGCAGTCTCAAAATTGAGACATGGATCTCTACAGCATTGTTACTCATATGGTTCTTACAAGTTTGCATCGGTGTATTCATGGCCTGGTGGACCACTTCCTCTGCAGAAACAGATGTTCGTGAACCATATGATGATGAGAAGGCATTGACGATCAGTCGTCCTAAACCGTTGACAAAGAATGAGCAGAAGATGTATGGATTCCCATACAGTGACCCCTTTTCTGCCCCCGTGGCAACTTCGGCCATCACAGGACCATTCAGTGACGTGTATCAGTTACATGAAGATGAGAGGAGGTTTACTCCGTGGTCAAGCGATGAGACAGTCTCGCCAGTGAAGAAAAGTTCCGTTCCACAGGCGAGACAGAGCTCGTTCTATAGTACTGTTCACAGCACACGGAGCGATGACGAGCTTGCACACTTTTCCTTTGGTGAACAGGATCAAGAGACAGAAGGAGTAGCAATTGAACATCATCTAGGACGTTTCAGTCGGTCTTTGAATCCGTTTTTATGACTTTGAAGTGACAAATTTAGTTATTTATTTGACATTCGTTCCGGATTAGGAGGCTTCTAATAGTTAACAACATTACCCGGCAGTACGAGTTAACCGCGACTTGCACAGAAACACTACCAAGAAGAGTACGCTCTCGACTCTCCCACTTCCTTCAAGCCAACAGTAAAGCCACAATGTCCGATTCCGAGCATCAGGAGGCCAAGACAAATATCGAGGAGGAGGCACTGGATGTCAAGCCAGAGACCCATATCAACATCAAGGTGTCTGACGGTAACTCTGAGATTTTCTTTAAAATCAAGAAGTCCACGCCACTCAAGAGACTCATGGATGCCTTCGCCAAGAGACAAGGCAAGGCCGTGTCTGCCCTCAGATTCATCTCAGAGGGTCAGCGAGTCAACCCGGACGACACTCCAGAGACCTTGGACTTGGAGGAGGGTGACGTTATTGAGGCTCACGCTGAGCAGGTGAGTAATCCTATCAAAAACGCAATTGAAGCGCGTACTAACTATATGAACAGGTTGGCGGTGCTTCCTAAGACTGTTCTGTTTATATGTGATGACTATTGCTGCCAATTGATGACCCTTGTGTTTTTAGTGAATTTCATGTAGTGTTTGTATGGTGTTCTCCCACCTATTTCTTGTGTCACGTGACAAAAGACCGCACTTTCAAATTCAGGCCCAATTTACCGTATTGAGAAAGGGATCCATGGCAAAAGTCGCGTCGCTTAGTCAGAGACGCGCTCGCTTACTCCTTTGAACGCGTGTTGGATAAACAGACGCGTCGCACAACGCGCTGCAGGGGGTCCCTGAACGGCCTTTTTGGGTGTATCGGCTACCTGTTTCAGCTCCACGCGTCTCACAATAACCACAGAGACCAGCGCGTCCGGCGGGAGGGCTCAGGGCTCATACAAAATTTTGTTCTCGCAGCCCTTCTTCTTCTCTCTCCATTATCTCCAAAACCACGAAACCAAATGTCCTACCACTCGAGACAGCCCTCCGTGGCGTCGTCGCTGCTGTCTTCGTCGACGTTCAACAACACGTCGCAGATTAACAAGATCGGGCCGTGGCGCCTGGGGAAGACGCTCGGGACTGGCTCCACTGGGCGCGTTCTTCTTGCTGAGCACATGAACACCGGCCAAAGAGCAGCAGTCAAGGTCGTCTCGAAGTCCGTGCTCAATTCGATGGAACTCAACGATGACAAGGGACGTGACGCTGCTGGTCTTGCGTACGGCATTGAGCGTGAAATCATCATCATGAAGCTTCTGAACCACCCGAATGTGCTGAGGCTCTACGATGTGTGGGAAACCTCCAAGTCGCTCTACCTCATTCTCGAGTACGTCGAAGGAGGCGAGCTCTTTGATATGCTTGTGGAGAAGGGTCCACTGCCTGAGTTTGAAGCCGTGCGCTACTTTCGCCAGATCATCATGGGTGCCTCCTACTGCCACGCGCTCGGTATCTGCCACAGAGACCTCAAGCCAGAGAACCTCCTCCTGGACCACGACCTCAACGTCAAGCTGGCTGACTTCGGCATGGCTGCACTTGAGAACAACGACAGACTCCTCGAGACGTCCTGTGGCTCCCCACACTATGCCGCTCCTGAGATTGTGTCGGGGAAGCACTACCATGGCTTCGAGAGTGATGTCTGGTCCTGTGGTGTCATCCTCTTTGCCCTTCTCACAGGAAGACTCCCTTTCGACGATGAAAACATCAGAAATTTGCTGTTGAAGGTCCAGAGTGGTACTTTTGAGATGCCAAGTGACATTTCCACCGAGGCTCGGGACTTGATTTCGTTGATGTTGACAGTGGAGCCATCTCAAAGAATCAAGACACATGCTATCTTGTCCCACCCGCTTTTGCTCAAGTACCCAATCTCTCAGGTTGATCAGAAAACATTGGATGAGCTGCCTAACCCAAACACTTATTTGAATCAGATTGCCTCCAGAAATGACATTGACGAGTCCATTCTCCAGAACTTGGTCATTCTCTGGCACGGCAGAGAGAAGGAGGATATCATCCAGAGCCTCTTGAAGAAGGAGTCCACCACCGAGAAGATCTTTTACTTCCTGCTGCTGCGTTACAGACACAATCAGTCCAACTCGAGTCTCATCAGATCGCTCTCCATTGCCAAGTCTGTCAACAATCAGATGATCTCCAATTCGTCTTCTTCAAACTCCAACACTCCACGAAGAGCAAACAGACGTTCCCTCATCAGTGCCTCCTCTGCCCACAGAAAGTCCGTGTCATTCAACAACAAGCGCAAGTCCCTCATAGAGTACTCGCCACAAAAGCAATCTCCACAAAAGCAGTCTCCTCAGAAACAACCACCTGTCCCACGTCACGTCTATGACGCTCAGATGGCTTCTGCCGCAGCTCCGGCATCAATCAACAGAAACTCTGTCAACATGGGAAGAAGACGCAGTTTACGTAACTCCATGATTGGATCCAAGCGCAACTCCATCACTTCCAAGTTGATTGCTGTATATGCCAAGCTCGCAAACGACAGTGATTGGGTTTACATTGACCGTGAGGCCAAGCGTACCAGTTCAGACTTTGCTACTCTTTGTGATGAGATCTTTGAGCATGAGAAGTATGAGAAGTTGAGACAGGAAGAGGCCAAGAAGAAGGCTGAGATGAAGGCTAAACAAGAGGCTGAGAGACAGGAGAAGCTTCGTAAGGAAAAGGAGGAGAGAGAAAGACTTGAGCAGGAGAGATTGAAGAAGTTGGAAGAAGACAAGGCACTTGCTGAGGCTGAAGAAGAGGCGAGACTGGCTGCTGAACCAAAAATTTCAAACTCCAAGCAACGCTCTGTGTCTGGTCCTGGTGACAGAACTTCAGCTTTGTTGGACAAGGATGAGATTGACAAGATCCAGAAAAGAGCCACAACCAATCCGTTTTCTACGAGACCAAAGTCAAGATTGGATCCTGGTTTGAACTTTGACGCTGATGACTGGAAACCTTCCAAGATGATGTACGAAGAGGAGGACAATGTCACACAGGCAATCAGAAGATCTAGATTTCTTGGCTCCAAGTTTGATCTTTCTGTTAAGAGAGCATCTATTTTGAGGAAAAACCAGGAGATGATCAGTTCTTATGAGGAGGAGAATGCTTTGAGCAAACGCAAGTCTACCAGAAAGTCCAAGGAATTCCGTTCGGAAGAGGTTGATGTCAATGAGGCCCCCCTTGAGACTGGCAACTACAGTGGTCCAAGAACTATTGCTGATGTGAAGATCCCACAGGTGACCAGAAAGTCGAGGATGTACACTGCTTCCAACAAGAGACTCTCTGTGCTCTCGATGTACTCGACCAAGGAATCCTACAACGACCTGGCTTCCAAATTGAAGGAGCTGAACCTTGTTTCAGAACAGGAAGATGCTGGTAATTCCACTGATGATTCTCCGGTCAAGAGAGACGTCTCTGATATCATTGAGGAGGACTCGCAAACCACAACACCATCTTACTCCAAGGCATCCGGCTTGAGATTGAGCTACGCTGACAGACTCACCGCCCTTGAGACGAGCGACTCCGCTGCTCAGCTCGCCGTTGATGTCAGTGATCCTGTTGATGGAAAGTCCAAGACTGTGAAGCTGCCAACACTTCCTGACTCATGTGATCCTGTTGGTAAAACTGCTAAGAAGTCGAGATTTTCTGTCCATGAAGATGCTCCAAAGCCATTACCAAAGTCCAGAAACCGCAACTCTACACAACAGAGAGCTACTTCTTCTTCTACGACAAAGGTTCTATCGACTCCTTCTGCTCCACAGCCTGTTGAGCAGGAGTTCAAGGCACCACTCGGAGATATCACAAACACTGAGAACAAGCGTTCTGGCAGTGGTGGGTCTTTCTTCAGAAAGTGGTCCAAGGGCAAGAAGGAGATGTCTGAACTAGAGCAGAACCAGCCACAAGTCCGGAGTGGTGGATTCTTCCGAATCTTCAGTGGATCCAAGCCTGTGAGCAAGACACTCAACACTGTCTATGAGCCACAGGAGATGTTTACAACGCTGAAAAGGCTCTTGTCGGGCTGGAGCGACTACGGATTGAAGAACATTGAGTCTGTGGATAATCAGCTCATCATCACTGGTGATATCTCCAAGAACAATATGCTGGGCATGAGCAAGGCCAAGTTCCGCGTCAAGATCGACAAGTACGGCAAGAAGGGAAGTAGTGTTGTGTTTGAAAAGTCGAAGGGATCTTCCAAGTCGTTCAAAGCTCTTGTTGGTGAGATTGAACGTATCCTTAGTAGGGAGAATGTCCTTGCCTTTGCCATGTGACTGTGAATCATTTTCTTTTATTTTCTTTTTTGCATTGTCCTTTTGTGTTTCTCAGTTATACTTTTGTCATTGTTTGTGTGTGTGTGTTTTGTCCACTTCCTTTTCTGTTTGTAATTGTAATAGACACTTGTTTATGAATCACTATAGGACGTGCGCTGTAGACTGACCGCGCGTGATTGAATATCCGGCGGAGGGACGATCTCGGGGGCCGCACGTCATTTCCCGGCCATTCGTTGGACACGCGATGTCTACTCTGTACAACCTAAGGCCATATGCAGTATACCGACATGTCCCGGTTCTGATACTCTCACAGATCGTCATATTGAAGCTTTCTCATTGTTATAGAACGCGGAGGGGGGGAAGTGATACTATAGAACAAAGGGTATGTGGGGGGATTCCTCATATGACGTTGAAGGAGGGGAGGGCTTGGGGAAAAAACGACGCCCACCCCACAAACTGTGGTCCCAACCGCGTGGCCCCCCATAATTGTGGAGGCAAATTGTAACGAAAATTCCTCTCCCCTTCTTTTTACACCGCAGCAATCAAGAAGTCGTTCTCGGGAGTCCATTGGATATATTCTAAGAGCACAATCGTCCATTACAGATATTGCAACTACAGCTTGTTTTGTCCCGAGAACCCGGTACTTTTGCACCCACCCGTTTTTTTGTCCGTCCCAGGTCCCCTTCAAAGGCCACTCCCGGTTCAGCAGCTCATATAGACATAGACATCATGAACTACAACATCTGGAACGACATTCCAAGCGCAAAGAAGAGTTTCCCTGGACAGGAGCAGTCTCAGGGTGAGCTTTCTCCAGAGGCCCTCATCGCACGGCTACAAGGACTTTCCACCGAGGCCACGTACACCCAGCTGCTCAAGGGACTCGACTACAACGAGGCCCCAACGGAACCCAACTACTCGTTCCATCTCCCGGCAGAGTTGCAAGGTGGCATTTCCTCGATCAACTCGCGCAGACCAAGTTTCGCCGCAGAGCAGTCATACACGCATTCCCACTCTCTTGTTCCGCAAATGACATCGACTGCTCCTCAATATAACGACGTATTTGCGACCTCCAATGCACTTACCAACTTCAACTCCCGGAGACCATCGATCCAAATGACATCAAACTACACGACGGAGCAACAGCCACACCAGCAATTACAACAGAGACAACAAATTGCATTCCAGCAACAACAGTTTCAACCAATGCAGAACTTCCGCAATATGTATGGAACACCTATGCCTTCAAACATGCCTGGGGTTGTTGAGCTAGACAACGGATTACGTCTCCAAGAGAACACCATTGTTTCGTCCCCACAACTACAGATGATGTATTCCAAGACGAAGAACTACTTCTGCGCGGAGAGTGCTAGGGAGCTCTACAGTCGCATATGTCGACAGTGTGTGGATGATGCTTATGTGCAGAAGGTTGTGCTGAACTTGAAGAAGTTGAACAATATGTTCTCGTTGATGAAGCCGTTGGTGTTGGTATTGACCAAGTCCGGGAAGTTTGAAATTTTGTCGACACCCATGAACTCCAATATCTCTGTCCAGGCGGATGACGTGGTGATCTGTGATGGTGATAGAGGCAAAGATCTGGTGTATGTCTTGGAGGCTGGTATTTCACTCGATGTGGCGATCTTGATCAACTACTTGAAGAAACGCCAGCACTCCAAGTCGATTTCCTATGGTGGAACGAACCAAACTAATGGATTTATCAGTAATACTGTTGCTGATTTGACAAAGGGGCAGGGGATCTTGGACGAGGAAACACAGTTCCAGATTCCTACCAAGCAGGTTCTGCGATTTGCAACCTATCAGGAGATTGGGAATTTGCAGTATAAGCTTATTGAGGAGATCAAGTCGTTCAAGACGTCCCTGCTCAAGATCTCGAACCAGCCGGCATTGAATGGGAACTTGACGATTTTGAACTCTGAGTATCAGTTTGACCAAAAGAAGCTGACTTTCTTCTACTACTCGAGCCAGAGGCTCGACTTCAGAAACCTGATCAAGGAGTTGTTCAAGATCTACAAGACACGTATTTGGCTGTGTGCGGTCACTAAACCTTCAGAACCTATCAGGGTACAAATGGACAACGAAGTCATATTTGAGAATTGCAGAGTTGATGATTTCCACGTGAGGAACTTTGATGTAACATTGCAAGAGTTGAATGAACTATAGAGAGAATACACGCATTAATCCACCGTGCTGTACACCGGTAACCCTGGTTCTGTCTCCTGTAGATACACGGGCTCCTTCCCCACAAACATCTTTCTCCAGATTACATGACTGATTGTGATACCAAGCGTAGCACCCAGAAAGATATCTCCAAAGTGGTGACGGTAGTCCTGTGTCCTGCTCAATGCGACCCACACTGCCATCCACTCGGGGACTGAGCAGATGAGCAGCTTCCACACGTGGAACTGTGTAGCAAACACGTCAAACTGGACAAACATCCAAATGGTAACGAAATGAAGTCCAGAAAAGGCCAAAGAGGAGTGTCCCGAAGGAGTGGAGCGCAAACCTTCGAGAATGGTGGAGTATTTCCCCGTACAGATGTCGATGGTGTAGGTTGTCTTCCCTTCAACGAGCAGAGAAGCGTCGAGCTGACAACGTGCAAGGAAGTCAGGACGTGGTCTCGAGATCCAGTTCTTCACAATAACGGTGATGAGCCCGGTAACAGTGACGCTGAGGGCCAGTGCAAGACCAGAGATGTGGGCGAGGTGAAGGTCCTTCGAAGTGGCTCTATTCGGGTTGAAGTTGATCTTGGATAGCAATGAAAGCGCCAGAATTGCACCGGGAATGACTGTGGCAATCAAAAGACACTGCCAGTCGGTAACCTGTTCGTGCTCTGTATATGGATGCTGGATTGACGGGTCGTTGATGTTGAACTCTCTGAGAAATGGCACGGTACGAATGCCGATAGTAAAGACGTAGAGCTGGCATAGGAAGCATACCAGCCAATCACCAGCGTATCGTCCGAGATATTTCGCCGATATCATAGTTCGGACTGCCATTTTCGGGTAGCCTGTTTTGTTGTTTGGGTGCTGATGTATGTGTATGTGTATGTGTTCGTGGGCGATTGTACTTTTCCTCGATTCGCACTTACCCCCTAATTACACTTTCTATATACCTTACTGAAGAAAAGGTTTCTTTAAACGTTTTTGAAAATCCAGTAGCAGTGGGGAAGGTATAAAGAGACAATCAGTCTTTAAGGTTGAACATATCGGTACATGGCCAGGAGACTCTCGTGAAGTAATTCAGGTGTTGCAACACCACAAAGTAGTTCAAAATGTTGGTAAAATCAAAGTCAAACGCAGCATTCTCGAAGTTGTCAGTTGGTCCATGGTAAGCAACTTCCTCTGCCGTCTGTTGGAGAAACGTGGATGTCACCTCGAACTGGAGCCCAGCATGAGTGTAGTCGCCTGGTGGGAGCTGTGGAACAACGTCCGAGGCTTCATACACTCTTGCGTATGTGCCGTAGTCGAGTGCCTCACCTGCAGAAGCAGCTTCGTCCTTCTCAGCAGTTTCGAACCTGTCATCCATAAGTACATTGAACTCTGGGTTGCCTGTTCTGAGCCCGGCATAGGTGATGACGAGCGGGTTGTAGCCGTCGAGCTTGAAGTCAAGCCCTGCAAGCATGGCGTACCCACCACCAAGAGAGTGACCGGTGACAAACAGCTCATAACCCTCATCCAGGTATGGCTTGGAAGTGGCATAGACCTTCTCCATAAACTGAGTATAGGCAATGTAAACACCACAATGCACCTTGCAACCGGGACAAGCATCAGTATCACCATTCTCCTGGATGACGCTGTTGAGGGCACTGACGGAGACATCTGCGGAAGAGGACGAATCATTTGCATTGAAAAGTTTCTCAGCAGTCAGGGTAGAGGAGATGAATGGAACGTAGTCACACTGGTTAAATGTGATATCAGTGAGGAAGTCTCCTGGGGAGAGCGAGCCACGGAAGACTGTGTAGATCTTCTTGTTGGTATCATCCACGGCAACATAAGCAGAGCCCGAAATTTCCAATTCAGCGATATTTGGATGGATAACATCAACGATCTTAACGTAATTGCGATCTCTGCAAAACTCAATCAGTGGACACTCTCTGTTCATTGAGCCTTCGTTGAAAGTGAGATCTGCGGTGCAGTAAGCGACTTTGGCCCAGTATGCACCGTCGACGAGCTGGTCGTACTGGGCGTCGGAGATGGTGGCAACCACAGAGGATGCGAGCAATATGAGAGATAGGAATATCATTGGGAGTGAGACTGATGAAGTGTTCCCTTGTTTGGAGGTGGGCAAAACCGTTGGCTTTTATAGTACAGAGATCGTCACTCTGTCTGTGCCGAAACGAGCAGATCGCCGTTTGGATCCACTAGGGTGGACAACTTCGAAAGATCTTCATATCATGCTGCATTAATTCCTTTGAATATGTGTTCCGGCCTAAAGTTTAGTTCTAATCCTAGGGTTCATTTGTTTCGATGTTCAGAAGAGGGGTTGGACCCCCTGAAAGTGAAACGCGCTAGAAACCTCAAAATCCCAAAACAATATATTCAAACACACGAGAGTAACACTAAGAGTTATAATTAATACGACTTGAAAGTGCCTTTTCAGTCGATGTCTGCTATCTTCTGGATAAACAGATAAGCATCTGACAGTGTAGGATGTCCAAACATCAAAACGTCCATTGATACCTCCACATCACATACCCTCAGTCATCAACTACTAGACAGTTGCGTGCATCTTGAACATCTCACTTGTGGCCTTTTACTCCCTTCTGCGTCTTCCAAGAGCATCACTCCTCATTCAAGCTTCAGTGGGGGGAAAAAGTCGCTCAGCGACTTTAATGCCTTGTGCAAATGTGGAGAGAGAAATCTGCCGTGGGAGGTAGAGATCTACGTGCCCCGCTCCGAGGTTGATGACACTCAATCTCTTTTGGTTTTGGTGAATGGTGCTGCTCTAAAGAATGTACTTGTTCCAGGCTTTAGGGAAATTTGGGGCATATCTTGGATGATGATAAACCGACAGTGGGGTCAGACAATGCACGAGAAGCTATCTTTTGATCCACTGGGATTATCACTGAAACCACGAGATCCAGGGAGTGTGATGACCAGATTGCTCGCGGATATATACCATATACCATATATGCTATCTCGAAATCTTTTCAACACTCTTCCAGAAGGTGGGTTCTTTCCTCGTGGCTCAAGTACCGACTGGTCTGCAGGGGTTGATGATAATCCAGAGAAGTTGGGGTAAACCCTGACGTCAAAAATATTAACAAGAGCCAAGAGGTCAAGATCAGCTAAAAAACAAAATGGGAGCTGAGACAGTACATGAATTCCGCAAAAGTCCAATTCTCAGACCACTTCTGGCGCCACAAAAAAACGTAATGATATAATGACGTTCTAGTATAGGACTTCTGATATTTGATCGTCTGACTAAATTTTGGGGCCTTGGCGGTTTTGGGGGGGTGATCAAAGAGACGCACTTTGTGGGGATCTGCAGATTTGTAGTTTGATTATGTAATCATCAAATTACTTAATCGCACTATGGCTGCTTATGTAATCACTAATTTGACAATTTCTCTTTTTTTCACTTGCTAAGAAATGCAAATTAAACTGTTCGAATCTTGTGAAATGGTGGAAATTTTGAAAGAATTCAAAAAAAGCAAGACAATTCATGTGATAAATGAGAAATGACATATATATATAGAAATAGAAATGAGCATATCCAAACATTGACTCCATAAACTATTAAAATGTCTGAAATTTTAACACATATTTAGGCGGCTCATGGACCCCGCGTCGATCGAATCAACTCATGGTGTCCGGGTGGGTCGTATAACCAAGTCGCGCGGCAAACAGTTGGCATTGCCACCAACTCCACTCATTCCTCTCTTTTAATTCCTCATCCAGCACAAACGGTAATGCAGTACGTTGGTCGAGCATTCGACTCAGTCTCAAAGACATGGAACTCCATCAACCCGGCCACTTTATCCGGTGCAATTGACGTGATTGTTGTTGAGAACGAGGAGGGTGAATTACAATGCTCCCCCTTTCATGTGCGATTTGGGAAGTTTCAACTGCTTAGACCTTCCCAGAAGAAAGTGGATTTCATCATCAATGGAAAGATGACAAACCTCCCGATGAAGCTCGGAGATGGTGGTGAAGCCTTTTTCGTGTTTGAAGCCACGGGAGAAGGGGATGTTCCCAGTGAACTCATCACGTCGCCGGTTCTCTCAGCTGTATCGTCACCTTCCTCATCACCACCGCTCTCACCTAGAAAAGACTCAAGTGGGAAGCCATTACAAGAGCCAGAATACCTCGACATCTCGCAATCGAGTCCGGAGCTCGCACAAGTGGCGCCAGTGGACATACCAAACGCAATACAATCATCTCCAGATTTATCCGAATCTTCACCACCAATGGCGACCTCGCCAAAGGAGATCACAATGGAAAAGTTTCAGAATCTCTCACGTAAGTTTACCAAGATCAACATTCCCACCAAGATCGACATCAACGGTGACTTGCTACTCGACATGAACGGATACAAATCCAATGAACAAAACACACACGACGCAGATGAAGTCATCAAGAACTTGATCGTGGAGGAGTTTGGCCCAGATGTCGATCTGAAAAACTTCATTAAAGAGGACGAGACAGGAAACATCAAAATCTTCTCCACAGATGACCTCGTTTCACCATCTATGTCCCAAGAATCAATCGATACGGGCAGTTTATTCTCAGATGACGAGACTCCAATATCAACAAGATCAGCATCGAACTACGTCAAGACGCTTCGTCTGACATCTGACCAACTCAAATGCCTCGGGCTCAAAGATGGCGAGAACGATGTCTGCTTCAGCGTGGACAAGGGGAAGGCATTCATCAACTCCAAACTTTTTGTATGGAAAAAGGAAGTGCCCATTGTTATTTCTGATATAGATGGGACAATCACAAAATCTGATGCTCTTGGTCATGTATTGACGATGCTGGGACGTGACTGGACACATCCGGGTGTTGCTAAACTCTTCACCGATATCAAGCTCAACGGGTATAATATTATGTACTTGACTGCCAGATCCGTCGGCCAAGCCGAGATGACGAGAAGTTACTTGAGAAACATCGACCAGGAGGGCATCAAGTTGCCTGATGGACCTGTCATTTTGTCGCCTGATCGTACAATGGCGGCGTTCAGGAGGGAAGTCATTTTGAAGAAGCCTGAAGTGTTCAAAGTTGCATGTCTTGGTGACTTGAAGAAATTGTACGGTGATCATGAAACTCCATTCTATGCTGGATTTGGTAATAGGATTACAGATGCACTCAGTTATAGATCTGTGGGGATTCCAAGCTCGAGAGTGTTCACAATCAATCCCGAAGGAGATGTTCATATGGAACTACTCCAGTTAGCGGGATACAAAAGCTCATATGTCAACATCAACGAGCTCGTGGATCATTTCTTCCCCGATGTGACACACAAATCAGTGGTACATGATGAGAACTTCACTGATGTGATGTTCTGGAGAGAGCCTGTCCCTGAGCTTGATGACCTTACAGATGATGAATCCGATGCAAAGCAGACAATTAATGATGAGCTGGAAGGATATGACGAGGAGAATGACAACGATTATGAGCCACACGAAGAACACGAGGAGTTTTACGATGATGAGGAGGATGAGTTGGATGTTGATGACTACACCGACGAGGAGTCGTATGAAGATGAGGACTATGATGAGGAAGGCAGTGAAGATGAGCTAGATGCAGATCTCCTGGATTCTCCAACGTCAAACCAACTCACATCGCCAGAGAGCGCAACAGGGATTCTCCCTTCAATGAGAGAGAATAGCGGTCTTTCCCTAAACCAAGCCAATGTTGTTGGATCAACGGGAAATAGCTTTGTAAAGGCAAGTGAGCTCATGAACAAACTAACACTGTCCGAGGAGCATAAGAAGTAAAACAGGAACAAAAGGAGACAAAAAAAGAGAATTGCCAAGCATACAAAAAACGTTCACATTACAAACATGCAGGCGTAATTCATCCAATTTGTGCAAAAGAAGATATATAAAAAAGGTAATGAATGATTATCTGATCACAAAGTCCCCAGTACGTGTAATATACTTCACCCCCTTATAGGGAATGACCTCTCCCATTCCACGAGTGATCTTGAGAGAGTCCACCTTGATACCACTTGGAAGGGCTCCTTTATGTTGATATTTTAATGAGATCTCCTTTGGGAATTGTACTTGCTCCTTCTCGTCGTCCTCAACAATACCACGCAGAACAGCAGTGATACCTGGTTTCTGATCAGGTTCGAAGATCCACTCACATTTCCCTGGTTTACCACTCTGGACATCACCATGACTCAATCTCAAAATCTTCACGTTCTGATGCGGTTCAGTAGCAACGTCAACGGACAACCTTTCGATTTTGGAGACACTCTTGTGTATCGCAATTGACATTGTGATCTCAAACTCGTTGCTTTTGACACCAAGACCCTGTTTATAGTCGGGCACAATCAGTCCAATGGATCTCTGTGCCCGATGAGCAGAGACACGATCAAGCTCAATCGTGTAATTGGCCAGTGTTGTCTTTCCGTCCGGTGGAATGAAGGACAATGTCCCTTCATGGCCCAACCACTTGTCGATCCGGATACATCTGTGAAGAGACGGAAGACCGAGGGAGTGGCCATTGAGGGACAGATTCAATAGAATGTCTGGGACACCGGAAAGGTGAGACGTGAAGTCAATCTGTCCTTCAAGAACGGCAACAGTGGTGAAGAGCTTGCTCGAAGTGACAATAGCCTTGGTGCCAGTCTTGAGTCTCCGGGAAGCCTGATGTGGAGAGAGGACAACATTCACCGTCTCAGTAAGGTCAACAAAGAGTTCGTTGTTCGTATACCTTACGTTGCGCTTACGCCATGGGACTCGTTCCTTGGCGACTTCATTGGATGAGATGCCACCGCGAGAGAATGAGCTGAGTGAAGAACCAGCACCAGTGACGTAGTTCTTGGCGAGTTGGTTCGTCGTGTTGAGAATAGCAGATGCCAGTGAGTTCTTGAATGGAACAAGTTCTCTCAGGGCATTAAGATCTGTGATGTATGGAACACCACCTTGCACCAACTCCTGCATCAGATTGACCATCACGTCGTAATTGGCCTCGATTTTGCGAGGATTGAGAGGGGTGCCAAAGTAGTCTAGCAGCGTAGTGAGCAGGCTTTTCAGAAAGACAAACACGAGATTTGGATTGACAGGTCCATTTTCGTCCTTTCTTATCGGCTCCTCAACGTCGGAATGCTCATCATCATCTCCAATGGCTTTCAAATGCACAGCGTCCTCGTCCTCGTGTTGCCTAACGAAGGCGTACGCAACGACACGGCCCTGGGCAGTGCGGTATACGGAGTGCGAGCGGGACACGTCAACGATGGCCCCATTATGGAGCCTGGAGCCCTGAATAGTGGACAGCAACGTCTGCAGCGAGGGCGAGGACGTGGTGGTTGGGTACTCGAATATGAGGTTATCTCGGTCATCAGAAAGGTAAACGCCCTCTATTGTGGCCATTCTTTGGGCTCGGGAGTAAGGTGGAAAGAGATGGCACGGTGATTGGGGGGAAGGAAGTCTGTGGTGATACAGAATTCAGAATGGGCAATTGGAGGGCTTTTTGACGCGCGCCTTTGGGATCCGTTCAAGATTCATTGCGCTGTTTCGGGGCGTATCACCGTGATCCAAGACGCAACGTCACTTACGCGTAAATTTGAGCACACCAATTTCCATACAAAACTCGCAAGACACGCGTAATTTCCAGCACTAACGAATTCCTAATACAGTACAAAAAACACACTTACGCTATTAACAATTAACAAGCTATATCTAAAAGTTACTTCTCCATCTGGTCAGAGGAATCGTGGTCCACGTTGTTGCTTCCACTTGCCTCAGCATTGTCCAGATCAATGTCGTAATCCTCGACAAAGTCCTCGACCAACCTAGCCTCATCGGTGTTCTTGATGTCAATGAGTCCGTAGAGGGCAATAGTAGCGAGACCGAGAGCACCAGCAACACAGGAGAACACAAAGGCAACGTAGCCCTTGGCGGTGAAGCCAGGTGGGATGGTCTTCTGTTGAACGTTTTGACCTGTAAGATCGAGGAAGTCGGTGTTACCGGCAGCGTTGGTGTCTGGATTGATACCGAGGTCCTCACAGATATCTCTGTGGTAGTCCTTCAAAGCCTGGGAAGCGTTGGCCTGGATCTCCTCTGGTGCCTCAACAAACACAAGAGCAAGACCCTGCTCCAAATGCCACTCGATGTGACAGTGGAAGAACCACACACCTGGGTTGTCAGCCTTGAAACGGAAGACCATGTTACTCTGCTCACGAAGGTATACTGTGTCTCTCATCATTGGGTACTCTGGGAACTCAGTGTGGTTGTCACTGTTGAAGGCAACTGGTGGATCACTGTCATCGACAGAAGCACCACGGGCAATCAACTGGAACACGTGTCCATGAAGATGGAACGGATGCTTACCGGTATCGTCGTTGTTCATCACAACCTGGACGATGTCATCCTTCTGCAGAACAACAGAATGTGTGTTCGTACCGTAGACGAGTTCGTTGGTCGATTCGTTACCAGCTGCAAGAGCAGTAAGCAAGATTGGAGTCTTTGGTGGAGTGTAGGTTAAGTTGTTGAAGAAGGCGTAGTTGACACCGTTAATCAAGTTGTCCATGACAACAGAGATGGTCAAAGTGTAATCTGGGTCATCGTAGAGCTCAACCTTGTCAACAGGGGTCAAGTAGAAGTCATCCAAATAGCATCCAACGTCCAAACAATCAACATAGTACTCAGTTGGCTTTTCGTTATCCTCAGAGTACGACAAGTAGTGAGTGACGTTCACAACAAGGTCAGCTGGCTGTGTATCAAGCATACCCGTGTCAGCCTCCTGCATGATAGCATAGTTCTTGGAAGTGTCAGACTTGGTATGGAGCAGAACAGTGTAACGCTGGGCGACAGTGATGTACAGCATACTGGCGTTGTATTTCTCAACAGCGATACCATCAACTTCGACGACTTCGAACTCGTGGTCCTCAATGAAGAAGTAATAAGAAACGAAACCACCTTGGTTGATAAGTCTCAACAAGTACGTTGTATCTGGCTTAACCTCCCAAGTGACGTTGTTGGTGTTGTTCATCAAGAAGTTCTGAGGAATTGGCTCAGCACCAGTTGGGTTGTTCAAGTTCAAGAAGCCTGGCAGCAGCTCGGCCGACGTCTCGTGGTACCACTCAGTGAAGGAAAGAACCATCTCCTCATCGTAATCCACACCCTGCTGATATGGATAGTCTGGGTCTTTGATAATGACGTTGCCTCTCATACCATCCATATAGGTACCCTTGGTGTGAGCGTGGTACCAGTATGAGCCGTGCTGATCTGGGACGGTGAAGTTGTAAAGGAATGTCTTACCAGGTCCAATTGGACACTGCGTAACCATCTCTGGACCATCCATCTGGCCAGTACCGTGCTGGAACAAACCGTGGAAGTGGAGAGTTGTGTTTGTAGTGTTGAAACCATTGGTCAAGTACACGTTCACTGTGTCGCCCTTGTTGATCACAACGTCTGGCCATGGGAATTGACCATTACAAGTAATGACTGGTCTCTCGAAGGTGCCATCTGGGTTGGCAGTACCCCATCCAGTGGTCCAGTTGAAGACATGTGTCTCTGCCTGACAGAGGGCACCCAAGGCCATCACTGCTAGCAGCTGCTTGACAAATCCCATTATTGTCCTGCTAAATTAATGTGATACAATGGGCAGGATGGACAAGCGTGGGTACAAGACTACATATATACTTCCCTCAGCTTGGAAAAAACCCAATCCCAGGGGAGTCTCACAAGAACAAGATTTAAGAGACCGCTGCATGAGAAAGCAGCCCCAGTTTGGAGAGGAATGGCTGGGACTATCGCCTAGGAGACTTGTCCTTGTCTGAGTTTGTCCCACCGACTGGTCTTGGGACAGACAAATATATGTGGACTGGACATTTCGCGTTACATATGATCTTGGACGTGGTATGTCCCATGTCTAGGCTCCATCGTAGGATTAAGCCTGACTTACTTAGACCGGACTAGTAGTCTTAGGACCTTGAGGATGATGGCCTAGGCGATTAAAGGTAATTGTCCACAAACTACAAATCGACAAATCGACGAACCCCTCAAGAAATTGGGCAATCCCTCAGACACGCTAGCAATCCAGGCAGCCTAGTTGAGCACTGCTTTGTAACTTTCCATGGTGCTTACCCCCTCTTTACTATGACTGTGTCCAAGCCCGCAGAGGTTAGGATGGCTTGCGTCATGGGTTATGACAAAAATGACTAGACTGCAATTAACGTTATCAGATTGATCAGTCCACCTGCCGCACGGGAGTTCAGCACTTCCGTCCCATGTCAACCTATCCGAAACCTTCCGCAATTCCAGACTTTTCGAACGGCACTGTCAATTGGCTTACAGTTCCGTCTACGTGAGGAGGTGTGAAAAAGATCAAAGAATCTCACAATCCCGCAGGAGGTGCGAGTCCCTATAGCATAAGCCCGACACAATTGTACCCCATGCGCGCCCCCTCGTAATTATAACGTCTATGGTCTTGGCACGTTAGTTGTGCCTGGATTCTAGAGGCCAAAGCGAACTGAGGGAACTTGGTGAAAGTAATGTTACATAATGAGTAAACCTCAAAGAACATACCATGTCAAAGATTGTGAGGCGACAGTATTACGGTGCTAAATTATTAATTGGGTGTCGGAGGGCAGTACTAGGCCTAGTTTCATAACCGCATCCAGCTGGGTCACCAGTGGTCCCAGATTTTCGTAGATCGGACCAGACTTGGAAGACACTAGACCTGAGCTTCGAGTCTAGTCGGTCTGCGTAAACTGTGCTAACTTCTAGGCCACCGCCCGTATTTCTGAAGAGACTCAGGCCTGACCTACATGCGTTCGTCCTTTCACACCCAGAAAAACCAGCCACTCACAGAGAGGGAAACAACCTTAATTCCACCCGAAAGTCCGCAGCGGTGACAGCACCATTGGGCCAATTGGCCCCTTTTCGGCTCCCCCAAAGGCCTGAAAACCTTTGACGCTATTCGCTGTGTTGGTGGCTTTGCTGCTGCCTTGGCTCGAATTGCTCAGCGCTATAGTTATAAGTTGAACATTCACAGGGACCAAGATGGTGAATAGATATCAGTGGGAAGTTGCGTCTGAATGATCAAGGGAAACTACAACAGCTTATATAGTTGATGCTGGTCGGGTGGCTTGGCGAAACGAGCAAATTAATACCAGCGGCCAATGTTGTGGGAGAGATCGTGGATCATGTATTGTAGAGTTGCCGGCTCAGGTAAGGTCTGATCGATCAACAGATCACTAATAACGAAAACGAGATCACACAAGGCACGTATTTGCGATCAGCTCAGAAAAACGAGATCACAAAACAAACACTAAAAAACCAAACCCCGCCCAAACCCTCCTGAAGTCACACGTTTGCCTAGAGAGGGCCAGACGTGATGAGTCGTGGCCCGACTTAATTTCGTTTTGGGCGGGGACCAACAACACCTGGACACCACCTCAACAAGATGCCGCCGGTTTTTTGACACATTTCTCGAGACCACGTCAAAGGTGAACATTGTGAGGACCCCTCCCCATTACAAGTAGCTGATGCAATCTCTGTGACAGCAAAAGAAAAAAGATGTCGAATATTCGTAACTCCAGCATCATCAAGACACTCTCCACGCTTATTTCAGAGACGGCGGCTCCAGGTCAGCTCAAGCCCAAGCCCACGAGTCCTGCGGTCCACGGTGTCAAGGGCTACAAGAGGTCCACTGCGCCAACCGCGCTCCCGCTCAACAAGATCATCACGACCAAACTTTTTCCACTAGACACAGGCTCTAGTTTCAAGGACTACATGTCAAGAAAAGAGCTCGACAGAGCACAGGATGCTCTCCTCAGACTCCTTCCATTCTACACGGGATCCAGCACATACGCAGACACAAACTCCGCCATCGCTTTGGATACCAAGAAGGCAGACGACTTCAGGACTTCTGAGGTGCTCAAAGTGGAAGTTTCAAAGGGAAGATACATCAACGAGTTCACAATATACCCAAAGGATGCGGACTATGCCAAGCTCAATCATTTTGTTTTGATCCACGGCTATGGCGCCGGTCTCGGCTTCTACCTCAAGAATTTCGATGGTATCAGCACCAACAAGAACTGGTGCATCCACGCACTTGACCTTCTTGGCTACGGCTGCTCAACGAGACCAAGGTTCGATAAAAGCGAGTCAATCGAATCCTACTTTGTTGACACACTTGAGGTATGGAGAAAGAAACGTGGCATTGACAAGATGCTCATGTGTTCCCACTCCCTTGGTGCCTATCTGTCGGCTCTCTACACTATGAAATATCCAGGCCACACACAGAAACTCCTCTGCATCTCGCCTGCTGGTATCTACAAAGATCCTAAGCCACCTGGTCAAATCCCAGTTTGGTTCGACTGGCTTTGGGAACAGGGTGTTTCTCCATTCGCACTTGTCAGAAACGCCGGTCCCTTTGGAAGTATGGTGACATCTGGCTGGACATCTAGACGATTTGCCAAATTGACCAGTGAGGAGCAGAGACTCTTGCATGACTACACTTATAGAATCTTCAACGCCCAGGGTGCTGGTGAGTATTACATGCCACAGATCCTTGCCGCCGGCGGTGTTCCAAAGACTCCGCTTGTTGACAAGATTGAAAATATCACTTGTGACACTGTATGGGTCTATGGTGACGAAGACTGGATGCCAATACAGGGTGGTATTGATTGCGTGGAGAAGATCACAAATATGACACCTTACAAGGGTGAAGTCATGGAGTTCTCAAATTCTGGTCACCACATCTACTTGGACAACTACCCTGATTTCAACAACTACTTGTTGCAGGAGATGAGAAACTATGAGGAAGTATACGCCTAACAAGTTTTTCTTAAATACTACTTTATTTTGAAGTCACATCACAAATGCATATACTTTATTTCTATTTCAACAACAACTGAGCCTTACGCTTTCCAACACTTTGGTCCAGCACAGATCTGACCTCAACGTTCACTTTATCGAACACAGCCACAGTTCTTTTAGAACCATCCTTCTGCTTGAACGTGAGCTCGTACTTTTCCTCTTCAAACTTAGCATCGTTAACATTTGTAGTCAACTCATCCAGCTTGATCAAACTCTCCACACCAAACTTTGGCACCAGAACGACAATACCATTACTGAACACTCTGATAATGTAACCAATCTCCGTAGACTCGTTGTTCTTCATGACTTGTCCCACGTAGTACTCAATAGAAGCTCTTCCGGCAAACTGAGCATTTCTATGTCTCTTGTTCAAGTTCTTACAGATCAACTCCATCTTCTGCTTATCTCTATGAGACAGATCAAGCGGCTCATATCCAATCGCAGCAGCAAGCTGACGGTGAGCAACAACATCGCAGTAACGTCTGATAGGAGATGTGAAATGGGTGTAGATGTCCACGGCGAGACCGTAATGGCGGAATTCTGGGTATCCATATGAACCTGAACTGAAGTATTCTGCGGCGGTCATGGAACGAGTAGACATGATACGCACCAATGTGTTGAAGTACTCATCATTCCGGTCGATGCAGCGATCGAGAGAATCGGCAAGGGCTTTCGAAGATTCGATGGAAATGGACATGTTCTTGCGCACTCTGAGCATGTCGTTGAGCTTTTCAAAGTTTGTGGCTGGTGGAGAGTTGTGTCTTCTCAAGATGGCGGTCTGCGGATACTCGCTGTAGATCTTTCTGGCAACACTGATGTTAGCCAACAGCATGAACTCCTCAACAAGCGAGTTGGTTTCGAAGAGTTGCTTGATTTCAACGTCACCAGGATCAGATGTTTCACTATCCATGTGGACCTTCACTTCAGGGGAGGCCAGATTTAAAGCACCAGCATCGAGTCTTTGCTGTTTGAGCTTCTTGGAGAGGCGCAGCAAAGCTCTCATACCCAGCGTCAAGTCGTCCTGCTGAGAAACATCATCAATACGCATCTGTGCGCGTTCGTATGAGAAGGCCTCACGGGACTTGATAATGGACTTGTTGAAAGTAACACTGACAATGTTGGCATCGTCATCCAACTCCCAGATCACAGAGAAGGCAAATCTCTCGACATATGGCTTCAGCGAACAGAGATCTGTGCCCAACAACATCGGAAGCATATCGATTCTCTTATCCACGAGATACACAGATGTCGCTCTAGAAGCACCTTCAGCGTCCAATGGGGTGCCGGCCTTGACGAAGTTGGTCACATCAGCAATGTGGACGCCAACTTCCCAGTTACCATTTGATAACTTCTGAGCATGGAGAGCATCATCAATATCAACACAGCCGGGTGGGTCAATACTGCACACGAGTTTGTCTCTGTAATCCTTTCTCTTTGGCAACAATGGGTCTTTAGCAATGACTTCGGGATCCTCCAGATCAGCGGGAACTTTCCAATCATGACCCTCAGCTGGCAAGCACTCCAAAACGGCCTTCGAGAATGGTCTGTACTCAACATCGTGCTCCAGGAGAAGTGCTTCAGTCTCAGCCTCAACGGACTCAGACTCACCGAGACATCTGACGAAATGACCATCTGGGTACTTTGTGGTGGTGGACCACGAGTCAATAGCAACGACGATCTTCTGGCCCAAAAGTTCATTTGCACGACGTGTACGAATTCTGATTCTTGGAAGACACTTGTCCATGAGCTTCACAAAACATGACTTTGCAGAGTTGGAGATAGTCTTCGAGACAGAGTTTTCAACAATCTGGCCAACGTACAATCTCCAAGATCTTTTTACAACACCAACGACTCGACCAGTAGGCTGTAGCTCTTCGGAAGAATTTTGTGTGTTAATAGCATCCTGAGTGAGAAGCCTTCTCTCCTTGTCGGTGATGCTTGGCGAGTTCTCAGCATCTGGGTCTTCATTCGAGTTGAGGTTCTCATCATCAATAATCATGGTGGATGGCTTCTTCCACTGCGATTTTGGAAGCAATTCGACAATGACTTGGTCCCCGTTGAAAGCTCTGTTCAAGTTCTCACTTCCAAGAATTAGCAAGGGCTTTGGAAGAGATGCAATAGAGATTTCACCCTCGAGGAAGTTGTAGGAGGAGATGTTCATGGAACCTTGATAGAGAGTACCATTCTTCAAACCACCCATGAGTCTTGCAGTAGAGTAGTAGTCCTTGAAGAAATGCTCACTCTTGTTGTTTCTAGCGATAAATGTGTCTTCAACTGGGATCAGATCCTTGAGCTCGTCCGAGTTTGGATAAAGGTCGACGTACTCTTGCAGAGACTTTGCTATCACGCCCTCCTTTTTACAAGCCGCTCTATTGAGTTTGTCATTTGTCACGAGAATGACGTTGATATTCTGCTCAGCCAAGTGTGCTTCGAACCATTTGGTAACGTTTCTGATAGCTCTGTCGTTTCGGTCGTTGATGGACTCAGACTCAAGCCTTGTAGTGAAGGTCTCCTCATGGAACTCATTATGGAACACTATAAATCTCTTTTCGTTATCCTTACAGAGGGTTCTGATTCTGTTATAGATCGGAAAACTCTTGTTTCTGACTTCGTCGAGTGTCGTCTGTGGAACAATGACATCGAAGAAGATCTGCTTGTTCTCGAGAAGGTCTATGGATTGAAGAACAATGTTCGTATCCACCACAACGTAGTGAATACCAATCTCCTGCAGCTTCTGTGGAGTTGCACTGAGGATGGACTTTGGAGTATGGCCTTGGGCATCTGGTGCAACTATTCCATGACACGTTTGACAGGCCTTAGAAAGACATGGGATGTCGGTTCTGAGGTAGTGTTCTCTGACAATCTTCGAGGCATTACCATTTCTTGACCTCACAAACACTTTTGATGTGACGGTCAGGCCGTCGGAGATTCTCTTTTTACTGACCACAGGAGCAGACATGATGATCTGACGTGTGAATGGGAAAAAAAAATAGAAGATGTTGATGTAGGTCAAGAACTTGAAGTTTTGAAGCGGCAAATTCGCGAAGCTGCAAAAAAAAAAAAAAACCGATGGATTACATAAGCATTATATAATCCAAGGTATTTCTGGTTCAAATTCCAAATCAGGAAATAGTTGGCACATAATCTTTTTTGTTGGGTTGGCCCAACAAAAAAAACCCCTTGTGAAGGTGGCTCAAGCAGAAAGAGGGAAAGTGACACAAAATGCCATTGGCACTGCGTCAAACAAGGCCCTCATCGCTTGACACTTCCTTCAAAAATGCGGGGGTCTTTTAACAATAGGGACAGATTGATTGTTTTTGTGTTGCACGCAACTCTTTTGATCCATCTTCCGAGCGTTGATCTTTCTGACCCTGCAAATGAGTAAGACAAGGCATCAAGACGTACGTGAGACAGAGAGGACTAGCAGCCGAGGCTACAAGCCCAGCCGTTGGGCTATCATGTTATCAGATGGATATTAATTTAAGCGAGTCTTAGAGATAGGCCTGAGAACATGCGACTCTTCAAACCAAGGTTTTTCAAGGGGGTGATCAGCGGTGACGTATTGACTCAAGAGCGATGGATTTTGATCTCTCATGGCACGGGAGCTCGGCGAAACTATAAGCTTAAGTAGAAAGGGTCCCCCTCACAAAGCAGTTAAAGAGCTGCGGTGACATTGCTAGGAACTTTGAAGCGTCTTTTGTAGCACCGCACAAGGTCCGTGAAGAAACGAGAGGCTTCCAATAACATCTAGAGACGGAAGCCCAGACTAGCTACAGCATTGGGCGATGAGGGACGTCATCGCAAAGTTTTTGCAGAGAGTGGCGCGACGTGGACCAGCTCAACAGAAGGTTTAACGGGCCCCTTTCTGTGTTCCTCAGCATCTCAGAAGCGCCTGGCTACAATATGCTGGGCAGAGGAGAAGCAACGTTGGGCTGGCTGTGCGTCTCAGGGAGCGGGGACTGGGGAATTTTAGTGTGTAGTCCCACACCGCTCAGCCCCATCATCCTTGAGAGAAAGGAAATTGCGGATAACACAGCTAAGACCACGTTCTTTCCCGTGAATCAGGTACAACACCAAGCAGAGATAGCACTGCTAGTTCTGTGTTGACTCCACACAAAACTTTAAATTAGAGACACGCCCAGCACTTCTAGCGGCGGGCCACAGTGGGGATCTCACCTCTCTTAGTATAAAAATCATCGCACATCCCCTCTAGAGATTTTAAAAGCAAACTTTCACCATTCTCGGCGGTCAGCTACCAAAAACACCAAAACACACAGTACAATGGGCCTCGTTAACATTCCAGTGGGAGACGCTCGTCCAGGCGAGACAGCTCCAAGAGTTAACGCCCGCCTCCCTAACAAGACCACACTCACCAGACCGGTCGGTTACAAGTGCTCCACTATCTACGAGTACATCCAGGAGGCCTTCCAGAAGGGCGGCAACAGAAACGCAATGGGGCACAGAGATGTCTTGGAGATCCACAGAGAGACCAAGATGGTCAAGAAGATGGTGGATGGCGAGGAAATTGAGGTCGAGAAGGAATGGCTCTACTATGAGCTTTCGGACTACAAGTACGAAACATTTAAGGAGGTTGACGCCTTTTGCCACCAGTACGGCCGTGGTCTCATCAAGCTTGGCCTCAGCGCCGGAAATACCGATAAGCTGCACATCTTCGCTGCCACATCTCACAACTGGATGAAGACTTTCATTGCCGCCCAGACACAGGCTATCCCAGTTGTGACTGCATATGACACTTTGGGTGAAAAGGGTTTGACACACTCCCTTGTTCAGACTGACTCTAAGGCAATCTTCACAGAGAACGCATTGCTTACGAAGCTCATCAAGCCATTGCAGAAGGCCACTTCCGTTAAGTACATCATCCACAACGAGGAAATTGACGCCAATGACAAGAGACTCAACGGCCAGTTGTATGCCGATGCCAAGAAGGCTCTGGACGCTATTCTTGAGGTCAGACCAGACATCAAGATCGTCTCCATGGCCGACGTCCTTGCTCTTGGTGAGGCTGATGACGTTCCAGTGTGCCCACCAAAGGCCTCTGATTTGTCCTGTATTATGTACACATCTGGTTCCACCGGTGATCCAAAGGGTGTCGTCTTGAAGCACGACAACATTGTTGCCGGTATTGCCGGTGTCTCATTCATTGTTAACCGTGACATGATTAACGAACATGACCGTATCATTGCATTCTTGCCGTTGGCACATATTTTCGAGTTGGTCTTTGAGCTCATCGCCTTCTACTGGGGTGGTTGTCTTGGTTATGGAAACGTCAAGACATTGTCAGATGTCTCTGTCAGAAACTGTGTTGGTGACATGAAGACATTCAAACCAACCATCATGGTTGGTGTTGCTGCCGTTTGGGAGACCATCAAGAAGGGAATTCTTGCACAAATCAACAAGCAGCCATCCTTCACCCAGAAGTTGTTTTGGGCGGCATACCACTACAAGTCTAAGAGTTGGAGAATTCCTGGTTCCACTTACATCATTGACAACATTATCTTTAAGAGAGTCAAGGCTGCTACCGGTGGTCACTTGCGTTATGTGTTGAACGGTGGTTCTCCATTGTCCAAGGACACCCAGATCTTTGTCACGAACTTGCTTGCCCCAATGCTAATCGGTTATGGTCTGACTGAGACCGTTGCCAACACGACTGTTGTTTCCCCACTCGACTTTGAGTTCGACGTCCAGGGTGCTCTCTCTGGTGCCATCCAGGTCAAGTTGGTTGATGTTCCTGAGGCTGGTTACCACGCATCCAACGACCAGGGTGAGATTTGGATTCACGGCCCACCAGTCACACCAGAGTACTTCAAGAACCCTAAGGAGACATCTGAAGCATTTGACCAAGAAGGCTGGTTCAAGACTGGTGACATTGGTGAGTGGACCTCTACTGGTCAATTGAAGATCATTGACCGTAAGAAGAACTTGGTGAAGACACTCAACGGTGAGTACATTGCGTTGGAGAAGTTGGAGTCTGTCTACCGTTCCAACTCCTTTGTGGCCAACATCTGTTGTTACGCCGACCAGAGCCGTGCTAAGCCAGTGGCCATCATTGTTCCAAATGAGAACGCCATCCGCCAGCTTGCTTTAGAGTTGAAGTTGATCGCCACAGAGAAGGATGACATTCACAAGGTTGTCCATGACTCTGCTTTGAAGAGAAAAGTTCTCAACTCCCTCATCAGCACAGCTAAGTCACAGGGCCTTAATGGTATTGAGTTGGTTGCAGGCCTGGTGTTCGTGGATGAGGAGTGGACTCCACATAACGGTTTTGTGACGTCTGCCCAGAAGCTTCAAAGAAAGAAGATTTTGGAAGCCAACAAGGCCGCTGTCGATGAGCTGTACAGCAAGTCTGGTTAATTCATCAGCTTTGGGATATGCTTGGACCTTGTTTTGCTGTTTCATTTGTCAGATATTATTCATGATTGTACTGTGGATTGATTTTTGGTCCAACCAGACCCCATGAACAGACCCGAATTTTAATGTTTGTATTCTTTGTTGTAAGTGTGCGTAGTTGTACTGCTGTGTTATGCTGATGTTCATAAGCACTTCAGGAAAAATGCGAAGTGATGCACTCCTACAGTACGGGCCAACAGATCATCATAAGAACAAGTCATAAATTGCAGAGAGAATATCAACATGGCTATATACAAGAGACTTTCATTAGCTGCAGGAGCTTCACTTTCTTTGAATAGGGAAGGGCAGCTTCTGACTGCCTTTCTCCTCCATCTCCTTCAAGAAGCGCTCCTTCTTGAGATCCACCACATATTTCTCCTTAAAGTAATGTACCCAGCTCTTGACGCATTTGTTTTCAAAGTCAGCCTCAACAGACGAACAGTTCTTCTTGATCACATCGGCGTACTTTGACTCCAGAGGGTTATCAACATTGTTCTTCTCGAGACAGTCGAGGTACTTGTCACGGGCATCCCAGCAGAGCTCACGCTTCGAACGGTTTGGAGCAACAGTCTGTTGTGGCTCTGACGAGGAGAAAAGGCCCATTACAGAAATATTTGCACAAAGGAAGGGAATTTTATGGAAGAGAAGCAGGAAAGGGGAAGAGATCTCCAGTAGGAAAAGGCAAATCAGAGCCCGTTCGAGGTAACTACCGCGAATTACGGTTAGCACCACATCTATGAAAAAGTTGGAGGGTCTCCAAGACGAAGACGATAGGTAACAGAAGGACTACTATTGTTGTTTCTACCGCGGAATGTCGAACATTGGCTTGCAAGTGCGCCAGGCCGTGCCTCAGATCGACCCAGTTGTTGCTGACTACGCTGTTGGATATATTAACAACATCCAACAGGCAACCAGTGACAGTGTATTTGCCCAGCAGTTGAACATCGAAGATGAGATCGCTTACGTCTCCGAGCTCCTTCAGAGTGCTGGAGGTGATCCTGCCAAGGTTGAGAAGCTTGCAAAGACAGTATCTGATAAGTTGAGTGAAGAGCTCAAGACCAACCAGGCCAAGCTGGAACTTACGGGTGATACTTCCAAGCGTCTCCTCGACATCAACTTGTTGAAGAACCACGCTTCCAAGAGAAACATCAACACCTCTTTGGCCTTATTGGGTGTCACCAGAGATATTGAACATAGTGGCAGACATGTGGAGTCTAAGGTTGATAAGAAGAAGCTTGAAAAGGCCGAGAAGAAGATTGCCGCCAAGGTGGCTAAGAGAAACAACAAGTTCGTCAAGTACGAGGCCTCCAAGCTTATCAACAGCTCTAACGAGGAGAACTATGATGAGTTCTTTCTCAAGATTAATCCTATCGAATTTGGCTCTGGTGCTGGTAAGTCCAAAGATATCCAGATCGATACCTTTGACTTGTATGTTGGTGATGGTCAGAGAATTTTGAGTGATGCCACACTCTCGCTCAGTTACGGACACAGATACGGTGTCGTTGGTCAAAATGGTATCGGTAAGTCCACATTGCTTAGAGCATTGTCCAGAAGAGAACTCAATGTTCCAAAGCACATTACCATTTTACACGTTGAACAGGAAATCACTGGTTCCGAGATTACTGCGATCCAGTCTGTGCTTGATGCTGATGTGTGGAGAAAGCAGTTGCTTTCCGAAGAGAAGAAACACCAGGAGAGAATTGCCGAGATCGAGAAGCTCAGAGAAGGCTTCGATGAGGACAGTTTGGAAGTGAAGAAGCTCGATAACGAACGCGACGATCTGGAACAGCATCTCCAAGAGGTTGTCGAAAAACTTTACGAGATGGAATCTGATAAGGCCGAGGCTCGTGCTGCATCTATTCTATATGGCCTTGGTTTTACGAAGGAGTCGCAGCAACAGCCTACGAACTCCTTCTCTGGTGGTTGGAGAATGAGATTATCTCTTGCCCGTGCATTGTTCTGTAAGCCAGATCTTTTGCTTCTCGATGAACCTTCCAATATGTTGGATGTTCCTTCCATTACTTTCCTCGCAAATTACCTTCAGACGTACCCTGCCACTGTCATTGTGGTGTCGCACGATCGTGTGTTCTTGAACGACGTTGCAACAGATATCATTCACCAGCATTCCGAGCGTCTCGACTACTATCGCTCGCAGAACTTCGATTCCTTCTATGCAACAAAGGAGGAAAGACGGAAGAATGCTCAACGTGAATATGAGAACCAGATGGCATATAGACAGCATTTGCAGCAGTTCATTGACAAGTTCAGATACAATGCCGCAAAGTCGTCAGAAGCACAGTCTCGAATCAAGAAGCTCGAAAAGTTGCCAGTGCTTCAAGCACCGGAAGAGGACAAGGTCATCACATTTGCCTTCCCAGAACCCGATGGAATTTCTCCACCAATCTTGCAACTCCAGGATGTTTCGTTCGGCTATAACCCAGACGACTTGCTTCTCAAGGATGTTGACCTCGGTATTCAAATGGATTCCCGTATTGCTCTCGTTGGTGCCAACGGTTGTGGTAAGACAACGTTGTTGAAGATCCTGATGGAGAAGCTCCGCCCACTAAAGGGTTATGTGTCAAAGAACCCACGTTTGAGAATTGGTTACTTTGCTCAACACCATGTTGATTCTATGGACCTCTCGACGTCTGCTGTGGATTGGATGTCCAAGGCTTTCCCTGGTAAGACGGATGAAGAGTACAGACGCCATTTGGGTTCGTTTGGCATCACTGGTACTCTCGGTTTGCAGAAAATGCAGCTGTTGTCGGGTGGTCAAAAGTCTCGTGTTGCATTTGCTTCCCTCTGCTTGAGTAACCCACACATCTTGATTTTGGATGAGCCTTCTAATCACTTGGATACAGCAGGTTTGGATGCCCTCAGTGACGCATTGAAGAAGTTCCAAGGTGGTGTTTTGATGGTTTCGCACGATGTTGGAATGATTGACAGAGTTTGCAACGAGATCTGGGTGAGTGAGCGTGGTTCTGTGAAGCGGTTCGACGGTACCATTTACGACTACAAGAAGTACATCTTGGCAGCTGCAGATGCTTCAGGTGTTGTCAAGAAGCATTGAATACACACTGCCGTTGAACAAATACGTAGCCCTTACTGATGGGGTGTCATTTATGAAGGGGCCACTCTAGGCCACCGATCTCGAACAGCAAGGAAGCTACAGGCACGCCATCTGGGCAAAAAAACGAGAGAGACCAATAAGTGACCAAACTCATGACATAGAAGCCAAGATGGCAACCTAAATTTTTACCATGATCCCACGATATTGACCATGCCCTTGAGCTTAGCATGATCCGATCGGACCGATTTTTATGGAGGTCATACAACGTCATACACAAGACCAGGCAGAACATACGGCCGTCAGAACAACTTCGAAAGTAGCCGTAATAGAGGTTTCATACTAGAAGCCGTTAACCATACATACTGGTAAATGGCGCAACTACACCCGCGTAGGGCTGGATTTTGTGCCCTCAGATAGATGGAGTCCTATGTTCTAGAAAAAAGTGGTCTCACACCGAAAAGTCCAATTGACTCGTCCCCATTCCTCAGAACCCGAAGGTCCCAAACACCCACAAAGAGCACATTTGAAAACAAACTGCGACACAAAGTAAGAAATGATGTATGGACTTTCTAGAATACCCTAGGTGCTCACCTAGAACACCGTTGTGTCAGTTGTTGAGGCCTCTGTGTGTCGCGCCCTATTGTTAAGCTGTCAAAACGCGGGTGCGCCGTTTCCGTTCTTTCCGGGGTTGAAATCCTTAGAGCCGATCATCACTCAGAGAGCTCCAGAAAGACGCTGATTAATGGCTCAGGACATACCGAGCAAATGATGGTCACGGCACCCTCCCACCTAACTATAAAAGGACACTGTGCGGCCCATATTGATCAGCTTTATTGACTCCTCCCTCATCGACTTTTGCTTAACACACAAAGCACACAACTACTACAACTACAGAGTTTCACATCACACGTTATGTCCGGTAATCAGGCTGTTAGCATCAACGCTGCTGACGTCGGTATTGGTTTGACCGAGCATGGTTCTGACTGGTACTGGACCGTCTTCTCCGTCTTTGGTTTGACCGCCTTGGTCCATTCCTTCTTCGCTTTCATGAACTTCCGTAAGGCAGAGAAGGGTAGAGCCTACATGCATGTTGGCCCACTGTGCGCCGCTGCTACTTTGGCTTATACTTACTACACATTGGCTTCTAACTTGGGTTGGACTGGTATTGAGACTGAGTTTAACCACATTGAGATTGGTGACAACACAAGACAGATCTTCTACGCAAGATATATTGGTTGGTTCCTGGCCTTCCCAGCATTGCTTTACCACTTTGAATTGAACGCCCAGGCTCAGAATGTTGTTTCCAACTACAACTTCCTTGAGATATTCCATAACTTAGTCTTACAGATCTGCTCGATGGAGGTGTTTGTTCTTGGTCTTTTGATCGGTTCTTTGATTGAGTCTTCGTACAAATGGGGTTATTGGGTGTTCGCTGTAACTGCCCAGCTCTTCTGCCTGGCTTTGATCGTCTTTAGACAGACTTTTGGTGAGAAGAAGGCCACCTCCTTTATGAACTTGTTGGTCATGGGTTTCTTCTTTGTTTGCTACATCTTGTACCCAGTCTGTTGGGGTTTGTCTGAGGGTGGTAACGTCATCCAACCAGATTCTGAGGCTGTCTTCTACGGTGTTTTGGATTTGATTGTCTTCTGGATCATTCCTGTTGTGACGATCTTCGATGCAGCCAAGAACGGTACATTCTTGAACGAACCAGCTACAGTTCCAGCCACCAACGACCTTGAGAAGAACGCGGAGTCTCCAGAATTAAGAGCATCTGGTGAAACCGAAGTCCCAGTCGTCCAGGCTTAATCTTTTTTGAATGATTTTTGGATTCTTCGTCGCTGCCAGTACAGCGCTACCATTTCTTTTGAGTTTACGGACTCTGCTCATATCTGCTGTCTCTTAATTCGCTCTCTTGCCCCTCCACTTCGCTTACACGATATGAGCCGTTTTTGGTCTACAACCCGCTATGACTTTATGTTTGATGACGCGACGATTCGTTAAATGAATAAATGAATAAATAATGAAAATAAAAGACTTGATGTAGCTGATCTCAAAAGATTGGTGGGGGTGCTGTTTTCTGGTTGATCTTTTTTCAAATGCGACCTTTAAGG
The DNA here is from genome assembly GCA_030563225.1 of Petasospora hungchunana. NCBI lineage: Eukaryota > Fungi > Ascomycota > Saccharomycetes > Phaffomycetales > Wickerhamomycetaceae > Petasospora > Petasospora hungchunana. Next base: position 947,329 of record JAKUBL010000001.1, on the reverse strand, counting down.
CATGTTGATGTGCAGCTCGCTGCCTTGAACTCTAACTACCCACCATATAACGATAGTGTACCCAAAATATTGAAATTATTGCATGAATATTGCCTTAGAGTATTAAGGCGGGGGGGACTATAACTATTGTTGAATATTGAGAGAGAAGCTTTCAATCGGTGACGCGTGGCTTGTGCTATCTGTGGAGATCAGCTAGTAGAATATTGATGAATTCAGCGTTGACATTATCAAACGGAAAATTTATATCTTTCTTGAGAAGCAAGGTATTTCATGTTTTGACTAGCTCAATTAGGGTTTATAGGGAGGAGTGAATCGTATTGGTATATGATCTCACGTATATGATCTCACACCTACAGGACCTGCGATGTCCTGTGATGTGGTGCGGTGAGATTCAACCTCCAAGAAAATAAACTCTTCTTCCTCACGATATTTGACAATACCATCAATAGTTGACTGAAGCCCAGACGTCACCACGCGAACTGGTCAGTTTACAGCTCGATTCGATTGGAGACATGTTCAAAGACAGACCTTACATGATTTCCAGCATTATTTAAAGGAATGTAACCGCCCAAACTTCTGCCCTCCTTTCCACTAGGGGCAAAACAAACAACACAATGGTCAACGACGCTCTCGCCATCAACCCAGCAGATGTCGGTATTGCCATCACCACCCACGGCTCTGACTGGTATTGGGCGATCTGTGCCGTTTTCACTCTTGTCTTGATCGTGTACTCCTCTTCCTCCATCTTCTTCTACTACGCTCGCGCCAGGGCCTATTCGTGGTTGCTTCTTGGTCCTATTTTCACTACTGCAGCAATGTCTTTATCCTACTTCACGATGGCCTCTAACTTGGGGTGGACTGGCGTTGTGACAGAGCTCGACAATATAGTTTCGGATGACCAGACCAGACAGGTTTTCTACGTGAGATATATTGGCTGGTTTTTCGCCTTTGGGGGTTTGCTCTATCTCATCGAGTTGGCTGCTCATAACTTGGATCCAGGATTCGAAGACCGCTACTTCCAAATCTTTACCAACATCGTCCTGCAGCTTGGAACCACCGAATTCTTCGTTCTTGGCTTGTTGGTTGGTGCTTTGGTTCCAACTTCGTACAAGTGGGGTTACTTTGCATTTGCACTTAGTTCTATGCTCTTTTCTATCTGTTTGCTTCTTTACAGACAGCTCATTGGAGACCGCAGGGTTCCCTCAGGCTACAACTGGACTCTCATGCTCACGTATGCCATTGTGATGATCTTGTACCCTATCGCATGGGGATTCTCCGAGGGTGGCAATTATATTCAACCTGACTCAGAAGCTGTATTCTACGGCATTATCGACTTGCTCATTTTCTTTGTTGTTACATTTCTTGTATTGCTTCTTGCCATGGTCACCACTATCATCAGACCGCGTGCAAGATTACCAGAAGAGGCTGGGGCAAAGGAGATTTATGTTTCTACAAATGATGACGAGGAAAATGCTCTCGACGCTGTTCCTTCTCCGGCCTATCTTTCCGAAGCTGGTGAGGTCCCAGAGGAACAGAGAGAGCAATGATGGGGATCATCTTCCTACTACAACCATGATCTCTGCTTTCCATCAAATTTGCATCTTTTTGTTTCTTCCATCTCCTTATGTGTGTCTTTCACCGTAAGTGATCTTCTTCCAGCACATCGATGTTGGAGATAATGTTTGTCGGCGCTCATCACGCGCCTATCACTAATACTGTTTCACCCTCACAATCCGATTTTCCACTGCTAAAACCGTCTGCATGAGCCGCTTTATGTAACCTTTGCAGGTTTGACACCTGTCACAAATAATTAATGATCATGGCCCTTTTAGTGTACTGTGCCTTCCAAAAAAATATTTACCCCTTGCTTTGTTTGAGGTCAGATCGCGATCATATCGGATGCCGGATCAAGCAGCTGATGTGGCCCTGTTCATTTTCTTCGAAGAAAAGCTTTGTTTCGTTTCTGGGGTTACAAAAAGTGAGCCGTTCTGCCAGATCTGGTGGTTTACATAACTAGCTTGCGATATTGATGACGCGGTGATTGGCTGGCAAATAGAGTTTTACGCCACATCACAAAGTACGCCAAGGGCCAATTTCAAGACGTGATCCATGTCATGATCTACTTATCGCGCGAGGGGCTTTTCTTCTCATACCTGGCAATGACATCAATGCTGCCTGGAGCCCAGAGTCATTGGCCATCTTGCTAGTGACGCTAGAGAAGAGCTATTAATACATGCCGTAGAGTTTGACAGGTGTTCAGCTACTGCGTTTGTTTCAAGGCTGATCCCTTTCTGGTATTTCCAGCGTCTTGTGATTTGTCGAGACAAATATAGGTTACAGGCACAGGAAGCATTCCTGATTATGGAAGGGGGTGCTTCAGTGGGAACTCAAAGAGCTCGTAGTGATGCTTCTCCTTACGTCAAGTCCCCTGACCTGAGACATAGAAGAGTATCAGACTCGTAGTCGATCTATTGTGTTTTTTTTGAGGTGGAGAGCATTCTGAATATATCCTGATCACAAGGGGCGCGCTCCTGCATCGTAGTGGCTGAGATTCCGATCCTGAAAACATAAACAAAGAGTTAGCGGCGCAGGCCCAGATCCCAACACCACACGAACGTTCGCTCTTACTGGCTTCTTCCTTTTCTGGTTGCTCACAGCAGTGGAAACGTTCTACCTAGCAACTTCTCAAGCGTTGCCGCCTGTCAGATTTCAGCCCTTTGCAACCAAAACAAATCCGATTGGCGTCCAAAACAACAGGCACGCGGCTCCCCTCATACACAACTGTTTGCCACCCAGCTTCCCTCTAAGACCTTTCCCTCATAGTCTTTCAGCGAAGGGGTTCCTTTCCGCCTCTGCCCCCACCCATCGGCAGCACCTTGCGCTTCTGATCTAAGAAGAACGCGCCATCCGCTATCTGTTTCAGACTCACTCTCATCCCTCCCTCACCATCAACGACTCTCTGTCACTCCATACTAGAGCATGAGCAGTCCCCCATACACACAGCTGGCCCCACCACCTCCATTTACTATGTCGGGCTTCTCTTCTTCTCAGCACAAGAATTTGAATTACTACCCAGATGAGAATCAGGAGCTCAATGAAGAGAGCGCCTCCCAGGAACTACACTTTGGTTTGAGAGAAGATGTTGAGTACGATACAGACCTACACACATCCAACAAGCTCTATGGGCTATCGAATCTACAGGATAACTCGTCAAGACAAATGATCAGCAATCCTGACTTTGGTGTACCCGGATCCATGAATGACGCCATCTTCAAGCCCAGCAACCAGATGCTTCAATACCAACCAGCATACCAGGTTCAGAGTCCCCAGTCAGTTACATCTTCGAGCGTAGCAATGCCTCCAGCTGACCCACATTTGATGGCGCATTATGGGTTTGCCCCTCATCAACAACATGACACATTCCATCAACAGATCTTGTACCCAGCCATGATGATATCACCCTCGCTTGTTGATCAGGATATTCCACAAGGTCGTTCTCCAACTGAATTTCCACAGTCATATTCAACTACCACTGTGTCATCTGTTGAATCTAACCCAACATTCCCATTGAGCACAAGTAACAGATACCTCCCAACCTCCCATTCCGAACAGTCTTTAGCGTCTTCCATGTCATATCAGTCTGTTACGGTGACACCAAGGAGAGGTGGCAATCGCCATTCTTTGAACATGGGTAACATAATTTCGCCTGGATCATTTTCGACGCTGCATCAGTCTCCGGTGCAGGGCGTGAAAAGAACGCCATCTACAAGGGTCACCAAGTCCCACAGAAGAACACGCTCGCGTCTGTCTGTCGATGCCACTGGACTCTCACTTCTCTCTCTTCAACCACAGCAGGCTCAACAGCAGTCACAACTGCCATCGTCCACTTCCACGGCAGCTTCGACTATGAGGTCTCCTGATACAACTGGATCTGGATCTGCTTCCGGCGGAACAAACCCATTCTACACGCCATCGGTCCACGTTTCTCCAACACATCGCTCACCAGCCCTTACGCCATTGGCTACTCCACATCCGAAGAGAAATGATGACCGATATGTTTCAATTTCGCCTATGATGCTGCTCAACCAACAAGCACAGAGATCTGCTGGTATGACACAACACGAAGAGCAACTTTCTTCGGATGTGTTTGCTGAGGCAGCTGATATGACTCTTAAGATGGCGTCTCGCCTTGCGTATAGTACGATTCCAGAGCTTCAAGCAGGTCAGGCACAACAACCGCAGTTGACGCATTACCAGCACCGCCACTCATACTCTGCTGCTCCATCAACCGGCTATGGTCACAGTTTCATCACCGACCAGGAAAATGTGGAAGGAGAAGATGATAATGACGATGATGATGCTGATGATGATGATGATGATGCTGATGATGGAGACCCTACTCCTTCATATGCACCTACCAAACCACCAATAAGAGCGTCTCGAGGTGGACATCAACGCTCGCAGAGCACCAACACTGTCCCCAGTTCTTTGTCAGGTTCGCATCCTGCTTTTGCTCTCTCTGCACTTAATGAGAACTCCAAATTGATTCCTCCAGAGATTACTAAGTATGATATCTTAGTTCCTCGAAAGCAGAGCCGTGTGGGCAAGTCTAAGTCTTCCACAGATATTGCATCACTATCTAAGGTGGCTTCCACAAGTAAGAAGCCGAAGAAGATGCATTGTTGTCCACTTTGCAGTGCCGTATTCCAGAGACCTGAACATGTTAAGAGACACATGAGGTCCCACTCTTCTGAGAAGCCATTTATGTGTGATGAACCAAATTGTGGCAAGAGGTTCAATAGAGGAGACAACATGAAGGCTCATTTGAGGAAAATCCATGGGCGTTATGAGTGACTTTGGAATCTGCTGCTATTTTTTTCTGCCTTCCTTACGTCTTTCCACTAACACGATCATTGGTGCCGGTCGGTGACTCGGTCAATACGGTGTTTTCTTGTGTTTGGTATCAGTCTTTTCTACCTTTTCCCCGAGCATAATGTTGATATTGGGACTCGTTCTCTGCTAATAATTATCCATCAGACTTCGCTCTGCTTTTTTGTGCGCTCTTTGCATCTGTTCTTGCATACAATTTCCCTCTTTGTCACACCAGACCATTCAGAACAATCATCTTTTCTTTGCCTCATGATGAAGCTATACATGTACATTCTCGTTTCTCCCTGTCAACTTGTGAACCAAGGACACTCCACCACTCTGTCCTTTTAGTTCATTCAAGGGTATTATCCCTTATTCTAATACGTCATATGCATATTACTACTCAACTCCCAGAGCACCATCTACTAATCTGATTTGCTTTCCGTTTTGTTTCCAACACTCCTCAGCGTGCCACTCCGCACCTCACAATTTCCACTTGACTTTTTCTTGGTTTGACTCAGTTGTAAACGATACACACTGTCTCTCATCCCACTTTCCTGACGGGTCAGAAACACCATGTACAGTTATCCCCTTTTTTTGGTTTTTTTGTTGTTTTCCTTGGTTTGCTTCGACGTTGGTTTCTCTCATTTATTTCATCCATGGTCTATTGATGTTTACAGAGGCGTAGATTATCTTATTGTATTAAGGTAGACATCTTTAGAGAATTTCCCTGATTGCGGCGTCGGTTGGGAAAGTCTCGGCAGTGTGCATGACGTTACCAGCAGAATTCTGGAACTTCTGGTGCTTGATTGCAGCCAACGCGTAGAAGACGGCGGAGAACATCAAGAAGATTGCTGGGACGAGGAGGGAGGTTGTCATGAAGATGAGGGAGAGCCATTGGATGACGGACATGATGAAGTAGAACCCTGCACGAGGCCAATTCTGGTTGAATTTCTTGATGAAGACGTTGAAGTTTTCACTCATTGGGCAGATCTTGAGAAGGAATGGAATCTCCACGAAGACGAGAACAAGACCTTGAACAATACAGATGATTCCCCAGATGATCACCGCATTCACGTGGAACAAGTTGGCGACACCGAGCGCAATACAGAGGATGATACAGAGAATACCGTTCCTGTTGGAAGTTAGTATCAAATAATAACAGCACTATGAGCTGATATACGTACCATTGTCCGTAGACACTGTGATGAGGCTTGGTTAGTATCGATATCACACACGTCACCATGTTTCAGGGATGATAGATCTTTAGGCTGAGACATACCTGAAGTTCTTGGAGTGAAAGTCGCCCTTAATTCCTTCCCAATTGATGAAGCTTGTGAGTTTGAGAGCCATTTTGCCTTTGTTGAAGAGAGCTGTGTAGGCTGTTGTCTTGTTCAAAGGCTACAAAGGGAAAATGTGACAGGAACGAGACATCCGAGGGTGAACCAACCGGGGGTTGCGAAGATCAGCCCAATAATACGCGCCTCCTCTCTTTCCAGGAAGCGAATGCACTCGTTTTTTTGGTGGTGAATCGTTTGAATTTAGTGTTACTTGGAACGCCAGACGATGTCCTCCTTCAGCCAGGCAATGTCCCGGTTCACTAACTTCTCCAGGGAGGGCGAACTTCAGAGCGCAACGGAGATTCCAGGGGAGACAGACAGAGGATATCTTGAAGATCCAGACATTTCTTCTGACGAGAGCGTTGTTGATGACGAGAGAAGCGACTCTGATGACTCTTTGACTCAGGGATTGAACACTATCGGGACTTTCAGTGGCCTGAGGTTCCCAAGCTTCGGGTGGACAGTGCAAAGCAATTCTTGCGACACCATCTCTCGCCGTGAGCAACTCGCCAACCTCATCGAAGATCTTAGAAGTGGATTCTCATTGCAGAGTGCACTGGATAGATTCCAAACAATTAGATCTGTATTGGAAAGTCAAGTTCAGCAGACCATCGAGAACAACGTCGATACAGACAACGAGGAGGATGAGGAGTACGAACCACATGTCATCAAACCAGCTGCTGAGCCGAAAGAAGTGCCTATGTTAGACCAAGTCATCATTCCACAGAGCAAGGAGCCATTGTCAAAGAAGCACCGGAAGAAAAGAAGACGTCACCATCACCAACATCCGGAATTGCAACACCTTGCCACCTTGTCAGAACCACACAAGAAGGATGAGATGTTGCTCAGACAGCGCATCATTCAGATCAGACAGCTTGACATTGATGATGCTGCAAAGAACAGGCTGATGCAAAAGCTGATGATGGGTGCACATTACGATAAGGTGCGGTTTGTGAATGATAACGGTGATGAAGTGTTTCAGATTGATGCGAGACAGGGCAACTCCGTCGAAGTTGATGAAGAAGACGAAGACGAAGACGACGATGAAGAGGACGAGGATCATGTTCAAGTTGATGACACGGACAGACAAGCGATGTATCACGACGAGGATGAATTGGTTCTGGGATGTCCTCACTACCAAAGAAACTGCAAGATGGAATGCCCACAATGTCGCAAATGGTTCGGATGTCCTAAATGCCATGACGAGGAGATTCATGACCACAAACTAAAGAGAGAGAAGACGAGACATGTTATGTGTATGCACTGCTTCAACATTCAGCAGCCTACTGAACTCTGTGAATCTTGTGACACCCAGTTCGCCCATTACTTCTGTGAGAAGTGCATCCTGTACGACAATGACGACAATAAGGACATATATCATTGTGAAGACTGTGGGATTTGTCGTCTTGGGCTTGGCCTGGGGCAGGACTTCTTTCATTGCAAAGGATGTAATGCTTGCCTTTCGATTGAGCTCCAGAACGAACACAAGTGTATCGAACGTGCCACACAATCTGACTGTCCTATTTGCAGTGAGTACATGTTCACATCTACAAAGCCAGTCGTCTTCATGTCGTGTGGACACGCTATTCACCAGGTTTGCTTCGATGATCATTCGAAGCACTCGTACAAGTGTCCTACGTGCCAGAAGACAGTCTTGAACATGGAAGCACAATTCCGTGTGCTGGATATGGAGATCTCGCTACAACCACTTCCCGAACCATACTGCCAGTGGACTTGTATCGTGTCTTGCAATGATTGCAATGCCAAATCATCATGTCCATACCACGTTTTGGGACTCAAGTGTGATAATTGTAAGAGTTACAACACAGTGCAGTTGAAACTCATTAAACCAGAAGAAAGTGACTATGAAAGTGACATTTCAACGACAACGAATCAGTTGAGATCGAGATTGAACGCTGGCAGAAACTTACGCTCACTTCCTCTCAGCTCGCATCTTTTGGGTACGAACTATAACATTGAGAGCATTGGAAGTGATGTTGATGATTCTGTCGGTGTTTCCAATGTTGCTAGTGGAGAAGTTACAGACACAGAAGCCCGTGTTCTCACTATCCCACAACAGCTGATCAACAACTTTGACCAATACTTACAAAACATGGAGCTTTCCAGCTCTGGAGAAGAAGACGAGAATGATGAGCATTTCGACATTCTTCGCTTCAACAAAACCGTCAAATCCTCAAGATTCATCAGCGATTCCGCGCCAGAAGATTCGGAAACACCGAGAACTTCCATTGCGGATGCTCTGAGAGGATTTCTTACTAGATCGGTAACGATGCAAGCTAATGATAGTGATACGAAGATGAATGAAAGCGATGATGATATTAACGTTAATGGGTTTTGAATCTAATATATGGAAAGATATCAAATAAGATCGTATACATGTTTACAGCTTGCTAGAGGCTAGAGAGGCATCACCGAGGTATGAACCACCATCAATTGGTATAACTGCACCATTGATGTAGTCAGACTCCTTCGCAGAGAAGAAGAGGACAACACTTTCCAAGTCCTCCTGCTTTCCCAATCTCTTTTTGGGGTTCTTGGCAATCATGTGGTCGCCGATCTTCTCGAGCAACCCATTGGCCATCTTTGTAGGGAAGAATCCAGGGGCTAGCAAGTTAACATTAATGTTCTCTGGACCAAGCTGCAGAGCCAGTGCTTTACCCAAGTGCATAACTCCGGCCTTGGAAGCAGTGTAGCCATATGTTCCAGCATCCATGGCGTCTGGTCTCAAACCCGTAACGGAACCCATGATGAGAACCCTAGCAGAGTAACTGTCGGTTCCAGCCTTCTTCAGCAGTGGGTAGAAACACTGGATCGTCAAGAAAACACCCTTGACGTTCAGAGCCATCACCTTGTCAAAAGCCTCTTCTGGATGCTTTTCGAAAGGCGCACCCCACGAAGCACCAGCATTTGCGATGAGCACATGAACTTTCGACTCACGAGCAGCGACAAAGTCGTAGAACTTTTGGTTTCCAGCTTTTGTGGAGCAGTCAGTAGCAACACCCAGGATTTTACAATTTGGGTTGTACTTCTTAGCAAGCTGTTCCAAGTACCGGACCGACTCCTGGACGGCCTTGTCCTTTCTTGATGTGATGTACACTGACTTTGCGCCGTTCTTGACAAGCACCTCGGCACAGTGGAGACCCAGTCCTCTGGATCCACCAGTTATAGCAGCAACTCTTCCATCCACGTTCAATCTCATACTCGTTGGATCATTTCAAAAAAATTGTGTGGGGTAAAATAGGACCGGACCTGCCTTTTATAAAACCTGGAGAGGGAGTACCGAGGTGGGAAAAGGCCGCCCCTTCTCCGCAGATCAGCCGCGGCACAAATCAACAGAGGACATCGCTCTTAACCCTTCCGTTCTTGGCAATGTCAATTTTGGGCATGTTTTCTACTTGGACGGTACGAGCAACATTTCTGAGACCAACAGTTGGGTAAGCACCGACTTCTGTGTTTACGGGCCCGAAGCTCTGTCTGTTGTTTCTTTCTGCGTGTGTTGTGTCTATTCTCTGTGCACTTCTCCAATTGCTTTCTTGATTGAACAAACTTGATAGACCGGCGCGATATACACCGCTTCACACAATTGCTGGTACTTTGCTTTCACGTGGGAACTTGACAGAGTTAGACCCTACAAAACTACACCAGAAACCCCACGCTTTGCCACACAGATCCCGTTCAACAACCCAACGGATGAACTCGATATCGTACATAACACACCGAGTCGAAGGTGCACTGCATCTGTCGGAGCTGGACCCGGTTCTGCCCAAAGACACAGCCCAGAACACAGGCCAAGACGCGTTGACTGTTGAAGCTGTTGAACAGGAGCTACCCAGCACGAAAAAAGAAGACGGCTCGGTTCCCTACATCATCAGAATGATTCTCTTCGTGCCCTACTCCCTCATTGTGCGACCTCTGGCTTTCTTTTGGTTCATTTTCACTTTCCCACTCAGTCTACTAGAGAGCCGTCGAAATAGTGGCGCAGACGAGGAGGAGCCGACACAGGATGGAGAGAAACAACCCACAAGACCATCTTTCGAGAGAACGGTAACAGACACCATTCTAGAGGAGCACAATGAGAATATGGATGCCCCACCTACTGACAATAGCAACATCAAGTCCCCCACGTCCCCATCAGCATCTGACCTGACATCAAAACGCAACAAGCTCTTCATCTTTCCCAAACAGGTATATCCTGCGAACCTCCTCAACAGTGGGGCCAAGAAGACACTAATTCTTGATTTGGACGAGACGCTTGTCCACTCTGTATCGAGAGGAACACGACTGGCATCATCAGCGTACCAAGTGGAGATCAAGCTAAAGAACCAACTGGCAACTTTATACTACGTCCAGAAGAGACCGTACTGCGATCATTTCCTCAAACAGGTATCCAAATGGTACAACCTCGTCATCTTCACTGCAAGTGTCAAGGAGTATGCCGATCCAGTGATTGATCTCCTAGAGATGGAACGTAAGTACTTCTCCAAGAGATACTATCGAAACCATTGTACCTCCCGTGAGGGTCAAGGGTACATCAAGGACCTCACCACTGTGGACCGCAACTTGGCCCATGTCATCATCGTTGATAACTCTCCGATCAGCTATGCCCTTCATGAGGACAATGCTATTGCCGTTGAAGGTTGGATCAGTGATACCACCGATACAGATCTGTTAAACTTGATTCCAGTATTACATGCGCTGAGATACACCAGTGATGTGAGACCTGTGTTGTCGTTGAAGAACGGCGAGGCTGCTTTCGAAGCTTGACCACAAAAACATAGATATGATTTTTTATTTTTTGAAATGCATAATGAATGAAATGATTAGTTTTTGTATTAGAGATGGAGTCAATCGCCATTCATGATATGTCCACTCGGTTTGACAATGTTTAGATTCAAGCCATACCGCATGTATCCACCTGCAGTACTCGAACTACTGATTGATGCAGTTCTCGTACTAACCGATGTGCCTCTGGTTTCTGTTCTCTTGACACTCATCAGAGATTCCTCACTGGCACATGGGTCAATCACCTGTGAGTTGGACCGTCCATGGAGGTGTACTGCCTGAGGATGAACAGGCATATCAGTAAAAGCATGAGAGTCTTCGTCGATCTTGGACATATCTCCATCACGAGAGCGATTAAAGTCTGTTGGATGTTTGAAAACACTGGGCGCATTGGGTGCACTGAGGTTCCTCGCAGTGGTCAACCTTTCACGGAGTGAAAAGAGTTTGAACTCAAAGTTGGCAGTCTCCTTACTAACTTTCTCCTGTTTGTCCTTCAGAAGCTCTTCTAACGTCTTGATACGTTCTTGACGCGTCTCTGCAATGTTGCGAGTAGCGGTGATTTCCTTCTGAAGAACATGGTTTTGTTCCTCGAGTTGGCCAATCTTGGAAGAAAATATCTCCAATGTCTGTTCCAATGCCTGTAATCTCTCATCGGCATAGTTTGGGACTTGCAGTTGTGAAGCAAGCTTATCAATTTCTTGTTGCATCTCCATGAGACGCATACATTTCGTATTAAGGTCCTCCAGAATAGCGGCATTCAAAGTCTGAGACTCCTCCAATTTCTTCGCAAGAGACGAGTCACCCTCACCAACCAATGAGGGCACTTGTGTCAACATCATTGTGAGTTCCTGGGTACGAGACTCCAAGGACATCATTTTCTTCAAATGCTGAGTAGATAGAGCTGGTGGTGCATCTTTTGGAGGCGGTGGTGGTGGTGGTGGTGGGCTTTGTTCCTCTTTCTCAATCTTGTTGATTCCGGACTTCCACAAATCCAATTCCAACTCCAACTCTTTGGTACGTAGTTCATGTGCAGAGTTTACCATTTCGAGATGTTCGATCCTTTTGAGTAAATCCAACTGCGATGGCTCAGAGTTGACGTGCGCCTTATTCTTAATCTTTTTAGCTCTCGTTCCGAACCGAAGAGTGGAGAGAGTCTCTGCCTCGTTGAGTGCAGCTGGTGAACAGTTGACGATCAAATTTGTACGAGAGTTCCCACCAAGTGATTGCTGGAGAATTCGTGTGAGCTTGGAGTCACGGTATGGGATGTGTGTTGATTTTTGATCTGTGAGAGCGTTGATGACAATACCCAAATGTGAGAGGGAACTGTTGATCTTTTTGGCCTCTTCGAGCGTATGTCCTGAAGCACCAGTCTTTCCAACCTTCTCACTTCCTGCTAGATCAACGAGAAAGAGTTTCGATCTCTTGATTCCTTCTGCGATTGATTCCTGTGTGAGATCCAACTGGAAGATGGCATGAGATCTTGAAGACTCTTGGTTCATCTCTGTGCTTGCCACCGCCCGTGACTCGGCACCTTTTTGCAACAACTCATACAAGTCTTCCTTTGAGCGAACATCTTTCTTAGTCAAGTTGCGAACATGGACTCCATTGACGCCATCCTCCTGAATTAAAAGCGGAAGGTCATTCTTCTGCAACAAGTCGCGTACCTGCTCCATGTAGATCTCCATGTATGACGCAGTCAACGTGAACTCGATCTGTGTATCTGTAGTCTGAGAGATCTTGTCAAACACAGTATGTGCTATTCTGGGGATGACACCTCTGTGCTCGCCATCCATGTCGGGCCCCATCATGGTGAACGTCTTCCCTGAACCTGTCTGGCCATATGCGAGTACTGTGCCATTGTAGCCCTCGAACAAGTCTTCCACGCTCTGTTGCACGGAATAGGAGAAAATATCATCCTGTGTGTCCTTCTCGCCAAAGACACGATCGAAATGGAACGTTTCCGAGCCAAGGACGATGGATGTGTTTCCCAAGAGCTTGACATTGGACGCTGTCCCTGTGGCGGTTTCGGCGGCGGAGTGTGGACGGAAACGGGCAACGACCTTGATGTTGTCTCTGTTCTTCAGCAGCGGCGACGGCGAGCCCGGCGGCGTCAGAAGCGCCTTGGAGGACAAGTCTAGCGACGCCGCTTTACGGTGGGAGGAGACGGGCTTCTTCCTGAGCAGCGAGCCTTGGCGTGTAGGCGTCGCCTGTGGTGATCCCAATGCCGAATAGGTTCGAGAGCCGTTTGCCCTTAACGGTGTCGAGGAGCGAGACGCGGCAGAAGACATACTGCTGTGGACAATCTAGGTTGAGAGGCGGCTGGGATGAGTGATGAGGGTCTACAGGATAGGAATGTTGACGTGAAAACACAGCACACACACACACAAACACACGCGTGCGCGCGCTCGCTCTCGCTTTATTGGATCTCAACGCCATATACAACAAACGGCTCGTACTCCGTGTCAACCAGCGACGCGTACTCATTGAGCGAGGCGTCCTTCAGCACCTTGCCACGCTTGTCAGTGCTGAAGGCATTGCCACCCAGATACCCGAACTCAGACACAAGCTCCTTCTTGGCCTGCTCGACAAGACGTGCCGGCAACTTCACCACCGAGCACACAAAGTCCGGTGGGAGCCCGTATCTCAGCACGCTCTCGACGAAGACACGCACGGCCTTGACGTGGAACCAGTTCGCCGTGATGTCCGAGTACGCGGCCTTGGCCAGGCGGATCAGTTCGCCCTTCAGCCGGTTCTCGGTCTGCGCAGCAACCTCGTGCTCTCTGCGCATCTGGTTCAACACCTCCTCCGAGTAGACAAAGTCACGCGGCACGAACTTACGCTCGCGGCACGCCTGGTAGAAGTCAGGGATGTACTTCTTGAACAGCGTCGTGTTGTACAAAACGTACTCGGCGTCCTCCTGGATCGCACTGGCCGAGCGAGGCACGACCATCTTCACGAGAGTCTCGTAGCACTGCAAGTATTGGTCCTTCTGTGTCTTTGGCACCGCAACAAGCACCGTCTGCAAGTGCTCAGAGTCCAGCACAAAGTCGCCGGGGGACACAACGTCGTGGAGCGACTTGACACTCAGATCGCCCGTCTTCTTACGCTCTGCAGCGGCCAGGTTCGACTTGGCAGTATTGTAGTTGGCAAAGGCAGTTCTCACATCGGCATCGAGCTGGAAAGCCTCGTCGGAAATGGTTCTGATAAGCTCCTTGAGTGGCTTGTCAGCACGGAACTTGGCACTCTTCCATGCAAAATTCTCAACGTACTCCGTCACGTAGTGATCGTCCACCTTCTTGGAAGAATTCACCAGCGGCATGTTCCCATCATACAAGCTCGACAAAACTTCGAGCACTTTGCCCACGGCGTTTCCCAACTGTTCGTCAATCTTCTGAAGTTCCTCACTCTGCAACACCAGAGAGTCAAGCGTCCCGATCTTGAAAGACGGGATCGCAATCGTGGACAGCTGGGCCTTTCCCTGGACAAGCTCCTTCTCAAGCCATTGGGATGCGGTTGAGCCAGGACTAGACTCTGGTGCTGCTTTCGACGGAAGCGAAAGCAAAAGATAGTTTGCAATAGGATCAGACATAACTCAAACTGTTCTGTTTTTGTCTTCTCTATCAAAACTTAGAAGCCAATTGAGTGTGTGCAAACGAGTCTAAATGTCTCTCTATAGTGTGAGATGCCAGCTCTCGTTGGTTTCCAAAAGAATGACGGCCCACTTGCTCAATTTTGGGGAGGGGCTGCCTGTGGAATTGCGACCAAAACTTCGCGATCTTAATGACACGCTCGTGAGTGGCAGATCTGTTGTTCCTACAAACAATTCATAATAGGAAATAAGCGCGAACAATCAAGGGAGACCAAAAAAAAAAATCTTTCCCAACTAAAGGCGATGAGCTCTCATTTCTCTTTTGAATTGATTGCAAATGAGTTCTACTCTGGAAGTGTGTACACTCTTTTCGTTTGCTTTGGCTCACGTCCTTTTCTCATAAAACTGAGTGACTAACCCCGGAACTATAGGAACGCCTCAAGAAGAACTCGACTGCCTTTGACGGGCTCCTTTCTCTCATCCCGGCAAAATACTATTACGACGGGGATACACAAGATCAATGGCGTGCCAAAAAGCAGTCTAAGGAGGAGTTGAAGATGAATAAGAGGGCCAAGCTGGACCCGGAAACAACACAAGAGAAGAAGTCCTCAGCTGCACAAGTGCAAAAGATGAGAGCACAGACTGCCAAACCAGCGGTGATACCAGGTCAGAAGAAGCTTCCTGTTCAAAAGGAGGACGAAAAGAACATACAACAAGCAGAGGAGGAGGAGGATAAGAAGGAAGAGAATATTGCAAAGCCGAAAACAAACAGAAATGCACAATCACAATCTGACGACTCCGACGATGAAGTCAACCTCATCTTTGATGATGAGGGCAATGAAATTGAAGAGACACCACGCACAACACCAAAGCCATCCAAATCAAAAGAACTCACGGAAGAGGAAAAGAAGAAGAAAGAGGAATCGCTCAGAGCCCTAAAGGAGAAACTTCAGTTAAGGATCAACACGATGAGAGAAAAGCGTAAAGCCCCTGGATCAAAGGCATCTGGTGCACCATCATCCAGAGAAGCCATTTTGGAAGAACGTCGTAAAAAGGCTGAGTTGAAGGCTGAGAAAAAGAGAAAAATTGCGGAGTTGCAAGAGGCGGAGAACTCTGATGCTTCTGACGCTGAGAGTGAAGATGAAGAGGAGGAAACCAAGGCTGATGGTGTCATCTTCCAGAACATTGTGTTCGATGATAACACCAAAGCTACATCTGACCTCCAGAACTTACGTGTCTCCAAGAAGAAGGGACCGGCTAAGAAAGATCTCAAGGCTCACCTTAAGTTGATTGAGCAGAAGAAGCAGAAAATCGCATCGATGGATGAGGATAAGAAGAAGGAGATCGCTGAAAAGGATAAGTGGAACAAAACTCTTGCTGCTGCCGAGGGACAAAAGCTGAGAGATGATGAGAAACTGCTGAAGAAGGCGCTCAAGAGAAAAGAGGCCAAGAAGAGAAAATCCGAGATCCAGTGGCAGGAACGTAAAGACCACGTCCAGAACATGATCTCTGCCAAGGCAAAGAGAAGAGAGGAGAATTTGGAGATTAGAAAGATAAACAAGGGTGTCAAGCGTAAAAACCAGGTCAAGCAGCTGAGAAAATTCAAGACGAAGATTGCACCAAAGAGACCAGGTTTTGAAGGGAGAAGAGGAAACTCTAAGAAGTGAGTTTACGAGTTAAAGCGAAAAAAGTCTTGTTTTAAGTTAATTGTTGTTTGCATACGTGGTTATATACCATTGAATTCATATTGTTCTTAACGTTGAATCACACACAAGAAGTTTAAGAAGCCTTTTATCAAGACACGCATTGCTTAAACAGCGCCACTCATTGCCGACGATAATGTGATACTTCCTTTAGAGTTGCGGTCTGGTACGGAGGCACTCTGACCAAATGTTAAAATACAGTGACCCCATACACTTCATTCAAAGCTTTGGCTGTGGAGGAAGGACATAGTGGACACAGTTGTTGTCGGAGTAAACATATCTTGTCTTGGCCTTTGGATTCACTTTCAATCCACGCTTATCATACAAGTGTTTCACCACGAATCCAGCTCTTACTGTCATATCGCCTTCAAATGGATTGTAGAACTTGTCTCGTTCCGTATCAGCTACCATATCATCCCCGTACTGTGCTTCTTTTCATGGCCAATCTGGCGCATTTATGAGATCTGGATCTTGAGTTTTGTGTCCTGCCCCTGAAAATTTTGTTCAGGGATGGGTCTTTCCGATATTCGGATGTGACATGGGATTGTCGTATATCTACTCGAAATTTCGATTATTCCTTACATTCGCAACAATAAAAACACGCTACGCTTATCACACCTTCTCCCGAGATCCAGTCTCGACACTCTCGACGAACTGCTCATCCGGTTTCATGTTACCAATCTCCAGATCGATACTCTCTGCTTTCTCAATCTCATCCATTTTCTCCTGTGCTCTCTTACCGACGACAAATCTAGACCCAGTCTCAAAGATTTCTGCAATTTCCTCAAGAGAACGACCCTTAGTCTCAGGGAAGAAGAGGTAGACCACTACCAGCGTGATGGCGAGAATGACGTCAAAGAGGATGTAGTACTTCCACCCAATCGAATCCAATGCGATGGAATTACAGAACGCGCCGACGACAACACCACCATTCGAGACGAAGGAGGTGAGTGCCATACCCTTTGCACGGAGGGAGTATGGGAAGATCTCTGCGGGATAGGAAACCGCGAGTGGCGCATATGCGATAGCGTGGAAGAAGTAGTAGATAAAGATGAATGCCAACACAACTTTACCTTGACTTGGGTCACCGGTTTCGTTGAAACGAGCAGAGAAGGCGGTCCAAATGATGTAGGAGACGAACATCCCTGCTGTGGCAATGAGCCAGAGCTTACGACGACCGAGCTTGTTCACGCAAGCAGCACCAGCCGTGGCCCACACAAGATTGTAGATTTGGAGACAACCATTGATCTGTGTCTGCTTGCGCTGAGATGTGATACCGATGGAGTTAAGGATAACGGAGATATAGTAGGCAACGACTTGGTTTCCACCCCATTGAGTGATGATGGCGACAACCATGGCAATTTCTGTTCTTCTGCGGTTTGCACGACCTTTGAAGAGGGACCAGAATGTGACACCTTCTCTCGATGTCTTCTCAAATTCAATGGCTTCAACAATCTCCTCCTTCTCAACTGCAACAAGCATGGAGTCATGGTTACCATCCGCGTGGTACTTGACCAAACTCTCTGGCTTCGTGCTCACGGCCCTTGGAAGTGAGCCAACGTGGAGACTCTGGGAGCCAGTACATGAAGATAAGCTGGAGTAGAGGAAGCACGCCCTGCATGATAGTAGGAGCCCTCCAAGCCCAGGAGTTGGTCAAGTGAATCGCAGTACCGTAGCATGTCCACGAGGAGAGTGTAGATCCCACAAAGTAGAAGCACATGTACATTGCAGCCATCACACCTCTGTGCTCCGGATAGGCAACTTCGGTAAGCAGGATAGGAGCGGATTGAGCAGCGAAGATACCACCAAACCCGACGATGAATCTTGCAACGATAAGTTGTGCTCGGGAGTGGTGCGCAGTAGCCTGGATGATAGTAGCTATGATGATGAAGACACAACCGACAATCAGGGTTGGCTTACGACCGAATCTGTCACAGGCCCAGGCAGCAGGGATGGCAACGAGCAGAGTACCAATTGGATAGGCGGCGTTGATGAACCCACGCATCGTTCCCGTTGGCTTCCCGTAATCCTTTTGCCACTCAGTGAGGGATTGGAGCCCGTTCATCAAAGAGCCGTCAAATCCACCAGTGGCAGACCCGAGGAGCGGGATGAGAAGAAGAAGGTTGAGGATGACGAGGTTGCGACGAGAGGTCCAGCGAGGTGGTGCACCATTGTAATCACGCTCGATGGCGGCCTTGACTTTCGGCCCAACAGCAGCAGCGGAAACTCCTCCAGCCATTTTTTGTGTGGAGTTGGTGGTAATCAGGAGAATGGTGCGGGTGTTCACTCGTATTTATAGGCAGCGCTTCTTCCTATTGTAGAAGGAGGGCGGACTCTCTTGGCGTGTTGTGTCGGAGGGCGGGGAAAAGGTATAGGTCTTGGACAGGTGCTTGGACAAAAGCCTGGACATGTCCGGTTGAGCGGGCTTGCCGTGTTGTGCGACTGAAGAAGACAACGATCTTGACACTCTGTGGTCCGTTCTATTTGAATATCATATGAAGATGTTTGAAGGGTCCTCAGCTTGACTCATGACTCTGGGGTAAACGCGCATCTCCCCGATTTGACCCACAAAGCATATATGCGCCTTTTTTCTAGATCTGTGATATTCTAGGGGACCAAGTCTAATGAATGACCACTCGGCTGCCACAGATATGTGACTGTCAAAAGTATCCCTCTCTCCGCCTCTTTTCTCCGCTTTCCAATGTGCGTCCACCCTAGTCACCCTTCCGGTTGCACCTTGGTTTTTAAGGTTTTTCGGTCCGCCGGTTGCCGATCTGTTGTGTTTCCACCAGATCCCTACGCTAAATTCAGAAGCTAAAACATTCAATTCTCCATAAATCACTTCGTCAGAATTCTTGGGTTGTACTCGATCTTCATGATGTCGTTGTAGAAGACATCGGAAATGTCAACGAGCCCAGTCTCCGCAACATAAGCAGACCAGTGTTCCAGCATCTCGTTCAAGATCTTTGGCTCCTTCTCAGCCAAGTCGATGTTTTCACCAGGGTCCGTCTCCATGTTGAACAGTTGCCACTTCTCAGGGCCAACTGGCTTTGGAATCCAGAGCGCCTTGTACTTGCCCTTTCTGATAGCCTGCTGAGCGAACAGCTCCCATCCCGTAACCTTCTCATCGTCATGGATGTAATCAGCATTGCCGGTGATGTATGGCAACCACGTGTCTCCTCTTGGCTTGACAACCTTACGACCCTGGAACTCTGGGTGTGGGTGTTGCACCTTCGAAATGTCCAAGATGGTTGGCAAGATGTCCATCACTGTGCAGAATGCTCTCTTGATAGAGCCCTCGTCCTCCTTCTTGATGAATTGAGGAGCGTGTACAATCATAGGACAGCGAATACCACCTTCAGATGCCCACATCTTATACATGTAGTGTGGGGCAGTAGCGGCCTGGGCCCACTGGTCCGAATACCAGACGAAGGAGTTTCTGTTACCGATGTTCTCCAATGAGTTGTCAAAATGCTTTTCAATGATAGCACCCATGCTGATATTTGTAACAGCCATGGCCTCGAGGAGCATACCCTCGGCACCATTGTCAGACATGAACACAATCATGGTGTTGTCCATCTCACCGGTCTTCTCCAAGTGATCCAAGACACGTCCAATCTGCTGGTCAAGCACGTCAACCATGGCAGCGTACACTTCCATGATTCTGCACTCGATTGCACGGTCCTGTTCACTCATCTCGTCCCATGCCTTGTCTCTCAATGTCTCAACCTTGTGAGGGTCAATTCCGTCTGGGATGATGCCCATATCCAATGCCTTCCTGAGTCTCTGCTCACGCAAAACGGCTGGACCCTTGTCGTAGACGCCCTTGTACTTGTCAATCACCTCACGTGGTGCCTGGTATGGCCAGTGTGGGGCAGTGTGGGTCAAGAGGGCGAGGAAAGGCTTATCGCCTCTCTTCTCATCGCTCAACTGTTCAATTAACTTGTCAGTGTACGTGATGGTGGAGTAGAAGTCTTCTGGAAGTTCAGAGTCAGGGTCCATCGTCTTGCCGTCCTCCTGGTACACTGGGCGCTGGAACTGAAGATAGTCTCCCTTATCGTCCTTAGGGAAGTACTTGAGGTGGTTGCCCGAACCAGCGAGCAAGCCGAACGAACGGTCAAAGCCACGAGCAGAAGGCCAATACCGTGGATACAAACCCAAGTGCCATTTTCCGGAGAGACAGGTGTAGTACCCGTTCTCCTTCATGATCTCAGACAAAGCAGCGACTCTCATGTTGAGGTAACCTTCGTAACCCTCCTTGCCTTCGAATCTCTCTGGAAAGTATTGGGAGTACTCGGACATCTGACCCAGCCCAGCAATGTGGTTGTCAGTTCCTGACATGAGCATGGAACGGGTTGGCGAGCAAGCAGAGGCAGTATGGAAGTCGGTGAAACGCATACCGCCCTTGGCGAGTCTCATGAGGTTTGGTGTGTCGATCTCACCTCCAAACGGAGAGGTGTCGGTGAACCCGAGGTCGTCAGCCACGATGATGAGGAAATTGGTCTTCTTGTCCGACATTTTGTGCGTTGTTTCGTTTGTCAACTGGTGGAGTGGGAAAAAACGAAGCCAAAAGTGGGAAACCAAGTGAGGAGGAGGATAGTGGCGGGCGTGAAAGTTTTAAAAGGGCGAATACCACGGGCGACAGCGGGGGTGTAAGTTTGTTTTCCCGATAAAAAAAAAGACCGGCCGGGGCGGGTGTGTCTGCATCGGAGCAATAAAATTGGCGGACCAACTATGCCCGCCGCTACAGCCGAGACTGCGTCGTCCAGTAGGAGGTCACGCTTTTCCTTCGGTCTGGAGTGGGTTCTTCCAGATGCCCGGGCGAGTGTCCGCCCTTACTTCCTAATGAAGTAATAAAGCGCTCCACTCCCCCGCTCGATTTCCGCCCTACATTTCCGCACACGGAATGTAATGTGGGGGTACACATTTACAGCGGGGTTTTTCTTGCCCCGGGAAAGAAGAGGGCAGTTTTGGACTGTATGAACAATCAAGACATCATTAATACAAACCATCACTCAATCAACCAAGTCGACTGAGCTCTCATCATTTCATCTTTGTTTCATCTCTCCTCCGTTCCCGCATTCAATACACTCTTTGGGACTAACCTTTCGTTTCACAATACCCATATGAAACCACTCCTTCGAAACCCTCTCAATATTTAAAAGCTACGATTCCCATGCTGCTCCTCTGCCTTTAATATGTTGGAAATAAATAAGCCGATTTTACGTACTTCATCCGTATCCAAACGCTCAGAACCGTCTCAGGACCTTCCCACGCTACTCTGATACTTCTCCAAAGTACCACCGAATCGACCCAACCTTCCTACTCCAACAGCTACTTTCACGTAACAGATACTCGCTAGATACGAAACTTATCGAAGCTTCCCCTCAGTATTTGTTACAGGACAAGACGTGTCCCGGTTGTTGGGGGCAACCCCAGCCCTCTCCCCGCGTCTGGCCGTAAGTGGCAACAGCGCGGAAAGCGGAAGCAAAGTCGGGCTGGGCAACTGCTTGTACGCTTCGTTCTATAACCCTAGAAGCTTCAAACAGGTTGATATTCGAAGTTTGCAAGGCAGGTCTTCCTTGGTCTATCTCCAGCTAGTGTGACTCTGCCCCCCGGATTCGGCGAGTCACCGCGAAACCCACACCCCACAAACGCCCCAAAAAGAAAAGAAAAAGTCCCTTGCTATTCACTCACCCGTCCCCCGGCTCTCCGCCTCTGCACAAAGCCACGGAATACCCTGCAGGCAGCCCCCCCCCCGTGTATATAAAGAGCTCGCTGACTCCTCCGACCAGACCCCAGCCTCTCTGACTCATCAACAATGGCTGGAGGTATGTCTGCTGCGGCCGTTGGGCCAAAGGTCAAGGCTGCTATCGAGAGAGACTTCAACGGTAACGCTCCTCCGCGTTGGACTTCCAGACGCAACCTGGTCATGCTCAACTTGCTGCTTTTGATTCCACTTCTCGGTTCAGCCACTGGTGGTTACGATGGTTCCCTTATGAATGGTCTGCAATCGCTAACTGAGTGGAATGCTGACTTCGACTCCCCTGTCGGTACCTTCCGTGGCTTCATCAACGCTGCTTACTCATTCGGTCTTTTGATATTTGCCCCAGTCGCTGCCTACGTATGTGACAAGTTTGGCCGTAAGCCAACTGTCTTGTTGGGCTCTGCACTCATTGTGGTGGCCACAATCATCCAATCTGCTACGATCCACTCAAGGGCCCAGCTTATCGTTGCTAGATTCATTGTCGGGTTCGGTGGTGTTTGTCACATGCAAGCTTGTCCGATCTTGCTTGCGGAAACTGCATATCCAGCTCACAGAGGTATCATTACCGCAGCTTATATGTCGTGCTATTTTGTCGGATCCACCATCTCTTCTTGGGGTTGCTACGGTGCCTCCTTACACTTCACCAACAGTTGGACCTGGAGAATCCCAACCATCGTTCAGGGTGCGCTGCCACTCATTCAGCTCCTGTTTGTGTACTGGATTCCCGAGTCTCCTCGTTGGTTGACATCCCATGGCCGTGAAGAGGAGGCCAGAGCACTCTTGGTCAAGTACCATGCTGACGGTAAGGAGGACTCTATGCTTGTTGCAGTTGAGATGGAGGAGATTGTTGAGGCCATTGAGCTTGAGAAAGCTGCAGCTGACGTTACCTTCATGTCTCTTTTCCATGGTCGTGCCAACATCAGAAGAACATCCATTGCACTTATTGTGTCTACCATCACCCAATGGGGTGGTAACCAAGTTGTTGCTTACTATATTTCCGTTATCCTCGATTCGATCGGTATCACGTCCGCTCATAAGAAGACTCAAATCAATGGTTGTCTCCAGATCTTCAACCTCTTCTGGGCAATGTGGGGTGCCGCTCTCGTTGACAGAGCCGGAAGACGTGGTCTTTGGCTTTTCTCCACCACTGGTATGCTTATTTCGTACATCATCTGGACCGCCTTCTCTGCTCGTTTCAATGAGACTGGCGACCCGGTGCAAGGTAGAGTTGTGTTGGCATTCATCTTCATCTACTACTTCTTCCACGCTATCGCATATGCTCCACTTGCTGCAGCCTATCCAGCTGAGATCTTCCCATACTCTCTTCGTGCAAAAGGTATGGCCATCACTTGGTTCTGGTCTAACTGTGGTGTTGTCATTGGCTCCTTCTGTAACTCTATCGCCCTCGACTCGATTGGCTGGAAGTACTACATTCTTTTCTGTGTTGTGTTGGCGATCACTCTTGTCATCGTGTTCCTCTTCTTCCCAGAGACTAAAGGTCGTTCCCTTGAAGAGATCTCTGAGATCTTTGAAGGACACTCATTCTTTGTCGTCGGTTCGAGATCTAAGAAGTCTAGTATGGGCGACAAGGCCGAGTCTATTGACTTGGAGATGGGTAACATGAAACCGGATGAGAAGTTCGTCGAGAGCGTTGATACTGAGCTTATGACCAAACATTAATTTGTTAGATAGATTCTTTGGAGTGTTTTCATTTCGCTTAAAAATATAGTATCCTGAGTTCCTAATCCTCTTGTAGTGTAAATAGGTGCGGCGCTGAGCTCGATATGCTGTTACCCTAGGTAACACAAAGCCCTCCTGTTCAGACCAAATTGTTCAGTTCGAGTAAATTATGTCCTATTCTGACCACTTCAGTCAAAAGTTACTCTCTCATTCGGTATGCAGATACCCAATATAGCAGATCCTCATTTCCGCGTCTCCATCACTCCACCAAGAACAATCAACCAAAAGCTTCAATTCAATTGCAATGAGTAAAGACAAGTACTATGCCGTCCAAAACGGTCGTGAGAATGGAGTCTACCGTTCCTGGAACCAAGCGGGATCACAGGTGAACGGTTACTCGGGCGCTGTTCACAAGAGCTTCAACAACGAGCGTTCCGCAAACTCCTTCGTCAACTCCACGGGCTACGTCAACCCTTCGCCAGGCTACTACGGCGTCGTATCTGGCCACAACACCGGTGTCTACAACAGCTGGACTGACTGTTCCGACCAGACCAAGGGCTACTCTGGTGCTCAGTACCAGAAGTTCGACTCCTTCAAGGGCGCCTCGGACTACGTCAAAGACAACAGAAGTCAATTCTGATGTCTGAAGCGCGTATCAAAAGCCAAATATCTCTCACTGACAGGGTTCCATAATCGATTTACTTTCTTTGTGATGTTCTTTCTCCCATCTGTCTTCTTTCGGCAGGGGCCAATATTATGATTGTGTATAATCCGCTTGGTTCAATAATGCATGGGGCTTGTTAAGGCAACTGGTGCCTCTAATGTGTAGTTGTGTCTGTTCTGCGGGTTGGACGCGGCTTATCACGTTTCTTGCTGAGAAGGGCAACAATGTCGGGGGACTCCTTTTGATTCTCTACAATTGAATTTGTAGCTTCCTTGAGATATGGCTGGAATTGCAATGCCGCTTGAAACGCCTTGCTCCAGTCTTCTTCTGTGGTGTCCTTTAGCTCGATCTCAGGGTACTTCTCCTTCAACAGCTTGATGATCATCATGGCGTTCCTCAGCGATGAGTCTTGCTCATTGACGTCAAGAAAAATACAATTCTCAAATAAAGAGTCAGGAAACTTTGAATTGTTCACTGGTTGGAACCTAGCAACAAGTCCACCCATGATCTTCCTCACTTGGCCTTCTCCCAGCTTTCCCACCTTGATAGATTGGTGGTTGTTGCCTCTCTGCAACACTCTCCTCGTTGTCACATTCCATAAATCCTTTGCTTTTGCTGACCTCACTAATGATAAGCCGATGAACCTCAAGTCCTCTCCTTGGGGAAAGAACTCCAACTTATGTTCCTCCATCTGTTCAAAAATCATCCTTCTCTCATCAAATTTGTGATTATTCTTGTCCATAAAGACAGCTTTTTTCGTCTGAAGGATTGCCAGGCTTTTTCTAATGAACATAGTCCTTCCACGTGAACCACTCGGGAGATCATCGTTGGATATTGTACCGAAGATCTCCGGGTATAAGTACATGAGGATATGTGCTGTTGTTGTCTTTCCACATCCAATCGTGGCCACAGGGACAATAACGAGCTTCATCCTCTCCTGTATCAAGCTACCTCAGTATACGAAGGTCTGTTGATTGGACAATAGTTTATAGTTTATTATCAGAACTCTCTAAGGTCAACTCTTTGAGAGATTGAAGAGACTAGTATGTAAGTAATTGTCTCACTCTGACGAGCTACAAAAAGACACCCGAACACCAAGCCTCGAAAACACCGGCTTACTGTCTAATTTGCAGGCTTCATGGAAGATATAAACTCTCTTAGGAAGGTCTGTTCCGATTATCCTCAAACTAGCGGTTTATCAATTGTAATGACGCAATAAATGACATTGCTTATCGTACAAAAGCACTTCTAAACGCAACATTAGTTTCGATTCTGAGCCGGTAGGAGCACTACTACGAGATTCGGATTTTTCCAACTTCACATCTTAATGCTTCCCACAATCCAAAACAACACCAATCCAGAGCGAATTGGAAGATGTCAACGGAGTCTCAAGATGTAAGTCCTCTGAATTATACTTCGGCATTTCAAATGGGATCTGAAGCAGGTCGATTATCCTCCACTCATATGTACTAACAACAACAGACAAACGACAACGACTCGTTCAAGTTCGTGGCCCTAGGTGGCGGCTCTGAGGTCGGAAGATCTTGCCACATCATTCAGTACAAGGGAAAGACCATCATGCTAGACGCTGGTGTTCACCCTGCATTTTCTGGCATCAGTGCACTTCCTTTCTATGACGAGTTTGACCTCTCCACAGTGGATATTCTCCTCATCTCACATTTCCATCTTGATCATGCTGCCTCGTTGCCATACGTGATGCAGCATACCAATTTCAAAGGTCGTGTATTTATGACGCATCCAACAAAAGCCATTTATCGCTGGCTGCTCACTGATTTTGTTAAAGTGACGTCCATTGGCTCTACAACGACGCTCTACTCGGATGAGGATCTTCTGGAGTCCTTTGACAAGATCGAGACGGTTGATTACCACTCTACAAACGAGGTTGACGGTATCAGATTCACAGCGTACCATGCCGGACACGTGCTCGGTGCTGCTATGTACATGATTGAGATCAGTGGTGTCAAGATCCTCTTCACTGGTGATTATTCCCGTGAAGAGAGTCGTCATTTGAACCCAGCCGAAGTCCCACCAATGAGACCAGATGTGCTGATTACAGAGTCCACATTCGGTACAGCTACACATGAGCCTAGACTTGAGAAGGAGCTCAGACTCACAAATCTGATCCACTCAACTCTTACAAAGGGTGGGAGAGTGCTGCTTCCTGTGTTCGCCTTGGGTACGGCACAAGAGCTTTTGTTGATCTTGGATGAATACTGGTCTACACACCAAGACCTCGACAATGTGAACGTGTACTATGCTTCGTCGCTGGCGAAGAAGTGTTTGGCTGTGTTCCAGACGTATATCAACATGATGAACGACAACATCAGAAAGCAGTTCAGAGATCAGAGTTCCAATCCGTTCCAATTTAAGCACATCAGAAACATCAAGAATCTGGATAGATTCGATGACTTTGGACCGTGCGTGGTGGTAGCGAGTCCGGGGATGTTGCAGAATGGTGTTTCTAGAGAGTTATTGGAAAGATGGGCTCCAGACTCAAGAAACTCGGTCATTCTCACTGGTTACTCTGTTGAAGGAACACTAGCCAAGAACCTGATTACAGAACCAGACATGATTCCATCTATCCAAAATCCAGACTCTATGATCCCAAGAAGACTGAATATTGAAGAGATCTCATTTGCAGCACACGTCGACTACGAGCAGAACTCCAAGTTCATAGAGCTCGTGAATCCTAAGTCCATCATCCTCGTGCACGGTGAGTCCAACCCTATGGGTAGACTCAAATCTGCACTCCTGTCCAAATACTCCAAGTTCAAGGGCACAGAAAAGGAAGTGAAGGTTTATAACCCACGAAACTGCGACCAACTCAGTCTCCAATTCAAAGGCCTCAAAATTGCCAAGGCAATGGGGTCTATTGTGGAAGAGAAGGACAATGATACTATCACCGGTGTGTTGGTTTCCAAGGACTTTGACCTGAACTTGATGAAGGTCGACGACGTTAGAGAGTATGCTGGGCTCACATCTACGATCGTGAAAGAACGCCAGACAATCCATGTTGATGCTGGAAGAGATCTGATCCAGTGGCACTTGTACCAGATGTTTGGTCACGTTGATGTCCTTATTGATGATAACGACGAGTATGAGGTGAGAATCATGAATGAGATCACACTGAATATCTCAGCAGGTTCATGTACGATTGAGTGGATGAGCGGCGTCGTTAACGACACGATTGCAGACTCTGTCGTTGCTATTCTCATGTCTGTGGACTCTTCTCCCGCGTCTGTCAAAATGTCGTCACAGTCTTGTAATCATGACGAGAACACATTAGCGGACTCAGCTATGGAAACGAGGCTGCAGAGAATTAATGCAATGATGGAAGCCCAGTTCGGCGAGTCTTTCATCCAAGATGAGAACGGAAAGGGCGCTACCGTGAAAATTGGTAAGGTGGAGGCAAAGATTGATTATTATCTCATGACGGTAGAGTCTACGTCCAAGCCACTCAAGGGAAGAGTTGAGACTGTTTTGAGCCGTGCTACGGGACTCGTTGCACCTCTCGCCCAGACCGGTAAGACCCTTTAAACTAATCAACGATAATGACCATTCTACCCTGTAACTTCATTTATTCGACGCATAGTAACAACTTTACATAGCACTAAAAGAATATATCATAACACATCGATCAGACACCAGTTCTGAGCACGTTCTGCCTTTGGAATCTAAAGGCCACAGCATCCTGACGTTCCATTGCATTGAGTGCTTTGTCCAACGAAAACTGGCTGTAAGCCTTACCATTAACAAACTCTCTCTTCAGTTTTTCATATGTGGTGGAGAACCCAATTGGAAGTCTCTTTCTAATCTCCCTTTCAATCTTTCTGACCTCCTCCTGCGTCTTGCTGGACATGTTGGTGATACCCTGGGCAGCTGCGTCCATCGTGGAAGCCTGGAAGAGTCTGATTGCCTCATCAACGTGTGCTTGAGTAGCCACCGGAGACAATTCCAACTTGGCCAGCGATTCAGAGATACGAATGATGGCCTCTAGTTGACGAACAGTAATTGGGATCGATGATCTCTCATCAGCTTCAACTTCCTGCTGGTGCACTTGCTTTCTGATCTCAACAAAATGGGAACTCAGCTTCTCGGCAGCATCCGGTGAGAGTCTCGGGGCGCACTTGGAACGACAGTACGAGATGTATCTTTTCATCTTGTCGAGTGGGATCTCAGCAGCAATATCCTGCTGGTTGTTTCTTCCCATGTGGATGTTCAGCACGTGATTAGCAATAGAGACATCTCTTGATTCGTTGTGGTCATCCTTGACGATGAAAATCATATCGAATCTGGACATGACAGAGGCGGCAAAATCAATGTTTTCACCTGGAGTTTTCGTCTCGTCATACGTACCAAACGATGGGTTGGCAGCGGCGAGGACGGAAGTTCTGGAGTTCAAAACTGTGGTGATACCAGCTTTAGCAATGGAAATAGTTTGTTGCTCCATGGCCTCGTGAATAGCGACTCTGTCCTCTTCTCTCATTTTGTCAAACTCGTCAATACACACAACACCTCCATCGGCAAGCACCATGGCACCGCCTTCAAGATAAAATTCTCTTGTGGAGCTATCTCTTTGAACAGAAGCAGTCAAACCAGCAGCAGAGGACCCCTTACCAGAAGTGTAGATGGAAATCGGACTTGCTTTATCGACAAACTTCAAGAGCTGGGACTTGGCTGTACCCGGGTCACCAAGAAGGAGGACGTTGATGTCACCTCTGAGTCTCATTCCATCTGGCAATAACTTCTTTGATCCACCCATCAACAAACATGCAACGGCCTTCTTGATGTCCATATTACCGTAGATCGAGGGTGCAATGGAGTTGGAGAAGGCTTCATAAAGGTCTGGTCTTCTTGACATCTCCATGAATTCTTCCTCTTCCTCCTCAGTGAAAATGACATTACCAGCAGCATTATGATCAACGTCTGTCTGAACACCAATAAGCTTGATGTATGGGTTTCGAATAGCAACGGAGGAAGGACCCTTCAGCTTTGACTGGAAAGTGGAGTAAATTCCAGTGATAGTACAACGCGTACCAGGGATAACCTTGTTAGTGAGGTAGCGGTCTGCAGACAAGAGAATGTTTCTAGGCATTTCACCCACTGGAACCATTTCTGGTAGCTCCTGGAGCTTTAAACTCTGCTGGTCTATGAACATAGAGTTATCGTGAACAATCACATATGGTTCTCTGGGACATTGGGACCTCTCACCATCAGCAGAAGTTGCACCGCACTGCTTTGGCAAGACAACACCACCAAAGGAAGAATTCACCTGCACTCGCTGGGTGTGTCTGCAGGAACGGCACATGATTTGCACTGTTGTGGCTTTGGAGTGGAGAACAGAGGCCGAGATGATGATGCCACTGACGCGAATGATCTTCGAGATGTGGTCGGCATCAAGTTCTCTGATTGTGAGCTTGGTAGCACCAGACTTGAGGATGAGCTGGCAGATTGGGAAGTTGAGTGGGATCTCAGACTCCGTCAGGTAGATGACTCGCTTTGCAACTTCGGTGATGGCTCTTTCAAACAGTGGAACCATCTCCGCAGGGTTATCCATGAGGTGCTTGTTCAACGTCTCCTGGTAACGAATGAGGTCCACGGAGTCAATCGTGAGAGAGTACTCCTTCACAAGCAGATTTGCTCTTAGCTGCTCACGATAAATATACTCCGAGCCAACACGGAATTCGAGCACGAACTTTCTGAAGGCGGTGATGAACTCCTGGTTGGAGTCCTGCTCGTTCTCCTCACCAGGAAGAACACTGGCAGTGTACACTTCACCACGGTCAAAGGACATTCTTATTTCTCGTTTTAGTTTTTTGTTGCTTAGAAGGAAGGAGATAGGGAAGCGCCTGGGTCTTTGTTTTTCTTTCAGATGCAAATAATTTACCGGATTCAGAAGTCTCTAACTTCTTTGACGCGTCGCAGTTTCGCGCGTTTTTTCGTGTTTCTCCGAGGGTAAATTATCTCCTACCTCGGAATTTGAATGACTTCCGACCCATGAAAAGTCGTTCTTGTCATGTGTAGCAGCTGTTGAAAAAGCTTGAAATACTAGTAATTATCATTCAAGTCACCCCAAAAAAGCATATCTCACAATGGCGTAAGTCTCAGATGGGTACTTAAACTATGGCTTCTCAGAAAAAAAAAGACTAACATCAACAGCGAGCTTCTTGACCGTCCTCGTAATGAACTCACAGACTCAGAACTGACAAGACTCGAAGAGTATGAGTTTACACACGGCCCCATGTCCGTGCTCCAGGAGGCAGTGCAGAATGGGACACAGGTACTGATAAGTTGCAGAAACAACCACAAACTCTTAGCCAAAGTGAGGGCTTTTGATAGACATTCGAACCTCGTACTGGAAAACGTCAAGGAATTGTGGACAGAAACACCAAGAAAGAAAGGCAAACCGGTCTCAAAAGAAAGATTCATTTCAAAACTGTTCCTCAGAGGCGATTCTGTGATTGTGATATTAAAAGCTGCTTGATTTGGATATATAAAGCAAGAAGGGATAAATCCTAATGATCATTGTAATGTAAACCAGTCTAGTAGTATCTCCTATGTACATACGTTAACACATTAAACACCAGATTTCTATATATGCAACACCTTCTCAGGCACTCACAGACACCTTCTTTGTGACAGTGCTCTTGGTGTCGTTTTGAGTTACCGACACTTCGTAATCGCCCTCTTTAGTAATCTCATCTACCTCCTTCTTAGACTGGAGGAGTTTCATGTCCTCCACTGGAACATCAAGACCTGTAATACCAGCAATCTTTTTGGCGATTGCGTCTTTTGTGATTGGACCTCCAGCGAGTGAGAAACGAAGAGTGCCAAGTGTGACGTTCAAGGTGATGATGGAGTAACTGGCGGATGCCTTGATGGAAGAATCCCCCTCAGAATGAGCAGAGACATCGAACAAGAAGCCCTTAAGCTCACCTGGTGTGATTTTTGGAGCGGAATTCACAGCCTTCTCAGCATCCTGTTTAGCTCTAGCCTTCTCGGCTTGTTGTTGTCTGATGAGCTGCTGCTGTTCTTGTAGTCTGGTATCTTTCTTAACAACTGGGATTCTCGGGCCCAAGCCGAGTCTTGGGATGATGTAGGCGGCACCATTGTTCGGGTAAAGTTTGTTACGCATGAGACCTGGAAGTACGTCAATGATCTCTCCCTTCTGGCCATACTGTGGGAAGTCCTTCAGTAGCTGGACTTGGATTCTGTTCTCACGCTTCGTGCGGGCGGAGTATCTTACAAGCGGAACACGCTTCAGTACGGGATGCTGAAAGATAGATGAGCTCATTGTGGTGTCTTTCTTTCAGACTCAAATGCTCTCGATTAGTTGTGGTTCTGGTGAGGATGGAGGAATTTTTCATAAGGTGCCCCGGTGCGGAAACTTACGCCGGGTCGTACTGAAACCTACGCTAGTAGATAGGTTAGGAAGTGTGTTTTTTGTACATTCACTCTAAGGAGAAGATGTCCACATCTTCACTAATAGCGCCACAATACTCATCTGTAAGCTTTTTAGAGATCTTCCAGAGGTGAACAATGTTGTCATCCGCAGTAGTAGCCAACATAAAAGGAATTGAAGGGTTGAACGACAGATCCGTGACCGGCGCAGTGTGGCCAGCGTGCATCATGAAGAGCTCTGGTGCACCGTCGTCCTCATCCTCCTGGACTTGTTCCTCGCCAATCTTCTTAATATCCCAGATGATCACACGACGGTCTGTAGAGCCCGAAGCAAGAAGCCCGTCGTTGTGCGGATCCCACTCCAATGAGCTAATGGACTCGGTGTGGCCCATGATGGTGTGGAGTTTTTGATCTGGCCGTCTGAGATCGAACAATTCGATGGTGGAATCATCAAGCCCGACAGCGTAGAGGTTCTCAGAGTGCTTGGAGAATGCAATTGTGTTGATGGCACTCTCACGTGTTACGGTTTGTGATAAAACATGGGATCTGGTGTCGTAGATGCGGATGGTCTTGTCGTCACTCACAGAGCCGAAGATGTGTCCCGTCTTATTGTGCCATTGGACATCATTAACAATACCAGTGTGATCATGATACACAAAACTTGGTCTCTCTGTGCTGTTCAAGGTGTCCCAAAAAGCGACTGTTTGGTCATCGGAAGAGGTCAAGAGTTGGCCATCGACAAGAGGGTTCCATGAGAGACCATAACCATTGTCAGTGTGGTGCTTCAAATGAATGGGTGCTGTCTTCTTGTCTCCTTCAATGTCATAGAGGTAGACATCACCTGATCCAGAGATTGTAGCGACGGTAGATGGCTTGAATGGATTATAGCGTGCTCTGTTAACCTCAAGCTCGTGTTTGAACTTTTTGGTAACTTTGAGACGGGCATTGGACGTCTGTTGCTTCTTGGCCTCGTCGAACTCTTCTCTAGTCTTCTTGACTTGAATATCATCATCATCTACCTCCTTTCCACTGGAGGATGGCAGCGTTGTAAGCAAACTGCGAGGGAGATGAGTCGAGGAGACCTTAAGGTAGTCTAAGTCCTCTCCGGAAGTATGTGTTCCAATGATCAGCCTCTGAGGAATTCCAGTCTCAGTCCCTTCATTTGGTGCATCGACACTATCTGGAAGCCACTGGATCGTTAGGGAAGGCCAGGTCAATGCTGTTTCAGAGACAAACTCGTACATAACTGGGCAGTTCTTTCTCCAAAGCTGGTACTCCTCCTCGACCGACAACTCCCTGTTCTCGTCATCTCCTGGAGCCTGGTTTGCTGTGTTCGCAGTAACAGAAGCATCAGCGCTCTCGTCAAAGTGAACAGCCATCTTCGGAACGCACTATCCAGTTATTCAGATATACGCAAAAGACAAATTACGCGTCTTTGATGGGGAAAACGCGCGTCGTCCAATTGACCCGTGTCGTACTGGCAGATCTTTGTTGAAGTTGAAAAAGTGCTACCAAAACAACAACCCACCTCTAACACCAATCAGCGACAAACTCGAACAAAAAGAAATGCCTCCATCTCACGCACAGGCGCGTCCCACCGATATTGCAGTTCCCCGTGCCGTCGACGCCATTGTGCCCGAAGTTGGGCTTTACAGACGTCTTCTCGAGGCTGAGAAGCGAATTGACATCCTCACAACTCGCAAGTTCAACGACTTGTCCGAAGCTGTTGGAAAGATTCCGCGTAAGAAGGAGCTGCTTCGTGTGTTTGTGTACAACACTGCAGAGAACCAGCCCTGGCAGCAGAATCAATCCACCGAGGAGCCTTCGTGGACGCTGAGAGTGGAGGGGAGACTCATTAATGGCGAGGACGCCAGTGATCCCCTCAGAAGAAAGTTCAGCTCTTTTGTCAGCGGAATCTCGGTGGATCTCATTCCAAACACCGATACCACTCTGTCAATGCCGATTCCTAAGGAAAATGTCATTGAGTGGCACGAGAACGCTGACCCAAAGACTAAAGGTGTGGAGTTTGATGGACTTGATGTCAAGAGACCTGGCTCTGAAAACCTCAAAGCCCGCATCACAATCCAGCCAAAGGAATATCCTATCAAGCTCAGAGCATCCCTACCGCTCTCACAGCTTCTCGGCGTTGCAGAGACGACACAACACGACGCGGTGTATGCGATCTGGCAGTACATCCAGCTCAATAACTTACAAGCTGCAGAGGACAAGAGGCTCATCAACTGTGACGAGTCATTATCGAAGCTCTTTGGGGTGCCTAGATTCAACTTCAAGGACATTATGGAGTTGTTGATGAAACATTTGTCACCACAGGAGCCAATTGAGATTGAGTACGAGATCAAGGTGGACCAAGCGACTACACTTGGACAAGTCGTTCTTGATATTGAAGTGTCAGTCGATGATGTGTCAGAGCAGGAGAAATGGAAGGCTGAGAGTAAGAGATTGATTGCAGAACACGAGGAGGCCATCAAGGAGCTTAATACAAAGATCGTGATCGGCGTACAGGGTCTTAACAGTGCACACAGAAAGTATCTGTTCTACAAGAAGATGTCCGAGGACCCGGTCAAATTCTTCACAGAGTTCACAGAATCGCACTCCAAGCTGCTCAAGATCCTTGCTGGTGATGAGGGTTACAACGAGGAGACCGTGAGAAGATCTGAGTTCTACACTGATGAGATGCTGTCGGAGAACATTGATGTTCTGCTGAAGACGAGCCGTGTTTAATTCTTTGGCATAGATGCCTTTTTTTGTTTATTTTTATAATAATTAGACGCTAACCAAGGCTTGGTGTTTGTTTACTAGTTAGTGGTCGGAAGTCTCGCCAAGTCACGAGCAATAG
The DNA here is from genome assembly GCA_030563225.1 of Petasospora hungchunana. NCBI lineage: Eukaryota > Fungi > Ascomycota > Saccharomycetes > Phaffomycetales > Wickerhamomycetaceae > Petasospora > Petasospora hungchunana. The sequence goes on along the minus strand of JAKUBL010000001.1, from coordinate 912,635 downwards.
AATCTCCGAGCATACACGTGGCCCTACCGTAAATTTTCCTTTTTCCACTGGTCAGTCATGAAGAGTCAACACTCGAAAAGCACTTTTGCCTTGTTCCTCCAAGTTTCTGAAGCAAATGTCCTCTCAGACATACCGTTCTACACGTTGCGCCAGCGCACAGGCCGAGTCCTTCGAGGCGGCGGTTCTCCAGGGACTTGCTACTGATGGTGGTCTTTACGTCCCATCAGTCATCCCACAGCTTGAGCCTGACTTCCTCACAAAATGGGCAGACCTCTCCTTCCAGGAGCTCGCGTTTGAGGTTATGAGACTCTACATCTCCTCTGCTGAGATCTCGGATGCAGACTTGAAGACGCTTGTTGAGAAGTCGTACTCTACCTTCAGACACGAGGACATTACACCGGTCCATGCTCTTGACGAAGCCTCTGGCCTCTACCTTCTCGAGTTGTTCCACGGACCAACATATGCCTTCAAGGACGTTGCCCTCCAGTTCGTTGGTAACTTGTTCGAGTACTTCCTTTCCCGTAAGAACGAGGGTAAGCCAGACTCTGAGAAAGACATCCTCACCGTTGTTGGTGCCACCTCGGGTGACACTGGTTCTGCTGCCATCTACGGTCTCAGAGGCAAGAAGGACGTCTCCGTGTTCATTTTGTACCCAACCGGTCGCATCTCCCCAATTCAGGAGCAACAGATGGCTACTGTGCTGGACAAGAACGTTCACACGTTGTCCGTGAAGGGCACTTTCGACGACTGTCAGGACATTGTCAAGCAGATCTTCGGTGATGCCGAGTTCAACAAGCTCTACCACATTGGTGCAGTCAACTCCATCAACTGGGCCCGTATTCTTGCACAGCAGACATACTACTTCTACTCATACTTTCAGATCATGAAGAAGGTTGGTCCAGATGCCAAGGTGCGCTTCACCGTTCCATCTGGTAACTTTGGTGACATTTTGGCCGGTTACTACGCCAAGAAGATGGGTCTTCCAGTTGACAAGTTGATCATTGCAACAAATGAGAACGATATCTTGGACAGATTCCTCAAGAGTGGTAAGTACGAGAAGGGTGGTGATGTTAAGGCCACTCTGTCTCCAGCAATGGACATTTTGATTTCTTCCAACTTCGAGAGACTCCTGTGGTACCTTGCCAGAGAGAACGTTGCTGCTGGAGACGACGAGAAGGCCGGTGCCACTGTCAGCTCGTGGTTCAATGAGCTTAAGTCCACTGGTGGTTTCGCTGTATCTGAGGCCATCATTGCTGCTGCCCGCAAGGACTTCGACTCCGAGAGAGTCGACGATGCTGACATCACCAAAGCTATCAAGAAGGTGTACTCCAATACTAAGTATGTTTTGGACCCACACACTGCTGTTGGTGTCGAGACGTGTTACAGAAATATTGCTGAGGACAAGGAGAAGCGCACATATGTTTCCCTATCCACAGCCCACCCAGCGAAGTTTGCTGAAGCTGTAAACGTTGCTTTGGATACCATTGAGGGCTACTCCTTCGACAAGGACGTTTTGCCAGAGGAGTTGAAGGCCCTCTCGACGAAGGAGATGAAGAGAGTGTTCATCGAGAAGGCTGACGTCGAGCTCGTCAAAGCTGCCATCGTTGAGCAGCTCTCGAAGGAGTAGACGAGACACTAAAATAAACATGTTCATTTCCTATTGTTTCGTTGTAGTTATTGTAGTTATTGTAGTTATTGTACTTTTGGCTCCTGTTTCATGGTGATTTTGCCATCAGTGTCAATTTCAACTTCGAGTCCAATCTCATCAAGAGTCTCATCAGGAACAACTTGCTTGGCCTCCAGTCTCGCTACAAACTTCTGGTTCTCTTCATTATCCTTTAGTAGGAACCTCAAACACACAATTGCTCTCTCCTTAATGAATGGTTCGTTTTCATCGATAATACAATTGGAAAGAATGACCTCGAGACCATGAAGTTCCCTGATCTGTTCCTGGACCTGGAATCTTTCATGAACAAGACAGGTGAGAACTTCAATCGCCATCGACTTGATATACGGGAAATTGTGTAGCTCCGCCATTTGACTCTGCTCTGAAGGCTTCTTGTCTTTCAGCTTAGACTTTGGCTTGACGTTCTTGTGAATCGTGCCGATGAGGGAGACGAGCATTTCAACTCCATTATAGGACAACAGGAATTTCTGTGTGTGCTCCATGTGTGCAAGTGTAGAGAAGACATCCATGACACTGTTTATCTTCCCGTATAACACAGTTGGCTCGTTTGCCGGTTTTGTAACAAAATAGTCGTTCAGCTCGTCAAGCGTTTTTTGAAAGAGCTCCAGGTTCCAGGACAAAACAACAGTGAGATCAAACACTTCCCAGCTCTCTCTGCTGGTGATCAGAGCTTGCGACATTCTAAGGTATCGAACCATATCTTCTGGTGAGTTGTATGTGGAGATAAACTTCAAGTAGGATTCATGGAGAATGACTTTGGTGAATAGGGAAACGAGTGCCAGACCATAGGAGTCAAACTCTTCTTTCAAGTTGAGCGATTCGTAACTCATCAACAGAACAGAGAAAATGTGCTTCCCTTTTCCCAATGACAATGCCTCATAGAGGATATCGGTATCTATGAAGAGGCAGTCCAAATAAGCAATCTGTGGTAGTAGAACTTTCTGGTGTGTGTTGAAGAACTCCACTATTTCATCCAGGCACTCAGCTGGGTGTTTATGAACATTGATCACAAGATTGGCAAGCAGTTCAAAACAACTGGTGATGAAGTCCTCTTTGAGTCTGTCGTCAATATTTTCCAGCTTTCTGATCGATTGAAACACCAACTGGCGAATACCCAAAGCTTCAGCGTGTTCTCTGTCCATAGACAGCAAGTTCCTCCCTAGCAGCACGAACCCACGCACAAGCCTCATTCTGAAGCTCATCAGGTCATCCGTAGCCAGTTTCGATTCCAGTGCAAGTCTTATGAGTCTCCAAATACGTTCAGAGCGTGCTAGCTCATCCCTTAGAGTTTGATTCGAGAGAGTGTCTCGTACAAGGCCGCCGAGCGATGAAAGTTCTCTCTGAAATCGAGTGGAGTCTGCTTGTGTTGAGTCAAGTGAGAGGAGCGATGAGTTGAGCACTGTTTCCGCATTCAAAAGCGTTATACTGTTCATTTCGGCCTCTGAAGTTTTGTAGATGATGACGAGGTTGAGGTTCTGATGGTTTTCTCGGTACTTTTCGTGTACTGCACAACTACGATCTACAATATGCGATGCATCTAGATCGAATGTCTATTTTCTAGAGGAATACTATACGTTGTGATATTTTACTCCATATCTTCGTCCGAGTCATCTGACGATTCTTCGTTCTCCACTGCTAATTGCGCCTTTTTAGCACTGAACCAACCACCATTCTCATCATCGTCATCGTCATCCTGTTCTTCTTCTTCATCATCATCATCTTCTTCTTCTTCTTCTTTTTCTTCCTCCTCACTCTCAGAGTCTGAGGCTTCACCAATCACATCATTCTGCTCATCCTGATCACCAACACCAACAAATTTAGCTCCAGAGTTAAGGAACTTGTACGAATACTCGTTCTCCTTTCCAGCCTTACTGACATCCTTAGCCACACGAGCCAACACTCTCTGGACAGCCCTAGTGGCTTTTGAGAACTCTTGCTTGTGCTTGTTGATGTATTTCCCATGAGCCTGAAGAAGAGCCTTCACCCAAAGCAAGTGGAACTCAATGTGCGGAGATGTCATGGCCTGTTCACCAATAAAGGAAAGGAGACGCTCGACATAGACGATAGGGAGATCAGAAGCGATAAGAGATACATCATTCACTGGTATTGATTCGAAAACTTTGTGAATCAAGTACTGCTCGTTCAGACGGAATGCCATCACTAAAGCAGTCAAGTATTGCTTCTCCTTTAATGTCTCCAATGTAGTCTCAGTGGTGACATCCATGTCCAAATCGAATGGATCAAACACAACACGATTGTCCACAGAGAAGATCAAGATGCCTTCAGTTGCAGCAGCGGCAAATGCAGAAGCTGTTGGAGAGAATTGGATCTGCGTCACTCTGATTTCTGGCCTTGTGGAGCGTAAAGATGGATCACCACCACGTCTTGACCCTGGCAGTGTGTTATCTATGCGGTCTTCCAAATCGGAGTTCTCACCATCTCTGTCGATCAAATCCAAAGAACCGGCATCAGTCATCTTCGAACTGTTGAGGAACTTTTGTGTACCATCAAGCTCCATGTTCAGGGAAACCGTGAAGCGCTTGAGCATGACACCGTTCGGCACGTCGTATAGGCATATGGTATTGTTGTTACCAGCCGCAACCAGAGAAAGACCATCAAATGAGTAGTCCAATGTTGTGAAGTTCTTACCTCTCTGAGAGTTTTGAGCAGAAAAGGCATCATCCACATAACGACCAATAATGATGTCCCTACGAGAATCAATCTGTCCCGTTTCCTTGGCTTCCTCAATGTCCCAGAACTGGATGTGTCCACTGAGTGTGCTCACAGCCAACTGTTTTGAGTCTGGTCTCATGGCCAATGCTAAAACGTCATTGTGAACGTCAAATGGCTCGGTGTGTTGCGAACGACCAAAGAGATGCCATACTCGAACAGTTTTGTCCCAAGAGGCAGAAGCGAGCACTGAATTCTCAACACCAAATGCCAAACACGAAACAGGACCGGTGTGCCCAGAGAGTGTCTCAACAAGTTGAGCAGTCTGCACTGACCACACATAAATTTCAAATGTATCCTGGGAGGCAGCACAAACAACTTCTCCAGATGGATCCACGGCGAGTGAGGTGAATTTGACGCGTTCCGTAGCTGTGAAGGTACGGAAATTACGGTATCTAATCAGGTCCCATGCTTTGACTGTGCCATCCAAAGAAGCAGAGAAGAGAACCTGACCACGTTTAGCGAATTTGACAGATGTAACAGAAGATGAATGCTCTTCAAATGTAGCGAGACAAAAGCCGGAAACAACATCCCAAATCTTTATCTTCCCATCATCCGAGGCAGTCACGACTTTAGAGCCATCCGGAGAGTATGCGAGGGAGTTTGTAGAGTCGAAGTGGCCCTGTTGCTTCAGGATATAAGACTCCGATTGCCATTCATACACCAGCAACTGTCCCAGTTTGGAAGATCCAAATGCAAGCCACTCACCCGTGGAGTTCACAGAAACCGTATCCACACCATCTTGTCCCATAGACAACTGCTGAATCATGTTGAGCTCTGGAAGTTCATAAAGGCGGAACTCACCGTTGGCGAACCCAACAACTAAAACATTGGAAGCAGCGTGGAAAGCTGCAGATTTGAGCTTGGCCTCGGAGAAGAAAAAGTCTTTCTTTGCAATTCTCCAAGACATCGTTGCATCATCATCTTCCTCACTATCCGATCCATTATCTTCAGATGGTTTTTTGGTATATTTCCAAGTGAAAAGGGCACCATCCTTGGAAACGGTGTATATCGTCTCCTGGTCCTCAGAGAAGAATGCACGGATCACTGTATCTCTGTGCCCAGCCAGTGTCATCTTCACATCACTCTCAGCGCAGTCCAGAGACCAGAGTCTCGAAGTCAGGTCCTTGGATGTTGTGATGAAGAAACGGGAATCACTAGACCAGGAAATGGAAGTGATGTCAGCAAAGTGTCCAGCGTAAATTCTATGACGGACAAACGGCGCAAACACACGATCCTCAGACATAGACGGCGTCTTCCACACCTGAACAAATCTCCCACATGCAATAGCGAAATGCTGGGAATCTGGGGAGAATTGGAGATCACGAACAGCATCTTTGAAAGTGAAGTGATGAAGCACAGCTCTTGATTTGAAGTTCACCAGGATTGCACGACCATCCACATCTACCGAGATCATGAGAGTTTCTTGTTTGTTCAACGCAATTCTGGAGATTCTTCGACGATGCTCATATGGGAAAGTGAATAACTTGTTGTGGATCAGATCGAAGCAGGAGACTCTGTTACCAACGGGACTCAGCAGCTGCGTACCATCGCTTGTGAAGACGAGGTTGCCTTGAGCATACACAGTACCCAGTATATTGGAAAGCTTGAAGTCCGACTTCATGCTAGTTACGAGTCAGGTGGATATATGCAAACGAGATCTGAATAATTCAAGATAGAACAAGAGAGCTCATCTCATCTCTCGAGGGGAAGAGGTAAATTTTTTGAGAAGCAATATATCCGACCATTTGATCACGTGCCACATATTCGGAATTCATTTTACACGCAATTTAGCTTCTAAATAGCTTAATAAAAAGCAGAATCTTGTAGAGAATACCTCAATCTTTCTAATGATCCTATAAACAAAGATTTTTTTTTATTTTTTGCTAAGAGAATCCTAAAGCGGCCAAACTCTGGCACCTTCCCCGGAATTGATCCGTAGTCCCGGATATTATCCTTTTCGGACACTACGTACAAAAAGTTCTTAGCCATAAACATGTGCAAACAGCAGAAGAGTAGAATATAGGGACAAGCAACCATGGCAGGGAAGACGATGTCGAGTAAGGTGCTGAACATGAAGTTCATGCGGCAAGCGGAGATCAAGGCTGAGGAGAAGGAGCAAGAAGAGGAGCAACGAAGACTACAAGACCTTTCAGAGTGGAAGTCTTCTGCTGCTGAGTCCCTCAAAGCCAAATTGCTAGCAAGCAAGCGTCAAGTAAGGACAGTCGGGTTTCAAGCTCTCAGAAACATTCGAGATGGTCTATCTGCAGATGCGCCTCTTGTGGGGAGAAGAACGTTTGGTGAAGAACCTAAAGGGAAGACCGAGAAGACTAAAGATAATGACACTACAGACCTCGACGAGCTTTGGAAGAGAACACAACTAAGTGACAACAGCAATCCAAATAGGAGGATATATTCAGGCTCCAAGAGGACTCACAGTGAAGATGGTACGAAGAAACCCTCCAAGAAGCGCAAGTCACAACCATAACCTTTGTCTACCAATATGGACTCTAATGAACATCCTGCATTAACGTTTTGCCTTCTTCTTTTTATCTTCTGAATAGAATCCTGCTTTGACAACAGCCTCCCTCGCCGTGGAGTTAATATGCTTGAATCGATCTGGCCCAATGTGTATACCACCAAACCAACGACTCACGACCACGACACAATTCCAAATATCCATTATTGTCAAGAGATGAAGCATTCGTGCACCGGCCGCAGCTTCTCCGTCATCATCGCAATCTGACATTTTTGTTCCCTCAACGGTTTGTAGTCTGTATGCGACCATATTGTGGCTAGCTCTTGCGATCTTACGGTCGGTCTTTAGTGCACTGACAGCCGCAAAAACCTCATCTTCCGAATGAACTTCTTTAGCAAACGCAACAAATGTGGAGCCTCTGTCCGTCACGGGATCAGATATTGTCCAGCCTTCCATCGGATCAATGTTGGTCTCTTCCTCGTGTACGACTTCCTCTGGTATTGTGCTGTCGTCCACAAAGAGAACTCCCTCCATCTCCGTCATGAAGTCAAACAAACAAACAGATCCAGGCACATAAACGGAATCCAGAACTTCCCCAAACAGCGCTAGGAGGTATTGCTCATCGCTTTTGGCCTGAACTTGGAGGATATGTGGGACCTCATCCGGATATGCTTTTGGGAAGGAGACTCGCAGCTTGTATTCCTCATGGCCCGGTATCAGCAGATCTATCAGGCTGTCATTGAGCTGCGTAATGCACTCAGGATAGATTGCCTGAATAGCACTTAGCTCGTCTTTAAGCTCTTCTGATACCATCGTGGATATCCTGTTGAGAGTTGTTCCTGGTTAATCTCGAAAAACAGTAGTCAAATCCTCACAGCATCACTAACCATCGCATGGCGGAAATTCTCAAAGAAAAGGGCAACGAGGCCTTCAAGAGTCAGAACTACATTGAGGCAGAGAGGCTTTATGCTGCTTCTGCGCAGTTGGACTCCGGTAATGCCGTTCTTGACTCAAACCGTGCCATGGCCCTCATCAAACTTCAAAGATGGGCGGAGTGTCTTGAAGCTTGCAATTCGGGCCTGCAAAAGAACCCAGAAACCAAGACTCAAGTCAAACTTTTATGGAGACGTGGTATCGCTCATGTTCAACTGAAAGACTTTGACTCGGCTAAGAAGAGCTACGAAAGTGCACTTTCTCTTGACCCGGACAACAGCATGGTCCTCAACTCAGTCAAGCAGCTCATGTCAATTGAGTCGCAGGTAAAGAGAAGCCACAGTATTGATGATCATAACTCAGAAAAGAGACCAAAAGTACTGGAAAGCATACCGATCTATGAAGTGGATGATCTACCTGCTGAGTTCAGAGTCACCGACTCATATGATACACAAAGACAAACATCACAGAAACCAGTCCCTACACGAGCACAACCAGAGACAAAACAACCACAAGGAAAGAATATAGAAGATATTCCTGTCCAAATATCCTCAGCTCCAGCAATACAAAATACAAACTTTCCAACAACGCCCACGTTGCACCAGCTCACCGTCATCATGAGAACGTCAAACTCAGAGACACTGTCCTACTTCTTCAATTTACCACTGAAACACATCCACAAGCTCTACAGCACGGGATGTATCGATCCACATGTCTTGAAATTTGCCCTGCAATCATCTATACACGCTCTTCAACAGAACAGCGACATCACAACTCTATATTGTGTTCGTGATTTACTCAATACCCTTGCTACGGCGCCACGGTTCTCATTCGTCCACATGCTTTGTGATAAGAAAGTTCTTCAAGAGCTGACAAGTTTACTGGGTTCTTGCGATCCTAATAATGAGGTAGGTGATGCAATCTACAGATGGAGATAATAAACTCGTGTGATACATGAAGCAGTGTTGTGTAGCTCAATCTTCTCGGAATCACGTTGATACAGCGAAGTTCATCTTGTTCTTGTTTCGGAGACGGTAACCGGCCAACCCCTTATTTGTGTTGAGATCACTTTCTGGTTGGAAAATCTCAATCGCTGCAGGTGGGATATACAGACGGATGTTGATATGAAGCACATCATTCAAAATGTACGGCACCATGAAAATACCAATACAGCCGGCAAAAACAACACTGAACACCATGAAGTAAAACGTAACCACATAGCGGTGATGTCTTCTTTTCTTGGATGATAAGATCACAGGGCGAATCTGACTATCTGGTTTGAGCCAAAACAACATCAATGAGTGCCAGCGATCGATGTAGGGAACACAGAGGACAGGAAGCTGAATGAACAAGACGAAGTGGCCCAAAAAGAAATCAACAACAAACAAGCTCATTTCTATAACCTTACACAAGAACTCTCTGAGAGGTTGTGTCAAAATACCGATCCCCAAGCCAGAGTTGAGCCATTTTCCTGACCACCAAGCCCTGTTCGTCATGTCATGCTTCCATTCCCTAGTCAACAACAATGTGATGATAATCCTGAATATCAAGTCCTGTATCAACGAACACACAAAAAAACCAAGCACAGTCACTGTGAAGTCCCAATTCTGCGCAAGCCAAAGAAGTTCAAAGGAGATAACGTGTGTTATCAAAGCGAAAGTGTGAGCAGCAGCAGATACGATTGATGGGAAAGACGGGAAGACCAATGAGATGATGGGACCCAGTACCACAGAAATAGCAAATAGGAACGATAAGCATATGGCGTTTAGTAAAACCGGGCCCAAGGAGAACACCACTACTCTCAACAAGGTATTTGCTAGGCGGAATGTTCTCACTTCGTTCTGAGAGTTCATGAACAAATAGGCAGATCCCACGAAGAAGACAAGGAGAACACGCGGTAAGATCTGAGATGAGAGCATGTTGATGAAAGACGGCTTCTTGAAGTCCGAAGCAAGATTGTCTCCAGGCTTTCCTAGCTTCTTTCTCTTTGATCCCGTTATTTGAATACGAATTGAACGTACATGTCCAATCCATGAGCTAGACTTCGTCTTGGAGTTTCCAGCGGACAACCACTTGAGGAAATGCTTGTAATCGGCAAAGAACTCGTTCCAGGAAAACTGATTCGGGTTGTAGAGGAAAGGAACGATGAGCAACGCAAAAGTCGTCATCCAGAAATATAAGAGTGCCGGGTTCCACATCGATGAGGAACAAAAGATCAACATTGCCATCAAAGACGCCGCAAAATAGAAACTTTCGGATGCAAACCTGGAATACAAAACATGGAAATGAACTCTAGTGGTTGCAAAGCCACGACCAGTTGCAATGTACCGCGCACCGCCCACAGATAAATCGTTGAGCAAGGACTGGGCATATACCTTACAGACAAACACTTCAAACAATGGTGACAAACTGGCCAAATGTTTAGCCAATCTTGTACACGCTCTCCATATTCCCCTTTCTGTAAGTTCTTGAACCATCAATGGGACAAAGGAGACAGAGAAGACCACAAAAATGGATAACACACTCCTCTCCAACCATCTGATTAGCGGAACGAGATTAGCGCAACCGTTTGGCTTGCGTGGATCAGTGACCGGAACATGTGGGTTGTAATCACAGATGATCGACTCGTGTACCAAGGCGGACAAGTTGAGGCTCACAACAAGGAACATAAGGATAGAGAAGATGATAAAGACATTGTTCAAATGGAAGCCAGGATGCGCATAGTAGAAAGATAAAAATCTGTCCAAAGATAACTGTGTCCCCAAATAGTAGTACTCTCTGGAAAGCATTTGTTCACCCATACCTGCACCGATTTTTGTGTTGAAGTTCAAGATAGACCCACAGCCCAAATCCCTTCCCTTTCCGCATTGTGTGTACTCGCAGTGTTTGATTCGACCTCCACGCAAGATTGCATTCATACCGGCATAGATATCCTCGTTTAAGTGCAATCCCTTCTGAGCCTTAGATACGCCACCCCTCGTTGTCATGAAAATGGCATTCAAAAAGTCGGGATGTCCGTAGTGCAACTTACCACCAACCCTCGCCAAGGTTCTTGCAAACAACGTACCAAACGTCTGCTCCTTTCCTGCGGCAACATCTCCCAAAACGCCGATGTTCTCTGAGAAGATGTACTCCCTAGTACCAATGATCGCAACAGGTGCCAGTTGATCGTCAGCGCCAACATCACTGGAGACGTTAGGTTTGGGCTCGTAGTCGGTCTCTTCAAACTCGGCCAACACACTTCTAATCTTGAGACACTCCTCCAAATAGTTGTCTTGATTGGCATCGATCAATTGAATATACTCTCCACGAGTGAAGATTACGGCATGGTTCTGGTTATCTGACTTTCCGTCTCCTAAGATTGGATTGCCCGAAAGTCTAATTCTGTACTTGGGTTCACGCTCTCCGTTCTCCAAAATGCGACAGTGGCCATCCATCAAAGAAGAGTAGTATGTCACTTTACCAGTCACCGGATCAACCTCCTCATCCAAGTATGCCAATTGAAGCTCTGGGAAAGATCTCAAAATCATGTCTCGGTTGTCCTTCTCATCCTCATTGAAATGCTTCATTCTCTGCATCGAGATAACCATTCTAAACTTGCGAATTGCCATCATTTGAGCTCTCTCCACACGGTCCTGTTCTTCGCTGTTATCTTTCTGTGTGTCTGGGGTTGAAGGATGCTCCACGTCGTATATCAACTTGATGGCCCTGGAGTAGTTCATGAAACCTGTGATTGTTCTGTAGAGAGTCTGCGAACGCACTGAGGCCCAAATTCTTGTTCTTAGAACATACTCAGGCGTCGCAAGCTTAAATCCGACGGTCTCGAATGGTAAATTGTCAGCAGCTTCCTTGATAGAGACGGCCTTCCCAGCAGAGTAGGCCTCAGACGAAGTTGAGGACTCCATATCAAATTCTTCAGCCAACATCTTGGTGTCCTTCACGAAACATTTCCACTCAGACTCATGAAGCTTCTTTAAGTACTCCAAAAGAGTCACGTTCGAGTAGCCTTCGTCCTGACGAATGATTTCCCTCAACGTCAATGTAATCTTTTCGCTGAAGTGTGGCACCAAAACAGTAAAAGAAGGCATCTCCTCAACAGGACGTGGATCTGGCATTGGCGTTGACAAAGATTGTGCAAAGAATGAAATCCTTCGTTGTGCTTCCGACTGGGATTCAAACAAAGGCGACTTCATGATTGGGTCCTCCTGGGACAAGAAAAACGAAGGTTCCTTCATGGAGAACGAAACACCATCTGGTCCTGTCTGCGTGACATGTTTGTAAATCAAGCGACCAACATGCTCCACTGACAACAAATGTTCTCTGTACATTGCAATTATGATTGCATTCCAGGTATCTGCAACTAAGATCTTACTTCTAAAGTTGCTGTCAGGTGTCGATGCAATCACCTTTGAGAAAATGTGCTTCGGCAAACGGGAGAAAACATTCCTCCAGGGAGTCCAGATTGAAACGCCAATGTAGAAAGACCGACACACAGAATGTACTGTGTTGCAAACCATATACCATAAATAGGTATCCAATAAGAACAAGATCAAGTCAGTGCTGACCATTAAGGTCAACAACAATCTAGGCTGTAAGCGACAGAGGAAAGATCCAATATATTTCTCACCGATGCATCTGTTGACCTTGATGAGGCTCAATTCACGAATAGGATCCTTCAATGATAAAGTCAAGAAGAAGTAGGACTCAATGAGCTTCAATGTGAAAACGGAAATCCACAACCCATACGATGAGAGTCGAGACTTTCCCGTGAGTGCTGCAACAGAGTTTGTGAAATACTCATTGGGAAGAAAACCTCTCGACCTCTTCCTTGCATGGCTGCGGAACACAGACGACAATGGAGTGAAGGCAAAGTATATGGTAATGAGGCAACCCAAGGTGAACTGCGTGATGGAAAGGCCCAAAGCAACACTGGGCTCAACACTATTTTCGAAGAATGCCAAAATATATATGCTTGGTGTGGTCAAGAAAATAAAAGTCACCACTAGCAACACAAATCTTTTGGTAAGTGGTTGCGCACCAGGCCAATTCCGAGGCACAAAAATAAACTCCAAAGCAGTGGAGGTAATGTTGATGAGGGTGCTGATAGAGCCGTTCAATGACAAAACCGTGAGGAAAACATAGACTGGTGGTCTGTTATCAAGATGTTGTTGGTAATTCTTTGTGAACAACACTGGCGAGTTTACCAACGTAAAAATCCAGAATATTGCGACGTGAATGATCCAGATTCGATTGAAATTGAGAATAATATGAAGCCATGTTCTCTTCTCTTTGTAAGTCTTATAGAAGCACCTAGACCACCTGATTTTGTTTAGAGAGAGATATCGTTCGTGGGATGGTATTTCGATCAAAGAAATCTTCGTTCCCTGAAGCTTGATTCTCTCCAATCCTTTCCTGTACCAAAAGAATTGATTCATATCATCATGTCCAATGGTGGATGAATGATCTCTGTCACGCACGATGTAATTACCATCAACTAATTCATAAACTTGATCCCGATAAAACTCATAAAGTGGAGTAATCACGTGATCAAGAAACGAAGGAGGGTGTGTGTGATCAGAGTAGTCGTTTTTCAACCTTTCCAACCCATAGAAGTAGTCATTGCAGCACTTGAAGATGAAGCAGAGGCACTCTGGCATGAACCTGATGTTATTTGCCTCACCCCAAATTAGTAACCAGATAGCCAACTGAACAACAGAGTCGTGAGCTGAAAGAATATTCATATTGGTGTTCCAACGCTTCTCAGACTCCTCTAAGGTTGCCGGCTCCTCTGTCGCCGTAGAAAAGATACTCTTCTTGGCATTCGCAAATCCAATAGTATCATCAATGTCGAGTTGGGCGGCGAAGTACCATTTTCGGAAGTTGGAGTTTGGGCCGCCAATGTAGTCAGCATGTAATGAGCGAAGAGCATGGTTGGGAGACATCCGTGAGGCTCTAGAGTCCAACAATCTCATCAAGTAGTCAAACATATTCTTGGTATTGTCCAACTGAAATCCAAAAATGGCCGTTAGCTCAATGAAGATGGACTCAATAGCAGCACGAGAGATCGGAACCTCAAGATCACTGCTCCAACAAGGGTAAGGATCATGATATGTATCGTACGCCCGGAACAATTCATTCTCCGCGAACTTGACACCCTTTATTTCAACTGGCTTCTTCTCAGCAGAACCGAGCCTGATTCTGTCACTCCAGCGCCCACTTGCGATCTGAGGGGTCTTGAAACCACTGAAAGGTACCGCGCTCCTCCCACTCAACGCGGAGTCGAAACCAAAGTGTGTAGCCGCCCCGACTTCAGAGATGTTAGAGCTTGACTTGGTGGGAGTGTCATTGAAAAGGATTCATGGTATTTCTGTACTGTTTTCCTCGCCGATTTCTGAGGAGTCTGTGTACTTCGATGAAGAGTTAGAGCCATTGTCGGATTCCTCACTCTTAGCCACAGATGGGGCTCGCACGAGCGAAGATTTGGTTGTCATGAAACTATCAGGGATGTGTAAACGCCTGTAGATAAAAAGTCCAGATTGTATTCCACAAAGGAGGAAGTGGTGTAGTTAGCCGCCAGGAAGTAGCCGCCCTCTCCAAATCAAAACATGATCAGGTCGCGCACGCAGTTTGTGCCCCATGCTAGTTCGCGGGTTACATACTAATTGTAAGACATGACACAAAAGAGGGCTGGGCAATGATGTTCCAGCCAGCCCACAAGCCCACGATCAATCAAAGTGTTGCAGATAAAACCTATCACCCAGGGGAGCTTGGTCTATATTTAACACCCTTGTATAAAACCCGCAACGTCGAGATGATTAACCAATAATATTTGACACAACTGAAAAAGTTCGATACGGGGTTACCGGTAAGCATCAGCTATTATACTAGTATAGCAGACCTATACCGACTTCCGCCGTTCCGAAATGCCGAAAACCAATTACAAACGGACCTAGTAGTGTAGAGCGACGCTAGGATCATATCTCTCGGGTTCTAGGTAAATCCATGCCGCGAGAGAGTTCGATAAATCAAAGCCCGTTACGTGATCAAGGGGGTCCACAACAATGACCCTGGCACAATCTGATATATCAACAAGCTGACGACATCAAGGCATCCTGTTTTTCCACCACAAAGCTTGCTCCCAGATAGTACACCTAGTGTACGTCATATAACGTAGATATCTGACACCGCTGACATTCGAGAAGAGCCTAGGCTGGTGGTCTTGCCAAACCGGAAACAAGGATACTGATTTCAGCGATCGTGCCCAAGAGAATTCCTACAGATAGCGCAATTGCTTTCTCCCATTCTCTGCGAGAGATCAACCGTGGATGCCGCCCCCCTCCTCATTCATCAACTTCCAAGAATCAAACCCCTTATGTGACTAGGCTTGGTGATACTGAGGCCTTTTATGCACTCATCTTGCGAGCCGCGCGGGTGTGAGCTCGCTCGGCTACAGGTAATTAGTGGAGGCCGGCTTTGCTTCACCTCCTTCCCAAAGGAGAAGCCTATTGTGACAGAGCCCCGGTAGGCGCAGCATGGCCTGTCACTTCATTCTACAGGTTTCCACAGGTACCCTTCGGAAAAGACGGTTAATGTCTCCCTCAATAAAGCACAAACTAAAATAAGACCATATGACAAATCGGTTCAGAGATTATGCGGGTACTGACAAGTAGTCAATTGAAGCGTTCAACATACCTCTCTATTAAAACACTTCACTCTGCAGAGTAATAAAAGAAGGGCTTCCGATTGAGCCGGTGCTTCGCGGCCACTTTTGTGTCAAACCAAGGAAAAAAAAAGGGCAGGTAGGGGCCGCCCGAGCCCCGAAGCCGCGTCCCGAATTTGACGGTCGACTTTAGTTTATAAAGCGCCCAGCCGCCCGCAACGCGTGAAACCTTTCTCGGCTCACACAGTTCAGCAGAATTGCCGTCCAGCACAACAATCTGTCAGAATCTCTCTTCTTCTGATTTGCCTGCCAGTGCATTCCTTTCAACTGACAACCACCTCATCGCGTCCTCTGCTGACCAACTATTTGTATAACACAGCGCCATTGTACCTTGAGGATGCAGCTTAAGCATCTTATTTTTGTGCTTCCATTGGTGACCTGTGCCCTTGCCACGAACATGGATATGGAGATGAGTGGGTCCATGATGGATGAAGGCTCTGATGCCTCCTACGAGATTGCCGCCGTGAACATCTCTGAGCTTGTCTCAGTTCCCCATGAGATGACCCACATGCACGGAATGCCTATTCTTGAGACCAAGTTGACGCCAGCTGAGCGTCTCTACTGGGAGTCTTATAATACGACAACTTTCTTTACTATCGACGTCCCCCATAAGGCTGCTCTATGGGTTCATGTCGGTGCAACTCTCCTGTCTTTCATTTTCCTCTATCCAATGGGTTTAGTGTTCAACGCCAGCAATTGCAAGTGGTATATTCCAATGCTGGCTCTTAACTTGCTCACCATCGTCACTTCTGTCCTCTCTCTCCGTGTCTTCGGTGGCTCTGCTCCATTGTTGTACCCTGGTCAGGTCTACGGAAAGATGTCCTGGATTCTCTTGTTTGCCTCCATTGTGCATTTTACGGTTGCGCTTCTCCATTCTGCCTCCAAGTGGATCTCATCGGAGTGGTTAACAGCAGATGATGTTGAGGCTCAGCAACAGTTCATTCCGCTTGAGGAACTTGACTTGGAGGGCGGCGACGAGTCTCATCCGCCATCGCCTTCTCCATCAACGCTGATTGAAGAACCATCCAACGGCAATAGTGCCCAAGTAGCTCCTCAGTATAAGGACTCACTGGACTTGGGTGCTGACTTCTACAAACCGAAGAAGCAGTCATCATCCCAGTTGGCTCGTGATGGGATCTTGACTCGCATTTTCACTCATCCTCGTGTGCAATCCGTCTCCGAGAAGTTCTCTCCTATAATTTCTGCAATCTTCACCATCATGAATTTGCCCATGCTTGCATACCTCTTTGTCTACGTTGTTGTTGGGCTAACTGTCGGTAACCTCTTGGGCCAGGGCAACCATGTCTTTAACTTGTTGGCCCACTTTATCAAGGGTGGTGTTTTCGTGACATTGGGTTTCTTTTCCCTTGCTCGTTACTGTGGTGTTCTCCAGACATCTGGTATGGCATGGAACAAGTGCGTTCTCTTTAAGAACCAGATTGACTCGAACTCCTTTATTTTCCGCTGGACTCCTCGCGGCATGTTCACCATGGAGTTTTACGAGAGTTTCCTCATCTTCTTCTACGGCTCCACCAACGTCTTTCTTGAACATTTAGCTTCTCCAGGTGGAGCTTGGGATGCCAAGGATCTCCAGCACGCCTCCATTGCTTTTATGTACATTGGCGCTGGCCTCTGTGGTTTGATCACAGAGAAGCTGCTGTCTGATTGGAGATTCAACCAAGTTCTGTCAAACACCAACATCAACCCGTCAGCCATTCATGCGGGATCCCCAGGGTTCTCCCCAAACCCATTCCCAGTTTTCACCATCTTCTGGACAGGTATCTTGATGTCTCAACACAAGCAGTCTTCTGAGATTGCCACAAACATCCATGTTCAGTGGGGATACCTTCTTTCATATGGCTCCTTTTTCCGCCTTTTGACTTTCATCCTTCTGATGTTACAGCCAAACAAGAACCTGGATCCAGCTAGACCATTCACTGAACTTATTACTTCATTCTGTTTGATTGCGGGTGGTGCTATCTTCATGCAAAGTACCGACCAAGTTGTTCAAGCAATGGAATACAGGGGTTTGACTGAAATGTTTACTCTCAACGTCAATGTTGGTATTGTGGCTCTTTTTATGGCCTGGGAAATGGTCTTGTTGATCTGGAAGGAGAGATTGCAGCACAAGTGATTGTGCTTTTTGCGCATTGATTTTTGTATCTTCCACGCATCTTGAACATCTCAAACCTTGCTTTTCATTTCTTTTGTTCACAGTACATCTTTCCTTTGCTATCGATTACGATTTATGCCTTACATATGACCTCACATGATCTTTTTTTCCTCTATATTGTCCGTTCAGCCACAACCAGTTGACCAGACCCTTCTAATATGCTTGAGCCTTCACCTCCTTCATAATGTGTCAACTCAATACTGGCCTACATCCATGCATCTCCACTCTGTTGTTGATCTAATTTGTTTTGCCGTGTACTTGCATTCACCATGTTTCCTGGAGCTCTCTTGCTCTGTTGGCACTTGTACATCCATGTGCTTTCTGATAAACTTGACATGACTACCTTTCCCGCAGATGGTTGATTCCGATAATATGTTGATTTTTATCCGGTTTGTTGCAGTATTGAGTTTCTTTGGAACAGTGTATGCTCTACCCTACCTGTAGATCATTCTTTGATCTCATCTAATCTTTAATGGCCGATTTGTTTAGGTTCTATATTCAAATTATCTTTTCATATCTGTGATAGCTTCTTGTCTTCATCCTCAGGGTGCTCATCGTAGTACGCCTTCTGCATATACGCCCAGAGGAAGTCCGCAATCGTTGCAGCGACACCAAGAGAGTATACCAATGTGATTGCATAGAAGAAGTTAGAGTTTCCTGAGCCCAAGTCGATCCACAAATGATAGAATATAGGAGCCAAAATGATAGAGTGTACAAACAAAAGAAGGTACACAAGTGGATATCCAAGGTACTTGAAGTATTTCTCCATCAACATAAGCAGCGTCAAGTATAGTGGAAGGTCTGTAAGTTCTGGATATGGTTTACCAAAGTTTAGCCATCCCAGAGACATGATGAAAGCCACAACACCCTCTGTGTTGATGGTGAGGGGGGCAACGAAACAGACGTTGAACAGGTTGAATACTAGAGTGTAAAACGGGATGAAGAACTCAAACATTTCAGTGAAGAAGTACCACCAAAGTCCCACGTTTGGAGCAATTTTGCTGAATGTGATCACTGTGCCATATGTGGCCTTCATGAACATCCAGTCGCCCGTGAGTTGATAGCTCGCAAGTAGAAGGGTAGCGCAAGAAACAAAAAGTGATGAGAAGAACACAACCATATTGGCACCACGCTCCGCAGAAACTTTGCAAAGTGGAAGGGCAAGAAAGATTGGTGTATAACTCACGTATCCGGTAATGGCGATCATGATGGAGCTCAGAATAGCGTTACCCTGAATGGCTTGGTAAAATGAGGTGAGAAGCAGAGCATTGGTGATGACCATAGTGGAAAGACTGTTGTTGGCAAGAACGCTAATAGGATTCAACCCAAACACTAGGCCAACGACCCATGGGCTAAATGTGAGCTTGAGTTTCTTTGCTAGGAGAATGAAGAGATAGGTCACGTATCCATCGAGTAGAGGATAAAACAGTGACGAAGCAGGACTCAAAATTTCCATAGCCGCAACCACAAGAGGCGGATGATGCACAACACCACCTTCATAGATATTCATTCCGTTCGAATTGAGAAAGATTGCTTCTTGAAGTGAAGGCCATGATGAAATAAGTGTTGAAAGCTCCACTGAGCGTTGTAGTGATTCTGTGAGACGTGGGAGGAATACAAACAGGGCAGCTCGTAGACCAAATGCAGAGGCAATAACAGCACTCTCTTGTAAATTCAGTGGCATATCTGTCCGATAAAGACCTGTAAAGGGGAGTAACTGCTGTCGATCCTACCGACCGATTTGTTTACCAAATCGTGGCCAAACGACAAAATCCCAGGACTCGTAACGGGGAAATTGGTGTGCGGGTGTGACTGGAACAAGTCTCCTTACAATTGCTCACGTTGATCTTCTTTGAAAGTTGCTGCTAGGCTAAAACTATGCTTCTCGGAAATTATATCATCGAGCGTTGGAAAATCCTTTCCGCCATGATTTCACAAAGGGTCTCTATCTCTTGAGAAGAGAAAGGCTCTCGAAATACCCGCTACCCTGTACATAGTAACTAGACAAAATGTCAACAATCCTCAACAACGATTTTGAGCTGAAGGTTCCAAAGCTGGAAAATGCTATCAGCTCGGCATCTAGAGAATCCATAAGATCTGGTAGGGAGTCCAAGTTCGAGTTGGCTGAAGTCATCTCAGAAGATCCTGTGATTACGCGGAAAGTGCTTCTCATCAACGACGCTTTGGAGGAGACTGGTCTCACCCGGTATCACCTCAAGCTATTTTGTCTGGATGGAACAGGAGACGCTGTTAAATCACAGCTGACATGCAGTCAGTCCTCTGTTGCAATGTATTCTGGTTATCAATTTGGTTAGGTCTACTCAGCCAACACATGCCCTTACTGCATGTCTTCTTGCTGGTTCTTTGATGTGAGGTTTCGGTGTAGACACCATTGGCCGTAAGGTTGTATTCAACTCATTGCTGTTCTTGTCTGCTGTCTTTGGTGTCCTGGCTGGTGTCATGGGATATTTTGCTAGCTAATGCCTACGCCTGAGGTAATTCTCTCTTCAGAGAGGAACCGAAACGCTATAGAACTTGTGTGTACGAGATTCACCGCCTGTCTCGTTCTGTTGATTGCCTACTTTGCAGACACGGTGTCACCTGTTCCTGTATGGTTATGTGGACCATTTGTTGGGGCCATTGGCTGTATGGCGTTCCTGATTCGCTTTGGGCCTTCTCATGAGCGCGTCGTTTGAGATCGATTTCAGCTGCAAGTCTTTGCTACTGGATGTGATCATCATAAGTGATCATATCATATGCAATTATATATGAATCGAATCATCGATAGAGGTACGCGATGTTCAGGTGTGTTCCTCGTATTACATTGTGGATAATATAATGACGTCAGGAAAAGCAGCTAGCTATATATACCTCCGGTGATCTTTAGGTAGGGGTGCACGTGGATCTCGGTAATTGCTGTAGGGCAATAAAACTGTCAATCTTGACTACAAAATGCCCGGCCAATGGGGATGGGTAGGCAGCTGTAGCCCAGATACGCGTTTCAAACAGGTCTCGTGTGCACTTTTCTGGCGTGTGAGCCCGTTTTATACCCACGTTGTTTAAGTGAATCGCATGTGATTCTCCATCGCATAAATAGCGAGCTCTCCCCGCCAAACTGATCCTCGAGATGGAAATTGTAATATGCGCACACAATGAAGGACGAGTTAGAGAAACAGCAGGTGCTTGTCTACGCCTACTCAGAACATACAACGGAATCGTCTTTTGGTCTCTTCGCTGCCAAAAAGGGAGACATCGCTGACTATGCTTCAAGTGACACTATCCTCGCTGCCAAAATTCGCTTAATCAATAACGCTCTCGATGAGATCGGATTTACCTGGTACCACTTCAAGTTGTTCTGCCTTAACGGTGCTGGCTATGCTGTTGATTCTCAACTTACATACATTCAGTCCTCTGTTGCTACTTATGTCAGATATCAGTTCAAGCAGACTTACCCCTCAGATTCTCATGCCATCTATGCGGGTCTCCTTGTCGGTGCACTCTTCTGGGGTTTCGGTGCAGACTTGATCGGCAGAAGGATCGCTTTCAACTCCTCCTTGTTCCTCAGTGCTCTCTTTGCCATCATGGCAGGTACTATGGGTAACTTTGGTACCTACTGTGCATTCGTCGCTCTCTCTGCAGCTGCCTCCGGTGGTAACTTGGTTCTGGATTCTACTGTTTTTCTTGAGTTCTTGCCTTCTAAGAATCAATGGCTCGTGACCTTTATGGCCTCCTGGTGGTCTATTGGCCAATGTCTTGCGGTTCTTTCTGCTTGGTTGTTCTTCTCCATCGATAAATTCCACTGTAACTCTATGGATGACTGTCCATCCGAGGCAAACATGGGCTGGAGATATATTTGGTTTGTTAATGGTGGTTTTGTGCTCTTCCTTGCCATATTGAGAGTCACAGTCATCAATCTTCAAGAGACGCCGAAGTTCTTGGTTACAAACAAGCGTGACGCCGAGGCTGTTGAAGTTCTTCAGTCCATTGCTAATAAGTATGGCAGAAAGTGCTCTTTGACCCTTGAACAGCTCAAGCTATGTGGTGAGATTACTGATAATGAAGACTACTACAAGAATCCAACTTTCAAGGAGACCATCTACTTGATCAAGCACCACATCAAGACTCTTTTCGCTAACAGAGTCATGACTCGTTCCACCTCCCTACTTTTCCTTTCATGGGCTTTCCTTGGTTTCTCCTACTCTCTTTACTCCAACTTCTTGCCACAGCTTCTTGCTGCTCATGGTGCTCAGACTTCTGCTACCACTCTTGCTGGTGTCTACCAGGACTCCGTGATTGCTAATGCTGCATCCATGGGTGGCGGTATCATCGGTGGTCTTATGCTTTACTTCCTTCCTATAATCGGTCGTCGTGGTGTCATGGCTTTCGGTGCACTAACATCTATGGCCCTCTTCTTTGGCTATACCACAGTGAGAACACGAACCGCTAACCTCGGTTTCTCTTCTGCGATTTACGTGAGCATCTACATCTATTACTCTTGTCTCTATGCTTATACCCCTGAGGTAATGCCGTCTTCCGCTCGTGCCACGGGCAATGCTATGGCTGTTGCCTGCACGAGAGCAATGGCCTGTCTTGTGCCAATGATTGCGTATTACGCCGACACGTCCTCTCCGATACCTGTGTGGTTGTGTGGTGCCTTCGTTGGCGTTATAGGGTGCTGTGCACTTCTCATGCCATTCGAGCCGTCAACACAGAGAGTCGGTTGACCATGTATATAAAGTTGGTTTCATCTAAGTAAAAAGTTAATATTTTCAATTATTTTCTCTCCCAGTCTTATCGTGGGCAACAGTGATGTTGTGCCAACAGGCAGGAGGGGACGCTTTGCCCGAAAGAGAAAGACGTCAGGGGTTCCGGGCGACGCATGATAACGCGCCAGAAGTACGGTTTGGGTTATATGTACCGATCTTTCCAAAGATAGTGACAGACTATATTTTACGCGATTGGAGTCGCTCATGATGCACCTACTTATAATAGGCTGTCAACTTGCCCACTAATTGCGTAATAGGCGTTCTATTCGAGAATGATAAATAAGCGTAGGTTTGCGTAACGCGTGGAGGGAGTAACCAAACAGGAAACAGGAGTGGGCAGGGGGTAAGGCGTTTCCTCTATCAGATGCTCTGATAGTACTAGGTCATGACGTTAAAAAAACCCCATGTGCTCTCATAGATAAAATCACCACTGTAAGGCAGTAATACGACAAACATGACTGGTCCTTAAGTCACTCTAAGCTTATGTTCATTGAGTAAAAGCGACCATGAAAATTCGAGCAGATATCGTACAGCTGGTCCCGGCAGCCCCGGAAAGGTTGAATGTATGTCATATTCACACCTCTTGTGGGGAAGCGATCCACCTATCTTATCATCCTGGTCCAAACTCGCAGATCTGCCTTGATGCAAAAGGTATATATAAACTATACCCGATTTCCAAATCCATACCAAGACTTGTCATGAACATACACACCTGACCTTAGCATGTCTTCCATAGACGAGGAGAAACTCGCACATGTCATCGAAGTAGGTTCTGTCTCCGATGTCGGATCTTCCAAGAATGAACAGCAAGGTTGGTTCTTCAGCACACTGCAAGGGGACCTCTCTGAGTACTCCACCGGTGATCCTACTCTTGCTACGAAAATCAAGCTCATCAATAATGCATTGGACGAGATTGGGTTCACTTGGTACCACTTCAAGCTTTTCTGCCTTAACGGTGCTGGTTATGCTGTGGATTCTCAGTTGACATGTATCCAGTCCTCGGTCGCCATATACGTCAGATACCAGTGGGACAAGAGCTACCCAGCTGACTCTCACGCTATTTATGGTGGTCTGCTGTTTGGAGCTATCTTCTGGGGTTTCGGCGCCGACTTGATTGGAAGGAAAATCGCTTTCAATTCGTCCTTATTCCTCAGTGCCATCTTTGGTATTCTCGCCGGCTGTATGGGCAACTTCGGCACATACTGTCTTTTTGTTGCGTTGTCTTCTGCCGCATCAGGTGGTAACTTGGTTCTCGATTCTACTGTCTTCCTAGAGTTCTTGCCTTCCTCAAAGCAATGGTTGGTTACATTCATGGCTGCCTGGTGGTCTCTTGGACAAGTGCTGGCTGTCTTGTCTGCTTGGCTCTTCTTCTCGATTCCAAAGTACTACTGTGAGGGACCGGACACATGTACGGACGCTAACAACATGGGTTGGAGATACGTCTGGATTGTGAACAGTGCCTTTGTCCTGATTCTTGCCGTTCTCAGAGTCACTGTTATCAAGCTCAATGAGACTCCGAAGTTTTTGGTCACCAACAAGCGTGATGCTGAAGCTGTTGAAGTTCTTCAGTCCATTGCTGCCAAATACGGTAGAACTTGTTCCTTGACTCTTGAGAAGCTGCAGTCGTGCGGTGAGATCACGGAGAATGACAACTACTATGAAAACCCAACCGTGAAGGAGACAATATACTTGATTAAGCACCACATCAAGACACTCTTCGCAAACAAAATCATTGCTCGCTCCACCTCCCTTGTCTTCTTCTCTTGGCTCTTTCTCGGTTTCTCTTACTCATTGTACGCTAACTTCCTCCCTCAGCTTCTTGCTGCTCACGGTGCTCAAACTTCTGCTACCACTCTTGCTGGTGTATATGGTGATAATGTCATCGCCAACGCTGCTTCGGTTGGCGGTGGTTTGATTGGCGGCATGATGCTCTACTACTTTCCAAAGTGTGGTCGTCGTGGTGTCATGGCCTTCGGTGCTTTAAGTTCTATGGCTCTGTTCTTTGGCTACACCACTGTCAGAACCCGTGCTGCCAACGTTGGCTTCTCCTCTGCCATTTATATCACCATCTACATTTACTACTCCTGCCTCTATGCCTACACTCCTGAGGTGATGCCTTCCTCCTCAAGAGCGACGGGTAATGCTATTGCTGTTGCTTGTACTAGAGCTATGGGGTGTCTTGTTCCAACAATTGCATACTACGCCGATACATCCTCTCCTGTTCCTGTGTGGTTCTGTGGTGCTTGTGTTGGCGTAATCGGAGCTGCCGCTCTTCTAATGCCATTTGAGCCATCCCTTCAGAGAGTTGCCTAATGCTGGTCATAACGTTGTAATTCTTTCTCATTTAAAGCAAGGCCTGGTTTGCCTGTTTGTTACGTTGTAGTTCATCGTTCATGGTTCACCTTTCCATGCATCTCCACCATCCTGGCCAGGAACTCCATCTCTTCCATCTCTTGCTGTGCCTTTATCCTATTTCGTTCCTCTTCCAAAGCAGTATATTTCCTTTTTGTCTTCTTCCTCTTGTTTTCAGCGGTCTGAATCTTGCGCTCCTCCAACTTGGCCTGTCGGCTGTTTTCGGGGTCTTCCAAATGCTGAACTTTCATCGCCAAGATCTCCCTTGCCTTCTTTCTGTTTTGTTCTCTGGACCGTGTGGCCTGACAGGTAACAACAATACCAGTGGGAATGTGCTTCAGCTGGACTTTGGAGTTACACTTGTTGATCTTCTGACCGCCAGGTCCTTGGCCGCCCTTCAGGAATACCTCCGTGATCTCATCTTCAACAATCTTTGGACGCGGTGGCATCTTGTGCCCCTTAATTAGGGGTGAATAGGTGTGTGATATGAGTCTTATACTTTGCCACTGTAGTGAAGGTAGTCGTCTGAGCATTTGATAGTTTGAGCGTTGGCATGATAATGAGTGTAAAAAAAATGTCAACAATTTTTTGGACTAATGTTCCACCGCTACAATCAAGTTTTCGAATTAAGCATCTATTATTCCCGTGACCACGTCTCTCAAATGGCTCTCTACTATATAAAATGGTCTTACAACCCAGAGTACTTTGACTTGGCTCTCAACTTCTCTCCGTTCAAATAGAACAGAACGGGGACAAACACCATCAAAATTGCAATTCCACCAAGGATGGTAGACCCATAAGCGACTGGAAATCTCTCATTCTGCAAGTTCACAAACAATGCTCTACCGAAGAGTGGGAAAGATCCAGCAGCAAGTGATCTGATCAACGCACTTCCAGCAAATGCCGATGCAACGTAACGAGGGAACGACATTCCAATGTAACTCAAAAGGGATTGGAAGAGGATGATACCAGAGATACCATAGAGAACTCCTCCAATAACTGGGAGAATCCAATGGATGTCACGAGTGCCAGTCCAACCAAAGAGGAAGATACCAGCTGGCATGAACAAGCTCCCAACAATAGCAACCGGGATGAAAACTTCTGGGAATATCTCCTGTCTGGCGAGCAGTTTCTTAGTGTATGGCTTATAGAGCATTGCACTGTAGATCAGGGTACCAAGAATGGCTCCAATAATGACACTGCTGTATGTACCACCGAGCTGGATAGGTGTGAATCCCTTTGTCTCTTGGAACAAGATAGGGAAGGCTTCAAAGAAGACGTACCAGACTCCGTACAGCAAAGCGTGGTAAGCGTTGATGAGGATAACAACACGCTCAGTGAAGGCAATGACAACGGCTCTCCATAAGATCTCCTTAATTCTTGCCCAACCTCCAACAGAACTTTCTTCGAAAACAGTAATACTCTGGTTACCTGTCGATCTTCTCAAACGTTGAGCCTTTCTGTAGAGAATGGTAGCTGATGAGGTCTCCGGGACAAGGGTGAGAAAGATGAAACCAAGAACAGTTGAAGAGATTGCAAGAAACCATACGGACCATCTCCAGTCTTCAGTGTGAACTGCAAATACTGCACCAAGAAG
Source organism: Petasospora hungchunana (assembly GCA_030563225.1). Classification (NCBI taxonomy): domain Eukaryota; kingdom Fungi; phylum Ascomycota; class Saccharomycetes; order Phaffomycetales; family Wickerhamomycetaceae; genus Petasospora; species Petasospora hungchunana. Next base: position 886,198 of record JAKUBL010000001.1, on the reverse strand, counting down.
GGGACCGAATGAACCTCCGGCATAGGCACCAACGCCCCAAATAACCATAGCATGTGGCACATATGGCGCATCAAACATGTCGACAAAGGAAGCACCACCAGTAGCAAGGACTGGAGAGATGAAGAACCCCGAAAACAGTCGAAGTATGAGGAGTCCAGCATAGTTGTGGATCAATGCAGCAGGGATCTGAAGAATGGCATATATGAACAAGGAGAGCACATAGAACAAGTTACGGCCAAATCTCGGATGTTCAGACAATGGAGCAAACACCATAGGACCGAATGCATAGCCAAACACGTAGATGCTGAGTTGAAGTTGAGCCTGAGTTTTTGTGATGTTGAACTCCTCGATCAAGTACTCCTCGGCAGGTGAGATGATCACGGAACCGACATACACTAGCCCACAAAGAAACGCCATCACAATGCCAACCAAAAACTTCATCCACAGCGGCCAGTTCTTGGGATTCTCTTGATCATCTGGACCATCAAATGTAACCAGAGTCGAGAGTGTCCTCTCATTGGTGGATCCATCTTTAAGCGACGAGTCAGAGGAAGAAGAAATATATTTCTCTTCGGGAACAAACTCACTGAGGTCCTCTTTGTGTGAAAGCCATCTTCCCTGTGTGACACGGTGGATAGTCACACCCAATATACTCCTTTGAAACAGCTGATATAATGGGAAAACCATTGAATAATCGATTGTAGTTTGCGTGGTCAGTTGATAGTGCAGTCTGTGCTATTTGATATTGGACAAACATGGCTAACTCTGCTTATTTTATACTTCACAGTAGCCACAGTGGAATGCCAACCCAATTATTCAGCTTTTCTCGTCTCACAATCGCAGGGTCCAGGTTTTGCAACTGGCAATCATTTCTAATATTGCGACGGGATTCCGTGAATAAGCTGCGGACAACTGGACGCCTATCGATTTCGCATAACAGTTAGCTTGGCTACTTTCTAAACAGAAAACAAATTACCGATTAATAATACGTTGAAAGCCATGGTAGCATAAGTTGCTGTGCCGGGTTGATGGGATTATCTACTAGTTGCGTCTAAGGCGTTCTAAGCCTCCATGGACCACTAGAGTTTTGGCCCAGCATCAAAACTGTTCCAGCTCCAATTATTTAAAGTTATCATAGTGGTTTTTTAACTAGGCAATCGACCACCAAAAGACTATATGGCCATGGCTACATGAGTTATACATATATTGATCAATGGAGCTATTCGAGTAATGGAAACAGCATAAATTGATTGCAATCTTGAATCCATTCTATTCGATCAGTAAAACAAAAAGCGGAATATTGCCCATAGTCCACTTCTATAATTCATTTAACACTATTTTTCTATACTTAGCATGGAATCTATCATCATGGCTGAAGAACTCCTACCCCCGTGACATCTGTTAAGTGTACTCTCAGAAAAGGCTAAGACAGGTAGGTCCAAACGCAAGACGCTCAGTAGACCCATTTGACAAGCATACCTCCATGATTTGCTAACCACTATCGATCTCGTCTTAATCTGGCTATATGTCATACGCTCAAGCGTTGTGCCTTCCTCCTTAGAACAGCTGCGCAATACGTTTCCGGAGCAGTAGGAGACAGACGTAAATAGTTCGAGAAGAACACCACTTGCGGCCCATGGAACCCCTTCTTACAAAAAGGAGATCAGCCAAATACTGGGAGACCACCTTCCCCTAAGTAAAGAGTTCTCCTGTGCTGCAACTTCTATCGGCAAGTGTCAGATATAAAGAACGACATTAATCAAGAATAATTTGTAAACCCTGCTTCTGCTGATAACTGTGCTCCTCCGTATTGTGCAGAACCGGTCGATCATTAATAATTGGGTTACGGAATTCCGTGGAGTCCGTCGGTCTTGGCACGCAACTCCGACTTTCCTCCCGCGTTGGATCAGGAAGCAGGGGTTGACTTGATACTAAAGCTTGGTGCTCAGTAATAGTGAAACATGATGTATAAAGAATTAATCAACTAAGATCAGGTCAACCAATGCTCCTCCAGTAGCGACGAGCTGAGTGGCTGCTGTCTGAAGGATGGTACTAAAGTTGAAGACCCGCTAGCAGCCGCAAGTGCAAAGCCTATCGACGATTAATGTTATCAAAAGAAAGAAAGGGATCATCAAGTTCACCAAGAACATTACTCAATAGGAAAGGAAAGAAATAGTCATCGACTACTAGCCAAAACAACAAAACATCAAGCTGTCCATCAACTTGTTGGCGGCCCTCGTGTCCAGGACAAGAAATGTAGAGGTTGTTCCAGTATCATATCGAAAGGAAATTTTGCCTAGAGAAGTATTCATATGAGCTAAAATGGAGACTACGGTTGCCTTTCGGTCGTTCCCAAGTGCTTGGTGCTTTCTCACATACCTGTTGCTCTCAATTTCCTTTTCGAGGCGATTCAATGAGTCACGCCAGTTTCAGAAAGTAAATGGGACTCTCTGAAGGACAATTCCAGTTCAGGAGCAGCATCAGGAGTAAACTGACGACTATAAATGAGCAGATATGGTTTCCGAAGTTTTTGAGACCACCTCTCAGAGGGAATGCAGAATTCATGGCACTCATGAGAGGGGAGACCAATATCTGCAAATTGTTGTCTAATTGGATCACACCCTATAAGAAATATATGCACTACCCTCATATCTAACCCGCACACGTTCACCAAAGTACAGAAACTCACCCAATTCATTGGCTATCCCCACAAATGTGCGATCCACTAGTCACATGACTCTCACTTGCAGATCTGTCGCATACAGAACTCGCGAAAATCTCAATGCCCGCTCGCTGCTGGCCGTACCGCCTTGACTTCTCGGGCTTTGAAATTATACCACGAACCGGGACATGACTTCTTTGGCAGCTTCACAACGATTCTGCAATTGCTCATTTTTTGAAGATTTTGAGCATCTGAGCTGCTGACTACGCACATAACCTTCTACATCTCTGTTTGATTCCCCGGCCTTCCGCTCAAAGCCACAGCCACAGCACGCCACCACTCACACCCTCCAGCTTGCACTGCGGAACCCACTCTATCCTTATCCGCCCTCCCTCTCCTATCACAACCATGGATCCTGGGACGCCTCCAAGTCTGGATGAGGTCTCCTCAACCGCCAAACCGAACGCCAAACACGTATCCCGTGCCTGTCTCGAGTGTCGTCATCGCCATCTCAAGTGTGATGGTACACTCCCCGTCTGTAACAGATGTGCAAAGAACGACAAGGAATGCTCCTACGTCAAGAGCAACAGAGGCGGGTCCAGAAAGAAAGGCGTGAAGAAGGCCAAGCTGAACCCAACCCCACCACTCGACCAGTTCCAGCCACTTGACATCGAGATGCCAAACCTGCCCTGTGTGAATAAGGACGGCTCCACCGGTTCTTGTCCCAACGGCCACGATAAGTCGACTTGCGGTTTCCTCAACGACGGCTCTCTTACTCAGCTTCCATGTACGAAACCAGACAAGAACCCGAGAACAAATGTTGGTGTCGAGCAAAGAGGTCCTTCGCACCAGACACAGAAACTACTCACTCAGCCCTTCAACGTGTCGTCTATCGTCCACAACTACTATACGAAGTTCCACAACGCACACCCGGTATTGCCGCCGCTTGCTGAAATCCACGACTACCTCGCTGTTGTTGATTATCCAAAAGAACTTCTGGGTGTGATGAAGATCATCGGTGATGGATACACGTCGTCAAAGTACTCCAAAAACATCAACGCGGTGTTTGATGCTGCCGTCGAAATCTTCGACCATGTTAACCACAGCACAAAGGATGTGATTTCGCTGCAAACTCTCATTCTACTGTCGCTGGTGTGTCACATCTCGGCACTCCATGATCTGAGTACAACGATAAGAAAGCAAGCGATCGAGCTGGCATTCGCCCTCGACATTAACAACCTTGACACCGACACGTTTCTGGGTGAAGACATTAATGGAAATGTGTCAAAGTCTGCTGTCATCCCATCGATGCCAACTTCTGGTTTGACCCCCTCTGGGTCTGCTACTGATGAGATCAACATGAACTTCTTCAACACGTCGAGAGTGCGCAGACTGGATGATTTCATGATGAAGGAGAACGCCAGACGCTGTTTCTGGGAGGTATTCTTCCTTGATATAATTATCGGTTGCTCGGATGGCAAGACTGTATCCTCACTGACGGAGTCCAAGTGCTTTGTCAAGTTCCCTTCGGTACCATCAAGGAGTGAGTTTGATTATGAGGCAAGATCGTCAACGTCGAAGCTTGTCGATGAAGCTGTGAGACTGAACGCATTCATATTCTCAGATATGTCGATTGGTCAGCAGTACACCAAGCTCACAGCCTCTCTGTCAAATTGGGAGCTGCGGTTCTCGAACCCGGATTTCTACAAAATGCCTTATCTCATCAACGAGAACGGTGTGGTCAACGAGGGTACCCACCAGGGTATCATCATGTTGAACTATGCGAAGATCTTTACCCACAGACCTCTCTCATTCTTGTGGAGATCTGATGTACCAAGACATTTGAAGTGTGTCGAGTTTCTCAGTGACCAATTAAACAAAAACGACGACAACTGTCAGGATCTTCCTAGTGAGAAGGACCTGATAAACTCCAGAAAGATCATTGAGACCAGAAAAACCATCGATGCTGCGAATCTGATAGCTAAAACGCTCATTGACACGAATCCTGTTGATATTCTGAAAAGAACACCACTAAGTGCCTGCTCGCTCGCCTTTGCGGGTCTTGTCCATTTATCTGCTTACTTGTGGTCCACTCAGATTGCCCAGCAAGAGCAGCATCCACAGCTCAATCCGCAAGACCTCAACATCTACGAGGAGTATATCAAGCTGGAACTCTCGGGTATCTACCAGATCTCAGGTCACTTTTACCTGAGTTCCAAGATTGCCAACTACTTGATGGAGACACTCGCTAAGCTTCTCCCGCCACTGCACACAAAAATTGCCTCCAACTTCCGTGCTTATGCTGAAGCTGCTCCTTCCAATGTGTCACGGTCCCCAGCGTCGTTCTCCATACCCGTTGAGCGCACAAGCTCATCCACGAGTGGCGACGAGCCTATCTCCATGAGAATGACCTACGATATTTCTACTCCAGATATCCCGGGCCCAGCTCTCTCCACATCAACAGAGGAGCCACTGAGTCCACAGAGTGACACTGGCTGTGACTGGATTGACAAAAACAAGATGGACTTTGACTTTGCGCTCCCAGAGATCGACCTGGATGCGCTCAGTGCTATTGACGAGATGATTAAGGCTTCGGGAAACATGTTCCGATAATGATTGGTTTGTTTTATATTTGGTTTTTTTTTAGGTTATTCAGTTATACATTTCGGTACGTCGCGTAGGAAAAGCAACGCGTAACTTCGGATCATCTCCCATCTTTTCTATCACCAACCAGGCACCTAGATGGAGACGCAAAAGCCTCTGAAGATGTCGCCTCTCAAGCATAATCTCCAATCACGGCAGCACAGTGAACCTCGTCGGTTTGGCTCAGACTCGGACGACGAAACTGGCGCAGATTTGTTGACGAAGATGGAGAAACACGCCAAGCTGCGCAGCAGACGGCTTCGGGAGCCAATGTCCTCCCCAGTACGACAAATCACGCGTCAGCCAATCACCTCTAAGACTATGGGCCAGAAATATACGCTTAGAGGTCAGAATTACGTGCCATTTCACCAGAAAGTGAGAGATGAGCGAAGAGACAAGGACCAGCTCAAGAGACGTGGAGGGAGTGAGGAAATGGAGAAGTTTGTGATGAAGCAGGACGAGAAGCAGCAGAAAGTTCGAATGGCTATTGAAGCCAGAAGTGTGGCGATAGATCCACAGGAAGAGGATCCGTATCAAATGGAACTGGAGGAAATGTTGCGCCAAGAAGAAGAAGAGATGGAGGCTCTCATTGCCGGGCTGTCCTTGGAATGATGCTCTACTTTTGATGAACTTACGACGATAATGCACTTTATTAATGAATTCTGTAACTTAGTTTGTCATCTTGGAATTTGTGCTCTTCTTTCTAAGCTGCTCAATGGCATTCATCTTGTCATGGCCCACAATGTTATCATGCCCGATGCCTTTAACAATAGAATCAGCCAAGTTCTGGAGGCCACCAGTGAGGTAACTTCTTCTGAGGTCCTTCCTCACTGACTGCTGCAAGAGCTGGTTCAGTTCCCATTTTTTCTTACTGACCTGGTTCTTGTCCAGCTGTTTGCTCTCTTTCTTGAGACGATTCTTTTGGAGAATCACATCGCCCCTTTCTTCAGAATCACTCAGATCAATGCCCAAATCATCCGCAGCCTTCTTCATCCAATTATCCTCCTTGCTTAGTGACTTGGTGTTGACCTCACTATCAGCCAACTCACCAGCTAGTGTCGCTCTTGGTCTCAACTGTGTCAAAATATCAGCTTCTATAGGAAGACTTGACACATCCTTTGTCCATTTTCTAGAAGATTTTCCTCTAAACTTGGACTTATCATTAGCCAATGCCTTACGCAAGTTTCTGAGCGGTCCGCTGGCCTCTTGTGGAGAACAAATCATCACAGAAACACCCTCTTTACCACTTCTGGCGGTTCTTCCGGATCTGTGGATGTAAACATCAGCACTTCTTGGAAGATGGTAATGGACGACGTGTTGGATACCAGAAATATCCAACCCTCTTGCTGCAACGTCTGAGGCAATGAGCACGGTAGCCTTGTTAGCAGAGTTGTTCTTCTCCGAAGCTTCTTTGAAACGCTCCAAACTTTTAAGACGTTGCTTCTGGATCATGTTGGAATGAATAGCAAAAGTTTCGATCTTCAAGTAGTTCAAATATGGGACGAGTCTCTTGACCGAGTCAATGGCGTTGGTAAAGACAAGTGTGGTTCCTGGGTACATCAACAAAAAGTAGTAGAGGAACAGGTCTCTCTCTGCTGGAAGGCATTCGACCAATGTCTCGATGATATCGGCTGCAAGCTTACCGTTCGGATTAAGGTTGATGAACTGTGGTTTGGACCTGAAACGGAGCTTTTCATTAAGCATCTCAATGACCTCTTTCTGTTCGTCTTCTTCTTCAGATCCTTTTTTCTTTGGCTTGAATGTCTTGTTGGCGAGTTTGGAAAAGAGTTCCTTGCCAAATGTAGCAGAGAAAACAAGAGACTGCCATCTTCTCTTTTTTGTTCTGTTGTTGGATAACAACTTCAAAATCTGTTCAAACTCATCGAAATGGCCATCTTGCATGAGTCTGTCTGCCTCATCGAGAACAAGGATTTCCAAGTCAGCAAATCTCTTCACAATGCTCTTACTCTTCTGAATAAGCTCCAAGAAACGACCCGGAGTAGCAACAATGATCTGCGCAGAGCCAGGATACTTCAACAATCTCTCCTGCTTGTGAATGGAAAGACCACCGGTCAAGCTGAGGATAGAGCTCTGGGTGAATGGGAAGTACTTTGACATTTTGTTCAAGTGCTCCACCACCTGATGAGCCAACTCTCTGGTTGGGGTGAAGATGACTCCAGCTGGGGTCTTTGTCTGTGGGTCTGAGACGAGCTTTTCCAGGATCGGTATACCATACGCAAGGGTCTTACCTGAACCAGTTGAGGCCTTTCCGATGATGTCCTCACCTTCCAGACAGAGTGGAATTGTCTTCTTCTGGATGGGTGTTGGCTTCGTGAATCCCAGGTTTTTAAGTCCCTGAAGTGTGTATGGTGAGAGGTTGAGCGACGACCAGGCTGGAAGGTCTGCTTCCTCTTCGGGGAGTTCGATGTTTGCAAAGTTGAGACCCGTAAGTCCCTCCTTGAGCTGTTTCTCTTTTTCCTCAATCTTCTTGGACTCTGGCTTCTTTACTGGTATTTCATCCTTTTCACCATCATCATCATCCTCCTCCTGTTCCTCTTCTTCTTGTTCCCGTTTTTCTTCTTCCTGCTCGGCATCTCTCATCTCCTCATCATCATCCTCGTCTTTCCTTAGCTTGGACTCATCTTTAACCACAAACTGCGGTTTGCCGTCAATATACTCGACACCAACACCTTCAATCTCCTCCAGTCCGTAGAACCCACCGAAATCGTCGAGTGTATCTGGAATATCAACAGACTTCCATTGGAGACCCTCCGATTTCACCAATTTTGGGGCCGCCTTCACAGTATTCTTCTTGCCCTTTTTCACAGACTTGCTAACTCTCCCCTTCAGTGTCTTCTTTCTCTCCAAAATGTGTTTCTTGATCTTGTCAGACACCATTTTCGGTGTGTTTTTGCTATGAAGGGGGAGAGAGAGATGAGATGGGTACAAACTTTTTTTTTCGCTACATCATCGCGCGAAGATCTTCTCTGGAACGCACACTTTGGAACTTCGACAAAGCACTCATGGCTGCTAGCTCCTTTCTTCGCAAGTCCAAATCCATCACGGGCAAAACGTATACCAAGCCTTCCATCAAACCGCGACATACGCGCAAAATCATCCGGCGATACCATCTTCTCATCAACAAGCGGGACGTGATCTACAAGAAGCTCAGTGCACACTTCGGTGTTACCGTCAACGCAGACAACATCGAACAGTATAACACAGTCAAGAAGGTCAGTCAGTTCCCTACTGAAAAGGAGCTGCTTGGTGTGAGTAGAGCAAACGATGTGAAAGAGTTGTGTTCGACTCTGAGGAGGATCGAGCATGAAGTTGTGGAGAACGGAGGACTAGCGAAGTATCAGATTGCTTCGCTCGATGGTCAGGAGACAAAAAGGGGCTCGGATTCTTCCAAATGGCTATTTGACAATGTTCCTCAGCTGAAAGAATACGAGGGAAAGATGATGGCCTTGGAAATTGGCTGTCTATCTACAAAGAACGTGATATCGAAGTTTGCAGAAACAACAAGGATTGACCTGAACTCTAACGAGCCAGGGATTCTCAAGCAGGACTTTATGGAGAGACCCACGCCGTCTGACTTGTCGCAGAGGTTTGACCTCATCTCCTGTTCGCTGGTGCTTAACTTCGTCCCCACGCCCGAAGGAAGGGGCTCCATGATGCGCAGATTCGCCGAGTTCCTCAACACCGACAGTCCCGTAGCAATGGTCTTCATTGTCCTTCCCCTCAGCTGCCTGACCAACTCTCGCTACTGTGACAAGCCTCATTTCACCCGGATTTGTCAGGCATTGGGGTTCCATATAACTCACTATCACGAAGCGAAAAAACTCGTGTATCTCGTGCTCAAATGGAACGGCCAAACCTCGAAAAGGCTAAATTTCCCGAAGAAGAAACTCCATGATGGGCCAGCAATGAACAACTTCAGCATCGTTTTATGAATGAACGTCTCTTTAATGAGTAACATATAGGATATGCTGCGCGTACCGCTAGAGATACTGGTGTCCAGGTGTGTCGCGAGATTTGGCGAGACTTCCTTCCAAATTGTGGCGAAAGACCAAACAAAAACCTCCACGACGAGGTTGATTCCGATTTCCTCACAAATAAAGTAACAATGGTGAGTTTGATGTACTTTAAATGGTCTGAAGTGGACCTTATTTCCTAAGAGTAGCGACTAACTGTGTTTAAAGGGACAAGGAGCATCAGGAATGCCCGGTGGCGGCGCCAACAAGAAGAAGGACAAGCCAAAGAAGGCCAAATACGAACCACCGGTCAAGACAAAGATCGGTCGCAAGAAACGGAAAGGTGGTCCATCGACTGCGGAGAAATTGCCTGATGTGTTTCCACGTAATCGCTCTAAGCTCAAACTGCTCAAGACACAGCGTATCCATGATCATTTGCTGATCGAACAGGAGTACGTTGCCTCAATGGAGAATCTGAAGCCATTTGAGAAGAAGCAGAACGAGGAGAGAGAGAAGGTGGAAGAAATTAGAGGTAAGCCAATGACTGTGGGCACACTCGAGGAGATCATTGACGATGACCATGCAATTGTCAGCTCCAGTTCAGGTCCAGAGTACTACGTCTCGATACTCTCGTTCGTTGATAAGGAGCTCCTCGAGCCTGGTTGCTCTGTGCTACTTCATAACAAGACCGTGTCTGTTGTTGGTGTATTGGATGACGATACTGATCCACTCGTAAGTGTGATGAAGGTGGCAGTTGCTCCAACGGAAACGTACTCGGACATTGGTGGTCTGGAGTCACAGATCAAAGAGGTTAAGGAAGCAGTGGAACTACCTTTGACGCATCCTGAGCTCTACAGTGAAATGGGTATCCAGCCACCAAAGGGTGTGATCTTGTATGGTGCTCCAGGTACCGGTAAGACATTATTGGCTAAGGCTGTTGCCAACTCGACGTCTGCAACTTTCATCAGAATGGTCGGCTCTGAGCTGATTCAGAAATATGCTGGTGAAGGTCCAAAGCTTGTGAGATCGTTGTTCAAGCTCGCTGCTGATAATGCCCCTTCCATTGTGTTCATTGATGAGATTGACGCTGTTGGTACAAAGAGATACGATTCCCAATCATCCGGTGAGAAGGAGATCCAGCGTACTATGCTTGAGTTGTTGAACCAGCTCGATGGTTTTGATGACCGTGGTGACATCAAGGTAATCATGGCCACCAACGCCATTGAGTCCCTCGACCCGGCACTAATCAGACCAGGTCGTATCGACCGTAAGATCCATTTCCCACCTCCAGACTCGGAGAACCTCAAGAAGATCTTTGAGATTCACACCAGAAAGATGACACTTTCGGAAGACATTGACGTGGACAACATCATCTCGGCGAAGGACGAGCTCTCTGGCGCTGAGGTCAAGGCTATTACAACAGAGGCGGGTCTGATCGCACTCAGAGAAAGAAGAATGCAAGTCACAAATGCGGACTTTGTCAAGGCCAAGGAGAACGTGATGAAGACAAAGGTGGACGAGTCGTTGGAAGGCCTCTATCTCTAAATGAATTGTATAGCTAAAGCACGCAAATAACGGAGACCGCGGTCCGCTTTCATCTGTAACACCCGGACACCACTTTGAAACATCCCGGAACTTGTGCCAAAGAGCGAGAGAACAGAGAAAGAAAGAGGTACAAAGCAGAGAGATCTTCGAAGAGCAACTAGTTGGCCAGAACAGGGAAAACAAGCGTGGGCCACACAGAACCTGTCCACCGTCACTAATTCGCCCTACAGAGCACATTCATTCTTGCGCCAAAAGCCCCACGAGATACCCCCCAGCGCCGCTCACCACCTCCCCCACAGCCGCACTCCAGCAAATTTGGGTCCCAGACACACACACAGGCCCGACGACTCCTCCGACAAGCTGCCGTCTGTATCAAACGAGGGCAGACGCTCGTGGTCCAAACGACTGTTCACCAAGCTCATGGGTGCAGAGACAATCCACAGCGCAGGCCCACAAGCCACCACCACCTCCTCCGCCATGAGCGCGCTCAGCTACACGGTGGGCGTGGCGGAGAACACTAACAGCAAGTATCGCCCCACGATGGAGGACGTGCACACCTATGTCGAGAACTTTGCCGAGCGACTCGACTGGGGATACTTTGCCATCTTTGACGGGCACGCAGGCAAGCAGGCGGCCAAGTGGTGTGGGCAGTATCTCCACAGTATTGTGGAGCGCAAGCTTGTGTCCCGCGAGGGAGAAGATGTACGCAACGTGCTCAATGAAGCCTTCCTGGAGGCAGACTCACAGATGTGCAAAGCAGTGAAAGGTGCCAGTGGGTGCACGGCAGCTGTAGCACTGCTACGCTGGGAACTGCCCGAACAGGAAGCACCAACAGACGACCTCTCAAAGCACAAGCGTATGCTCTATACTGCCAATGTTGGAGACACGCGCATCGTGCTGTGTCGAGCCGGGCGAGCCATACGACTCACGTACGACCACAAGGCCTCGGATGCACACGAGGCTCGCCGTGTGGAGAGAGCCGGTGGTGTGGTGATGAAGGCCCGTGTCAACGGGATGCTCGCTGTGACACGCTCACTGGGAGACCAATTCTTCAAGGAGCTCGTGATCGGTGCTCCCTACACAACAGCTGTGGAGATTGATACGACGCGTGACAGTTTCCTCATCATTGCCTGTGACGGACTATGGGATGTGATGTCTGACCGACAAGCGTGTGATCTCATCGCAAACTGTCAAGACGCAAATGTTGCTGCAAAGACTCTCGTTGACCATGCCCTCACAAAGCTTACGACCGACAACATCACTGTGATGGTTGTGCTTTTCAAGTGATAACTACTGCGTTTACAGAACTCTCTCCCCCACTGATATTCATATGTTGAGCATCGAGTCAATCTCGCTAAATATGTTTGTGTCAAATCCTTGGTCCTGCCCATTATCCACAACAAAGTCAGACATTCCCATACCGTCCTGGTTGTAGTCCCCATTACCCTCCATCAGCAAATGCTGGATATTGTCATTGAAGTCACCAGGTATATTAAGATCAGGCACTTCTGGTACTGTCGAGAGGAAGTCGTTGATATCATCAAGAAGATTGTTCGAGTCGCCGTTGAACCCGTTATCCGTCATTTCAGAGGTATTCGAATGTACTTCTGGTTCATTCTTCACGTACCTAGCCTGCTCTGCGGCACGTTGCTTGTCCTTCTTCTTCTGTAGTAACGTCTTCTCAAACACCTCCACGTCGTTCAGCTGAATCGCCAGCGAGTCCAGCGAACGGTTGAAGTTGTATATACTCTCATTGAGCTTCTGTGATGCGCGTGACTGGTTCGGTAGTACAAGATTCGTGGTCTTATCTTTGCACAAGTCGTCAAAAATGGTGCTTGTTTGAAGTAGGATCTCCTATTGATGTGTTAGTTTGACCCTATGTGGACGGACGAAAAAAAAAACTCACGTTGAACGATGTCACTAGGTTCTCTATCTGATTGCTCATGATGTCAAGAAAGTGCACTTTGAATAAGAAAACGTTTCGATTAATACAAACAAATATTACAAACAAAGAGAAAGTGTAGGAGCATCTGGTTTGGATAGTCCGGTATAAGCGTGACCACGGCGTTGTTTTGCTTATGCCACAGCCCACACGTCCAATGAAATGCACCCGAGCCGCGCTTTGCACCCCCCCCTCAGTGAAAATCACAAAAAACCCACCAACGTCACAAGCAAGTTCCCCCAGCTCACAGCCCACCAATGTTCAGACTCAACGCCCTCAGAACCGTTGCCCGTTCCGCCAACACCGTCGCCAGAAGAGGCTACGCCGACGTCGCTTCCTCCGACGTGCTCAAGCTCTCCCTGGCCCTCCCACACCAGACCATCTTCTCCTCAGAGGAGGTTACACAGGTCAACGTCCCAGGTGTCAACGGTGACTTTGGTATCCTCGCTAACCACGTTCCAATCATTGAGCAGCTCAGACCAGGTGTTGTCCAGATCATTGAGTCCTCCGGTAACACCAAGGAGTTCTTTGTCTCTGGAGGTTTCGCTACCGTCCAGCCAGGTTCTACCTTGTCTATCACCGCTGTTGAGGCCTTCGAACCAACCTCCTTCTCCGCCGACTCCATCAAGTCTCAATTGGCTGAGGCCCAGAAAAACGTGACCTCCTCCGACGAGGCCGTTGCCGCTACTGCCGCAATCCAGGTTGAGGTTCTTGAGGCTCTCCAGGCTATCGCCAAGTAAACTGGTTCTTTGCACCATGATTACGAACGAACATCAATCTGAATCAAAGAACCACAGAAAAAAAAAGATAAAATTTTACTCCCTTCACCTCCAATCACAACATGCATCACATCATCTACACTTATGAAATCAACTTTGATAGTTGATCTCTACCCTTTCTCTCCCTCTCTTGTGACCTACGTTGATGGATATGACGATTTCTAGACGGTGTTTTAAGAAAGATGTTTTATGAAATATTCAAATTATTACGTTAAAAGGAACATTTTAACCGTAGAATGGCTGGAAACGTGTAAAAGTTCACCCACTTCATAGCTGGATCCTCCACCTGATTTTTTTTTTCAGACGCGTAGCCGAAAAATAAACAGCGTACAAGCTCATCCAATGCAAAACACGAAATAACAGTGAGACCAGTGTAGGTAGGATATTCAGTTTTAAACAGTTTTTTACGCCAATCATACGCCTTTATGTCACATAAGGGCAAAAAATTAAAAAAGAAGCAATGCCATTACCTGGAATCGAACCTGGGTTTGCTCGGCCACAACGAACTGTACTAACCACTATACTATAATGGCTTCTTCGAAGATTTTAAATTTTCTGCTCTTCTGGGCTATGAGTTGCTCTTTTGGAAGCTCCCTATATAAATTAGGACAATTGCAAGGTTTCATTTGCGAATATTTTGTTGGTTTTATAGCTAATTTTTACCGGAACTTGCGAAGCTTTGTGCTTGCCTCTCCAGAGAATGAGTAGAGAGGTCCATTGACTGGGGGTCAGACGGGGACAGCTAGATCAGTGATCAGTGAGTGACCTTTTTCAGGGCCCAAGAAACAGCTCAGTACCAGTGTGACAAATTAAATTGGTGTCCGGATTAAGTTCTGACCTGGTGTCTGGATGTTTTATGACTTTTCCTGTTAAGTACTAGTTCATGCTCTGTTAAAATACTTCAGGCCTCCCCAAAACGATTGAAATTCCTGGACTAAGCTTGAGAATATATCAGCACAGAATTCTACCAGTAAATATATGGAGGATTTAACTAATATTCGTTCCTGTAAGCGGGCCGCGTGTGTGGATGTTCCTCGAAGTAAGCAAAATGTAACTCCAAATTTCAAACTACCTATAACTATAGTGTCGAATTATAATATATTATAATATATTATAACTATTATTATTATATTGTATATTAATATCATATATATAATTGACGACGACGTCGTCGTCCTATAAACATATATTAATCTCGCATATTCTAACGGTATATATATATATTTTGGTCACCTGGGAGTCGAGGGCCGGTTGCAGAGCAATACTGAGTGACTAAGGAATGCGCACCGGTGTACTGACTTTCAGTTGATTGTGTAACTGACTCAGCAATAGAGGAATAGCAAACATTGAGGTCCTCCATATAGCGTGCGTTCTATAATAATCCAAATCCAGCGACAAATGGCCATAACCACAACACGCCTTAATGAGCCCTGCGCTTTCGAAGGAGCCATTATAGTATAGTGGTTAGTACAGTTCGTTGTGGCCGAGCAAACCCAGGTTCGATTCCAGGTAATGGCATTGCTTCTTTTTTAATTTTTTGCCCTTATGTGACATAAAGGCGTATGATTGGCCGGTCTTCGGTCCTTAGATGAACTGAAAAAATCAAGAGCTTGCTATTTTGTGTTAGGAGAGCCTGCGCGGGCGGGCGGTGGTGCGCACGCCAAACGAGCGTGGAGAAAGAAGGAACGAGCGAAGTGTCACAGCGGCTAATCTTCTCGATAACTATTCAACGCAACATCAGCAACGAGAGAAAAAGCTCCTTATGACCGCCTCGATGCTTCAGACCATCGATTGGTTTCTTCAGGCCTCTTTTCTTCTGGGAATGTCGTCTATCATTTTGGCAAAATGCCACCCAGGCTTAACTGGATTCCTCAAGTACGGCAAGACTCTTCAGCCTGAGAACGAGAGCGAACACGAGAACAATGCCAATGCAGTGATGCACTTCCTTCTCAACCTTCGAGTGCCAAAATTCTGGTTCTTCCACTTCTACATCCTCTTACTCGTCCTGTCATCCGTCGGATTTTTCATCACAGACAGAGACATCAAGTTGAACACGATAGATCCCTTCATCGCACTCATTGAGGGTGGCAAGCCTTACGGTGCAATCCCACTCGATGTATCCAGGTTGGTTTACTTCCTCTTGATGGGGCATGCTACGCGCCGTTTCTTTGAGACCGTCTTCGTCATGAAATATAGCCGCACCTCGAAGATGAATGTCTCTCACTATCTGGCCGGTGTTTTCTTCTACACGACCTTGTGCGTACAGTTGTTTGCAAACACAGACTTCCATTCCATGATGGGTTCAGAGCATGTGGAACCAAGAGCTGACGTCATCCTCATCCTTTCCATCCTTATTTTTCTTCTTGCATCCGCAGACCAGTTCCTAAATCATCTTCATATGTCGGGATTGGTGAAGTACAACATCCCAACATACGGATTGTTCAAATATGTTTGCTGTGCCCATTACTTTGATGAGGTCATGATATACCTTTCAGTCTTTGGGATCACGAAGAACATGACCTCCTTTTTGGGTCTTACGTTCACCTTTGTGAACCTAGGAGTCTCCGCTGTAGAGACACACGCTTTCTACAAGGAAAGGAACGATGGTAAGGTTCCGAAGTGGTGCATCATTCCCTATGTCTTGTGATTTCTTTTTCTTCATTTGTTTGAACTTGGTCATGTCTTTGTGCTTTTGCTTTTTCTTCATGCTTCTTTTATTGTTGGTTCTTCTGCTTTACTTTGGTAACGACTCCGTGACTTTGTTATGACCACAACGTGCTACATTTATAGATCAATGTTAATGATTAATTAATTCAAAGGATTTTAATATTCATTCGTCGTACTTTTGGAAAACGATGGATGTATTGATACCACCAAAGCCGAAGCTGTTGGAGATTGCAACGTTCACTTCCTTCTCAAGAGGATTGTTTGCCACAAACCTGAGACCTTCAGAGTTGACACCAATGTTGTCAAGGTTTAATGTTGGTGGACAGATATTGTTCTTGACTGCAAGGATTGTAAATATCGCTTCAACAGCACCAGCGGCGCCAAGAAGATGTCCGGTGGATCCTTTTGTTGAGGAAACGTGAAGCGTATTGTTTGTGGCACGGAAGACGGATCTCATCGCAGAACACTCAATTTCGTCTCCAAGAGAGGTGGATGTTGCATGTGCATTGATATAATCAACTGAGGATTTGCTAATTCCTCTCAAAGCACGTTCCATTGATCTGATTGCGCCTTTACCATCGGGTGCTGGTGCGGTGATATGATGACCGTCACCAGAGAGCCCATATCCGACAATCTCAGCATAGATGTTAGCACCTCTTTCTTTAGCATGCTCTAGTTCTTCCAGAACAAGCACACCAGATCCTTCAGAGAGAACAAAACCATCACGGTCCTTATCAAAAGGCCTTGAAGCTTTTAAAGGCTCATTGTTGAACTTCTGCGACAGTGACCTGGCTCTGGCGAACCCTGCAAGTGACAGCGGATGGACAGAAGCTTCAGTGGCACCGGCCAGCATCACATTGGCGTAGTCATCTTTAATGAATCTGTATGCATCCCCAATAGCGTGATTACCGGTGGCACATGCAGTGCTGACTGTGTGGTTGGGACCTCTGAGATTGTACTTAATAGAGATCAAACCCGAAGGCATATTTGGGAGCATTTTCGGTATGAACAATGGTTGAACTTTTCTGTACCCACCATTTGCAAAAAGTACAGATTGATCATATGTATCAACAAATCCCCCAATACCAGAACCAATACACAGACCTGTCATGTCTTCATCTTCTGTTGTGTGGGGTATCCATTGGGCATCCTTCATAGCTTCTGTGGCGGCAACCATTGCGTACTGGGAGAATAAAGACATTCTGCGAGCTTCACTGCTGTCAATATGCTCTGAAACATCCCATTTTCCTTGTGATATTGGACCGCGAGGAACGACGCCTGCGACTTTTGAAGGGATGTCATTGTATATTTTGTCTTGAAGTGTCTCCGTGGAGACAATACCACTTTTCGAAGAGAGCAGCGCACTCCAGGAATGCTTGATACCAACACCAAGTGGGGAGACAATGCCGAGTCCAGTGACAACCACTCTTCGCTGAGCCATTGTTGAAAATCAGATCATGATGGGGTTTTTGGTGAGGATGTCTCGAGACGCATTCGAATCGGAAGGCGCGCCCACTAATAAAACCAGAAAAACCAATTGAGCAACAACAAGACAAGATGAGAGCATGAAATTAGAAGGATTAAGAAGTTAAAGAGGCAATACTTTTATTTACCCCACACAGAAATGCAAAAAAAACGAGAGTGCCCCACGTGGGGCTCGAACCCACAACCGTACGATTAAGAGTCGTAAGCGCTACCGATTGCGCCAGCGAGGCTACTTCGTTGTCGCGTAAAAATATGTGGTTTGCCTGATCCTTCATAGTCGGTTAGGGCACATATGGTAACGGCACTATGAGCCTTCCTCTGCTTCCTCTGCTTCTTCTTCTTCTTCAGATTTCCTCCCTTGACTGCTTCCATCAATCTTTTGTTTCTCATATTTGCAAGTTTCTGCAACCCACTTATCCTCAGATTTCAACGATTGAAAGTTTGATTTTAAGTGATTTCGTTTATTTGGTCATAGACGTTCCCAAACTGCTAATTCTAGAAAAAAAAACCCATGCACACACACGTTTTAGCAGCAGCAGCGCATTCCAAAATACTTCTTCAACAAAGCACGGTGCTTTTTATCTCGGCTTTCGCTAGTGGAGGGACGAATAAATATACAAGTGGTGAAACTGTCTTGTGCTGAGATTGATTCACCAGATTTATAACTCAGAGCAGCATCGCATCATCGCATCATCATCTCATCGCAGCCCAGTGGGGTAAGACCACAACAAAGGGGTATCTGAAAGATTGAACTAAATGAAGTTTGCAGAAGCCCTTTCTGAAGGGCTGGTACCCGAGTGGAAAGACAAATACCTCGATTACAAAGGGGGAAAGAAGAGGATCAAGAAGATTGCTCAGTCCTCCACACTGACAAAAGCCATCGCAGACACAGTCCAATCCGCTACTCCAGGTCTGCCTCTTCCAGGTACGGGCCGTTTTGCTGATTTCACATTCAAGCAGAGGAAAAGTATTGCCTCCAATGCATCATTCGAGCTTCCGCCTGCTGCCATCTCCCACGAACGACCGGAAACAGGTGCTTCGTCAGGCAATACTGTAAGAAACGACAGAACACCGTTGCTTCAAGCTGAACGGGGAACAAGAAGTGTTCCATTACCACCAGAGCGGACACCATATACAACTAAGAGTCTTCCCATTACTGCCACATATGGTGGAGGCTCCAATACCCCATCCCAAGGCATGCCATTGGAGAATATGAACGAGACCAGGACACAGGAGTTCATTGAATGGCTTGACACCGAACTGCTCAAGATCGAGACCTTCTACAAAGAAAGGGAAGACCATTCTGTTACAAGATTTCTTATGCTTCAAGATCAGATGTTTCATCTTCGGGAGGAGAAGTTGCGAATGAAGACAAACAGCAATGTTCAGTCAGAGGAGCTCCTGAAAATGGGTCTTGCAAAGACCACAAAGAATCTCAAGAAGCTCAACAAGTATGATTTACCGTCTTTTCCACACAACCCATTTGCACGATCTAACTCTGAGAGAACCGATCAGGCGAGGATCAACGACAGAAGAGACTACGAGCGGCACACACACCACGTCCCATACTATGTTGCCAGACGTCAACTGAAGGCAGCAGTACAAGAGCACTACAGAGAACTCGAGCTAGTGAAATCATACCGAATGCTGAATCGAACTGGATTTCGAAAACTCGTGAAGAAGTTTGACAAGAGAACCAATGCAACTCTCTCTCCAAAATACATGGAGAAAGTCAATGCGTCTTATTTTGCATCAAGTGATGTGCTTGACAACCTCATCCCAAAGGTGGAAGATCTCTATAGTAGCAACTTTGAGGACGGAAATCGCAAAATCGCAGTCGAGAAGCTCCGCTCGAATCTCTCAGAAGACCACTTCTACTCATCAATGTTCCTCTCTGGTCTTCTTTACGGTCTCTCTGTCCCACTTTTTGCATACGCCGTCTATCTAGGCCTACGCAAGACACTCTCTCATGAAATACCTCAGGGTAAGTACCTCCTACAGATTTGGGCTGGATTCTTCCTCATGCTACTGATGGCTATTCTTTTTGGAGTCAATTGCTTTGTTTGGGCGAAGTACAAGGTCAACTATAGGTTTATCTTTGAGTTCAATCCCAAGACTGCTCTCAACTACAGAGAGTTCTCATTTCTTCCATCATTACTGTTCTTTACACTATCTGTCTTTGGATGGTTCAGTTTCAACGACTTTTGGCCCACTGATCTTCCAGCCATATACTGGCCTTGGTTCTTCTTTGGGTTTGGCATTATGATATTGGCCTTCCCATTCGATTTGCTCTTCATTGAATCAAGAAAATGGCTACTCGTGACGCTTTGGAGACTCATACTTTCTGGTATGTATCCAGTCGAGTTCAGAGACTTCTTTATGGGTGATATCTTTTGCAGCTTGACATATACCATGGGTAATGTATCGTTCTTCTTCTGCATGTATGCCACACATTGGTCTGGAGCCATAGAGGGAAATCCAAGTTGTGGCTCATCAAGATCTCATCTCATGGGATTCTTCTCTACTGTCCCACCTCTCTGGAGATTCGTGCAGTGTATTCGTCGTTATCTTGATTCAGGGGACTGGTTCCCACATCTGGCCAACATGATCAAATATGGAATCACCATCGTGTACTACATGACACTGAGTTTGTACAGAATTGAAAGTTCGGGGTTGCACAGAGGTGTGTTCATTTTCTTTGCCATCATCAACTCTATTTACAGTGCTTTATGGGACGTTTTTATGGATTGGTCCTTGATGCAGAACAAGAACCTTCTCAGACAGGATTTGGTATACCCAAAGGCCTTTTATTACTTTGCAATCGCTTCTGACGTGATTCTCAGATTCCAGTGGATCTTTTATGCTTTATTCAGCAGGCAAATCCAGCAATCTGCAGTTACCAGCTTTTGTGTTGCAGTTGCAGAAATTATAAGAAGATTCATTTGGATTTTTATCAGAATGGAGAACGAGCACATTTCGAATATTCATCTCTCCAGAGCATCGAGAGAAGCACCACTTCCCTACGAAACTATCACGCGTGCGCAGAGAGACGAGGAAATGGAGGAAGAGCCGATTCAAGGACCAGAGGACTGCGCGGTTGGCTACTCAAGCGTCGAGGACCAGACAGCTTCATCCACCTTAAGAAGAAGAGGCACTATCCTGAATACAGCTGTTTTCAAAATGGTTTCCAATGCCATCGTCAACGCACACGCGAAGGACTTCCAGCGTCGTAAGACCACACCCGGTGAAGAGGATGTGAATAGTTCTGACGAGGACAACAGTGACGCTGAAAGTCACCTCTAGGAATAAGCAGTTTTAAATAATTCATTACATATTCATTACCTGATCCATAATGGTCATGCATCAATAACCCTGGACTTTGGCGTAGTTTGGGGGATACAATCTCTTGTAGATGACCTTGGAGAGCCAAATAGGCACAATGGAGACAACCAAAATGACAGCCATTTGCCAGACAAAGGCAGGCGAGGTCATAAACCCAAGATCGAAGTACTCAGCTAAGAATGGAACGGAGCCGATGTAGATGACGAGTGTGGCAAGTTCAGAGAAGATCATGACTTTGTTCCAAGTGTGAACCTCAACAGCAACCATTGCCAATTCGTTCAAAACTAAAGCTGAGAAACACAGAGACACCATCCTAGTGAAATCATCAGGTGAAATGCTCGTAAAGAACTGAGAGAATAATTGAATAACACCACCTTGATAGAGAGAAACGGCAACCCAAACGAAGAAAGTAGCATAACTCAACGATTTTCCAGAAGTCAACTCGTGATAAAGCTCTGGGAAAACGAAACATACGTCCTTCTCAACATCGTAGTCAAACACGAGCGCGAACACAGGCATCATAGTGTAACAAGTTGCATATCCGACCATGAGGAAACCAGTGATCAAAGCAATTGGCTCATAAGAAGAGGTGATGGAGAAGATGGCTTGAGCAACAGAAATCAAGAGACCTCTATGAATCACGAACTGCCCCAACTTTGCAGATCGCTTATAGCTGTTTCTACCATGCCAGAGGAGAAGCGTGGTGAGGTGGCAGAACTGCGTGATAGAGAAATCGGCAGCCAAGGATGCTTGCTTACCTTCCTTCCCAACGATACCAACGCCGACATCGGCGCATTGAATCATACTGACATCGTTACCACCATCACCAATACAACAGACTCTTTTCTTTGTAGCCTCTCTGATAAGCACAGCGACATCAGCCTTCTGCTGTGGAGTACAACGACATGCGATCACACAAGGAAGGTGGACAACAACATTAAAGAACTCCTGTTTGTAGTGTCTCAAGAAGAGACCCAAAGACTCACCATCAATTAAAAGACAAGAATTTGTGTTGCTTCTCAAATACTCAAGAGCATTCATAGCACCTTCAACTTTGTTCATCTTGGTAATCGTGTGTACATATTGGCCTCTAGAGATCAATCTTGCACTAACGGAAACACAGCGAGCTGTCTCAACCTTGTCACCAGTAAGCATCCAGATCTTGACACCGGCATTCCTCAACAATTCAATGGAGGTTTTAACATCCTTTTGGAGCTTATCTTCAACACCAGTGAGACCAAGAAGTTCCAAATCGTTCTCCAAATACTGAGATATGACCTTTTGCATTTCGGCATCTCTATTAACCATGGAAGCAGAGGCTGCGTCGTACTTCTCTCTGAATGTCTGGTAAAGCTTCTCATTGAGTCTCTTTCTGGCAATCACCAATGTTCTTAAGCCCTCTCTAGCCATGTTACTGGTCTCCTCGTCCAGCCAGTCGTTGCTCTGAACGAGCTTACTCATGACTGTATCAGCACCCTTGATCATGAACCAGTATTCTTCCTTCACATGGTCACGGATCACGATACCCATTCTCTTAGTATCAGAGTTAAACGGAAACAATTGCAAGATATCATAGTTGATGTTCACACCAGTAGAACCATGGATCAAAGTCATACTGTGACGATCTCTCTTGAACAAGGACAAACCTACTTGCTCTGTGAACTTCACGATGGCAATCTCATCTGGAGAGGCAGCCTGATATGTTATCTCACCATCTTCAAAAGTTGGTGTAACGTTGTGGCAGACAGCGAGCGCTGTGATGAGGTCACGGACTCTGTTTCCCAAATCTCTTTTGTTGGATGTTGGCTTTCCAGAGGACATCTCGCTCACATAATCTTCAACAATATCCATAGTGTCACCAGCATAGGAGACAGTACCCAAGTGGAGTTTTTTCAGTTCCATATCGTTCTGAGTCAACGTACCGGTCTTGTCGGAGAGGAGATACTCGATTCTTCCCAAGTCCTCTGGAATTGTACTTGTTCTCACAATGGTATCCTTGATGGACGTGTCATGTTCAATTTGATAAGAATAGACAGTCTTTGCCAAATCCAAGTTAACTCTCAAAGAAACTGGAATAATGGTAGAGAACAAAATCAAGAATCTCATGACATCCAAGTACCAATCATCTCCAAATCTATTAATGGCAACAAGACCAAACGACAATAGGAAAACACATGCACACAAAATCTTCGAGACACGGTTGATCTCAAGCTCCAAGAGACCCGTTTTGACACCAGACATAGTGGTATTCATTGCTTGCCTTGTATCGGTTCCCGTGTAGACGATACAACCAATGGCAGTACCAGATGCAAGTACAGTATTCGCCCACACAGTGTTGTCAATAGTCAAACCAGATTGCTGACCGTCATAGTTGAGCCTTCCAAGAAAGGAGTGAATACTCTTCTCTGGGGCAGATGCTGTGATCATGATGTTTTTAAGGTCATCAAGTGAGACATTTTGAGTCTGCGGGGTTGCAATTCTCAGTTTCCAATCAGTCTCACCATCTAACTGGTCTGTTTTGATGAACGACTCTCCTGTAGCTTCACTGGACTGAAGTAGTACCATGTCAGCTGGTATTCTTCTGTCCTTGTGCAATTTTACCAAGTCACCAACACACAAGTCTTTGCTAGCGACTGGCTTGACTTTACCGATGACTTCGAACAGCTCATTATTTGCCTCAGAGTCACGTCTTCTTCTCTGAATATCGTCCAATGCCTCTTTACTCATGGTGACCACGAGAACAAATGCTAACGGGACGACATATGATGAGAGATAACCAATTCGAAGTGCAGGGACAGCCTGAGACAGGGCCACGATGAGGAAGTAGAGGTTAAAGAAGAACTTGAATTGTTCATAGAGAATTAGTGGGATGAAAGTGATTGGGTTGTACTTGGCATTGGAGATAGAGTTAGATGGGAACGGTGTACTGGGTATGCCTGGGTAAATTGCCCGTTCGATATGTTTGTCTGTCAACTGAACACCGGTTGCACTGTTTAGTCTCGAAGCGGAAGGCCGGTTGAAGAAGGCCTGGGCACGGACCCAGAAGGATTGATTCTGAGAAACGGACTTGAGGGTAGATAAATCTCCAGGAATCAGCGGTGTGTTATCGTTGCTGAGCAGCTGGTCAAAGGAATCCTTGCGCTGACCTGATCCCATGCTCTGCAAAGGTATGCTGTTAAAGTCTGAGGATTGCGGGAAGCTGGTGGTACTGTTGGTGCGTGAATTTGAGTACGTGAATGGGTTCTCGTCGATATTGGCTAAAGCGGCCTCCAAGGAGTCGTCAAACTGTCGGTCAAAGGAAGATACACTACTCTGTTGTTCGGCAGGGACAGAGCTGTATGGGGGCATTTAGCAACTTGAGCTGATCCACGGTGGACAGTCTCGCAGAATTGTGTGAGATGGTCTTTGGGGTAATACAAAAGGAAAATTGAGAGAGGAGGAAGAGGAGGAGGTAACTGCCTGGAGGAAGGAGGAACTCAGTGGGTTACGTATGGGTGTCCAGTACCAGCTGGGGTTGGGCGGCAAGACAGTATCAGGTAGAGGAATGAGGTTGCAAGCTCACGAGTCTCCACTTCTATCGCTGAAGAGATACCACTGCTCCTGGAATAAGTGCTGGACAGTGGAAAGTGTCTGATGGCTCTTATTTGTGGAGATTTTCTACTCCTTTGAAGCACCAGGTTGCACTTTGCAGAGCACAGCCGAACTGATCGAGGAATTTCGGTAGGCGCCACACTACATACTAACCAAGCCAGAGCATTTCATTATAGCAGTCGGAGCTATAGACATGTCAAATGCGTATTTCTCATTTACACCCTTCTCATTTCCTGGACTCTGTCCTTCCTCTATGGAATTCCAGGATGCATTTCCTTACAGGTCTACGCAAGCTTAAATCATTATGTGCTTTTTTGTATTAAAACAACCGTAGTACTTTACAAATGCTTTAAATTTTAGTTCTTCTTGGAAGCCTTCTTCTCAGCCTTCTTCTCCTTCTCAGCCTGCTCCTTCAAGACTCTCTTGACAATCTTCTGCTCCTCAATGAGGAAAGCTCTGGTGATTCTCTCCTTGACACAGTTGGCACATCTGGAACCACCGTAAGCTCTGGAGACAGTCTTGTGGGTCTTGGAAACCTGAGCGTACTCTCTTGGTCTCAAAGAGGAGATACCTGGGAGAGCGATACCGCAGTCACCACACTTTGGTCTGGAACCGGTCTTCTTGACGTGCTGGGCACGGAGAATACCACCTGGAGTCTTAACAACTTTGATCTTGTTAGATCTGGTGTTGTCTAGAGGTAATTAGTTAGTACTTTGTCTAAAATGGAATCATCAGTGCGTCGATGGAATAGAACAAGAGATTTATCACTGGGGTTGACCGTAGAGACTGGAAATTCAAACGGTTGTTATGGCGTGGAGTAGTCTTCGTCGTAGTTGGCCTAATGAAGGGTCATCATATAGGGACCAGGCGTATTGGTATAGTATATCTTGCTCTTCGCTTGGACTTTTCAACTTCAATATCTCGTCACAGATGGATGTAATAACATTATTTGCTTAATGGTTTAAATGGCAAGGTGATATCAATGATAATCTTGGTGTCTGGGACGCAAGGTTTTGCTCTGTGTCGGGACTTCATTATGGTTGATTAAACGTTGAAAACATGGACTCTTTGCTCCTTTGATGGTATTGCTTCTCTCTTGTTCCAATCTCACGGCGACAGTGGTGTCGTCCTGTACGTACATGGGTTTCTTCTTCTGTAGGTAACTCTCTGAGCCATCTTTGAATGTGTCGTCTCGTCAACTATCGCACCTATGACTTGTGGTTGTTGATGGCCTTAATTTTCACTGGCCGCGGCGGCGAGCCCTGCCCTCCAGGCGAAAAAATCTTTGTGGTGTGCGGATGTTTTGTACTCAAGTTTGCAACAAATGTGACTGCCCTCGCGAAATGCACGTGACTTACAAAGCTCTTCGCTGCCCTGAAGTGTGTCCGTTGATGTTTTGACACAAAAACTAGAGGACCCGTAAGCTCACTCCCAGTTTACAATCATGTCATAGACGATAGTGCATGACTAAACAGAATATATTCTACACGAATATATCAGAGGAAAGCAATTAAACGAGATTATTTGACTAGTTTAGCTATGAATGGATTTTTGAAGAGGGGTAGTACTCGACAAGTAGTGGCTGCTTAGTTCTCAACGGCAACGGCCTCCATCTCGACCTAATGACTCGTTAGTAACTGGAACTGTGGTGGACATATCGTGTATACTTACGTCAACACCGAGTGGCAACTCCTTAACGGCAACACAAGATCTAGCTGGCTTGTGCTCGGAGAAATACTGAGAGTAGACCTTGTTGAACTCAGCGAATCTGCCCATGTCGGTCAAGAAGACGTTGACTGCACTTGTTAATAAACTGGAAAATTGGAGGTACTGCTCTAAACACTCACTCTTGACAATCTTGTTGAGACCAGAGTTGGCCTCCTCCAAGATAGCCTTAACATTTTGGATGACTCTGTCGGCCCTCTCAGGGAACTCACCCTCGACCTTCTGGCCATCTGGGGTCAAAGGGACCTGACCGGAGACGTAGATGAAACCTGTACATCTATGTTAGTTGATCCTGCTTGACTATTGTGCGATCGAGACGCATAGACAGCTCGGTGATACGTACCGTTGACCTTGATGGCCTGGGAGTAGGAAGCAGCTGCTGGTGGAGCGTTCTTGGTGGTGACCTAGTCAATTGATGTTAGTTATTCAGTAGGAGGAAAAGAAGTTGCCTATACTGCAAGTCTGATATCAACATGGTGAGTTTGCGTCACTTTGAAAGATGGCGATAACATTCTATCACATGGAGTTCAGACTGCACACAAATTGTCCAACAAGGGCCTCAGAATGGTGTCACGTACTGGGGTGATGGAAGACATTGTTCTGGTTGAGACAATTTTGGACTGAGCTCTAGCGATACGGAGTGTATTCTGGAGAAAGGACATCTGTTCTCTATGTCCGACGGCAAACAAACGGGGATGCGCTCAAATTTATAGCGGGGTGGATCCGGAGAGATTGAACGTTTCTGAGCGCACCGAGTCTCATGCGCGGAACGGCCTTTGGACTCAGGATAAGAACGAGTCAAAACTACTAGAACCTACTACTTCGTTAGGTAATCGTTAAATTTTGTATTTACAAGGTAACTTAATGGACATATATGCTATTGGTAGTGCTGTCCTCTTCACTTCCCTGGTTCATCAGGACCCGTCATGGTCTTTCCAGAAAGAGGTTGTATCTGTTCATACTTCTTCCTGAGCTCTTGCTGATAGTCGTGCTCTTGCTGATTAACAAGAAGTTTCTTCTTCATGGCCTTCTCCTGCATTCTTTGTGCATCCTTGATAGGTCCTTGACGGAGCGCCTGAGTTTGAAGCAGTTAGTATCGCCAGACGAGGCCATCTCACGTTTCTTGAACATACCATTTGTTCTTCATTCTGGACTTTGTGCACCCAGATAACGGTGACCGTTGTGACGACCATAGATGTCCACAGTGTAATCTTTGATGCTTTAGACATGAAGTTGTGGTGCGTGTCGGAGTGCTATAGCAGGATTAAGTGTGAATCAGAGCTTAGGTTCCTACACACTGCACAGTCTCTTAGCTGAACAGGCACGGTTCGCCCACGCACAGAGCCCGGGTAGGTTGTCCCTTAGCGTGGGCCTACCAGCTCTCTCGGGCCTCGTCGACCTAGGTTTCCCCGTAAGCTAGGAGCCCTCGTGGGCCTGAACTAAGTTCTCTATCAACTCCAAACGCGACACAGAACGTGGATTTACGCTCATGTAGAAATAATAAGACAGAAGTCCTGGAAATGATACATACGATAAAACCATAGCTAAACCATTTTGCTGAATTGCCATTCAGTTTAGTCTAGTCTAGGCACACGGGGGATGGGGACCCAGCGCGAACTCACAATCAACTGGCCTCGACACCAAAACAAGAATTACGCCCTGGAACAACTCCGCCCCAGCAACACACGCAGTCGCCAGCTCCACACAACAAGCTCTGATGCAGGTAAGTCGACTCCTGGTGACCTCCAAGAACGTTTCGGCTGTTTTCTGTTGTGAACCTGTCGGTACGGCCTTTTGCCGCCCAGCTGTGAGCAGACTAAGCGAGCGACAGATGTACACAACGCTTGCAGTTCTCTCTAAAGCGATGTTCCTACGCCCTCATGATGCTCAATTATCACAAAGAAAACTAACACACTATATAGAGCAGTGATACACTTCAGATGGAGCATGACTCAAGTCAGCCCATCGTCATCCCCGGCCAGGAGGTCCAGCAGACTTCGACGGGAAACTCGAACAGCTCGGCTTTCATGCCCGAGTCCTTCCAGACGGCTCGTTCATTCAAGCAATCCCCTCCACAGTATCCATTCTCATCGTCAGTGAACTCAGTTTCATCCCAGAGCCAAATCACGAATTCCTATCAACATCAGTTTATGAACAGCAACCTGAGGGGAACATATGGCACCTCTCCTAGCGCAGCCTTCTCCTCTCCGAGAGCAGAGCCACCATCACAGTATCACTCACACAGGCCTTCCTTTACAGATGGAATCTCCGGTCAGCGGCTATTCCAGAGCGGTCAACCCAGTGCTCGTCCCAGCTTGCTAACGACGAAGCTGGCATCCCAGAACTCCATTTCGCAGCTGCCAACTCCACAGAACTCACAAGCACCTTTTGGACAGATGGATCAGCAGAGCAGTAGCTTTAGATCCTCCAGCTTTAGACGGCCAAGCATGATGAACCATGCCACCACTTCGTCCCCACAAAACGCTCCCTCTTTCCAACCGTACGACCAAACCCGTTCCGCTAATATTGCAATTCAACAGCCCACGACATCACAACACTTTAATACGTCCGGAAGTATCAATTCATATACTCCTCACCATAATACCCCAAGTGTTGTGTCCAATTCATACACATCAGGCCACGGCTCTGTACCCACAATGGTCCCACAGTCGCAACAGTCTGGCTCGTTCCAGTTTAATCAGATTCAAAGAACGCAACCCACGAGTTCTGTTGTCACAGAACATGCCAGATTTGCTGATTTCTCAAGACCACAGGAATCGTCATCTTTTGTTCAAAGAGGGTTCTCAACTCCTACACAACCACAATTACAGGCTCACACCGAGGAACCTAGGCCCCAACGACAGCTTACTCAGCACGCACCACCTCCACAAACAACTGATCTACCACAGCCATATGAGAACATTCTTGCAGAAACCGCTACTGACGGAACTCCAGTTGATCACCTCGATATTGTGAACCACCCAGTTGACGACCTTCTACTCATGCTCTCTGCGCTTTTGCAAAAGATCATTGAGGCGAACGATGCCCTGCACCCACAACACTATCAGAATGCCTCTCAGATACACCAGACAAACAAGTACATTGGCAACGTTCTTGCCTTCCATGGACGAAACGTTCCTGCTATCTCCATCCATGCGTATTTGACGCGTATTTTAAAATACTGTCCCGTGACCAATGAGGTGTTCTTGACATTATTGGTGTACTTTGATCGTATTGCAAAGAGAGCTAACGCTGGTAATGTGGAAGATGGAGAGATTCCACAGGCGTTTGCGACGGGTGATGACAATCAGCTGTTTGTGATGGACAGTTATAACATTCACAGACTGATGATCGCTGGTATCACTGTCGCATCCAAATTCTTTAGTGATATATTCTACAAAAACTCGAGATATGCTAAAGTGGGTGGATTGCCTTTGGAGGAGCTGAACCATCTGGAACTGCAATTCTTGCTCTTGACTGATTTCAAGTTGATGATCCAGACTGAGGAGCTACAGAGGTATGCCGATTTGTTGCTGAAGTTCTGGAAGAGAGAGCAGGCCAAGGGCTCTGATGGCCCATCTACCTCTTCTGTTGGATCCGCTCTATAATAACGAACTGATTTATGTTCGCTACTATGTCGACATCTGGACAGGTTTCGTGCGACACAGTATTAATAGAGATGTTTCATTTCCTTCATGATTAACCATCTCCCTGGCACCTTCTGGTGTCTTGGTTTCCATTTTTTTTTTACCTTCTCCCTTTCAATTCTTTGGAGTCATCCGCCGAGTTTCAACTCTGTTTGATGATACAGTTTTGTTTAATACTACTTGAATGAGATAGAACTTGTAACAGAAAAAGGAACGTGTAATGTTTGAATTTGAGAAACCTTATTGCCAGACATGCAATTCTTTGGAAACAGGGGGTCTGCGATCGACCTCAGTCTGGTTGAAATGCAGAAGGACACATCATCGAAGTGCCATATGAGCGATCCTTAAAACAATAACCGAATGCAAAACCAAGAGAAAAAGAAATATGTAGGAATGATAGTAACTTTTCAGCGCAATCTTCTTGCCTCACGCTCGGACTCCATCAGAGACAAGATGTCGTTCTCTCTCACTGGGCCCTTGACGTTTCTAACAATAGTTCTGGAGGAGTCGTCAAGGAACTCAACTCTGACCTGGGTGACACCACCACGAGAACCGGTTCTTCCGAGAACTTTGACAACTCTAGCGAGGGTAACTGGGGTCTTAGTGTCCATTTTTGCGTGCTCTATTTGGTGTTTTGTGACCTCTTCTTCGCTTCGGCTTCGCTTTTTTCGTGTGGTGAAAAATTCCTGTTCATTGTGGCGCAAACCATTATCGGATAGTTCCGGCGGGCCGTCGGTTATATTCACGAGCCGTCGGTCCTGGCCGTACCAACGTCGTTGACCTTCTGAGTCAAAAGTCTCGGGACCTCCCTCAGCCGATGTTCTCTACTTCTTTAAATAAATACAGACAACTCCAGCAAATAACTCACGATGGATTTGGTGAATCACCTCGAGGACAGACTTCTCTTCGCCGTCCCAAAGAGTGAGCACCCAAGCCTGTCCCACTGCCCGAGATATGTGCCCGGTACCGGCGATGATGACCATTGCCTGCCATCGAGCATTGATGTCGTGGTGTGAGAGCAAAATAATGATGAAAACTGAATATTAACAATCCAATACAGAGGGAAGACT
This sequence comes from Petasospora hungchunana, assembly GCA_030563225.1. NCBI lineage: Eukaryota > Fungi > Ascomycota > Saccharomycetes > Phaffomycetales > Wickerhamomycetaceae > Petasospora > Petasospora hungchunana. The sequence continues at coordinate 855,126 of JAKUBL010000001.1, read as the reverse complement.
ATATGAGAAGGCTGTTCAACTTCTCAAGGGTTCTGATGTCGAGTTCCATCGCCATAATAGATTGGACATCGCCTTGTCCACCAATCTCCCAGTAGCACTCATCTTCCTCCCTGCCGCTGACATCCCAGTCTTTGTCGGTGAGGGTCGTTGTGACCTGGGAATCACCGGTGTGGATCAGGTCAGAGAGTCCGAAGTTGACGTCGAGCTTCCATTGGATTTGAAGTTTGGAAAGTGTAAGTTGCAATTGCAGGTACCAAAGAATGGCGAGTACAAGGATCCAAAACAGTTAATCGGCAAGACTATCGTTTCTTCTTTCACCACTTTGACAAGAAAATACTTTGAAGAGCTTGAAGGCGTGTCCCCAGGAACTCCACTTAAGACCAAGATCAAACATGTTGGTGGCTCGGTCGAGGCCTCTTGTGCTCTTGGTGTTGCTGATGCCATCGTGGACTTGGTTGAGTCCGGTGAGACAATGAGAGCTGCTGGTTTGATTGACATTGACACTGTTCTTTCCACTTCTGCTTACTTGATCCAGTCCAAGAACCCAGCTGAGCCAGAACTCGTCAAGAAGCTCACATCCAGAATCGAAGGTGTCCTAGCTGCCCAGAAGTTTGTGTTGTGTACCTATAACGCTCCAAGAGAACAGCTCTCAGAGCTCTTGGCTCTCACACCAGGCCGTCGTGCTCCAACTGTTTCTCCTATCGATGATGATGGTTGGGTCGCTGTTTCTTCCATGATTCAGAGAGACTCGAAGGGTGAGATCATGGATAAGCTGAAAGAGCTCGGTGCCTCTGATATCATGGTCACTGAGATCTCCAACTGTCGTGTTTAAAGCGTATTTATAGATGGAAAAGAAAGTTAGATATGGAACGCCGTTGGCGTGTCATAAAAAGAGTATAATAAGATGAGGATAAGGTAAATAGCAAATACGAAGGACAGATTTTCCGGATCACAGACAAAGATTCAAGTTCCCTTCTGTTCTCTTTTCTCAGTCTCGTCGACAACGTCAATCTCATCAGAACAACGGTAGCTGCCTTCAGTGAAGGACGTGTTCGCAGTGTCTTTGGTCAAACCACCGATACTAGATATCTGGGTCGCGTTCTCAAAGAATTGATCATTGCCCTTAGACTCGGCCATTGCTTCTCTGTCAATAAGGCCAGTCTCATCGAAGCGAACCCTGTTAACACCAGAGTTGTCAGGACAGAGCTCGGCACCCTTTCTTCCAATCTTGTACCAGGGAAGAGCGAACAGCTCCTCCATACCTTCGATAGAACGGCCAGCAATCTCCGGAATACTGAACCAACACCAAACAAGAGAAACAGCAAGTACTCCAAAGAAAAAGAAAAAGGTTCCAGAGTGCTTCATGTGCAACATCATAGATGGGACCGCTTTAGTGTTACCAAATTGGTTGAGAAAATGGAAACACATGATAACGGCAGTACCAAACGAACGGACTCTTAACGGGAACATCTCAGAGTTGATTAAGTACTGGATAGAATTGAAACCCATAGTCCAGCCAATACCAGAGAAGTACAACATAATCAAACCACAAACACCAGCCCTGGCTTCAGTCCCTGTCATGATATAAGACTCATCTGCAACTTCAGGAACGAGAGTCACAAAAATAGCAAAGTAAAGGGTGGCAACCATTTGAATGGAAATACCCATATAGAGACACATCTTTCTTCCCAAGAAATCAATGAGGAAGAATGCAGTCAAGTAAGCCGACGTGAGTTTGACAACACCGAGGACAGCGGTCATTAAAAGCTTTCTGTTACCACGATATCCAACAAGAGCGACAAGTTCTGGCATATAAATGGTAATGGAGCTAGCACCTGACCATTGTCCAAGTAACTGACAACCAATACCAATGTAAAGCCTGTAGAAGACAGACCTGGAGAACAACTCTTTGAATAAATTCCAAAGAGTTGCATCACCAATGGATTGTTGGTAAAGATCGAGTTGATCCTGAATATCGGCAATCTCAGTAACAATGTAGACATGATTTCTTGGAAGGTTTCTAATTTTTGAGAGCTCCTGATATGCGTCTTCCACCTTACCCCTTTTCATCAACCATCTTGGGGACTCAACACAGAAGAAAGAACCAATGAGGATAATCCCACCAAAGATAATCTTGATACTGGTTGGAATCACCCATTGCTTGTCAGAATGGTCAGGGACATGAACAGCACAAGCATAGTGTGTAAGGTACTCCAGCATGACTCCGAAGTAGACAGAACCAGCAAATATACAGTTGCACAGGCCCCTGATGTCTTTTGGGGCAAGTTCACTCATCATGGTAGGACCCAAGACCACACTTAGGCCAACAGGAAGACCTTCGAGGAATCTTCCGGCGTACAACTGGCCAATACTTCTGGCTGTGATTTGAATGGCAACTGCTGCAATCCAGAAGATACACATAACTTGAAGAGATCTGATTCTTCCAATCATGTCGACTAAGAAGAAAGCGAACAGGGAACCTGGAATGGAACCTAGCTGAACCATGGAGGCAATATTGGATTGCAAGTCAGCACGTTCTTGCTCTGTCTTTGTTTCATCGGAGAGACCAAAGATCTCTTGGAAGCGAACAGCAGCCATCGAACCAGAGATAGAACCCTCATCTAGCCCACGAACAGCACCAAGAATTCCGAAAACAAAGACACAGATGTAGAGCCTCTTGTTGAATATTTCTTGTGGAGCATTACTCTGATTGTAAAATCTCGTTTTCCAGCGTTTGTATCTCTCTTCCATTACTATCTTGGAGTAGTTGGTTACTGTGCAAGATCCAACGCGTCCTAAGGGAGCATTGGCTTCTTATAATGCCATCTTCTAAATTGGACAGAGTGGAGAAGATGTCTGCTGATGCGGAGTAACGGACCATCTGCTGCTGCTAAGATAAACAATCAAGGGTTCGGGAGGGGGAAGGTCATGAACAATTTGCATGCAACAAAATACTGCTAGATTTTCCGATTGGGAAAGGGATTCCTACGGCGTTTTTCCCACCAAACCAGGAGTCAGAGCGGCAGGATTTGCCCAGAAACGTATTGTGGGGTAGGCGAGAGGGAGATTCCGGGACCGGAAAGACCCTTAATCCTCAATCCTTTGCGCTGCGTATTGGTTGCGTCTTGACGGAACCCTAGTGACCGCCTGGGAAAATCCGTTGTTCCGCATAGACCCTGCGTCTGACTGTCAACTTTGCTTGACACAAAACTCTGGAAGTAGTAGTAACACTCTTTGTCTAGAGATCTAGCGTATTTCATTTGTCAATTAAAGCCAACTATTGAGAGGTGTAAGAACACATTCTGCACCCACAGATCTGGGTTTGCTTGACTGCTGTTGTCAACGCTGCCAATGCCATGCCCAGAAACTCGGTCTCGGCATTTTGCCCGTGTATACCCGTCAGCCAAGAGCTTTAAGAAGAAGTGGTGCATCAATTTCTCCTGAAATTTACAGACCTTCGGGCAGCTTTTGCGTGAAGACCAGCCGCAAGTACTGGCCTCCTCTTTGATCTGTGTGGCTGTGTAATGTTGCGTGGAAACTGTTCTATACGTGTCCAAACTCCATGAGGCTCTTTCTCCGGAATGATCCTTGACAGCGCCAAAATACGCAGGAAAATTATATTACCAGGGGTCTTTTCTTATCCTTTGCTGCTTTCGGGAGAACTAGGCTAGGTACACCTAGTAGGGAGGCCAAGCAAAAACCTCGTGCGGGGAAATCACACTTGAGAGAAAACACCACGCGGACTTCATGAATGGAGGAGAATTTATGCTTTGACTGAATATGAGGTGGCGGAGAATCACGGAAGCTCGCAATAGATCTTCTCTTGTGAACCTCCATTGATCCATTTTGAGACTGGATCTTTAGATCTCTGCATGTAAACTAGATCTCACCTCAGTTCCGGTGAGTGGTTGCCAAGCTGTGTGAATCGGATCATGAGCATGGCCTAATTTCGCTTTATACGTACTTTCAATATATGAAAATGAATCATAAATTGAAGCCATTCGTGGTAGAAGAGCTCACACCTTCAGCGATATACTCGGTTGTTGAGCTCTCCTTTGTGAGCGCATATTCCCCGGAGACCGACCCTGAAATCTCGAGATATTCTATGACCATGGTGTGTTCCAAACGAGTAATTGTTGGAGAGGGCTCCATAGAGTAGTTGAAATCTAAGATCTCATCACGCCACAACGCCTGCTCAACAATTCTCTCTTTGCCTCCTTGCTCAGTTATTCGCCAATGTGACCCGAACATGATGAGTGGTGGTGACTCCTAGCGAATGACAGACATCAGGAGAATGATGATGCCAGAACTAGACTGTTAGCTGGCTGAGGGAGGATACAAGCAAACAATTGAACTTGATTGTTTTGTTCAACTCCTTCTGAGCCACAAAATCTTCCAACATATGCTATATGCACATGTCCTCATGAAGAATCTACTACTCACAAACCATGATTCTATGACTGGAATGAAAGCCAAATTGATTTAGTATCTCGAATTAACGTTGTGCCAGCCCGATCAACCACCATCTAGCTGCGTGATGATAGAGCCAAAACACCTTGCCAACGCGCCGTTTGCCACCCAAACAGAAATCACCTTTTGTTTCCAATCACTTGGTACAAGCCATGTCTATGCCTGCATATAAAGAAACAGTTCGTTTTGAGTAGAACCCGTTTCAATGAAGTGCGGGAACCCAGCTCCGCTAGAAACGAAAAATTCTTATATCCGAGTCAGAACCACGGCACCGACAGCACTCTCTAACTAGCAAAAGGCTGACCTTCCGTTCTCTTCTCATCCAACCCACAAATCTATTGATCAGTCAGCCAGAATTTGTCTTCCATTGCAAAGGTCGTCTTCTCAACTCACCCAACACTAGGAATCCCGTCTATTTAGCACCTTTTCTACCCTCATCGGCTTTAACTTTTCTTTTTATGGACCCACACACGAACGTCAGACCTCAAGTATCACCTCTGGTGTCCCCATTGGAGACAACCAAGACGGTCATCGGCACCGAAGCGACATCCTACTTTGCCCTGACGGGATCTTCTATCGATCAGATTTCTGATTTACCAAAGAAGAAAGAAGATGCTAGTGAAAGAGATGTTGAGCTTAGCGACTTAAAAGCTATTCACTCAAACGACACCATTGGAAATAATGCTGCTAATGCCAAGGATGAGATGTTTGGTGAAGATGCAGGGATGTATTTCCCAGAAGGTGGAATGACTGCTTATCTCGTGGTGTTTGGTTCTTTCCTTGGACTCACGTCCGCATTCGGCCTCCTTAATGCTCAAGGTGTGATCCAGACTTATGTTTCTGAGAACCAGTTGAAAGATGAAAAAGAATCTACTGTTGCTTGGATCTTCTCTATCTTTTTGTTTTTGGTGTTCCTTACCTCGATCTTCTCAGGCACATACTTCGATCGTAATGGTGTTAGAGCCCCTGTTATCGTTGGCTCATTGATGGTCTTTTCTGGGCTCTTTGCAATGGGCAGCTGTACTGAAGTGTACCAGTTTGTGCTCTCCTTCTCCATTCTTACTGGTCTCGGTACTGGCATTACAGCTTCTCCACTCATTGGAGTCGTTGCTCACTACTTCAACAGGAAGAGAGGTCTCATGACCAGTTTCGCATCTACCGGTGGCTCTGTTGGCGGTATCATATTCCCGATCATGTTGAGAAAGCTTTATTCTGAAGTTGGATACACATGGACGATGAGAATCTTTGCATTCATTCATTTCGGCTGTTATGCTGGATCTCTCGCCCTTGTCAAAGAGAGGCTCCCACACAAGAGATCACCAGGCGCCAACAGATGGAAAAGGGCACTTTCATACATCACAGCATTCGACATTAAAGGTCTGACATCTGGTGACTTCTTCTTTGCTTGTCTCGGTACTGCCTTTGCTGAGGCTGCGGTTCTAATCTTTGCCACATATCAATCTTCTTTCGCAAGAGCACATGGGTTCTCCCTGACTACCGCATACCTCCTCATCTCCGTTTCGCATGTTGGTGGTATTTGCGGACGTTGGCTGACTGGATACATGTCTGATCGTATTGGTCGCTTCAACATCATGTGCATAACGCTCATGGTATCTGGTATCGTTGCCCTTGTGATTCTCATCCCATTCGGATCCGATATCGAGGCATTGTACGTCTTCTCTGTTGCATGGGGGTTCTTCACGGGGTCTGTATTCTCTCTGTTGCCAGTATGTTGTGCGCAGATCTCAAAGACTGAAGACTTTGGAAGAAGATACGGTACCATGTACTTCATCACCGCGTTTGGTTCGCTGATATGCATTCCTATTAGCGGTGCCATCATTGGTGAGGGAACTGTTCTTGAGTACAGAAACATGGTTATCCATGCCGGTGTTACAATTATGGCTAGCGGTATCTTCTACACTCTCTCAAGATCTATGCGTGTTGGTACAAAGCTTTGGGTGAAGTTCTAATTAGGACTTTTGGTCGGCGTCTTTGTATTTTGCATTTTCATGACGTATGATTCTCAGTTAAGATGTTCCATTGGAAGTTAATATATAGGAGCAACATCACTTTCAGGATGTGGGCTCCTCCGCTCTCTCATATGTTCTCACTAGCTCGATGTATACTATAGTCATTCTAGCGGTCAATAGACCATTACAATATATTATTGCTTTATTAAGGAGATCACAGCACACCTACAGCGATTGACACAACGTCCCGCATGAGAAAAATTGGAGTTAAAAATATATAATTAGTTGCAAATAAGCGATTTTTGTGTCGATTCTTCTCTACAATAATGTAAGCATAAATCAAAAAGTTGGAGACAGCTATATATATTTAATGATATTTATTATAATAATAATAACTAAACAATTAATATATTAATATCATATGTCGTCGCCATGTCGATCATGAATGTTTTGTAATATGATTTATTACTTTGCTTTTTTAGCCAATATTCTCCAACATAATCTGTTTCAGGCATGCATTCTAAAATATAACTATTTTTTGACATGGTCGTGGTTTTTCCTGAAGCTGGTGGTTCAAATATAACTAATTAAGTTGTCAACAGCTGCTATTATTAAATTCTGCATACAATAAACTAGAATTTGGAGTCCACTTATAATAATTATATGAGCTGATGAGTTTTCACGCCGTTTCTTATGCAAGATGCTTCGTTAGCCTAGACTCAGTTCTCGAGACCCTGCTTATGTTTAATCAAATTCAACATAGTCCCCAGACTGAATATTCTGCCATTAACAGCTGAAATCTTAACATTTTTCAGTCCGAAATTGACATAATGATCCTTCAAAAACTCTAAATCCACCAACCTAGAAACCAAAAAGGCAGAGATTTGCGCCACCATAATGCCACAGTCACTCCCATTTATCTGCTGAGGTGTATCCATAACCTTGATCTCAAAGACCGTTCCATTACCAAGAAAGTCTTCGACTTTCTTCACAACATTCTTGGCTTCGGTCTCATTGGCTCGTTCGAGGGTGTCATATAGAAAGGCAGTTTGGTCCAGGATACTTATCACCACCAGACTCCAGTGTGAGCCCGCTCCAACAATCTCTGGATCGTCATTGTCATTGACAGGAAGGAAAATGAACTTTGCCTTTTCAATTGGGGGAAGAACGCCCTTTAGGTCAGACGGAGAGGGGAAATTGGCCAGGAGGTAGACCATTGATGGTCTCACGAGTTGAATTGCCGAATTGACAAGTTTGTCGTGTTTTAGGAGTTGGTAGCGTTCGATGAATTCATATAGAAATGAGATGTTGTTGTCCGAGAGCCATTCGTCGTCTTTCAAGTTGTCAACGTCTTCTTTGTATAACGTGAGGTCGAAGAACTTGAGCACTTTAGTATCATCCTTAATGCCTGTTGTATCACCGTCTTTGCACTGACTGATAATCTGAGAGTAAATCTTGTTGAGCACACGTAATCTATTGGGATCCGTTGGCTCTGTGCGTTCCAACTCGTTGTTCTTGTTCCGCTTGTTGTTCTTCTTTGCCTTGCGAGCCTGTCTTGCTTGTTTCTTGGTCATGTTGCTCTTCTTCTCCTGTCGTGGGGTAGATTGGGTATTGCCGTTACCAGCTGTGGTGCCACATTTGGTTTCGTGATTCAAGGGGAACTCTGGCTCATCAGAGTAAATATCCTCGTGTTTCTCATAGTAGCAATTTGCGCCCCAGTCAAAGCGGTCAAAGCCATCTGTCACGATATCCTCCTCCTCAGGCTCCTCAGCATCATGTCTGCCCTTCGGTATCACGTAGCCCTTGTAAGGGGAGTACACACACCGCAGCATTGAGATAAGCGGAGATGGCGCGTGAAATGAGGAATGGTGTCAAAGAAGTGTGTGATGGTGTGCAGGTGTGTTGCGCGAACCCGATGGGTGCCGTGCCAACTGTGGCGTCTCTGAGATTTATATGAGAGCCCCCTCGCAAGTTTGATTCTCCCTTCTTCAGCACCTCAGAGGTAAAGAGAGAGAGAGAGAAAGAGAAAGAGAGAGCAAATGGAGAAAGAGGAGTTTGACTTGGCCACGGCGTGCCAAAAGAAGGAGGTGCTGCCTGTGGAAAATTCAGAGCTGATACCCGCTGACAACTTCCGAAAGTACTGCTACCGCCACAACCCTGACGTGAAGTGCAACAAGAAGACGGACGCGATAAAGATGACACAGCTACAGAGAGACTTGGAAGGTCTTCCGAACTCGGAAAAAGAGCAGGTGAACCAGGTGTGGTCGCTCTTTAGTGCTTCTGGAACACAGAAGAGGAATCTCATCCTCCAGGGTATCCTGGCCCAGTGTTGTTTCCCTCAACTGTCCTTCATATCGCAAGAGGTGTCGTCACTGATTCGTATCGACTTCATCTCCACGCTGCCGATGGAGGTGTCACTCAAGATCTTGTGCTATCTCGACTGTGCGTCGCTCTGTAACGCAGCTCAGGTGTCCAAGGCATGGAAGCGTCTTGCTGATGATGACCGTGTCTGGCACCACATGTGTGAGCAGCACATCGACAGAAAGTGTCCAAACTGTGGCTGGGGCTTGCCACTAATGCACATGAAGCGCGCCCGTGAGATTGAAGAGGAAGCCGCACCACTATCGCCTATTGCCACGAGTGTAATGCTACCGGAAGGGGCCTCTGGAGTCAAGAGACGCAGGCTCTCCAACCAGACCAGGGAGAGGAAGACAAGGCCATGGAAGGTGGTTTACAGCGAGAGATTCAAAGTGGAACGTAATTGGAGAAAGGGTCTTTTTACTGTGAAGGAGTTTGCTGGACACACCGATGGAATCCTGACACTGAAGTACGATCACAAATATCTCTTCACAGGGTCGTACGACAAAACTATCAAGATTTGGGATGTCAGCACGGGGAAGATGTTGAGAAGTCTGGAATCGCACACTGCTGGTGTCAAGACGCTTGCATTTGACGAACAGAAGTTGATTACTGGTGGGTTGGATTCTACAATCAAGGTGTGGAACTATCACAGTGGAGAGTGTATCTCCACTTACAGAGGCCACGGAGACAGCGTATTATCTGTGGACTTTTACAAGAAGTCTATTGTGAGTGGATCTGCAGATACGACCATCAAGGTGTGGAACGTTGAGGCCAGAACTTGTTATGCCCTTAGGGGTCACACAGAGGCTGTCAACTGTGTTAAGATCCATCCTCGTTCGATGACTGTATTCAGTGCCTCAGACGACAACACGGTTCGCATGTGGGACCTGAAGACGAACAAATGCCTCAAGATCTTCAAGGGACACGTTGCTGAGGTTCAAAAGGTGATACCACTCTCGATTTCGAAAGACTATGAACTGGCAAATGATGTCGATGAAGGGTCTCCGCCCGGCACACCAGAACCAGAGGAGGAAGATGCTGACGCTGATGCTGAGGATGAAGAGGTTGAGGGAATTGACTACTCAGACCCGAACAGAGTGTATCCTAACTACATCCTCACAGCCTCCCTCGACAACACAATCAAGTTGTGGGACGTGTCTAGTGGGCAGTGTGTGCGCACCCAGTTCGGACATGTTGAGGGTATCTGGGACATTGCAGCTGACACCTTCAGAATTGTGAGTGGTGCGCACGACCGATGTGTCAAGATCTGGGATTTACAGAGCGGGAAGTGTATGCATACCTTTGCTGGGCACACAAGCTCTGTTAGTTGCGTCGGCATTGGAGACTCAAGCTTTGCAAGCGCAGACGAGAGTGGCGTTGTTAGAATGCTGACCTTTGATGCAGAGCAGAGCTAGCTATGATTGGTTAATTCCCCGTTTTTTTGTTATTATGGAGTTATTTTGGTTAAATTCAAGGTGTTTTTTGTGCTTTAGAAGGAAGTGAAGTAGTGGCCCGAACCGTCGTGCACCGAGCTGTTGCATTTGCACAAAACCTCTCCCGAGCAGCCCAGTGAAACCCCGTAGGCGAGTCTTCTTCATACTCACAAAAAACACAAAGGTACAGCTGCCAAGCACAGCACCGGGCACACAAAGACTTCCACCAACAGGTCCTCTCAATGGTGTACGTCTCCGCGTCGCCCTCCAAACACAAGCCGGCGCAGGGGCAGCAACCTCCCTCGTGTGAGGCTGCCGTGCACCGTTCTAGCAGCACCACGGTAATTCACTCGACGGCAGAGACAGCCAGAAACATGGCAGTACAAGGACAACCTTTCTCACTTGCTTTCCTTCACAAGAAGCGTCACTCAGACTCGGATTACACGTCCACCGCGTCGCACTCCCCTGCCTCCTCGGTTGCAAGCTCACCTAAGCTGGTGCGTAAGAAGTCAGGCGAACTCGTCAAGTCGTCGCTCAAGCTCAACAGTCTCGCTAGTGGGATGTCCAAGTCCATGCCCACAACCCCTACGTACAATAAGAGCGTTCATTTCGGCGTCGATGTCGACGTGCGCTACTTCGATGAAAGGGACAGACCAACGGCTGTCAGTGCCGATGCCTCACCCGTGCTGAGGGCTACGGGGAAGAAAGCCTCATTCCATGTGAACGGTGATGGACTGTCCTCTGAAGATGAAGACGACGACGATGAGGACTCGGACTTTGATTTAAATCAGCCAGGCACGGTGATCTCGTGGGACATGGAAAGTTTGAATTTCACCAAGATCAAGTACAATGACAAGTTTTCACAGGAAAGCAAGCTGTTCTTGGAGAAGCTGATCCTGGATGAGTCCGAAAACTGCTTGTCTGGATCCGTTGCTGCTAAAAACCTCTCCTTTCAGAAGTGCATTCACATCAGGTATACTTTTGATTGCTGGCGTACCGTGATTGAGATCGAAGCTCTTTTTACAAAGGAAGTGACTCGTGTACTCAAGAGAGCTAACTATGACAGATTTATCTTCAAGATCCCACTGGAGAAGTTTGAGCTGTCCAAGAGTGACCAGACTGATATTTCGTTTTGCATTCGCTATCGTTATGGTCAGGAGGAGATATGGGACAACAACAACCGCAAAAATTATCAAGTGAGACTCATGCGTTCTAGAAAGGCTGGTGAAATTCGCTCTGCAAAGACTACACTGGATGACTACTTCTCCGCTGAACACCACTCTTATGCCCCACCAGTACCACACTTCAACGACTCATACTTCAACAATTACGAAATGCTCAGATCACCAGAAACTCCAAAGGTTCTAAAGAATAACGAAGCACTCCTCGACACCCCAGAATTCAAGGACTTGGATCACCAATTCCCAGACATTTCAGATTCGGTCAATAAGCTATCCCTGTATTCTGATGACTCTAACGTGGATCTCTTGAGTTTCAAGGAGAATCTTAACTACACAACTGCATCTGTGCCTACTCATCTTATTCCAGCATTTATGAAAGGGGGGAATGGAAGCTCCACATTCCGCCCACCTGAGGAAAAGTCAGTCGATCCACAGAACACAGAGGGGTTAAGTGCTGAGAGCAGCCCCGAGAAGCAAAAAAAAATTGGGAAGGCTAACAAGCCCCACATCAACTCCAAGTCTTATCAGGAGTTACTTGATGCATATTGCTTCTATACCACCGAACCTACGACGATCTCGAGTTACCTTGGCGAATCTCTAAAGGACTCATGAGATTCAATTCCGTGCATACATCCGTCGCTTCAAAGGCTGATCCCGCCACATGTTAAACACACACGTTTTATGAGATGGTGTTTTACAACTATAAAGAGGACGTGTATACCTCGCCACAGCTATACAAGGGACAAGGAACCAATTCATTCGCTTAATTTCAATTCTACTATATTTACTCGACGGACGCACATGTGCACTATTTTGGTCTGGGCGGGCCCCATTCATTGCTTTCAAGATTAGTGAGAACGACGTTTTAATAATATAATCTTTTTATGAATGCAGTCAACAGATAACACTTCGGCAATAAACTTAGAGATGCACCAGCTGCGCAGTTGATTCGTATTGGTGTCCAGGTGTTTTAAGGCTCAGAATTTTTGGCGCCTGATTCCGGTTTGAGTTCAGAGGGCGGAAGACTCGGCTTTAGAGTTCAGGGAAAGCGTGTTTGTTATATGGGGGTTGAATTTATGCGGGAATGAAAGGTTTAAACCAGTGGGGCTTATAAAGTGCATTAGGGTGTATGGCTTGGCTGTTTGTGTTTCTTTCTCCTCCAATTGCGGTATTAAATTGAGTGCGTTGACAGTTCTGATGGGCAAGTCCGGCTATAAAGCCGACTGGACCGGAGCGTATTTGGCTAGTGGGACGGCAACTGCAGTTGGATAGTATATAAGAGCAATTACCCCCACGACTTCATGGCTTACACAAGTTCTTAGCCCAGGCCATCGAGAAGTCCACTCATCTGTTCTGCCAGATCACCTCCTCCGAGCTTATTGCTCTCACACATCCAAACGCATTGAGACCCTGCTTTTTGGCTGGCATCATCCCTGCTTCCTTCTCCAAGTTTCAGATTTTGAAATCTTCATCTAGAAGGACTTTTTCCCACCGACCAGGAATCAAGCGAGCTTTGCATCTTGTAAAGGAACTTCATCATTTCTGATCACGAACTCCCTCGTTCTTCGCATCTACACTCACAATGTCAACACCAGGGGCAGACTCAGTTCCTCACTCTTCTCTTCTTGGAGGAGTCTCTGCGCAGCTCGTCTCTGATGGTGCACAGATTGTGGCAGATAGTGCACGCGTAGCTATTGATATCTTTGACGAGGACCTTAACCCAAAGGATCCGCGTATGTTGTTCATGTATGCATTTGCCTTCGTGTTCACCATATATTTGGCTTCACACCGCGCAATTCTCTCGAAAAGAAGAATGGATATCCCACTTCTCTGATGTGATTGAACTCTATTCTCCTGGCGTACCACGCCTTTCGCCCACGTTACCAATGCCCTTCCCTTCTCTCGCGCTACACATGACATACACGAATTTTCTCACATGACCTTTCCACTCCTTCTAATCATATGACATTCTTTGATATTTTGTTATTCATTTACGTTTCTTTGTTACATCTTCTTTTTTCATTCAGGCTCCGGCAAACATGGTGGCTCTGCCCAACTCTTGCAGGGGTAATGCTGATGACGTGCCATTTTGCCGCTGCCGCATTGATTTCGAATTATTCTACGAGTCATCTGAATGGTTAATTTCAATTATGGTTGGCTTATATAGTATATTTATATATTCAAAACTCTGCTTATGTTCTTTTCATGAGGACGTTTTATGATAATAGTACGGAGTTCCGAACGCGACCAGTTTTGATCGCCAGTGGTATTTGCCCCCTTTTAGGTACAACTGTCACAATAGGATAAGTGACTGGAATTGCTTTAGAAAGAAGGTGTAGTAGTATACTTCAGCATATTCGATAGGCATATGTTCACTTCAAATGCCGGAGTGGCTGAACAGGAAGGAGGAGCGTATCCCTCTACATGCATTTCTGGGGCTCTCAAAGTACTCTAGTCTTATCAGAAGATCTGAAGCTTTCAATGTACTTTAATCTTATCAAAAGCAACAATCTCTTTCAGGTGCTCCCACTTCTGTCAAATATTATTGTTAAGAGCTCGAGCCTCAATTTATGAGAGTCTTGCCTCATCGCAAGGGGACCATTTCTCGAGAAGTGCACACTTCGGTAAGGGGCACCAATGATGTTTCCGACCACAGGTAGTCCTGTCAAATCCGTGAGTGAAGTTTCAACTGCACAAGAAATAACTATTCATACGTCCAGCTCTGTTCCTGATCTCAATTCAGCAGGTAATTGGAGTGGCCAACCGATCGAACGGGCAGGGACGACACCAGCAATGGAACCACCACATAATGGATTACTTCGGTCGACATTCCACCTTGTTCCTCAATAATATACCGAGGCTACAATGTACATGTCATATGAAAGATTAGTTGTTGAAAGTACCAAGATTGGAGATGTTGAGTGATGTGACCATGAAAGGGTTTTTTGATGACGTTGCTAATAAATTGATGAACTCTCATGATGACATTTGGAAACTGTTTTATTAAATCTAGGAAGACCAGTCTTGCCAAATGCGATTATTAATTTGTATAAAATAATACCGTTAGATCAATAATCTTGTGGGTTTTTTGTGTCATGAAAAAAAAAGGCAGTACCACAACTCTTGACAGCTCATACGGTCTCTGATGCTCTCATGCACTCGAGGGATGATGATAGTTCTGACAAGTTATATGCTAGAACAATAAAGAAGAACAGTTCAAGGTTGTCAGAACAATTATGACTTCGAAGATCTATATTGTGGAGCTTCTTACACGGTTCGTGAGCCCTCTGAGAGCATCAACAAAAGTTTTTGGGGTTACCTTGGCACTGATATCGCACATTAGATGGAGGCTACTCTGCTGCCACCAGATGAGGAACTATCGGAATAGAGACTCGTCGGAATACGAGCCAAATTCTTCAGTTGACCATATGAGACGGTGTGTTTCCAAACATAGCAATCTCATCGTAAATTTCCTTTGTTGCTGCAGCACCCTACCCACATCACGAAGTAGAGCCCGCCTTGTAAACCTCAGCAGAAGGAGGTCGAGGGAATATACACAGCTGGACATCCAGATGTGACAATCTGATGACACAGACACAGCCACCACACGAAAAAACCTGTTGTGCCCCTCAATCCTAAACAGCGCGCGACCTCCAAGGTGTCAAAGATTAAACCGTTTACAGTTAGAGAAGAACCCTCCGCTGATGGGGTCCCAAATCTCTGTTTCCTGGCACTTTTAAGGGATAATTAAACAACTAGGCTTTGAGACTGCATATGGATGGCGCGGCCCTTCCCCTCTATTATCCTGGAAATGTGGTTTTATTACTTAGATATTCACGATATGGTGAATCGAAATAATATGCCTTTTTCTCAGCCGTGCCTAAGACAGACCGATCAATAACCCTGATGGTGATCGTTGACTCAGGGTCTTCTTGGATATGCAATTGTATGGGCACATCGACGTGGCGAAGCATACGCGTAACTACTGAAGTTTAAAATAAATGCCCTCCAATCAACACTCGACCGACATTGCGGAGTTACTAGTTCCCAAACCATGTGTCAAGACGAACTAAACCACGCGTTCATTGGTGAGGCACAGATAACAACAAACCAGAGACTGGAAAACTGTCGCTGAGCCCCTAATTTCGTATGTTTCTGATGTCGGTGTTCGGAGGGGCTGTGTTGGGAGTCGTACAGTCTTGAACCTTTGCGTTTCACGAAGTCGGACTTGATCACAGAGTATTCTATGGCCTAATCGATGGTGAAGGCAATAAAGAGAGGATGAACGTCATTCGATTACATTACTCTTTTTATTGATGTACTATTATTATTTCAGGGAGAAAGCCTATTATTATAGCTGCACCAAATCAAAACATGATGGGTTTGCGGTCATGGGGGCATCATCAACACTTTTACAGCTACTACAGGCAGGAATCGAGAACTCCGATAGATCGTTATCGAGACGCGCTCCCGTCTATAAAAGGAGTGGATCTCTCCCTCATCGGAGTATGTTTTCTCTATTCTCCACATAAATCTCATGTCCGCCACAGTCACTGACTACGTCCCAATAATTACTTCGCTCCAACAGGAGCTGGCCTCTTATACCTCTGCCATTGCTACCGAGACCAACACCATCAAAGCACTCCATGACTCCCACTCGATTGAGTATGTGATGGCTTCGATTGCCTACGCCTCTGGCCAAGAACTCCTCCAGACCGCAACTGCGTCTGCTGCTATTGCTCAGGCCAGTGGAGTTATCGAAGAGGCCTCCTCCGCAATCTCTTCCATGTCCCAGGCAGCCAACCTGTACGGGAACACACCAAGTCGTGGGGGTAATTTGGCTATGACCATCGTTATGGCCATTTTCTTTCTCGGTCATGCTTTCCTCGGTATCTTCTACAGATTCTGGTGGTTTGGTATCTCATATTCTATTGGTACCGCCCTCGAAGTCGTTGGATACATTGGAAGAACTCTCGGTGCTGGTGACACTGTGAACCAGACCTTCTACTTGATTCAGATCGTCTGTTTGACCATTGCTCCATGTTTCATCATGGCTGGTGTCTACTTCCTTCTCACTCAGCTCATAATGGTGTATGGTCAGAAGTTTGCTGTCATGAAGCCGATGAGATACGCATACATTTTCATCACAAGTGACGTTGTTGCCCTCTTGATTCAGGCCATCGGCGGTGGTATGGGATCGCGTGCCCTCAAGAACTACAAGTCCCCAAAGAATGGTACACACGTTATGGTTGCGGGCTTGGCCTTCCAGGTTTTGTCTATGACCGTCTTTTTCTATTTATTCGCCAACTTCCTCTGGAAGATTAAGTACTTGAGATCAGGTCACAGCCTTATGGAGTCACAGTTCAACTCAAAGTACGCACACCTCAGGGCTAAAAAGCTTTTCCAATTTTATCCTGTCGCTATCCTGACTGGTACGTTGTTCGTCTACATCAGATCCGTCTACCGAGTCGTCGAGCTTGCTGAAGGATGGGCTGGATACTTGATCACCCATGAGGTATACTTCATGTGCTTAGATGCTCTCATGATGGCTCTTGCATGTCTGACTTTCATTTTCTTCCATCCAGGTAGAGTCATTGGAAGAGGTGTTATTCCAATCGAGGGAACTAAAGCATACACCAAAATGATTGAAAAAGAGGAGCATAGTTTCGAGCAGGATAAAGGTTTTGGTAATGAGGGCACTTATACTATTTTGGACGATCAGCCTAAGGCCTCTTTCTGATGGTCATAATTTGAAGTTCATATAATTTGTTTTCTTGAAGATGTCAATAAAAATCCTGAAAAGCGATTTTAAGCAACAGGGCTGTACAGAAGATAAGATTGGTGTCGATCGTCAAAGATTCATATCAGAGACTTATGCAAAGGGGTTCTTAGTTTTCTGATCATACTCCTTTGAAGAAGCATTGGAATTGTAGCCATCCCAAGACCCACCAGCGTTACTTGAGTAACCATCCCATTGACTATCAGTGTTTCCATTACCGACGGTATTTCTTCTGTTCATGGCGTCGTACTCTTTTGTGCCCTCCACTGGGATTGAGCCAGGACCGATGACGAGACCTGGATGGAATGGAATGAAAATAGCAATCGCATGGACAATCATCACGGAGTCAAACATGAAGAAGTACTTCTCGTGGACCATGAGGTATCCGTTCCAACCTTGAGAAAGCTCCACTACTCTGTAGATGGATCTAATGAAGACGAATTGAGTAGCGAGGAAGACGACAGCTGGGAAAAATTTGAACATCTTCTTGTCCCTGATGTACTTAAACTCAGGGGAGAACACACCCTCGAGATGCTCCTGACCTCTCAGATATCTGATCTTCCAGAAAAAGTGAAGTAGAAGACACATGAACACAAACATTGAGATGACTTGGAAGATCAGACCTGCAACCATGACCCACGTACCTGTAGTGGAGCCTGTGTTGTTCTTTGTCGCATTGTTGGATATGGTGCCTCCAGTAGCTTGAATACCCAAAGAGATCACATCACAAGTGATGAAGACATGCGAGTATCTCTTGGCTGGCATGATCCCAAAGTGGGTACCATAGATCATAAGCAGCTGGGCAAGGAGGAAATATATACCAGCCATGGTGAAACAAGGAGCAAATGTGAGCATGCTGTTCTGCACAACATAACCGGCCATCACAGTAGGATCATGATGACCTGCAGCTCTAGCAACGTACCCAGAAAACTCCATTGCCAGTCCAATCACGTACATCAGACCGAACCACCTTGTGTTGCGTATGTACCCGAGGATGGCATGGATGATGAGGAATGAACCCATGATGATTGCGAGGATGAGATTTCCCCAAAGGCTGGGGATCATAGTACCATACAAGTTTGTGCCTGGTGCAACATCTCTAGCGAAGAGCTCCAGGTTGCTCGATGTAGTCATTGGGATATAAGTCTAGACTGAAGTCAAATTCAAATGGGAGTGCTCGTGATGTTTGGGTTGGAATGAGCATGCTCTTGAAGCTTTAAGTACCAGGCACAGAAGGCCAGAATGAACCCCAACACATAGCCTCCATATCGATTCAAAATAGGTCTAGGGCCTCCCGCCTTCCGTGAATCAGGGCGATGCTAAATTGATCTACATCCGGCAACCCACAAAGCGACTAGCAGCTATGTCATAGTGAATGCTCTTACATTTCGCAAAACCTTGCAAGAAGACAAGAAGAGGAATTGATCAACATCAGAGAAACACCAGATCAATTATAAACATCAAACTCGAGGTGCAAAAGTCAATCAGAAACGGTTGCATCTGTCCCTCTTGTTGTTTAGATTCGACATCACATTGCATCGCAAATTTTGAAGCTGCAGACCCTGGGAGGCGAAGTACAAGAAGGCTCAAATCACACAAATTTTGGCGGATTTATGAGAAGCAACGACTATTCTCAATAAAGCCATCAATAAAGGAAGAAAGAATGATCAAATATATATATATATATATCTAATATATATCATGGCATGGGACTGAAGAACGTGAATCCGCTCTTAGCAGGGCGGAAATGACTCCGTGCATTGTTGGACGTACCTTGTGCACTCACGGAAAGACCTTCTTTTGGTATATATAGAGCTTATGACATCATGGAGTCGTCGATAGCTCAACTAATTGCTCTATTCTAGGGATGGCTCCCAGTCCCCTGAGATTTACGTTAACCCCATAGCCATATAGCCAGCTTCCACAAAAACGACATGGTACTTTGCCGTCTCCCACAAAGCAGGAATATTGCATTTGAGTTAAGACAATAAAGAAAGCCTACATCGAGGGTAGCCAGAAATAATTTCTAAGGCTTGAGCTGAATCAAACCAACCACCACCACAGCCATGCTTGAGAAAATGGCGGAAGAATATTGCGCGGCGATTCTCCGCGTTCCGTACTTTCTACACTGCATGCAGAGTGCGGCTAGCGCAAAACATCCAGCTCTTGACACATCGCTGTAGAGATTTTCTTCCCGAAGAGAAGGCCTGTAACTACATGAAGCATAGATTAATATCTACACACTTATATCACACTACCAAATGATACTCAATACAATCTCATTTCGTTTGTTTAATACATCTTGTCCGCTGAATGGATATCTGAACAATGCAGTGTGGCGAAGCCTTCTGCAGCGCGTCGCACAGTCGACGTATCTGCGGAAGTCGGGGTCTTCGATGAGTACCGAAGGCTCTTCAAACACTCTAGAAACATCTGTATCACTGCCCTGCTGCGATGTCTTGAGGCGCAGACTGGGCAGTGGGAGTACTGCCTCTGTTCACAGGTACAACTTCTCTGACGCAATCAATTTGGAGAGACTACATAAGAAGCACTGTCTGTCCACCAAACCTGGTTCTCTCTAGTTCGTCATCACCATCACCACATTAATCGTCAAACTATCCCTACAGCACAATGTCTTCCACACTTGAAGTTGTTGACCTCGTCTCCAGAAAAGTGGCACCAGGCACAAACCTCTATGGCATGGTTCCCAGCTTACCAGCCAACCTGGTCATGGCTATCGTCATGGGTGTATTTTTGATTGCACATGCGCTTCTTGGATGGTTCCGCAAAACACGTTGGTTCGGTCTCATGTATGTCATTGGTGTCGCTATGGAGTTTTCAGGATACATAGCAAGAGTTGCTGGTCACTTCAACCAGACCAAGATGATTGGATACATTGTTCAGAACTCCACTTTGACTTTTGCACCTTGCTTCACAATGGCAGGTATTTACTTCCTCTTGGCACAGATGCTCATGATTTACGGTACTCAGTTTGGTGTCATGCCGGCCAGAAGATATTCCCACGTCTTCATCACATGTGATGTCATCTCCTTGGGTATCCAAGCTGCTGGTGGTACAATCTCTAACAACGCTGTTAACAACAATAGTGGCTCTACTACTGGTACTTGGGTGATGGTTGCCGGTTTGGCTTTCCAGGTTGTTTCCATGTTCATCTTCATGTGTCTTCTCATTCATTTCTTTGTCCAGATCCGTTACTTCAGAGCGAGCCAGGCCGAGATGGAGCCATTGTTCAACCCAGAGTACAAGTACATCAGAGACAAGAAGTTCTTCCAGTGGTTCCCTGCTATGGTCTTCCTTGGTACTTTTTTGACTTTTATTAGATGTGTCTACAGAGTCATCGAACTTTCTGAGGGATGGAATGGTTATCTGATGGTTCACGAGAAATACTTTATGTCTTTGGATGCATTGATGATGGGTCTTACTATCTTGCTCTTCATTCCATTCCACCCTGGTCTTGTCATTGGTCCTGGTGCTATTCCAGTTGAGGGGACTAAGGAGTACTTGGCCATGATTGACGCAAAGAACAACAACCTGCCTCGCAATGAGGACTCCTGGCAGGGATACACTGGAAGCACCGAATCTTCCAGAGAACAGAAGAGATCTTTCTAATAGGGATGCATCGTTTTTATACCTCGTTGCTTGTGGCTTTAATCAATTACGATATATGATACTTTCCTAGTAGCTCATATTCTTGAATACATTAGACTTGAAACTGATCTCATAGATTCATAACTCCTATGTACATGTGTAATAAATCATTAGTCTTTTAACGACCCAAGTTCAACAACAAACTGTTAGAGTTGGACTTGGCGCTGTTGTCTGTAGCTCCGCTTGGCAAATATGTGATGTTACTAGAGGTGGCCAAAGTCTGAGCAATTTCTTTGGAAGCCTCAATTCTTCTGATGAGCAAAAGACCATCACCAGCCTTGTCCAAAGCCTTAGAGATATACTCGGCGGCCTCGGCTTCACCCTCAGCTCTGATGACACTGGCTTGTCTCTCTTGCTCGGCCTTCTCGACGACGAACTTGGCTCTCTCCGCGTCCTGCTGAGCAATCTGCTTCTGCTCAACAGCTTTTGTGAATTCTTTACCAAAAGTGAGGTGAGTGATAGAGACATCTTCCAACTTGATGTTGAACTCCTTGGCACGTTCGCTGAGCTCTTGTCTCACTCTGGCAGATACAACTTCTCTCTGAGTAATGAGCTCGGCCGCATCGAACTGAGCGACAATTGACTTGAGCACCTCGTTACCAATGGATGGAAGAACTCTCTCATCGTAGTCTGGACCCAAGTTCTGGTAAATGGCTGGTAGCTTTGGAACGTCTGGTCTGTGGAGCACTCTGAGCGTCAGTGAGACCATCTGCAAGTCCTTTGTACCGGTGTTGGAGGAGATGTTTTTTGGCTTCGTACGGACGTCAAAGATGATGGCTTTCTGGAGCCATGGGACCAGGAAGTGTGTGCCTTCACCAATTACTTGCTGTTGGACACCGCTGAGACGATCAAAGATCACGGCACGGGTACCACCCTTGACATCGTACATCGAGTATTGGGCCGCACTGATAGCAATACCCGCTGGAATTGCGATTCTAGAGATGATTTCAGCGACTCTGGACATGATTGGTGGTTGTTTGGTTTTGAGTGGCGAGCTGGGAAGGTTCTCCGATCTTCATAGCCCGCGAAAATGAGCTCGGAAGAGTTTGGTTATTGGCACGACACAAAATGGCAGCCGAGGGGAAGTTCCTGGTACGAAAGAGCGAGAAGATGCCAAAACGCGTTCCCAGAGACCAGCATAAGTGAGAAACGCGTCAATGGCCACACGCAGACTGATGAAGGAGTA
Organism: Petasospora hungchunana; assembly: GCA_030563225.1. Classification (NCBI taxonomy): domain Eukaryota; kingdom Fungi; phylum Ascomycota; class Saccharomycetes; order Phaffomycetales; family Wickerhamomycetaceae; genus Petasospora; species Petasospora hungchunana. The sequence goes on along the minus strand of JAKUBL010000001.1, from coordinate 833,077 downwards.
TGCCTCCATTCAAACCGAACTCAAGACCAACCCGGAATATGCAAACGTCGCGACGCTGGAGCCGCTAGAGGACATGTTCCACTGGAAAGCTACTATCAAGGGACCAGGAAGTTCTCCTTTTGAACAAGGACAATGGAATATGGAGATTAAAGTACCTACTGACTACCCCATCTCTCCTCCTCAGATCAGGTTCATCAACAGAATATGCCATCCGAACGTCAACTTCCAGACGGGGGAAATCTGCCTTGACATTCTTCAGAGCCAGTGGACCCCTGCTTGGACTCTACTATCAACCATGGTGGCTATCCTACTACTACTTCAAGATCCAGAACCCAATAGCCCACTGAATATCGACATATCCAACCTACTCAAGAACGGTGACATTAAAGGATACAACGGACTCATCAAGTACTACACATTCAAGTACGCTGCTCACTGAGTTTGAACAGTGGGCACACAAGACGCGTTATCAACACGGACGAACGGCAATTACCTTCTTTGGAGTTTTTATACGGGATTCCACATCTACGAGCTTTACGACTTTTATAACTAGTTAATGAAACATCAAATCATATGCTATAAACGTGTGCATCGTGTATAATAGTTGGTATTGTTTGAAATGGAATGTGAGAGAAACGCATGCAATGAGCCAGACAAGAGCCGAGCAAATCACGGAAAGATTTTGGATTTCGCCGGTCCAAAAGAAAATATCTTAGCCAAGGAGTAGAGTAATAAACATGTGTCACAGGCCAGAAAGCAAGAAGCATTTGCGGGAAGAATGCGGGGCAATAGAAGTAAAAGAGAACCAAAAATCATAAAAAAGAAAGTAGCAAAGGAGCAAGAGAAGTCAAATAAACCCCATAGAGCACACCCTCAGCTACTCCTGCTTCACTTTCTGAAAAGCTTGATGAAGTCGTAAACCTCCTTGGAGAGTCTCTCCATTTCTTTCTGCTCCTTCCGACTTCTAGCACCGATTCTGATCTCGTTACCAGGCAACTGTGGGGCATTGAACGGAACAAGCTTATCCACCACAAACTGTGGAACTTTGCTAAAGTCGTCAAAGCTCTCCAGTTTACAGGCAGACATGTTCCATGAAAGCGGTATCGTCGGGGTCTTCTTCACTTTGGTCACAGGTCGTCTAAGTGGGGTCAAGACTGGTCTGTAGCCACCATAGAAGATGTCAGTTCTTAAAACAGCCTGGTCCAAGTGTTGTGTTGAGTTAACCGAAGGAGGGTTGACAGCTGGGGGGTTTGCGATGTTGGATGCGTGTGACTGGACGCTGATTGGCTTCTTCGATAAGGAGTGTCTGGATGAGTGTTTTGGTGGTATAGAGGCTCTAGACTTGATCGCAGCTGTTTTCACCGGTGAAGTCTTTGTTTCATCGACTGCAGCTGTTTCTGATGCGCTCTCAACCTCGCTGTTCTTGCTGGAGGTGGCCTGTTCCTCTGTTTGCGGTGGCCACGAGGAGGACGAATGCCATCTTCTGGCTGTGCATCTGAGAACGGCAGAACGGCGAGCTGTGCATCTGAGCATGATAGCCAAGTATGTAAATAAGTTAGGGATGTCAAGGAAGAAGAAACTGGCAAAAAACTTCAGAATCTGTTGGGAAAACACAAAATGGCCCGATAGTAGTGGCCAAATCTGAGAATTGACACCCCTTTCTCTGCCGGGGGTGTGCACCACCGCCCCGGCTGGTGTCCGGGTGTCTTGCCTTGTCGTGTCCCCGGATATATTAATTCCGACCTTTCGCGAAGTTTTTGCGAGCCCCCAGCTCTTTGTGGTATATCAGTTCTCTTCTCATCATCACGCTCTGCACCCGCCGCCACACTCATTGTGCCCCAAAACACTTCAAAAAGAAGCCCGAAGACGTAACCGAGATCTTTATAGAAGACATAGTCTAGCATTGTTCAACGCTTTTCCCACTCGGACCTTCTCACCAAAAAAATCTTCACGCAATGGCGAGAGCGAAGAAGAAGCAGACAACGAACTCGAGGAAGGCCCGAGGCAATTCCGTGTCATGCCAAGCACTTCAATCACAAGACAGTGAACATGCATCGATGCCCACAAAATTTGGAGAATGGCCAGCGCTTCAGACAGACTGTCAACATTTTCAGTTGTACCACATGAGAAGCCCATCTCGACCAACATGTCCGGATTGCAACAACGACCCAAAGTCCACGGAGTATAAGGAATTCCATAGTAGGCACATGGTTGAATTTCATACAGACCCCCACAATCCTGGTCATTGTACCGAGAATCAAGACTCGGATGATGGGTTTCAGATACCTGATTTGGACTTCGAAGATGAAGACGCAGAGCTGTTCTCTGTTGATATACCTGCACACGTAATTGAATTCATTTCACATTCACAGAAACGACATGAAGTGCTATTCAAACTTCTTCAAATCACGGACAACCCTCAAAACTTACAATTGTTCTCCATCATTGCCACCTTTGTTGACCCAATGACACAACCTGCGGAATCAGGCACGACCGTCATCTCACTCGACTTGGTCTCACGGCTTGTAATTGCATTAAACTACGACAATTCTTCGCAAGTACCGGAGTTTAATCTCTCGATGTCTTTGATGATGATCATTGAGGGATCACTGAAGTTACTCAATTGTTCTGATGATGTGAAAATGAGGACATTGAACAATTCAAACCCCAAGATCGATTGGAAGCCTCACATGGGACAATGGACACCATCAGGTTTGCAGTCAGATGATCTCATGTTGATTTATATGACCAACTGTGTCTGTATCTACACGATTTACAAGCTCTATCTCTTCAATGAGCCCGACTTGTGTCTGAATCCATTTCTTGGTTACATGATCAAGCTTTGGAAAATCTTTACAAATGTCGTTCTCTTGGGCTTGGAAGTGGACAGAAGAGTTGAAGAGAAACCTGGAGAGACGACACCAGAAGTCATAAGGCAGGTCATTCGTGGGTCTAGTGCCGTTCGTTACGTATTGGCGTCTATTCTCAATGACGACTTGGAAAACAGGCATCATGACTTCCACCATCTCAACATTATTAATTTCATGTCGCCGTATGGTAGACGTAATGGAAGTGGTGGATTGTATGCTGATGTAAGGTGGTATGTTGGCGCCATGTTGGCCCTTGGTTCTGAATTGAATGAAGTTGTCGAGACACTGGTTGATCTTGAACCAAACGACAGATACGACGAAGACGTCAGGTACATGTTCGTCTACGAGTACGAGGACTTCCACTATAATACACTATTTCCTGATGAGTACGATGGGAATGGAGAGCCACTCGAGGACCCAGTCATTTATCAAGACGATGATGGTAACTTCCACAAAATTGTACATCAGCGTTGTACGTGCACATTCTTTGATGACGAGGAATTCGATGATGATGAGCAGGATGGTGAAGAGAATGAGAGTAATGGATCGGATGACTTCTCTGAGATTCCAAAGGCAGTGAGATCTGAACAGAATATCGAATTTGACGAGCTCGGAAGAGACTGGAGGGACATGCCTAGAGGCGGAAACATCTTCTTCAGTAGCGAGTTTGTTATTGATGAAGCTCGCTGCTATACTTGGCCAGAACTTGCGAAGGTATTTGACGTGATGAGAGAAGGCTCGATCGATCAACTGACAGCGGAGAGACTCATCATGACCATCGCTAGAGCTGTAAAGATGGACTTTGAACAATCCATCTCTGATAGTGTTAGTCCTGAGCAGCAACCAGTTGACGACAATGTCGTCACTCCTGACAAGGTTTACCAAAAGTTGAGCAACGACTGGACCTTCGAGGCCATCCTTCCTCTTAACGCAACAGTGTGCTACGCGATGCTTGATGAGATGTTCATGGCACATGGATACAGACGTGTTTTGATCTGGTTCCTCACACATATGGCCCTTTCCTTCTCCTTGTTAAATTACATCTTTGAACTCGTCAATGGACTCAGGGGCGAAGAGAGAATCAGTAAGAACCTCAAGTTTTCCCGTCAAGGTGCTCTCGAGATTTCTGAAGTTGAAAAGTCAATGCTTCTTCATGAGTTCTTCAACAACTGTCTTATATACCTCTCCAAGACTTATGAGACATACAAGCCAAAGGCCGAGAAGCACGAAGCTGACAACGTCTCAGAACTAGGAAGATGTGTCAAGATTGTCAAGCTGATTTGTCTAATGGTCAATAGGCTCTTGGAAAAGGATTCCATTGATATTGAGGAGTACAAAGTGGAAATAACTAGCCTGTTGATTAATTGGATTTTCATTCCAGAAGCACACGAACTGTTTTTCAAGATCAACAAAAATATGGATGCTAACGACCTCATCAATCTTGAGCCAAGGACGGCTGCTCGTGAGCGGTCAGCAATCCAGGCACAAGTTCCGCTCAGGAATAAGAAATTTAACCCAGAATTGAAGCGTTCTTTGGGTAATGTCATTAAGAAGTTGGACAATGGTATGATGCTGTTTAAACCATTCTTTGAGCTAATCAACTACGACAATGGCTCCTCAGAGCCCGATAACCAAATCTCTGGTTCTCCATCTTCCGAGATTGCCAATACCAATGACCAACAGTCCAATACCGAGAACGCTCAAGCTCCGCATTACTATGTCAGAGGGCACATCAAACCTTTGAAAGTTGACGAGTTGTATGAGAGGGAGAAGGTTGAGCATGCTCTCCTTGAACAGTGACAGGCGCGATGAGGAGTCACTTAGAATGAACAGATAAGGAAGCGGATGCTTTGTATATCACTACTTTAACGAACTACCACGACTTAATGAACAACAGCGAGAGAATATATTTGGATCTTTGCTCAGAAGACAATTTAGGTGTAGTGGAGAGCGGAATTGTAGAGATCGATGCCTTTAAGAGTTAGTGATCTAACACTGGCGCGGAATTTTTTAAGCGGCAGCTTTCCGTATTTGGTGCTCGAATTCCGCCCTACATGAGGAGTATAAAGAACCCCGTCTTCGCTCTTTCCCATGAGAAAGTTTTGATGGTAGAGATTCGAGACAGTCACAATGAAGCTCAGTTTCGCTATTCTCACCTCTTTGGCTGTTGCATTGATCTCCGGCCACAAAATCGAGAAATATGTGCTGGATCCCCACGTCGAGTTCGAGAAAGAGCCAACCCTTGAGGAGCTCTGGGGAACCGAATGGCCATTTGCCGGCGTGAACACATTTGCCCACCTTCCACACACCAAGTGTCTTCTCAACCCAGAAGAGGACTTCGATATCGCTCTGATCGGTATGCCATTTGACACCGCTGTTTCCTATAGATCAGGTGCCAGATTTGGCCCAAGAGGCATCAGAGCCGCTTCCCAGCGTCAGACTGCACTGAGAGGTTACAACGTGAGAGCAGATATTAACCCATATGCTGACTGGGCTAAGGTTATTGACTGTGGTGATATGCCAATTTCCCCAATGGACAACCAGCTGGCTTTGAAGCAGATGACCAGAGGTTACCAGACCTTGATGGATCACGCTACCCCAGATAAGAGCCATATTCCAAGGCTTGTTTCTCTTGGTGGTGACCACTCCATCATTTTGCCAGCGTTGAGAGCCTTGTACGAGAAATACGGTAAGATCACTCTTATCCACTTTGATGCTCACTTGGACACATGGCTTCCAAACAAATACCCGGCACACTGGCCATCTGAACACTCGGCTTTCACACACGGATCCATGCTTTGGATTGCTTACGAGGAGGGTCTTTTGTCCAACAACACTAACGTCCATGCCGGCCTTAGAACAAGACTTAGTGACTACGGTGACTACGAAGATGACGATGCTCAGGGGTTTGCGCGTGTCCACTCTGATGACATTATGACTATGGGTATTGACGGAATTGTGGAAAAGATCAAGAGAAGAGTTCCAGCTGATGAACCAGTATACCTGTCTATTGATATTGACGTTATTGACCCAGGAATGGCTCCAGGCACTGGTACACCAGAGGTTGGTGGTTTCCTTACCAGAGAGCTCATCCAGCTTTTGAGAAAACTGGAGGACCTGAACTTGGTTGGTGCCGATATCGTTGAGGTCAACCCATCGTTTGATCATGCTGAGATTACCACACTAGCTGGTGCTCAGATTGCCTACGAGATCATGACTAACATGGTCAAGAGGGGCCCGTTGGAGGTTGATGAGGTCACTGGCAGAATCACGAACGCCTTGCCGAAGAAGGAAAAGATGGCGAACACCGGAGTCTTGGACCATGATGATCTTTAATTGCCTTCATGAAGCTGTACATATGAAATGAAGCGTGAAGTTGTCAAATTTATCTGTAGCCCTTTGTGTCACTTTTGCAATTGGAGTCCGAGTAAGGAAATTCCCTTTTCGGATGTTTTCAACGTGATTTGCGGGCAGGGGTACGAAAGCAGCCACAAATTTCCGAGACTTCCCAGACTAAGCTCTTTGTATAGGGCACAATCTGAAAAGGAGGTCATCTGCGACGTGCCAAAATAACTTCATACATCAGCATTATGAGGCTCACATCGCTGCTATGCGCTGGTGCTGTGCCCACGCTCGTTTCAGCTCTCCAGCTGCCATTCGTGGCTGATCTAATCAGCATACAAAGCGTCCAGGAGCTTATATCTGAGTTCCGTTTATATATCAAGACTGAAGAGTACAAACAGCCCCATGAGAAAGAGATCGCCTCACTTTGGCCCATGGATATCTCCCAGTACGAAGGCTACAAGATCATCAGACTGCCGATGAACGAAGACACAAGACATGCTCTTCCAGAGCTACGAGAAAGTTATAGTCAATGGGAAGGAAACCACGACTTTATCGATTTCAAGGTGCCTGAAGAAGACTTGGAAGTTCTTAAACCATTGAAGTATGAAGTGATTATTGATAACCTCGCACAGGCTGTGTATGAGACATTCCCTGACATTGCTGCCTCCTCCTTCGACATTTCAGAGCATGATGATTTCCAAGTCGCCACAGATCTCTTTTTCAGAGAGTACAGACCAATAACTACGATCTATGCTTGGCTCGATATGATGAAGGAGACCTTCCCAGACCTTGTGGAAATTGAATACCTTGGCCAAACCTTCGAAGGTCGTGACATGAAGGCGCTTCATCTTAGTTCACCAATGGGTATGAATCCCGAGAAGAAGACCATCGTTCTCACTGCTGGTGTTCATGCCAGAGAATGGATCAGTGTCTCCACTGTACTGTTCTCGATGTACAAACTCCTGTCGAACTACGGTGTCAGTAAGAAAGAGACTGAGTACTTGAACAAGTTGGATTTCTTGGTCATCCCAGTCTTCAACCCCGATGGATACGACTACACTTGGAGAACCGACCGTCTTTGGAGAAAGAACAGACAGGAGACATATGTTTCAAGATGTTTTGGTATCGATATTGATCACTCATTCGATTACCATTGGACCAGATCCGAGGATTACGCATGCGGCGAGTTCTACTCTGGCGAAGTTCAGTTTGAAGCAATGGAGGCGGAGAACTTGAAACAATACATCAACAGCACAAAGGGAGAACATGCTATCTACGGGTTCTTGGACTTCCATTCGTACACACAGAAGGTGTTGTATCCATATGCCTATTCATGCGATGAACTCCCAAGAGACATTGAGAACCTGTTGGAGCTGGCATACGGACTTGCGAAGAGTATCAGACTGAAAAGTGGAAAGCACTACGAAGTCCTCCCAGCATGTAAAGACCGCGGTGTCGATATCATTCCTGGAATGGGCGCAGGGTCGTCGTTGGACTACATGTACCACAACAGAGCTCATTGGGCCTTCCAATTCAAGCTCAGAGACACAGGCTCGCACGGCTTCCTTTTGCCTTCTGAGTACATCGTGCCGGTTGGTAAGGAGATGTACCGTGCTGTGAAATACTTCTGCCAGTTTATTCTCAACCCCGAGCTGTGAAATAGCAGTAATTGGACAACGTACTATTTTGACGTCGTAGCAGCTTCCCCAGTCGTGGCCCTGGTCAAGTACATAAAGTGGCGCAAACTCCCCTTTGTCTCTCCTCTCTCGGCACACACGAAACAATATATCCAACCAACAAAATGCTTCCAAAGACTCTTTTGGTAAACCTCATTATTGCGTCTACTGCATTTTCGAGTAAGTGCGTCTGTTTTGTGCTTTTTTTGAGTGATATATACTAACATTGCACTAGAATCGTACATCCTCTTCTTCGAGCAAGGGCCACTGACACCTAATTCGTGAGTATCCATGCAATATGTCTTGAAAGCCTGCATGCTAACATATATATCAGTTACATCACTGCTGCCAAGGATAAGGTCATTGAACTCGGTGGAACAATAAGACACGAGTATTCCACCGTCTTGACAGGGTTCGCCTTCTCCGTTCCAGATATTGCGTCTGTCCAATCCATCCAGGACATCAATGACTCTCAGTATCCGTTTGTGCTGGAGGAAGACTCTCAAGTTTATACCATGGCCGAGTAAGCTCGCCTTCTGATCCATTTTTTTTACGGTGATTCCTTCTTATGACCCTTGTACGCAATCACAAATAGCACGCCCACCGCCAAGACACGACCTTGAAAACCGACAGGCTAACACTCAGTTGTATATACGTGCTATGAGCATCTACGCTCTTCGCAAAGTTTTATTTCCTGTATGCCATTGACATGTGTAGTCATTAATAGATGGGACTCAACGCTCCAAGTTGATAGTATCACCAAACTTTGTATACAATGCAGTTTTCAGTTCAGAGAGTCTCTCATCAATGCTGTCAATACTTCCTTCAAGCCTTGAAATGACCGTGTCCAGTGCCTCTGAGTCCTTCTCAAGCTTCTCCACAGCTTCCTCCTGTTTGAGCTTCACGAATACCGTTGAGACTTTGTAGTTGATGAGTTCGTCCTCATCCAGCAGCTCAATCTCCATAGACACATCATCTAAGTACTCCTTTTCTTGTTTGTTCTTCTCGAGCTCGGCAGTCAATGTGTCCTTCTTGTTGATGAGCTTAGAGAACTCATTGATCCTCTGCTGATCCTCAAGCAGCACTTCAACGTGGTTCTGTTTTCCCTCTGGGAGCTGTTGGTTGTTAGCTCCATGTAGTGAACAAATTAACGGTCATTACATACCAACTCCATTCCAAATCGTCTCTAATTCTGCTCAGATTATGCCATTTGCTGTTGGTTCGAGATAGCCGGCGCCGTATAGGTCTGGCATCACAACAGAAACCCGGACACCACCAAAGGTAATTCTATGGCCACTCCATGCAAGGGCGGGCCTAAGAGTCATACCCGCTCTGTCTTTAAATGTCCGATAAAACTGGAAACAGCTGTGGCCAATGAACAGCGCTTATGACTGTATCTTGTTACGCGTTACCGGGTTGGGACAGCGCTGTGACGCGGGAATGATGTGGACCCTGAGTTTATAAAGCCGTTCAATACCACATATGTGTCACGGTAAGCTGATTAATACGGTCAATATGACACTTTCACTCGATCCACCAGTCTATCAAAAGAAGGTCAGCGACGAGGTTCGTTTACTCCGTGAGGTAGAGAATGATTCACAAACTTATGTTCCAGATGACGAAGAGACCATGGACTTGCTCGAAAGCTCACAAAATTCTCAACTCCCATTAGTAACAACGACTGTTCTTGAAATAAAATCCCTAGGACAGTCTTCTACGACGATTATCATCACATCTTTGCTTCAATATTCACTTCAACTTGCGTCGATCTTCTCGGTGGGCCATATCGGCAAACAAGCTCTCGCTGGTGTCACGATTGGCGGTGTCACAGCTGCCTTGACGGGGTTTGCGTTCATCCAAGGAGTGGCCATGTGTCTTGATACACTTTGCTCTCAGGCTTTTGGTGCTGCTAGATATGAGTTGGTTGGTTTGCATGTCATTAGATGTGCAGTGTTTGCTGTGTGTTGCTTCATTCCTATTGGTGCCTTTTGGGTTTTCTTCTCTGGATCCTTTCTAGGGCTCTTCATTGATGATCCAGAGATTGTGACCATAGGACACAACTATTTGAAGATCGTGTGTCTGGGCATTCCGGGATTCATCTGCTTTGAGTGTGGCAAACGCTTCCTCCAGTGTCAGGAGGTGTTCCATGCTGGTACATTTGTTCTTCTTGTGTGTGCCCCCCTGAATGCCTTAATGAACTACCTCTTTGTTTGGAAGCTTGGATTCGGATACCAAGGTGCTCCAATGGCAGTGGCCATCAACCATTGGCTCATGCCTCTTGGTCTTTTCGTCTTCGTCATGTTCAACAAACAGTACCTCAAGTGCTGGCCATCCAACTTTGAGAAATCACAGGCTTTCCAAAACTGGGGAAATATGAACAAATTGGCTATGCCTGGTGTCATTATGGTGGAGACAGAGTTCCTAGGCTTTGAGATTGTGACACTCATGGCCTCCAAATTGGGAACTGCACAACTCGCTGCACAGAGTATCCTTGGTTCCATCTGTACTGTTGCATTTCAAATCCCTTTCAGTGTTGGCATTGCGGCTGCCACTCGTGTTGCAAACTACATTGGTGCTGAACTAACAGCTAATGCTAGGATGGCATGTAAAGCATCCCTTATCATTGCCGTGTTTGTCGGCATGATGAACTTCTCCATTATCTTGGGCTACGGTCGTCAGATTGCAAACTTCTACACATCTGAGGAAGACGTTATCGAGGAAGTCATGGGGAGTATTTTCGTCATGGCCATAATTGGCATGGCTGATAGTTTGAACGAGGGGTCAGCCGGTAGCATGAGAGGCCAGGGCCTTCAGAGAATCGGTGGTCGCATCAACCTGCTCTGCTTCAACCTAATTGGGATCCCAACAGCGTATACGCTCTGCTTTCATTTCGGAATGGGTATTCGTGGTCTATGGACTGGTATCCTCATTTCAATTTCCCTCATCTCGTCCCTTCAGATCTTTACAGTGTTCTTCTGGGCAAGCTGGGATCAACTGGTTGAAGATGCTAAAGTTAGAAATTCGGATATATATCATTGAATAGATTTAATGCGCATAGTTAGAGTTTTGTTTAGAGAAACGTAGACAGAAACACGCCAGTATTCGGGTTTGGGAGTAACAAGACACCCAGACACCAGACCATCCTGCAAAAAGATCAACTTTCGCACAAGACACAGGGCTCTTGAGCGGTGCATTACACTACGTTCATCCCTGCTCTTCCGACGAATCAGAGTTGTTCATAGTTGTTCTCGATGTTTCTAGAACTGCGCTTGGCCTTTTTTTGGATTACAGTGCAAAAATTTTCAGAGCTATAACAGTCGTTGATATTCCTCTCTTTAGTGCCCCATAGTGTCATTTTTCTCCTATTCTTATCAGTTACCCTCTTAAGACAAGATCATGGCCATTCCAAACCACCGTTCTAGCCAGGAAGAAGTTAGTCTGCTCGTGGGAAACCATATCCTTCCATATGATTCCTTTGATGCTGCCGATGAAGAAGCACTCGTGACTGACGCTCTTCATAGAGCCAACCTACCTCCCGAGACTACAACAGTCGCAGAAATTAAAACCATTGGTCTCTCTTCCAGCACAATCGTATTCACCTCACTGTTGCAGTATTCTCTCCAGCTTGCATCGATTTTCTCTGTGGGGCATATCGGGAAGGAACAACTCGCAGGTATCACCATCGGGACAATGACAGCCAATGTCACAGGCTATGCGTTCATCCAAGGTATCGCCACGTGTCTCGATACCCTATGTTCACAAGCCTTTGGAGCTGGGAAAAACTCTCTTGTTGGACTCCACGTCATTAGATGTTCGGTCTTTGCGCTGTGCTGCTTTGTCCCAGTGGCAATTCTTTGGGTCTTCTTCGCTGACTCAGTGCTGATGTACTGCCTCGGAGATGAGAAGATCGTCGCCATCGCTCACAAATACCTCCAAATTGTGTGCTGTGGTATACCTGGATTTATCCTTTTTGAGTGTGGCAAGAGATTCCTCCAATGTCAGCATGTTTTCCACGCCAGTACGTATGTCCTCCTCATATGTGCCCCGATGAACGCTCTCATGAACTATCTCTTCGTTTGGAGATTTAAATTTGGCTTTGAAGGTGCTCCGATGGCCGTTGCCATTAACTACTGGCTTATGCCGCTCGGGCTCATCATATTTGTCTTCCTTCATCCTATTTACTTGAGGTGCTGGCCATCCAACTTCAGGATAACGCAAGCATTTGAAGGGTGGGGTATGATGACCTCTCTCGCTCTACCAGGTGTCGTGATGGTGGAAGCTGAATTTGTTGGGTTTGAAGTGGTCACTTTCATGGCTTCGAAACTCGGGACGACGCGTCTTGCAGCACAGAGTATTCTAGCCTCGATCCTCGCAGTTGCATTCCAGATTCCCTTCAGTGTGGGCATTGCAACCTCGACCCGTGTCGCAAATTATATCGGTGCTGAGCTTACATCAAATGCCAAGAAGGCGTGTAATGCCTCCATTGTCCTTGCCATTGCCGTTGGAGGTTTCAACGGGCTAGTCATCTTCTTATTTGGACGTAACATCGCTAATGCGTACACCTCAGAACCAGATGTGGTTGAGCACGTCCTTCTTGTGATTCCTATATTTGTGTTGCTTGTCATCGCAGACTCCTTGAACGAGTGTTCCGCAGGTGGAATGAAAGGTCAAGGTCTCCAGAGAATTGGTGGCCGTATCACCTTTTTCTCATTCTATGCTGTCGGAATACCAGCTGCGTATATTTGTTGTTTCATTTTGAATATGGGACTAACAGGGCTCTGGTTGGGTATCCTTATCTCGCTCACACTCATTTCTGCTCTTCAGATATATACCGTCTTCGTTTGGTCGGATTGGGATGTTTTGATTGAAGATGCCAAGATTAGAAACGCACAGCACCATGAGACATGAATTGTTTACATACTGGCCAATAACTGTTGGTATGCAGTCATAGTGCGATCAATCTCTTGCTTTACCTTCGAGTAGTCGGAAACAATATCCATGAACTTCTCAGAAAGCTCATCGTTCAGAATCAACTTAGTAGACTTGATATCCAATGGGTCATCATAGTTCTTACCTTGGACAGAGTTCATTTGGAAGAAAACCCAACTCTTACGAATCTTTTCGATCTGGGAAAGATTCAGGTCAGTCTTGTTAAGGTCGACCTTCTTCACAACTACATCCAACCACTTGAGAATGAGATCCAAAGAGTTCTGAAAAGCGGCAAATTGCGAAAACACCGGGGAATTCTTGAATTCCAGCTTGTTTCTAGCACCAAGGAATTCGAGTTTGACCTTGCCTCCATTCTCAAATGCTCTGATCAAGTCCTTATTTGGCTCAAGAAAACTGATGAGTGCGTCATGTAACTCGCTGTACATACTCTCCACTCTATCCTGGAACTTTGTCAGAAGGGAGAAGATGATAGTCATGAACTCCACACGGAACTGGAGTGAGGTGTTCAAAGTCGAACAGACATCCGTGAAGAACAGCTTGAATTGGATGAAAATATTAAGATATTTTGCACGCTGGGACCCAGCGATGCTCACCTGGCGAGTCTGGAAGTCGGGGCTTGGCTCCCAAATGGCCAATGTATCCAATTCATCAACGTTCTTTTCGTATTCTAACACAAATCTGCTTTCTAGAAGAGGCAGGAAGTCTGTTTGCATGAACTCGTTGAAGAACTTGATAGGTTCATCTGAATGCTTCGATAGCAGAAGCGTAGATCCTTGGACGAACAACAGGAAAGGCTCAAGGATGTATCTCATATTCATGACATCGGCGGGAATAATCTTGGACTGCTTTAAAAACTTGTTGTCCTCAATGTATGGAGAGTCAATTTTCAATATGTCGTTTGAGTTGATGAATCCTGGGAACAAATTTTGAAGCACGTTCTTCATCTGTAAAGCTTGTGAATCGTCAGCCTCAATATGATAGAACTGGAAGAGAGGCTTTGCACCGTGTTTATGTGAGCTGGTGTTGGTCAGCTTCTTTCCCATGACAGTTGAGTGGTCATCAGATGACACATATGTCATGATAAGTCCTTGAATCTCCTTATTAAGAACACCTAGGAATTCCTGTAAAGCCCCTTCGTATGCATCTGTTCCATTAAAGTGCTGTGAAGAAGGGACGGAGTTACCAACAAGCTTCTTGTGAACCTCCGTCATGACTCTTATATTCTGCAGTAAGAAAAGTAGTTTCTTGAAAAAGCTCCAGAAGAGGTCTTGTGAGATAATTGCTCTGTAAGAATCTTCAACTTGTTTTGATGTTGACTCAGGTGTATTCAATATCTTGACGAGCTTTGGATGTCTTAACTTTGCGTCTTCCACAACTCTGTGGATCAGCTGTGTCAGCTCCAAACCATATCTTTGACTCACCACGTCAACACATCTGGGCAATTTTCCAAGCTTGTAGATGATCGTGAAGTCTGACAAGATCTGAGCGAAAGGATTGGATTCCTGTAATGATGCGAGCTCTCTGATAGCAGCACTTTCATCATCAGCTTCAGTCTCGTCAGAATATAGCTGTTTGACGAACGACTCGACGGTAGAATGGTTTGCGGTAGCGGCTTCTGCCAGATCTATGTCGATGGTGCTAATGAGAAATTCTTCAATGCTGGAGTAGTCTGTGTTCCTGTCTTGGTCCTGGTGTTTAGGGAGCTCCGTAACTGTGTTGTAACCAGGGAATTGCCTTTTAGAATAAAAGATGCTGTGAATGTCTTCAACAAGGATGTCAAATAGCTGTTCTTCTTGTCCTTGGAAGTACTCCTTCAGGTTAGCCAAAGCGGGCAACTCCCACAGCTTGTAAGCGTCAGCCTTTGAAGCCACGTCCTTTAGCAATTTCTGAGCTTTTGCATACTTCTTCTCACTCATGGTAGAGTCCAGTTCAAGGGGAACTTTCTTGATTGTCTCAATGACACCCAGTATCTCAATCATCTCGTTGTACGTCTTGAAGTTCTCATTGAGGCTATTAATGGTACTGTAAGTCTCTTCGTCCTCTTCATTTTTCACACCCACAACCTTGACATTGTCTTGGATCTTTGAGATTGCATGTTTTGAATTGGCCACGGAATGAACGACATTTCTATATGATCCGATGCTGTCATTGAAACTCTTGAAGTGCTCAATAACTGCGACACGCAAACCCTGTTCGATACGTTCCTTCAATTCCAAAAAGTCACCGTGTCTGTGAGCAAGACCAACAGATGTGTTGTCCAGTAAAGGTAATGCAATGTCCAGTGGGTTGGCTTGTGGTCCTGTTGTTTGGCGCCAATCACGTTCCACTTCACGTAGTAGGAAGTCCAGTGTATCGAGAGATTCCTCCATTCGGCGTTTCTCGGAGCCAGAATCGGAAAGGGCCGGCCTTGAAACTTTCCCCTGTGACATCTGATTTAAGTTGCAATTGAAAAGTCCTTGTTTACGTTTTGCTTTGTTGTCGTGATCAGGCTCCTTCGTTTATGGGCGGAGCCTGAGATCGCGATTCCGGCCTAGTTTTATAAGTTTAGTCCAGGAACTTGGCCTACGAGGTTTAGGTCTGAGCTTCTAAGACTGACATTATTCATTGAACTTGTGATATATGAGTGGCGGGGCTCTTTTGATCATCTAAGAGGGAATTGAGCGGATTCTGGTCTATGTTATCTGGACTCAAATCGCCACTTGCAAATCCGAATGCAGCTCGTACTCTAGTAGAGACCCGCACCAAGTTGCTCCAGATGAGGATTTGTTCACACCTTGGACATGTCACTCTGTGCGGGATCAAACAAGCATAGTCAGCACTAGATGAGTTACTGCTCTTAGGTCTCTGAGATAGCTGTGTTTCAGCTCTATCTTTAGCGTCTTGTTCTAAATGGAAACGTCTCGCAAGACACGAGAGATGCATCGCCTGATTACAGGTCTGACAGATGGAGACCAGGGGAAAGTCATCTGAGTTGATATAGTCCACCTCTGTTTCACATAGATGACATTGTAATGCGCCGAACTTTAACAATTCACCCCACTTCTTCAAAGCTTCATTGTCTTTATCATGCATCTCTTTCTTGAACCGAACAACATGTCCAGAGTTAATCCCATCATCTCTTTTGTTCTCATCGACGTAAACAACAGTTATCTTGTCACTCACATGTATCCCGTACTTGTTGGTGCACCACTCTTGATACACGTCATTACTAAAGCAGACGACCTTGAGTCCCAGTCTCTTGAAGAACGGCGCTCTCAAAAGAAGTCTGACGGTGGCAAGTCTCGAGGCAAGCGATGAAGCACCATTCTTCGACTTTATGACTCTATCAGCAACTGGAATATGTCTTGTCATGAAAGGATGTTGAAATGAGTGTTCGAACATCAGGGCTGATATCTTGTTAGGGAAGCCATGTACAAAGAGTATCATTTCCCATGGCTGCATAGCGCTCTTCTTCGTCCTATGGGCACCACCCGCGATGTATCCATTGTGTTGTCTTAGTCTCTAGTTCGTTCCGTTAGTTATTGGTCTCTAACAAGAATCAGCAGACTTACTCTTTCGGGATCATTAGTGGATCCTATGTAAAAGCTTCTTTGCTTGGGAATGGATCGTAGTAGGTAGCACCCATAAATACACGGCACTGAGTGAGGAGTGGGTGTCGTCTTTTTGGCACTTCGAGGTTTTGTCGTTCTCTTCCTCGGTGGCATTGTGTGAGTCTGATATGTAGAGATATAGAAGGTCCTGGTTTTGAATTCAAGTCCGCGATCCTCAGACTTTGCCAAGGCAGAGACCAGCCCTCCTACCCCCCTCACCTCAAGTCCCAAGATCTGTCCTGAAAGTAAGCCATAAAATAACCAGAACTTCCATAGAAATCCCTCCAGAATGTCTACCAAGGAGGTATGTTCACCACCTGTGTTTTCTGACAAACCACTAACAACCCCAGACCTTTGAGCCATACTCGCTGACAGTTACACTTCCGCCTAATCCGGATTGGATTTCTGGTGCCAATGAGAACCACGATACCAAGAAAGTCACAATTGATCCAAACGAAGAAGGTCGCCCTTCAGTGAGTAACTACAAGCTTCTCACATCCGCAATTGCACCTCGCCCTATTGCCCTTCTCTCTACCATCAGTGGGTCTGGTGTGACGAACCTCGCTCCTTTCTCCTACTTCAACATGGTGAATTCAGATCCACCAATCTTTGTTATTGGCTTCTCCCAGACTCCTCGTGGGAACAAGGACTCGTGTGACAACTTGCTGACAACCGGGGAATGTACGGTCAACATCATTAGCGAATGGTTCGTTGAGGCTGCTAACAGATCCTGTATCAATGCTCCTGCCGAGATCGAGGAATGGGAAGAAGTTGGGTTGACAAAAAGTAAATCTAAGGTTGTCAAACCTGCCGTAGTTGAAGAGAGTGCATTCAGTGTGGAATGTAAACTGATCACCCACCACAAATGGTTCTCCAAGAAAGACTCTTCCAAGCAGTCAGGCACAACATGTATTGTGGAAGGCCTGATGTTTCATGCTCGTGAAGATATCATCAATGATGATCGAGACAGTGTTGATCTTGCTAAACTGAAGCCTGTTAGCCGTTTGGGAGGTGCAATGTATGGAAGAACACTAGATGTCTTTGAGATTCCGAGAATGATGTGGAATGACAAGTATCCCGATGGCAGGAAATAGAGAGTCATTCCATTCTGTTACAATGATAAGATCATAATGTATAATAGTACAATATTGATAGGTAAGGGCTAGTCAAAAATAGTAACAAAAAAAGAACCAAAGCACACACTCAACAGAAGGCCAGAACGACGTGAAATGTCGATCAATCAACAATCATCTTCTCTTTAGATGAGCCGGAATGTGGTGGAACAACCAGTACATTGTCTCCTTCTTTCCGTTCTCCTTATTTCTCATACTCTCGAGTTCACTGATAACTCTTTCTCTTGCAGCGGTTTCATTCAGGCCAAATTCCCTTATACCATGTCTAACACCGTTCTCAATAGCAGTGATTATTCTGTAGCGTCTGCAGAAAGTCTTGCTCAAGTTTTTGTTACCCTTTCTCCAGTCCTTTCTGTATTTCTCCAAGTACCTGAGAGGTGGCTGGCCATCGTATCCGAAGTAGTACTCCTCCACCACTTCCTGGACAGACTTTGGCTGTGGGTTGAGCTTACGGAACCCCACGTTGTCCCAGATATGACGGGCTCCGTCCTCCATAACATCGTTCATGGAAGTCAGAGCATCGTCGGTGGCAGCTCCTGGTAAGTTTGGTAGAGAGATACCATCGTTGTTCACCTCACTCATCATCCCGTAACGAGGGAGACCACCAGAAGTGGTGGTGTTACCACGAGCCGTAACATTGTCGGCAATCAATTGAAGGCTAACCGGGGCCTGATTGACTCTGTTTTGTGGAACAATGCGGTTCGGAAGTTGGGAACGATTGATAGGTTGGTGGTGGTCACTGACATCCGTGAGGTCGTCATCCTCTTGGGCAGTGGAGGATGGCATCCCTGTATCAGCAAATGGACCATGTTCAGCATCGCGAGCAATGATGTTGTGGAGACGCTTGTACTGAATATGATTACTAGCGAGCATGGAATCAAGGAGGCTGACCTGGTTAGCGTACAGTTTTGGCAAAACATCAACACGGGCCTTTATAGAGTCAACCCTCTGGGAAAGGGAGCCGAAACTGTTGGAAGTACGGCCGGTGATCTGTTCGACCTGATCCAAGCGGCGGGATATTTGTGAGATCTCATCAGAGAGCTTCTGGATGGTAGACTGGAGCGCATTGCTCATACCCCCAAGTTGCTCTTGTAGCAAGTTGTAAGCGTCCATGTCTTACTTTGCAGAGATCGGATTAGGGAGTGGCTCAATTGAGTAGGACGATCCTGTTGAGACGGTGTATGGGAGACTTGTATCTCGTAGTCGACTCAGTTGGCAGTTGTAAACAAAGCTGTGAGCTCAAGGTGGTCTAGTCCTCCTTTGACGTATGGCGGAAATGGTCTTGACCCTGAATTCCCGAGCCTGGGATCCTAGTTTTTCGCGATTTCTAAAGATTGACGGACGGGTAATCCGAATGGTATGCACCTGCTCCGAAATAGGCAATAAGTGCGAGCTCTGCGTGATTTTTGTGTCAACTGACTCATAAGTCCAAAAAGGAATTCATGGGGCAATCAAAACTTTTTTTTTCTCTCCCGGGGATTAATTCTTTCTTTCTTTCTTGAAGCTCAAGACTTTAAAATACTTCGAACTTCACACATCCAATGACCAAGCCAGATATGTCAAAGAAGATCCTCCTTATTCATGGGCCCAACCTGAATCTCCTTGGAACAAGAGAGCCAGCTAAGTACGGAACAACCACCCTCAAACAAGTGGAGCACAACTGTCAGCAACAAGTGCTAAGGGAATCACCAGACAACACATTCTACGCTTTCCAGTCGAATTCAGAGGGTGCTCTCATCGACAGAATTCACCAGGCACGTGAAGAAGGGGTCGATTTCATCGTGATCAATGCTGGCGCATACACACATACCTCGATCGCTATCCGGGACGCTCTTCTCGGTGTCGCCATCCCATTCATCGAGCTTCACATCACAAATGTACATGCTCGTGAAGAGTTCAGACACAAATCTTACCTCAGTGATGCTGCTGTTGCTGTGATTTGCGGCATGGGTCCTATCTACGGTTACAAGTCAGCCATCGAGTTCGGCTTACACTACGACAGTGCTTGATGCGAGAACCGAAAAGTGTATGTTTTAACGATATTCTTGATCTAGAGTTTGGCTTTGATGCTGTTGTAGATAGCACTGATGAGTTTTTGCACCGGTAGTTGCTCCAGTGGGATTCCAGTCCACAAGACCTCTTGTGCGATACCCTGGTATATCATGGCCTCGACCCCACTGATGACTTTCCACTGACGCCTTTCAAAATCTCGGAACAGTCTTGTTTTGATGTTTGGGTGATAGCACATCTCGAGAACAACACCGGGGCCTATCTGGTTTTTGAATACATCTAAAGTTGTCTTTGCTAGTCTCTCTTCTGAGGAAGTGGGCTCCAAGTCTGGTACTGTCAACACTACCAACTTCGGTATCTCTAACGTCCGTGCCATTTCTGGTGTGTTGACATGGATGATATCTCCATCGAATCCACTATCTTTCATGCTCTTTTTAACTGCTTCGACCTCATGAGCATATCTGTTGATGATGTAGACTTTGGAAACCCCTAGTAGTTTGTACAGTGCATAAACTGCAGATCGACATGCACCGCCTGCTCCATAAACGAGTCCCGGTTTACCCTTGAGTTCTGCCGCCTCTCCTGGATAGTTCTGTAAAATTGACTCTGAAATTCCGACGGTATCCGTGTTGGTTCCGACTCGTCTGGCTTGTGAACCGTCCATGAGAGTGTAAATGGTGTTGATGGAGCCACAACCAGCTCCAATTGGGTCAAGATAGTCCACGTGCCTAACAGCTGTGACTTTATTGGGCATTGTAACAGCCGCACCGATCATTCCTTCATTATATGCCTCATTGATTTCCTGGAAATTGGAGGACTCGAAGATTTTGTACTCCCAAGGAATATTGAGTAAAGAGAAAAGAGTATTATGAAGATGGGGTGCTCTGGAATGTTGAATGTGTTCTCCAAACAAGTAAAATTTTTGCTTCTGATGCCTTAATTCTGCATAGTTGGGACTCTTCAGGCCAGTTAGATCAGTTTTTGGTGCCATTTTGAGCTGCAAGGGCATCGAGGGCCTCACACATGGGATTTTTTCTTGTCAGATCTCGCGCAGAATGCTCAAAAAGGAAATTCCCCCGAATCTCCAGGTTTTCGTCGATACGGAAATTCACTTGATCTACTCCGTCTACCACATATTCTCTCTAGAAAAGAAACAAGATGTGGAGACAATCTGCTTTTCGTGGCGTGATAGGCGCAAGAAGGTTCAATTCCACTCAGCTGCCGAGAAAGCTGTCTCAGTGGTCCGCCAGAATCCCACTGGTCACCGGTCTTGTCGCCGGTTCCTTATGCGGATTTTACTTTGCCATGAACCAGACAGTGACGAACCCACCAGAGTTCATATTCCCTCATTCTTCGAGAACTCACTTGGAGGACATTCCATCTCCTCACTATGGAAACAAATGGGACTTTGATCTTGCTTCCGAGCGCATCGCCAAGATACTTCCTGAAGATGCTATCTCCACATCTTCGGCAGACATCGAAGCGCACACTACCAACAACTACACTCTCCACGCTCCGGAAGAGCATCAAAGACCTAGACTTGTGGTCTACCCGACTACCACCGAGCAAGTCTCCGAGGTCCTCAAAATCGCACACGAATTTCGCATCCCTATTGTCCCCTTTGGTGGAGGCACATCGATTGAAGGTCAATACATCTCCACTCGCCGCGGTATAACCATGGATTTGAGCCGGATGGATAGGGTCATCTCGTACAACCGTGATGATCTCGATATCACAGTCGGTGCTGGTGTTGGCTGGGAGCATATCAATGAACTTGTTGGTCGCGATGGACTCATGTTTGGTCCAGACCCAGGTCCTGGTGCTTCGTGTGCCGGGATGGTGGCATGTTCGTGCTCAGGGACAAATGCATACAGATATGGTACTATGAAGGAGAATGTTGTGAACTTGACTGCAGTACTGGCAGATGGTACTATTATCAAGACTAAGAAGAGACCTAAGAAGAGCTCGAATGGTTACAATCTTACTGGACTGTTGATTGGATCTGAAGGGACCTTGGCCATTGTGACGGAAGCCACAGTAAAGTTACATGTCAAGCCTAAGTTTGAGACTGTGGCTGTTGTGCCTTTTGATTCCCTCTCAGATGCCACCAAAGCTGTTACTAAGCTGATCCAGGACGGTACACCACTCAACGCGGTTGAACTCTTGGATGAAAGAATGATGATGGCTATCAACTTTTCTGGACAGACTTCGAAGAAATGGGACGAGAAGCCTACTCTTTTCTTCAAATTGGGCTCCGGAAACCAGAAGATCCTTAATGAAATCATCAAAGACGTCAAGCAGACCACAAAGGACTTCAAGGCCCAAGGATTCCAGGTCGCCCGTAATAAGCAGGAGCAGGACGAGCTCTGGAGTGCACGCAAATCTATCTTTTGGTCCTCTATCGATTTTGGCCGTGCACAGATTTCGAAGGATGTCAAAATCTGGTCCACAGATGTCGCTGTCCCAATCTCGAACTTGTCCAAGGTGATCGAGGAAACCGTTGAGGACTGTGACAAATCGGGCCTTTACACTACTATTGTGGGCCATGTTGGCGATGGCAACTTCCACTGTCTGCTGATGTACGACGAGAAGGATGAAGAGAGAGCAATGGCACTGGCTGACCGTATGGTGTTGAGAAGCTTGGAGAATGAGGGTACGTGTTCTGGTGAACATGGCATTGGCAATTCCAAGAGACACCATCTGGAACTGGAACTGGGAAAGGATACCATTTCTGTGATGAGAAAGCTGAAAATGGCAATGGATCCGCTACTTATCCTGAATCCTGATAAGATCTTCAAGATTGATCCTAATGACAAGGCACACTAAACTATATAAATGAATATCATTGCATACATGAACACACTTCATTTCTTATGTAAAGACTACTGAGCAACATTGACAGATGTTGGCTCTTTGAGACCTACCTCCTCAGCCTCATCGCCGTCATGGAGGACACCCTCAGAGTCAAAGCGAACGTTCTCAACATTCTTGAACAGCTCGGCCTTCTCGTCCTCAGACAACTCGTTCTTCTTCTTGTTCTTGATCCAGTAGAGTGGATTGAGGTGTCTGAGCTGCAAGTTCTTGGTGAATGGCAAGTGCCCCTTCTTCTCTTCGTACAGCATGAGCAACACCACAATGATCAATACAAGCCAGTAGAGGTTGTAAGCCAACATGGAGCCAATGTAACCAGTGTTCTGCCAGCCCAACAGGGCATTGAAAATATCCCAACCATTATCCAATTCTGGGTTACAACAGTTGACGTGGTAAACGGCCTTGGTGATATCGTAAGAACCGTTTCCATCACCGGATTCAGCAGCATCACCACCGGTGGCCTTGTTGAAAGCATAGTTCTCAAAGTACCAAACACCTCTGGAGAACAGACCAGCAGCAATGAGATAAAGAATACAAGTGGACACAACCAGGAAAATCTGCATGGATGAGTAGGAGACACCGTAGTACAGGAGCATACCAACAGCGATACCACAGATCAAACCAACGACAACAGGCAGAGGGTAAGCAGAAGCTTTGGAACCAGAAGTGGTGACACCGGCACCAGCAACAAAGACAACAGCCTCCAAACCCTCACGGAGGACAGTGATGAAGGGCAAGATAAACATGGCGTACTTCTTAGCAAGATAACCTAGTTTGAATCTGTCAGCTCTTCTCTTTGGGACAGCAACGAGAGATCTGGCAATTTTAATTCTCCATTTGGCCTGCATTTTGTTGATTCTGAGCATGGCGATACCCATGATCGAAATCATAACTGTGGCAATCATACAGAAAACACCTTCCCAGACATCTTCAGCATTTCCAAAGATATCATTCTGGTAGCGGTAGTAAGCACCAATGAACCCACCACCGATTGCGAGACACACAACCAGTCCTGCGGCTGCACCGGCCCACACTTGGATGAGCAGCTTACGGTGGAGCTGCTTATCCTCTCTTCCAATCGACTGCTTGAGGAAGGAAAGCAGCACCGAGATGATGACAACTGCCTCCAAACACTCTCTAAACACGACGAAGAACACGGCAACGTTGAAGACTTTGTTACCCATTGTGACTATGTGCGCTTTTGAACGGCTCAATTCAACCCATAATCGGCACACAGCGATACCCTGGCCATTTATACCAGCACAAATGAGAAATGCAAGATGGAAGGGACTTCGCAAAGCCAGGGAACACGTCTGAGTCTATGGGTCTGATCCTAGGTATCTCAGTCCAGAGACATCTAGGACTAACATTTTTGGATGCTTATCTTGCAGATCAGTAGAGACTTGGGACAACAGGTCTCAGATTTGTGCCTGTGATAGATACATCTGGCCTTGGCTAATTTCCAGGTGGGTTCTTCTGGTCTTCTCCTAGAACGCAGGTGAATCACCAGCAACAATTCAACGACTTTTCGGATTGAGGATAGTTCTGTATTTAAGATGCACCAATCGTTGCACAACGTTTTCGAGCCCTATTAAGATTTCTTTCCACGGGACTAAGGAATTCAACAACTAGACCAAGAGAACTTAAGACGTCTGTGAATTGTGGCTGTTCGATTGAAAAACGCATTTCCAAGCATACATGCATGGCTTGGAGAGAGAAATAATATCCAATGGCCAATCACGAAGTCGGGTTCTGGCATTCTCAGAGCAAAGCTTGCGAAGTTTGGGGTGTCAGTCGTGCTGGCGAGGGTTCAGTTTAAGGTTATGAGACTGAGACTCATTTGCGTCTAGGTTTCTGTCTGATTCTATTTTCTTGGTGACCTCACAAAAGGACAAGCGAGGACATCCGCTTTTTACACCCTCTTTTTGCCTTCTTCTGTCAATGGCTCTGTTAGCTCTAATCAGTGTTGTAGTGTTCCTCTATTTTTTTTCCTGTAGCAGGTACTCATGTTTGATAAGCCTCAAATTACTCAACCATACACGTTTCGCCTGTTCCTAGGATAGACGGCGCAACACAATAGCTGTCTCTACTCCAGTCCTCTCTTGGCAAAGCGAGTCATTTTAGCCAGGTTGGGAATCTTTGACACATTTTCTTACAGACACCACGGCTTTGTATAGTTCATTAATGAAGTTCACGCAAACAAATCATAACTCAACCGAATATATTCATATGACACAGCCTTATATTTCTCCAACGTTCCCATTGCAGCTTCCTCGACCTCACCATCCTCAGTGGAAGCAAGACACTCTGCTTTTCTGAAGTCTTTCATCTCGTCTTCTTCCGACATCTACTTCTCACGATTACCTATGATCCAATACTAAAGAAGGTCTAAGTTTTCCCGGGGGCTCTTCATGAATGGCTTGTGACCGTTCGGCTCTTAATTCAGCATCATCAACAATACCACAATCACAGAAAACCAGTAAGGATTGTAAACAAGGATGGTTCCAATATATCCAGTATTCTGCCAGCCAAGGAGAACATTGAAAATATCCCAGCTATTGTCCAATTCTGGGTTTCAGCATTTTACGTAGAACACTGCCTTGGAAATGTTGTACAAACTATTCCTGCCGCTAGACTCTGAAGCGTCACCACCACTTGCGTTGGTGAGATTCTAGTTTTCGAAGTACCAAATACCCCTTGAACACAGCCCCGCAACGATGAGGTACAACATACATGTGGAGATGACAAAGAGCACCTGTATAGGGGAGTAAGAAATACCCGAATACAAAGCGACACCAACGAGAATGCCATTAATGAGAGCAGCAACCACCGGGAGCGGGTATGAGGAAGCTGATGATCCAACCATAGAGATACCATCACCTGCAACAAAGATTACTGCCTTAAGACATACTTTAAAAACCGTAATGAAAGGTAAGAGGAAGGATGCATATTTCTTTGAGAGGTAAGAAATTTTGAACTCCTCTCCCCTTTCTCTTCTGTTTCGCCAGCAAAGCTTGTGCAATCTTCACTCCACTTGGACCCCATCTTCTTCAGTCTCCACATAGCAATATACTCATAAACGAGACCATGACCGCAAGCGATGATACAAAAGACGCCCTCCCGCATATCCTCCATACTCACGAATGGATCTTTCCGAAAGTTGCAAGAAGCCCCGATGATTCCAGCGCCAACTATTAAACAGATGGTGAAACCAGTAAGTGCATCAAGCCAGACTTGTTTAGCAAGTCTTTTGAAAAGAGTGTCGTTTGATGACTCAACTGCTTGCTTTAGAAACGAGTACAGAAGGAACATAACGATCACAACTTCCAGGAATTATCTGAACACCACGGAGAACACAGCAGCACTGAAGCTTGCGCTTGTTATATTAGGGGCTGTCAATCTGTCGTACTTGATGTAGACAATTGGGCGGTTCAACAAGACCAGAAGCTAACTTGTTTGCAGAATCGGATGTGAATTGAGAATGAGTGTTGGATTTATATGATCTGATTATCAGCTTAAAGTTCATCCGCCGTTCCAATGGTTGGTTAGAGTGCGTTCATTGTGTATAACCTTCTAGTTAGAGAACCTGCTTCAGTTAGCGATCGAGACAAATCGCCAATATACAGAAATGTCCCGTAGACAAAAACTATAAATGTCCGGAGCAAAAATAAGACACAAGTCTCGCGAAGATGTCCTAGGACAGGATTTGTCGCGGACTCAAAAGTTGTCAAATACAGGGGATTCGTCTCCCAGGCCACGGAAACACGGTCAACAACCCACGGACTTTCATTCTACAGGTACGCAATTGATGGAAGAGATATCGTCAAGGATCAGATAAAGCATAGATTTGTCAAAACATACGAAGGAATGTCCTGGGTTGGTAGATGGCAGCAGCGTTAGCAAGTATAGCACCAAAGTTTACTTGAGCTTTAGTCGACTTCAGAGGCACTATAAAGAGCGGACTTTGGAAGCGGGGGTTTGAAAATAATTCATACGCACGTTCTAGCCAGCGGCGCTCAACCTCGCAATGGACCCGGCTGGTCGATTACAATATTCAAGCCCAACTAGGGATCATTTTGGAAGTTATGTACACCCGGTTAGGGGCCAATTTTGGATGCCATAACACTCTGCTGGACATACACTACTCACATACGGCTTTCTGTGTTAACTCCGATTTAGTCCGCCAAGGTGTGAATTAAGCTCGCTGAAGCGGTTCTGATTGGCTAGGGCGGTCTTCGGCGCTGCAATGTTGCCAGCTCAGGCTTGCAGACAGCGTCCAGCGCGGACTGGTTAGAAAGACTTAGATGTGATCGAGAAATGGACTGAGTTGTGGACTGAATTACGCCATAGGACAAAGGGGACTATGGGCTTATCCTCTTAAAATCCGGACTATATACTGGTTGGTGCGAGAGAGCACTGGACAAGCACGACATTCTTTTAATGCTGTACTAGGAAATTAAAAAATGAATCCTATAATTCATTCAGTAAACAACATGTTCGTGATTTCTGGTCTTATCAGTCTATAAGAATCCGAATTGCCAGCAATGCGGTTTTCATAGAACTTCATGAGTGATCGAAGAATATCCGGGACTTCATCATGTTCGGAGCTCTCAGAGATGATATCAAACAAATAAGTGATTGTTCTCACAAGTTGAAAGATGATATGTTCCTCTCTGATCAATTCTTCATAAGCAAACCATTCCAAGTCTCGCAGCGCTGATAGAACAACAGAGAGTTCATTGAGTGTGGAAGATCTTGCCTCATCCCGTGTTTTCTTCTTCTCAACCACCAAAGACATCAATTGATCAATGGAGGAAACGTATTCCATGCCCACCTGTTCAGCCTTCTGGTTGTATTCGATCTTCTTGGCTAGAGTCTTCTTTAGTCTCCTATTGAGCACCTCCATATGTTCCTTCTTCGATGTACACTCCCTATCTGGCTCATCTCCGTCATCATATTCACTCAAGAACTTAGTGAGCTTCTGTATAACAGCTGAGTATTCACCATTCGTATCGCCATTTATGGTATTGATCAGTTTATCCACACTTGATACGACTTTGCTCTTCAACATGGTGCCTTCAAGAGTCACGGAACGCAATTCCGAAATTACGAATTCAAGATGTTCGAGGTTCTCAGCCTGGGGTACGAAGTTCTCTGAAATAACCATCTTCAAGTCCGCTATTGTTATGCGTATTGTTTGAGTGTACCTGAAGCTGGACGTATGTATAATATTGGCGTATTTTTGCTGGGTGTGTCGCATGTTGCGCGCACCACTTCAGAAATGTAAACAAACAAACCTAACCACAATTTCCTCTAAACAACCCAAACAGGCGAAGGAAATGACTGAAGCTCAAACTGACCAAACTCTTCACAGACTCACCAACATCATTCAGGAGAAAGACTCCACAAGTCTTACAAACGCTCGCGATGAGACCATCCAGCAGATACATGCGTTGTACCCAAACGCGTCCTCCCAGACTGATCCCAATGCATTAGACGAGGTGATCAACGCCTACATGGACAGATTTGATCGCTTGAAGTTCCTGTTCTTAGAACAGGAATCGAAGGAGCAATTCATGCGATTGGTTTTGGAGCATAATACGAAATCTATCGATAAGGAGGCGATCCTGGCGGCTCTTGGTGAATCTAACGAGAAAAAGAAGGATCTCGAGGAGAAAAAGGATGCCATTGAGAAGTTGACTGCTGCTATAAGGAAGACTGTTGCTGAGAATGATGAGATATCTGCCTTTATTGATATCAGCGGTGAATCTGTGTTGGATAAAGTTAGCCTTCTTCGTGAAAAGGATGCCACAATGAATGAGTTGAACGAGGAAGTGGCTCACTCTCAGAAGAACGACGATTCGTTATCCGCTCTACAAAAGCAAATTGACAATGCAGAATACCCTGAGTTACAAAATATTCTGGCATCTGGCCTCAGTTCAGCGGATGATCTTAACGGGATAGTGGGATCTTTGAGTTCGTTGATCCACCAGAGAAACGAAAAGATCGCCTTATTGACAGAAGAAAGGGAAGAAATAAGGAACAAACTTACAGAGCACTCGGAAAGTGTGCAAAGTTTGGCTGTCAAAAGAAGACGTCTTGAGAAAGCACGTGTATCGTTTGAGCAGCTCGAGGCTGGTGACAATGATTCAGTGAAAGAGCAGAAGCAGAAAGTGCTTGAAAGTGAGCGTCTTGTTCTAATGTTGCTTGGTACCTGGAAAGAGTATTCGGCAGTTGAGAGGATCACGCTTGAACACGGCGTTGTGAATGTGATCTACAAGGACTTCCCAGAGAGGGAGATCAGGATCACAGTGGATAAAAATCTCAGTGTGGTTAGTGTGGCATTTGATGGTCTCGACGAGGTGCAAGCTCAGATTATGAAAGATGAAGCTAATCTCACCACATTACCACTACGTTCCATTGGGAAGAATATCTACTACAAGTTAACACACACAGATCAATGAGGTCATGGTATCATCAAGCAATTAATCATCGAATATGTAGCATATAATTCGTTAGTCACAACTCCAACTTATCACCGTTTAAAATGTCACTGATAATATGTCTCCTCGACTTCTCATCCATCGTCAAGGAGTTCTTTCTTCCCCATCCAGTGGGCTGCCTCTTCAAAAAGGCACCAACTGCACCGAGATAACCCTCGTGTCTGAGAAAGTAGGCCTTCTTGATTCCGTTGGACCAGAAGTTGATAGCGTATGATAGTGTGTGCATGGTCTGGGGGTGACCACGGATGTAAGATCCTCCGAAGTAGATGTGTTGCAAGTCGTGTACTTTGGCTTGGAGGTATGCGATTTGTCCAATGTTGTTGGAGATGGCGTAGAGCAGAGATCTGCTAATATCCGCCTGTTTGAAGGCAGCTTTGCGTTCAGCAGCATTGCGCCCGTGTTTCTTCTTAAATACTTTGCCAAACGACGAGGCAATTGTGCTGGCCTTAAGTCCAATTCTGTTGTAATCTGTGCCATAGATGTCTCCGACAAGCATGTCAACGTTTGCGTTATCACCTTCGGCAGCGTTGTCCAACATCTCGTCATAAGAGCTGGCATCTGTTAGAAGTGCCAGAAGCCCCCAAAGCGTTCCACCACCAAGAGAAGAGCCTCCGACTCTTTCAAAAGTGGAAGGACCAGTGACTTTGACCATCGAGACACCAGATCCAATATTCACCAGAAGATAAGGGTAAATGTCGGCACGAGCCTCGACAAACTCCATCGGGTTTGCCTCAGTGTATATGAAGACCTCATTGGGGATCTCTGTGATGAAGAAGTCCAGCCCTTCAATTAAACAATCCATTTCATCTTCCTTTGTGACCTCGACGTTAAGCTCGCTCTTGAGTCTGTCGTAGAACTTAACACTCCCACCACCAGTGGCCATCATGTGCACTTTCTTCTTGTAGAACTTGATGAGCTTAGCGATGAAGGCAATGAACTCATCCATTCGCTCGGTCTCTATTTTGTAGAAATTGAGTCTTCCACCACGCATCGGGTCAAGGGAGCTCACAGAGGAGGATTCATCCCCAGAGTCGTCTGACTGATAGTTGATCTTCTTTGAGATCTGTGGGCCCAGGTCTTCTTGTGAGTTTGCCACGCTCTTATTCGATGTGAAATAGACAATCTTGGCCAGGGACCCACCAATGTCCACTGCAATGTGGGAGATGTCGTGTGTCTGGAAAGGAAGTGCAATGTCGCTTGTCTCAGGAATGGATTCCTCGTCCTCGTACAAAACATCATCAACAATAAAAGCCCCTGTTACATTGATCTGGATAGATCCAGGGTTGTTGCCCATGTCCTCCAGTGACGGCGACATTGGTATGGAAGCGCTCATTGTGGTGCTGGTATAAATGAGGGGGTATGTCGATCGGGGAGAAATATGAGGGTATGAAGTACTGTTGGAGGTTGTTGGGAAGGAGGTGGGTGGGATGAGTGATTTGGCGAATATAATTTCGTCCTCAAACGGCAATTCGGAAGCGAAGGGAGTCGTTTAGCTGACAAATTTCTAACAGTAGATCCCCCATTAGCGATCGTTTGTTGGACTTTTTCATGGATGCCAACCGTTGGAGAAACCCCGTATTACCGTTTAGAGTAATTAGCCTTGCACTTCCGACCTTTTACGGGGACAAGGTGATGACCATCTCCTTCTTTCCAGAACCGAAAACTACCGCAGTTTCACCGACTGGCGATGGAGAAGTTTGATCTGCCACTCAACTTTGGCCAATTGGTCGAGGAGACTTACAGTACTGCGCTTGCCAGTGGAGACGTTGTCTTTTCGGAATCGTCACAGTACTATACCGAGGTGCATGACACACAATTCGTCGTCACCTTGGCTGAGAGTCTGGGAAAGAAGCCAACTTCTGAACAGGCTCCAGAAGAGGTGAAACGTCCAAAGGATTTCAACCCGTTCTTGAATCCTGAGGCACAGATGACAGTATTGGCGGACTTTGCTGGGGAGTACAACATCCTCCTTAACAAGTTCCCAATAACTTCAAACCATCTTCTGTTGACCACCAAGGAGTTCAAGTCGCAGAATTCCCCACTGTCCCCATTTGATCTCATTGCCTCCATGAAGATCATCACTTCCTTGGAAAAATCTTCCTCTAAGGGCGAAAAGTTCTTTGGATTCTACAACTGTGGAGAGAACTCTGGAGCTTCACAGCCTCACAAACACCTGCAATTTCTGAGATACCCAGACAACTTTACACCATTTCCATCCCAAATCGCAGCAGGCCAAGAGCCATTCATAGCCAATGCCAATGTTGAGCCACTCCAGAACAAGCAGCTGCCATTTGCACACTTCGTCCTTCCCCTCCCCAGATCTGAAAAGGACTTGTATGATGAAGACTATATGGCTCTTGCGTTCTCTTCTCTCCTCCAAAGAGTTTTGACTATTCTCAGAGACTCAGAGAAGCCAGTTGCGTACAATGTGGTCTTTACTAGAAAGTGGCTGATGCTTGTGCCTAGGTCGGAGCCATACTACAAGGGCAAACTCGGTATCAACTCCGCTGGATTCACTGGCCTTATATTGGCCAAAAACCAGGAACTTAAAGATATGATCCTAGAGGATGGGCCTATTGAGATCTTGAAGGCAGTTGGGTTCCCAAGTACCGCTGGTGAAAGAACAGACGAATATCATTACTAGATGTGAATGAAAGACATTGTCGATTTCAGAACTTTATAGACCAACTCTGAGTCATTTTCACACCAGGGTTCTTGATAATGTAGTGACTTTCGTTGTTGTCAATGGCAGCAGTCCAAGAATCGTCACCCTGAGAAACAGTAACGGACTGGCCCAGTTCCGTACCAACAATAATCACCCTCTCCAATTTGTTAGAAGTTTGCATTAAACCACCAGCAATCTCACTAGTCAGCTCACCATTCTTCAACTCGATGTTCAAGTATGCATATTCACCGTTCTCGTAGTTATAAGTTTCACCATCATCAATGTACAATGTGCCCTTTGCGTTACCATCTTGGCCCACTGCAACGACAAGAGTGTAGGGATCGTATTTCATCAACTTGGAAGAACGTCTGTATCTGTCCTTTCTTGGAGTTATGGAACCACCTCTAATGAACACAGCAGACTCGTTCAATGCGGTCTGGACTGTATGCTCGCCCTTTCCTTGAATGATAGAGTAGTCGAAGTAGTTGTAGTACATCTCCTCATCTGGTAAGAGCACTGAAACAGAGTTAGCTTTCTCCTCGACGACAGGCTTGACCAAGATCTCACCAATGAAGAACTCATCCTCGACATCAAAGAGAGACTCGTCTTCAGGGAACTTGTAGAACAACGGAGTCATCACTGGCACGCCACTAACACTTGACTCATAGAACATGGTGTACCACAATGGCAACAATGCGTAACGCGTCTTGACTGCCTCTCTCATGTACCCGGTATATGGTTCACCAGCAATCCATGGCTCTCTTCTTCTTGCATCAATGTGTGCATGCGCCCTAAAGAACGGATACCAAATACCAGCCTGGTACCATCTCACCAACAGCTCCTTCGTAGGGTTTCCGAAGAAGCCACCGACATCAGCACCAGAGAATGGCATACCGGCAATGTTCTGTGTGAGGAGCATTGGGGTCGCGATCTTCAAGTATTCCCACTTTGACATGTTGTCACCCGTCCACATTGCTGTAGATCTCTGCGACCCGGCGAAGTATGATCTTGTGAGCACAAATGGACGTTTGTTGACGTAACGGGCCTTCATACCCTCATACGTGGCTTGGTGGTGAGTGAGACCGTATATGTTGTGGTCGTCCCTGATCTCAATGTTACCATGAGTGATGGCATCCTTTGGAGAAGAAGTTTCCGGGCCGTTGAACACAGACGGCTCGTTCATGTCGTTCCAGATATGTAAGTTTGTAACATCACCAGAGAACTTGGTTCCATTTGCAAAGAGTGTCTTCCAGTACTCAACTGCCTCTGGGTTAAAGGTATCGATCCACATCGATTCGCCAGGCCAGCAGTGTCCCTTGTATGGTTCACCATCCTTGTTCAGTACAGCCAAATTCTTGGACTGGAGAGCATCTGAAACCTCGTATCCGGTCTTGATGTGCGGGTCGATGATAGTGACGAGGTTACGGCCAGTTGTGGCTAGATACTTCATCATGTTCACGGGGTCTGGGAAAAGCTCCTTCTTCCAGGTGAAGTACTTTTTCTGGTCAGTGTATTCGATGTCCAACCAGATAGTGTCGTATGGGATTCCATGTTTATCCATGTTTCTGTGAACCTCAACGACATCATCAGCATCGTTGTAGTTCCATCTGCACTGGTGGTATCCCAATGAGAAGATGTTAGGCATGGCAGTAGTACCTGTCAACGCGGCGTAGTTCTTTGTGATCTTCTCGGGGGTCTCGGCAATGAGGATCACAAGGTCAATGATTCCACTCTCGGACATCCAGTGTGTTTTTGTGCTTGAATCCTTCTTGATATCCACATATGTATCAGCACCGTTGACCCAGAAAATACCAGCAGACATACCACGCTTATGACCCACCATGAATGGGATTGCACCATACATTGGCATTTTGGAGTTGGTTTCATACTCAAATATGTCCACGTTGAAGAGACGGTATGGTTCAGAGTCCGATGTATCCTTCAATGAAAGAGAGTCTGCATGTTCTGGAATACCATAGACGTGAGTGAATCCCTCGAATGTGATATCCATGGCAACAGATTCTGGTCCGAATGGCATTGTGTCGCCCTTCGAGTCTTTAAAGTCATCTTTGAAAGCGTTGTATGAAGACTCCTGTGGGAGAAGATTGTACTCATTCTCGTCTTCAGTTCTGAAGTGTTCGATATTCATTAGTTGTCTGTCATTGAGCACCATCTGAGTCTCGCCGTTGCACTTGACATCGATCTTGAACTCATCCATCGAGATCTCGGCAGTGTATTGCTCAGTTTCACCATAAATTATCACCAGTTTGTCATCCTCACGAGTGATTTTGACGTTCCCATTAACAGATGGTTCTTTTTCAAAAGCCCAATCAGAAGCACCGGTGTATCTCTCTTTTTGCAGCAACTGGTTATCCCATACGATCTGTGAGCGGTCCTCGTCGATTCTGATCCTAATGCTGTCGTTCTCCAAAACTTGGAACATCAATGGAAGCGAAACAGTATGAGTGGCATTGACACTCTTGATGACATTACCAGATATGACGCCATCGTCAATTGACACTGACTGGAGAGAGTAGTACGACTGAGGTGATTTGCTCATCTCCGCACCGTAGTGACGGTTTCTGTTGCAGAACCCGGACTGGCCGCATGTTTTGAAGAGCTCTGACTTCACAGCGGATACAGGCTCCAGTAACGCCACTGCCAGTGAGAGAAGCGCCAAGGGATTCATTTTAGCGTTGAATCGGAGAGGTTGGGGTGTGAATTTCGGTGTGTTGTTCTTTTCAACAGGTTCGCGGGGTGCTACAGATTAGTACTCAGATTCTTGTATTCTCACTTCTTCTTACCGAAGAAAGAGGCAATTGAAGATTGCTGCTTCGCTCCTGTCTTTTGCTTCTTCTTTTCTGGCTCTTTCGAAGTGAATGACGATGAAATTGGTGGCGTAGGTCTCTTTGGAGCTGGTTTTGGTTTTGGTTTACTACTAGCTTTTGTGACGATGAATCCGTCCTCATCAACATATGTTGTAGTCTCTTCCGGTTTCTCTTCCAGCTTTCTCTGTGCTTCCACCTTAGTCTTATCTTCCTTTCTCTTCTGCTCTCTTGCATTCTTCTTGGCTTCCATCTCTTTGCTTGCATCCCATTCGTCAATTTGACTGGCTCTTCTCTCTTCCGACTCCTCAATCCAATCGTCGTATGTCTGGCCGAAGATCTTGTCCAGAGCATCAGCGTCCATCTCTTCATTTGCTTCTTCTTCAGTGATTTTTCCCTCAGAGATCATTTTGTTCAATGCAGCCCTCTTCTTAGCCTCAGAGGGGACTTTCTTGGGACTCACGAGCATCATAGTGGCAGTGCGGATGATTTGGTGTCCATCGCTCGATGAAGAGTCCACGTTGATCACATCATCCTTCTCATCATCGTCATCATCATCATCAAACATGGACATCAGTTCCTTTGAGAATTTCTCCTTTTCATTTGTTTGTGGCTTGGCCAGTGACTTGTTCTCTGTCTTCATGTCTGGTTCTGTCTTAGTTCTTCTAGTGTCCTCCATCTTCTCTTCGTTTGGCGCATCTGTAGAAGCACGTTCAACTGGCTCCTTCTTCTTTGCCTTCATCATGGATGATATAATGCCACTTTGCTTTGGCTTTGGCTGTGTTGATGAAGCTGGAGTTGGAGTAGTAGAGGCCGCACGTGAAGCAGCAACTACAGTCTGAGCCGGGAGAGCTGCCGTTTCACTCTTCACAAACCTTGGGCCCTTGGTCACTCCCCACGTCTCCAAGCTGCTTTCAGTAATAGTAAACTTCCCGACCTCGCCCTGAACAATTTGAGCAATCTCATCTGGAGTGATATTGCTGGAGCTCAAGGAATAGACCTGAATAGAGTGAATATGTGCGAACAATGACTGGTCATCAAGGTCACCAGTTAATTTCGCTGTGATCTGTTTCTCTGAGTCACGCGGTTGTCCGATTATCAGATAAGTCGGCTGGAGAGTATCCTTGTGTTTAATGTAGAAGGAGTATAGCAGCTTCTTTGCATCCGAAACATGGATATCCAGCGACCGCGAAAGAAGCTTATATGTGCATGGAGCGTTCTTCTTGAAGAGCTGATTGGTTAGAAAGTCCGCTGATTGGTCGATGAGAGACATTGGTGGTGCTGGTGATCTGTGGGAGTATGAGAAGAGACGCGTAATTTCAAGACGCGGAAGGTTACTTGGGCCGCGTAAGAGCTTCGAGAGGAGCCTTTCGATCTACAGAGCAGAAAGATGATAAATATATATATATATATCGATTCTCCACATAGACACGAAAATCACGCTTGATCTACCTTTTCATCACAATAAAACGACTATAATTTGTAATCACATCTCTGATAGTATAATATCAATACACATCTGTGGTGTCCGGGTGTATCTCCGTCCAGACTTTCTGAAAAAAAAAATTTCAACACACTGGAGCAGACAAGAGACAAAGACCACCAAAAAAGCCTACAAATATGTCCGACTTGACTGCCCAGGATGTTGCCGTTGCGCGCAAGTTCGACCTCACAGGGAAGATCATCCCGTTCTTGGACCGCCACTTGGCTTATCCGATCCTGGAGTCCCTCAGAGAGATCTATGACGACAAGGACATCACACAGGCCACCTACGACCTCTTCAAGGAGACCAACATGACGGAGTTCTTGAAGGAGCAGTGGACTGCTCTGGAGGGAAACACGTCATTCCCTGCTGAGATTGCCGAGAAGGAGGCGGCTGTCGAAAAGGAGTTCAAGGTTCTGAACGAGAAGGCCAACAAGACACTCTCTGTGCTCAACAAGGTCCAGGAGAGTTTGAAGCAAGACAAGCTGCTTAACCAGGAGTACCTGCATAAGACACATGGCATCACTGAGGAGGATATTGACACGCTTTACGAATTCGGGCAGTTCCAATACAACCGTGGTGACTACTCGATGGCCTCGGATCTCTTGAGTAACTTCAGAGCTCTTTCCACCAACAATGAGAAAGTCATGAATGCCACTTGGGGTAAGTTTGCGTGCGAGATTATCAGAACAGAGTGGGACAGTGCTCTCAAGGAGCTTAGCAAGCTCAGAGAGATTATCGACTCCAGATCGTTTGCAGAGCCACTGACCCAGCTCCACCACAGAACATGGATCATTCACTGGTCGCTCTTCCCCTTCTTCAACATCGAGAACGGTCTCGAATCCCTGATGGACCTCTTCTTCTCCACCTCATACCTCTCGACGGTGCAGGCTGCCTGCCCTTGGATCCTGAGATACCTCGTTGCGGCAGTTGTGTGTTCTGAGAGCACCAGCAAGACCAACCTAGCCAACCCTGTGTTCCAAAAGAGATTAAAAGACCTCGTGAGAGTCGTTGGGCAAGAGCAGTACGAATACAACGACCCGCTCACCTCCTTCATCGCATCCCTCTACATTGACTTTGACTTTGCCCAGGCCAATGCCCAGCTTATCGAGGCATCTGCAGTGCTCAAGTCCGACTTCTTCCTCCAGAATATTGCTGACGTGTTCGTGGACAACTCCCGCCATCTGATCTCGGAGGTTTACTGCCGCGTTCATCAGAAGATCAGTCTCGAAGACTTCTCCAAGTCTCTTAACATCTCAAAGGAGGCTGGCGAGAAGTGGATTGCTGATCTGATCAAGGAGACCAAGATGGATGCTAAGATTGACGAGAGCGAAGGAACGGTGCTGCTCAACCACCCACACAACTCTGTCTACCAGCAGGTGATTGAGAAGACGAAGGGCCTCTCTTTCAAGGCCAACCAGATCCTCGCCTCGGCATTGCAGAAATGAAAATGATTAGTGTCTTTTGGCTACTCGTAGTTCATATACATGAGTTCCTTAGATATATATACAGGTCACTTGGAGGGGCGTGGGACTATCTGAATGT
This sequence comes from Petasospora hungchunana, assembly GCA_030563225.1. NCBI lineage: Eukaryota > Fungi > Ascomycota > Saccharomycetes > Phaffomycetales > Wickerhamomycetaceae > Petasospora > Petasospora hungchunana. Next base: position 795,611 of record JAKUBL010000001.1, on the reverse strand, counting down.
TCTGCTTCAGCTTTGGCTCCGTTGGGGCCAGGAGTCTCTGTGAAGGCAAGTTCTCGCTCAAAGACTCCTTGTTTTTGTAGAAAGTGGTCTTCATTCTTTCCACCAGCTCCTCAAATTGCTCCTTACCGTTGGTTCTGTACTTGATGAGCTTCTCGACATTGTGCTTCGTCAATGGGTCAACTTCAAGCCCCTGCTGTTCGAGTCTCGCCACGATACGCGCAGTCATCCACATCTTCATTTCTCTGGTGCCATCCACAAGCTCCAAGATACTCTGTGGGGCGTTATCACTGAGCCTAGGCTCGAGACGTAGCACTCTAGTGAACCCGCCTTCTCTTCCCGCGTATCTCTCCTTCAACTCTCCAAACAGCTTTGGAAGCGTCTCCTTGTGCTTGAATATGTCCGAAGAGGCGAGACTCCGGGCTCTCTCAATATCGGCTTTCTTCGTCAGGGAGATGAGATGGTCAGCGAGTCTCTGTGCTTCCTTAGCCTTCGCGTGTGTGGTAGTGATGGACTCGTGTTCGAAAAGAGCCGTCACGAGGTTTCTCAACAGAGCCCGTCTGTGCTGGGCATCTCTAGAAAGCTGTCTAGGTGCAACCATCTTCAAATGTGTTCGAGAGGAGTGCTGAAAGGGCCAACCTTGATGAGTTTTAGAAGTTGATGTTGGGCATTTTCAAGGAATGGTGAAAAATCATCAACATCCGGACACCACGTTCATCCGATTTGATGAACTTTGGGGGGGTCTTTGAAAACAGCGGTCGGTAGTCTTATTTGAGATCACCTAACAAAAAGACAAAGGATGGGCGGAAGACTTCACGGTTTCCTAGGTGGTGTTCTACTCACGACCTCACTCGCATATTACACGTCACAGGAGTTCAAGCGCAACCAGCAGTTCGTCTCCACGACACTGCGAGAAGCTGAGGCCATTATTGACAACCGTGGAACGACAAAGCAGCCAATTCCACGCACACTGGAGTTCGAGCACAGACCTTCGATGAAGCAAACGATCGCTGATATCTGGGACGACCAAATCTTGAAGGGTGTACAGTGTGTCTATGGCTTCAACATGGAGAAGCAGATTGCGTGTGCCGTTGAGGGTATCGAGGGCATGATCACGAAGATTTCAAAGTAAACAGTTAAACAAATTCATTCAGTCTTCTTCTTGAAGTAGTTTCTGATGTCTCGGTCTGTCATCCACATGTAAATAGGCGCAATGATGCTCAACAGCAGTGCCAGCACGACCTGGACAAGGCCCATGACACGCGGACCCATCCCGAGCATCCCACAACTCAGAACCCAACCAATTGTATCCGTGTAGACACTTTGATAACCATGGTCGAGCCACCACAGAATGATATCGGCACACTTCTCAACAGAAATGGCAGCAGAGGGGCCCTCAATCTCCTTAGTGATAGCAGGTTTTGTCTTCTCTTCTTCGGTAAACCCTTCAGACTGGAAGTTCCCAGGGTAGACACACTCTACACTGATGTTATAGGCCAATGCCTCGTGTCTCACTATATCGGAAAGAGCCCTGATTGCAGCCTTGGAAGGGGCATACTGCGCATAGCCGATAAAGGGGAACACAGCGAGAACAGAGGAGCAAAACACAATGTGGCGGCCCTTCTCCGTGGACTTTGACATGGCCTTGAGAGCAGCATGGGCGAAGTAGAGGGCAGTGGAGTAGTTGACGTCGACTCCTTGCTTCAGTTCGTCACCAGTGAGATCCGTGAACAGCTTTGGGATTGAGGAGCCAGCGCACAAAAACACAATTTGTGGAACAGTTGGCAGTTTGGCGATACAATCAACACATTTCTCATATGAAGAAACATCAGCTGCAATGTAATCCACATTCTGCGACTCCTTACAAAGGGACTCGATGGAGCTTACAACCTGCTTTAACTTGGACTCGGTACGTGCAATCAGGGTGACCGAAGCAGCACCTCTAACAATGAGCTGTTTGCCCATTTCAGCACCGAGGCCTTGTGAGCCTCCTGTGATAACCACAGTTTTTCCAGTAACGTCAAATTGGCCACCAAACATTTTTTTGGTGTTGTTGATGTTGAGCCAAGTCTTTCTCGCGATCTTTCTTGAACTACTCCACCAACCACCGGCCACAATGCTCAGCTACGACGGCCTACCGATTGACAAAGACCAATGCTTCTACTGTTTCCGTACTCTGTTTGACTCTGAAGGTTTGCTGGTGTCTCCTTTTGCACACAAGGCATTCTGTGACGCCCATTTGCCACTCCATCTTGCCACTCATGACGACCGAACCCTTCTTCGCCTCCAAAAGATCAAAAAGCATAACGTTGAACCTCCGGAGAAGATGATCAAGCTGGAGATCAAGGACGAGACTGAGTCAGACCTATATTATGTCAAACCCCAGTTGTGCGTCGTCGTCAATGAACAGCTGACATACCCGGACCCCTCACCTCAGGAACAGGCTGCCATCACCAACATAATTAATTCCGACTCATCCGCGCGCAGGGAAGAGATGAAGGCCTGGACGCAGGAGTACACGCCTTGTGAGCACACTATAGAGTTCCAGCAGACGCCATTGGCTACTGTGCAGCTGGAACACTGTGCAGACTGTGAATTGGACCAAAACTTGTGGATCTGTCTCACTTGTGGTCGCTTAGGGTGTGGGAGAGCCCAGTTCGGTGGTGTCCCTGGTAACACACACGCTATGGAACACTATAAAACTGCAGGTCATCCAATTGCGGTCAAGCTGGGATCGTTGAGTAAGGAAGTAATGGATGTGTACTGCTACCAGTGTGACGAAGAAATCACAATGCCCAACACCGCTGTATTGCTCAAGACGTTTGGTATTGATTTGGATACATTCACCAAAACTGAAAAGAGTCTGGTGGAGATGCAATTGGACCAGAACTTGAAATGGGAATTCAATATGTTAAACGATCAAGGTGAAACCCTCCCCAGCGTCACTGGTCCGGAGCTCACTGGAATGAAGAATTTGGGTAATTCATGTTACCTGTCTTCTGTGATGCAGTCGTTGTTTTCTCTTCCAACCTATCAAAACTTTGGCAATGTGGACTTTTCTGAATTTGCAGATGAGCAAAACGGTTTGAAGTTCCAGATGGTCAAACTCGCAAAGGGTCTAATGTCTGGTGAGTTTTCGAAGTTGGACAAGGACGGCTACCAGGCTGGTATTTCTCCAGTGACTTTCAAAAATTTTGTCGGTGCCAATCATGAAGAGTTCAGCTCTATGAGACAACAGGACGCATTTGAGTTCTGGAACTACATCGTGGATAAAATCGACGCCGTAGATCCAAATCTCAACGACATCTTCAGATTTGTCACTGCCGAGAAGTTCAAGATTGATGGGGCTAGAGAAGTCAAGGTCAAGAGACAAGTGACGGAAAACATGACATTGCAAGCCACCATTGAACTCGATCACGTTGATGAAGATGGTAAAAAGCACTATAAGCGTCAGGACTTTATCGATTCGTTGATCCAATTCCTCGCACCAGAGGAAGTGGATTGGGAAGGTCGTGTCAAGGCTCAAAAATCCACCCACATGATGACATATCCAAAGTATCTCGTCACTGCTATCCAGAGAATTCAGCTCGAGAATTGGATACCGATCAAGACAGATGTTCCATTGACGATCCCAGACTCCTTCAACATTGCGGATTTCCAACCCCCGGAGATCTTAGAAGATGGTGAGCTCGAGAAGGAAGATGATAGTGCGGACTTTGAGCCAAATCAGAACGTAATGAATCAGCTGTTACAAATGGGATTCCCGGAGTTGAGAGCAAAGAAGGCACTTTTCACTACGGGTAACCAGTCTATGGACGTTGCTATGAATTGGTTGTTTGAACACATGGATGACCCAACTATTGATGATCCAGTAGACTTCAGTATCAAGAAGTCAACAAACCCAGTGGACGAGTCACAGATCTCTTCTCTCCAGGACATGGGCTTCTCTTACACTCTTGCTAAGAAGGCACTCATCCTCAATAAGAACGATGCCAACGCTGCTGTTGAATGGTTGTTCACCCACCCAGATGACGATGGAGTCATTCCTTCTGAGCCACCATCTTCCGAGTCAAAGATGGAGTCATTGTTGAAGGAAAATGAATCCGGGGAGTACACTCTCAAAGCAGTTGTATGTCACAAGGGGACACAAGTCACGTCGGGCCACTACGTCGCCTTCATCAAGAAGAATTCTCGCTGGGTTCTGTTTAACGACGAGAAGGTTGTCGATGTCACAGGCGATTCAAACAGCTGGGGAGAAGTGGAACGCAATGGCTACGTCTATGTGTGGGAGAGACAATGAACTCCGTGTGTAACCGCACTAAGCCGACTTTTACCGCTGATTGCCGATGGATCTCTTGGGTTTTCCTTTTTTTCGGGTATTACACAATTATCACTAGCTATTGTTCTAACCACACGTAAATTTGAGCCAATTAACGAGTAATTTCAGTCATTTTTGACACAGATCGCCCCAAAACAAAGAACCGTCCAATGATATTTTTTCGCAGTAATCACACATAATTTGGGCGGTGCAACATGCTATGACACATAAGATCCGAAACAGAGAAAAAATTATAGGAGATTTCTTCAACCACCAACACAATGACCGAGCAAAAGATGTTCATCCATAACGAAAATACAGGCGACCGCACGAGGCTTGAGGACTGGAGAATTAGGGGCTATGACCCTCTCGTCGCTCCAAACATGCTGCAACACGAGTACCCGCTTGCCGAGATCAACAAGCAGATTATCCTCGAGGGAAGAAACTCCGCTGTGGAAATTCTAGACGCAAAGGATGACAGGCTCATCATCGTCGTTGGGCCCTGCTCCCTTCACGACCCAAAGGCTGCACTTGACTACTGCGACAAGCTTGCTGCGCTTTCCAAGGAGCTCCAGGACGACCTCTTGATCATCATGAGGGCATACCTCGAGAAGCCAAGAACCACAGTGGGCTGGAAAGGTCTGATTAACGACCCGGACATTGACAACACCTTCAACATCAACAAGGGTCTCAGAATCTCGAGGGAATTGTTCGTCAAGCTCACCTCTAAGCTTCCAATCGCCGGGGAGATGCTCGACACCATTTCTCCCCAGTTCCTCTCGGACTTGTTCTCCCTAGGTGCAATTGGCGCCAGAACCACTGAATCTCAGCTCCACAGAGAGCTCGCCTCTGGGCTCTCTTTCCCAGTCGGCTTCAAGAACGGTACAGATGGCTCCCTCACCGTTGCTATCGACGCCATGAGAGCCGCCTCTCACTCACATCACTTCCTTAGCGTCACAAAGCCAGGTATTGTCGCCATTGTCGGGACTGAAGGTAATGAGGACACATTCGTCATTCTCAGAGGTGGTAAGTCGGGTACGAACTTTGACGAGGATAGCGTCAAGAAGGCGCAGGAGCAGCTGATTCAGAAGGGAGTCACCAAGAAGCCTAGAATCATGGTCGACTGTTCCCACGGTAACTCCAACAAGGACCACAGAAACCAGCCAAAAGTGGCTAAGGTTGTTGCGGACCAGATCAGAAATGGGTCGGAGTCCATTTGCGGTTTGATGATCGAAAGCAATCTCGTGGCTGGAAGACAGGACGTTCCAGAGACTGGTAAGCAGGATCTTATCTACGGATGCTCCATCACTGATGCTTGCATCGATATGGATGATACTGCCTCGACCCTTAGGGATCTCGCGGCTGCTGTCAGAGAGAGAAGAGCTTTGAAGAAGTAATGCTCTCTGGAGAAAAAGGCCTCAGCCCACTACAAATTATTTTCTTAGTTATTTATGTATTCTGCTTCGAGCTCTGACGCTATGTATATTGAAGCTATAATTTTCTTTGTCCCAAGTGCATGAGGTAGACCTTTAGCTGTCTCTACAGATCCTAAACTCAAGCCTAAAAATTCAGCTAACTATGTAGATAAAGCTAAATTAATCATCAGAGCATAAACCTAATGTAAACACCAGTCGAAGTAGAGACAATAATGCAGTCCAGCACTCGATTCGTTCAACATCTGGAGATCAGTAATTCTTCTCTAAACCCTCGAGCTTCCTCAACAACTCCTCGTTCTCCCCTCTCAACCTCTCAACAGCTTGCTTGTTAGAGTCTGACTCCATCTTTAGGAGATTTATCTCCATTTCCATTTGCTTCACCTTGCCAAAGCTCAGTTGCTTCAATAGCTCTTCGTTTTCCTTCTTAAGATTCTCTAACTTGATCAAGATCTTGTGACTGATCTCCAGCTCGTCGTACCTTCCATGGTTGGTGACACTGTTCGTGGGGTTCAACGTAATGGCCGTTACAAGCGTCTCCAATCTTAGCTTGGTGTTATCTAACTCCTCTTGGACTTTCTGGTGTTTCAAACTCAGCTCAACGAACACCTCGTTCAAGGAAGATGACACCTGCTTGGGAACTCCATTCCCAGAGCTACCCATTGACAAACTCACATTCAGTCTCTGAATCTCAGACTCCAACGAGTCAACCTGAGACTCTTTTATCTTCAACTGAATCTTTAGCTTGTCCAACTGTGCCTCTGAATTGCCGCTACTCATCATGTATGACCCAGCCGTAGTGAGCGGGGTAAACGACTGGTTGTTATGACTCTGTGGCTTACGCCAGAACTGATTCGAATAGTTCTGCTGTGATGATCCCGGATTTGGCTGGTTAGAGTAAACCAAGTTTGACGAAGAAGGCGCTGTGGACATGTCCATTGGGTATGAGTCGTTCTGCATCTGGTAGTTGTAGTTCATCGCGTTACCCCTGAGTGTGTGATGAGTGATGCTGTTTTGCAAGGGATATCAAATGTTCGTAAGCTGCTAGGTAACACCCTGATGTAATAGTACAAGTGACCTGTCTCATGCGTCCAGGATCTTTAAAACAATTGGTTTGGTAACCACACAGTCCGATCACCATGCCGACGAGGGTGTGTAACACTTCTGAAACAACACATCACAACTCCTCTATATGGCTTCGAAATTGAGATTTTACCACTTTTTAGGAGAATTCAAGTGGTAAATTATCCAAATTTCGCAAAACAAAAATCCAGAGGAGTGTGGGAGGCCAGAAATCGCCAAAATAGGGAAATAAATCATCTAGGATGTTGAAAAAAAATACTCCGCGACGGGGAATCGAACCCCGGTCTACCGCGCGACAAGCGGTAATTCTAGCCACTAAACTATCACGGATTTCTTCGAACTCAAATTTTTTGTTCTTCTTCCCACGGTAGAAGACACTCTTAGAGCTGAGAGTAAAAATAGGCTTTAAAGCCTTTCAAAGGCACACAATGGTATCAATGTTTTCTCAGATGATATTTCGACTATGAGATTCTCTTTTGTCCAAAAAATGCCGAATATTAAACACCTCTGAATATCTAGACGGATGTGCCCAATGGATAGCTTTGTCTGCACTCCCCAGAAACTCTGAGAATTTAATGTGGCCCGCGACAACGATCTTATTTATAATCTCATTCCATCTCAATCAACGGATTGCTAACCTCAACATTTGGCTAGAAATCCAATCCCATTTTCTTTTCTCTTCGATTGAACCATCAAGAAATTGGGCCTTTACCCACTTTTATGACCATCAAAAGAGCTGCGACCAAAATCATGTCCTACCAAATCCCTCAAACAATGAAGGCGTTTCGTCTCCACGGAACCAGTGAGAACTACGATGCCATCAGTTACGATGATGTTGCTCTCCCAACTATTGCCGATGACGAAATTTTGATCAAGAATCAGTATGCTGGTGTTAACTTCATCGAGAAGTACTTCAGAACTGGTCTCTATCCATCTGAGAAACCATACACTCTTGGGAGAGAAGCCTCCGGTGTTGTTGTTCAGACTGGTAAAGATGTTAGTAAATACTCTGTGGGTGACAAGATTGCGTATGGCTCAACTGCTACTTTTGCTCAGTATACCAAACTTAATGCAGAAACCGGTAAGGGCTACATTCTACCAAAGGACACGTCTGATGAGAAGATGCAGACTTACGGTGCCATTTACGTTCAGGGCTTCACCGCTCTGACCTTTATCACCGAAGCCTACAACGTCCAGCAGGGTGACTACATTCTTGTTCACGCTGCCGCTGGTGGTGTTGGTCTGGTCCTTTGTCAGCTTTTGAAGATGAGAGGTGCCCATGTCATTGGTACTGCTTCCACACCAGAGAAGCGGGAGCTGGCCAAGAAGGCTGGTGCTGAGTACATGCTTTGCTCCATTAACGATGACATTGCAGCTAAGGTTATGGAGATCACTGGTGGGAATGGTGTCCAGGCCTCCTTCGACGGTGTTGGAAAGGACACCTTTGAGGCTTCTTTCAACTCTGTCGCCAGAAAGGGTACTATCATCTCCTTCGGTAATGCCTCTGGTGCTGTTCCTGCACTGGTCCTCACCAGACTTAGTCCTAAGAACATCAAGGTCTTGAGACCACAGGTGTTCGGTTACTTGACTACACAGGAAGAGTGGGACTTCTATTCTAAGCAACTGCAGGATCTTGTCGACAGCGGTAAGCTTAAGCTGGACATCACGAAGATTTATGATCTGGCTGACTATAAGCAAGCAGCTTCCGACCTTGAAAGCAGAAAGACCACTGGTAAGCTCTTGTTGAGAATTCCTCAATAAGTATGCCTTGGATTCGCAGTGTGCTTCTTGATTGATGGTAGATGTAGATCTCAAAGGATGAAAGCACTGCAGCGTGTGATTTAACTCTTTAGGCCAAAAATTACCAAGCTCAAGAACTAATATAACAACAGGTTACTCCCAAGCACCGGCATTTTGTAGGCATGATCGATCCCTAAAATTGATAATGGTGCTGTTAGGGTAGTGCTTGCTAATGCCGCAGTCTTATGTGAGCACTTGACATGTTTAGTGCAATGTAGCGTAACAAAGCTTGAGTTAAGTATAGAAACATTTCTAAACTTGGGTCGGAACCTGGTCAATATACCAGTCGTAGAGTTGTGCCCTAGTTGGTAGTAACACGCTTCTAGACTCATCATCATACGCTAGTGTTTGACAGGTACTTGATAATATTGCAAGTGAACATGATTACCAGGCAATAAGAAGGAGGTCATTAAGGGTCTTGTAAGAAGAAAAGCCGTTGCAACTTGATGTTGAATTTCTAAGTTTTTGGTGCATCCATACTGAATCTTTTCTTGAATGTCTTTCAAACCTCCACAAAAGTGCTTGTTACACAAAACCCAGGTCGCGGAATATTGAGCGAAAATGTTCACGAGATCCCCCACAGCAACCACCCACACGCCACTTTGCAAGCACAGTCACCGCTCTTTCAAGCTGAGACTTTCAGATTTTTTTGATCTCAAACAGCCAGAGTAACCTTGTCACTTACCGATTGACTAGTCGTTACCCTTTATTTCACGCCCAATTGTATCAGATCTTCCTCTCAGGACCCTCCCTTTCGCCACCCACCGCAGGAAACAATGTCCGCCACTACCACCACCGAGCCAATTGAGACTACCGCTGTTGCTGAGGAGTCTCCAGTGTTCCAACCAAAGCTCTTTGTTGGTAACCTCCCGTTCCAATACACACAAGAGGAATTTGAGGCTCTGTTCAAGGATTTTGAGATTGACGGTGTCAAGTTCCCATACAAGAAGAAAAAACCAAGAGGTAGCGAGACCGAGGTCACGGTGCAATCCAAAGGATATGCCTTTGTGAACTTCAAGGCCGATGCTGAAAAGGAGAAGCTTGACGCGATCATCGAGAAGGTGAACGGCCTCGAGGTGAATGGGCGGAAGATCTATGTGTCATATCCAAAGTCTAAGCATGTGGAGGATGCTGATGCTACACCTAAGGCTCAGAGCCTGAAGCCTGAGAAGAAGAAGAAGAAGGATGTTGATGCTGATAAGCCTGATACTGAGAATGGCGAAGCTTCTTCGACTAGCAAGGAGAAGAAGAAGCCAAAGAAGGCCAAGGCTAAGAAGGAAACTAAGAAGATTCCATTCGAGGAGGGCACTCCATCTACGGACACAGCACACATCAAGAACTTGGACTTTTCTGTGAACTCTACGGAGCTTCAGGAGTTTATAGAGACCAAGCTTGGTGCTGATGTTGCGTCTGTGTCTGTCCCGTTCGTGAGAGTGAACATGAGCTATATCAAGAAGTTGGAGGCACAAGGTAAAACCTTCGTCAGAAGAAACAGAGGTTTTGCTTTCGTTAAGTTCAACTTGAAAGAAGGCGAGACACTCCAGGAGAAGATTGGAAAGCTGAACGAGCTTTCGTTGAAGGAGAGAGAGATCGTGGCTGCCCCAGCCATCAACTTCAAGGAGACAGAGGAGGGAAAGGACGAGGAAGAGAAAGCTGTGGCTGAGACTACAGCGCCAGGCGCTGAAGGGGTGTAGTTGGGATGAGATCAATCGAGTTGCTAGTAAATCAAGCTGATTAAAAGGTTTCAACCTAAAAAGTAATTGTGTTGCTGTATTATGAGTCAATGAGATGTCAGATATACATTTTGTATGATGGGAAACCGTCGAAATCCGTTGTACTAGTTCCTTCCTATCTGACTCTGTGTGCAGAGTCAAAAAAAAAGGGGGGAGGGCGATCTCCTGATGCTATACCGGATAACTTAGAGGAAAGAACATGATACGTTTGAGAGTTGAGAGACTGGATGATGGAGAGAACGGCAAGGGGAGCAAAGAATTTGCCCATAGCAGTACCAATTTAATAAAGACCAAGAATACCAAGAACAAACAATAGCTGACTCCTCTCGCGTTGGAAGCACGAAAAAGCCCGACGAGTCAGAGGCATACGCGTCTTATCTCGAAAACAAAGCGCCGTGGCATTTTTTATTAAGGAGCGAGGCCTTGATTCTTCTTGTATAGTATAGCCAATGAAGAGAGGCCTTGAAGGTGTTATGAAATCCTAAGAAATCCAATAGTGCTGAGGCATTTCTATTTGTAGGACCTCTCCACTGCAAAGCCACTCCCTCAAATAGGCGAACGGCACCCCGTCAAATACGTAAAAAAGCTCCTGCAAGTTCGGAAGAACCTCGAAATCTCCGGTAACAACCGAAACTGTCGAACTAGAGAATCTACCCCTCCAAGCTGCCTCTCTAAAGCAGGCTGTTCCCTATCAGGATCTACAGTAGGTGAAGCGGAGGTGTGGCCAAACCAGCTCAAGACTAATATATACTCCGGGCCCATTCTGAAGACAGCTATCTTCTTATAAGCCACCACCACTCCCGCCAAAACTCCCATTCCGAGCTCTCTTTTAGCAATGAGCGAGCTCGACTTCAAGCTGGGAAAGTGCCACAGTGTGTGGGACTTTGACGACGTCACAAAGTGTGGCCGTGTGCTCTACTTCGACACGTATTGGCCAGGCCTCGTGCTCACCTTGTCTCTGGTTGTGATAATCTTCAAGGGCTCATACAACTACTACAGTTATATCAATGAGAGCGCAGCATCCAGCTCCAAGGAGAGAGCCCCGTTGCTGTCTCGAGAGACAGCGGCCCTCAATTCATACACCGGTGTTACCGCCTCTGAACATTTTACTGAGGAAATAAAGAAGAGACATTTCGACACAGCTTCTCTGCCTGCTACAAAGCTCTCTGGTGAAATTCACGGCACGGAGCAGCCAATTCCAAGAAACTTCAGTGAGAAATTCAGAGTTGTCTTTGAAGAGTGTCTCATTTTTGCTCAGCTCTTCGTCCACGGAAGAAAATACCTTGCAGAAGGTCAGGGAAAGTACTTCAACGACTCCATTCTCGTGAACATCGCACTCTGGTCCTGGCTTCTCCTTCTGACTACTATCAGAGTTATCAATCTCAACGATACTCATAAGACCATTCTCAAAGTCGTTCCAAACCTCTGGGCCAATAACTTTGTCGTTTACATAGCCCTTTGGTTTGCCAAAATTCTCGTCTTCAGATCTGCGCTATTGGACAAGACTGGTGACTTAAAGAACTTCTATGTTGCCGACTTTGTCATTGTCTCTCTTGCGTTTGGTGACTTGCTCACTTCCAAGATTGGCAATAAATGTCCAACCATCTACCTCTCCAACAGCAAGAGACGTGAAGCCCCAGAACCATATGAGTCTATTCTCTCGCTCATCACCTTCTCCTGGGTTGATCCAATGATTTGGAAGGCATTCCATGAGACCATTAAGATTGAGCAAATCTGGGACTTGAGAATGGACGACTTCTCCTACTACGTTGTCAAGAGATTTAAATCCTTCTCCCAGCATTACAAAATTAAGTTCAAATACAGAATTATGCTCTTTTTCCTGCCATTCATCCTTCTCCAGGCATTCTGGGCCATCACTGAATCGCTTATTCTCTTTGCACCTACCATCTTGCTCAAGAGAATTTTGGAGTTCGTTGAGGACAGATCCTCAGGGTCTCTCTCTCTTGCCTGGTTCTACGTCTTCATCATGTTTGCCTCCAAGGTCCTTTCTGTGATTGCATCCGGTCAAGCTTTGTTCGCTGGTAGACGTGTCTGTGTCAGACTCAAATCCGTGGTTATTGGTGAGATTTACGCAAAGGCACTCAGAAGAAAGGTGTCTACTGCTTCAAAAGCTGAGGACAAGGCTGATGCCGGCATTGAAGATGAAGGTGCTATTGTCTCCGAGAACCCAGTTGCTACAGAAGACGGTGACAAGAAGGATCAGGATAAGACTTCTGCCAACTTGGGTGCTATTATTAACCTCATGGCCGTTGATGCTTTCAAGATCTCTGAGGTTTGTGCTTACTTACACTCTTTCTTTGGTGCCATCTGTATGATCATCGTATCCATTTACTTGCTTTACATCTTGATTGGTTGGAGCGCTATTGTTGGTGCGGTTTCTATTACACTTCTCTCGCCAGTCAACTTCAAGCTGGCTAAGCTAATGGGTGAGTACCAGAAGGACATGCTGGCTGTCACTGACAGACGTATCCAAAAGCTGAATGAAACTTTCCAGTCCATCAGAATCATCAAGTTTTTTGCTTGGGAGAAAAAGTTCGAGGAACAGATCTTGAAGATTAGAGCTGAGGAATTGGGATTTTTGAGAAAGAGATTAATCACTTGGACTTTTGCTGCTGCTGCTTGGTTTATCACACCAACAATCGTGACTTTTGTCTCTTTCAGTTGTTACATCTTTATCGATGGCAAGAAGTTGACTACTCCACTCGCATTCACTGCTCTTTCTTTGTTTAATCTTTTGAAGAATCCATTGGATCAGATCTCTGATATGCTGAGTTGGGTCATCCAGTCCATGGTCTCCCTTAACCGTGTTCAGGAATTCCTCGACGAGGATGAAACAACCAAGTACGAACAGCTCACGCGTAATGCTGTCAACAATGGTCTCATTGGTTTCAAAAATGCCAGTTTCTCTTGGGACTCCATGTCTTCGTCTGACTTCAAACTGAGAAACCTCAGCGTCAACTTCCATGTCGGTAAGCTCAATGTCATTATTGGTCCGACAGGTTCTGGTAAGACGTCTTTGCTCATGGCTCTTCTTGGTGAAATGGATATGCAAAGCGGTGAGGTCTATTTGCCTGGTTTCCACCCTAAAGAGGATCTTGAAGTAGGTCCTGATGGCTTGACAGAGTCTGTTGCCTACTGCTCTCAGGCCGCTTGGTTGTTGAACGACACCATCAGAAACAACATTGTCTTTGGTTCTTCCTTCAACAGAGAGCGTTATCAATCTGTTGTGCAGGCCTGTGGACTTGCTCGTGATTTTGAGATTCTCAAGGCGGGCGACCAGACTGAGATTGGAGAAAAAGGTATTACCCTCTCGGGTGGTCAGAAGCAGCGTGTTTCCCTTGCTAGGGCTTTGTATTCCAACTCAAGACATGTTCTTCTCGATGATTGCTTGAGTGCTGTTGACTCTCATACAGCTTTGCACATCTATGACAACTGTATCTCTGGTCCATTGATGGATAACAGAACTGTTCTGTTGGTTTCTCACAACGTGGCCTTGACTATCAGATCTGCCGCTTGGGTTGTCATCATGGACAACGGTAAAATCAGTAAACAGGGTGTCCCAGACGATCTCTACAACGCTGGTGCCTTTGGTAACGATGAGATGATCAAAAGTTCTATTTTGAGTTCCAGAGCTGCCTCTTCCGTGAACTTAAAGGCCAAGGCTGAGCACTTGTCCGCTGATGCTATTGTGAAGAAGTTGGACAGGGCCTTGAAGCAAGATACCAAGCCTTCAGAAGAGGAAGAAGAGGAGTTAGAGAACTTGAAAAAGGGTAAGCTTATTGAGGAGGAATCTAAGAGCGATGGTGTCGTCTCTGGTGAAGTTTATAAGTGGTTCATCGGTATGTTCGGTGGTATTCCGATGGTTGTTGGCCTGTTCTTCTTGTTTGGATGTTCACAGGGTTTCAACTTTGGTCAGTCCTGGTGGGTTCGTTTCTGGGCAAAGGAAATGGACAACATTTCTGTTGGTGTGTTCAGCTCTCTCGTTGAACACTCGGCTTACGGCCCTCCTTTGGTTGAGATGGCCTCCAAGCCTATCAATGTCCTTGTTCTCAAGTTCTACTACTACAATGATCAGCTCCAGGCTTTGAAGGAGAATGACCCATCCGTCTATTACATCACCATCTACACTCTTCTTGGCTTCCTCTACACCTTTTCGTCCTGTTTGAGAATTGTCTATGTATTCCTTATGGGTATCCGCGCTTCCAAGAGAATCTTCAAGAGAGTTCTGCACAAGGTTATGAGAGCCAAACTCAGGTTCTTTGACTCCACTCCAATTGGTAGAATCATGAACCGTTTTTCCAAGGACATGGAATCTGTCGATCAGGACCTTGTTCCAACTGTTGATGGTGTACTCGGTTGTGTTGTCTCGGTTGTTGCTATTTTGATTCTTATTACCGCTATCACTCCTGGATTCATCGTGTTTGCTATCCTTATCGCTGCTCTCTACTGCTCTATCGCTGCCTTTTACTTGGGTTCTTCTCGTGAGCTGAAGAGATTTGACTCTTTGACCAAGTCGCCGATCCACCAGCACTTCAGTGAGACTCTTGTTGGTGTTTCCACTATTCGTGCCTATGGTATTGAGCGCAGATTTCTCCAGGAGAACTTGAACAAGATCGATGAAAATAACAGACCATTCTTCTACATGTGGGTCACCAACAGATGGTTGAGTGTTAGAAACGATATTGTTGGTGCACTTGTTGTCTTCTTCTCTGGCTGCTTTGTCTTGTGGTCCATCGACTCTATCGATGCTGGTCTTGCAGGTATTTCTCTGTCCTATGCTATCAGTTTCAACGAGAGTGCATTGTGGGTTGTGAGACTCTATGCCAATGTTGAGATGAACATGAACTCTGTTGAGAGACTCAAGGAGTATTTGGACATCGATGAAGAGCCTGCGGAGTTTATTCCAGAGAATGAGCCACCAGCTTCTTGGCCAAATCATGGTAAGCTTGAAGTGCATGACTTGTCTCTTCGTTATGCTCCACATCTGCCAAAGGTGATCAAGAACGTGACATTTGATGTTGAGCCCGAGAGCAAGATCGGCATCGTTGGAAGAACTGGTGCAGGTAAGTCAACTATTATCACTGCTTTGTTCAGGTTCCTTGACCCAGAGACTGGATTCATCAAGATTGACGGCGTTGATATCACGAAGATTGGTTTGACCACCTTGAGAAAGGCTATCACTATCATTCCTCAGGACCCAACGCTCTTCACTGGTACAATCAAGTCCAACTTAGATCCATTCAACCAGTACACCGACCAACAGATTTTTGAAGCTCTGAGAAGAGTGAACCTGATCTCTTCTGATGAGATCTTGAGCCAAGGTAACACCACTGCCGCATCTACTCTTTCTGACGATGAGAACGCCAACAGGTTCCTCAATCTCGACAATGAGGTCTACGAAGGTGGTGGTAATTTGTCCCAAGGTCAGCGCCAGCTCATGTGTCTCGCCCGCTCGCTGTTGAGATCACCAAAGATCATGCTTCTCGATGAGGCGACTGCTTCCATTGACTATGAGTCAGACTCCAAGATTCAGCAGACCATCAGACAGGAGTTTGCACATGCCACGATCCTCACAATTGCACACAGACTCAGATCAATTATCGATTACGACAAGATTCTCTTGATGGATGCCGGTGAGGTGGTGGAATACGATCATCCATACAAGCTCATCAGTGATCCGCAGAGCAAGTTTTACGGCATGTGCTCGGATTCCGGTGAGGTAGATATCTTGGTGCAGTTAGCAAAGGAAGCATACTTGAAGAAGATGAACAAAATGTGATAGATTCTTGGTTATTCATACTTTTTTCAAATTTTATTTTTGTTACGAAGGGCTGTAGAGTGAGATTCGTTGAATATATTATAAAAATAGTCGTAATCGTTACTGGTGTATCAGTTAAGTAGAGAGTCAACAGATAGTCTCTTTCTCCATGCAACAGGCACTGGCAAAGCTGGATCTGTGCCGGTGCCCATTCCAGCTCTTGGGACAAAATGGTAGGCCTTTAATGGTGGCAGGGAGATCGGGTTTGTGGAGTATCCGGGGTAATCCAGTTCCGGGCCATAAGAGGATGGCGGAGACAGAGGCACGTTTGGAGCAACTGAGAAAGAAGAGGCTCTGTGCCTTGTGAAGATATCGTTGGGAGAAAATGAGAATGAGTTGTTTCTTGGGGTCTCTGGTGACTCCTCTGTCGTTGACTCGCTCGTTGTAGAAAGCGCTGGCGCCGGCGCCGTCGCTGGTGTGGAAATTGAGAGCGTGGGGACCATACTGTTGGCTAAAGGCATGCTAACAACTGGAGCTGGAACTGCTGTAGCTGGTTGACTGGTTGAGCCATAGTTGACGAAAACTGCGCCTTTAACAGGCCACTCGCAAGTGATGCCCTTTGAGAGACAGAAGTTACACGCTGGTTTAGCTTCGTCGCACTTCTTGTGGCGCTTTCTGCAGCACAAGCATCCCGTTCTTGTTCTCTTGGCCTTGTTAGCCATTGTGTGCAATCCAGAATTTGAAGTGCAGCCGCAGAAAGAGAGAGAGGCTCACAGAGTTATATACAAAAATCTCCGTGAGGCCGGTGACCCGCATTGGGAATCGGTAGCCGGGCACGCGATTTTCTGGGGGAGTCATGCTGGAGTCACAGCGTCGCACGCGTTGTGTCAAGGAGCAACGGAAAGCTCGATTGGCCAACCGGTGGTCCACAGGGCAATCGGTTAGTGCCTCCTCTTTGGGCGGACAACCGGCAAGCGGGGGTATAAACATCTTGCTTTTACAACGGGGAAAAGGCTAGGCATTGAAGCGGGGCATCCCGGGATGATCACCTCACCATTTTCCCTATGTGTGTTTTTGACTTCGGATTGTTTGCTGACTTCTTGATTCCGACAACGGAAGAGTGGAGGGACCTGTTGCAGTTCAAAGTGAGGGGCAATCAGCGTCGGCTTTGTGGGGCGCGGGCAGACAGGACTGTGATGTGATCTATTGCCGGTGATAGATAAAAATGATTAATGCTATGACTCTTGCCCTTCGCTCACTCAACTTAGCTAGCTAGCGTCAATATTTTTGCTAATTGTGCACGAATTGTTATATATCCGCACCGGCCTCTCAAGTCTCAATGCCTAACAGTTGATGTACGGTCAGGAATCATGAACTTGAATATATATATTTAATGACTAATAATTATAATTATAATTAATAGAATATTGCTAGTATACGACAGCTAGTAATGTACCGAATTTTCAGATAATTTGTGCTAAACATTCAAAAGGTACGTTTGTTGTATATATATTCTCTTGGTCACTTTCCACGTAAAGTTAGTTCGGCTTAATTTTGAGCCTCTTTGGACTTTGCCCAATAAACCTATATCCGGACTTCACTATATAGGTTTATTCTATTTGACTTATAGTACATTAAATGAATATAAATGAATAATATATTGGTGATTTTCCCAAAATATCGCCTGGGAACCAATTACTCGGCATTTCTTGTAAAATTCGAGGGCAAAAAATGAACCTTTTAGACGATAATATTAAGACATACAGCCATATCTATAATATGTATTTACGTGATAATTTTTTGAAGTGACATGACCTATATGAAAATAATCATCAGATTTCAAAACTCCTTCTGAGAAAGTGTTAGGAAGTTCTACGCTGTCAGTTTTTTGCAATGATCATAAATATTGGCCCCAAATGCGGAACTCCATACACACCTGGACATCATGCATCCGGACACCAATTATGTGTGTTTGACCCATCTCGCCTAATTCTCCTGGTATTCACCCTCGTGGACGCCTTATTCCTCGTCGTGATCTTCCTTGATCTCAGAAGTACAGGGCCCCTCTTCAGAACAGTATCCCGCATCGGCCTCCGCGAGCATCAGCGCTAGTGGCGGCGTGTATCCTCTTTCGAGCGACAGCTGATATAGGAAAAGCACCACAGGCGTTTGATTCAATTGTCGACGATGGACTGCTAGGCAACGACTCTAGTTCAAGCTCCGACTCTAACTCTGACTCCGACTCTGACTACCTGATTTGCTTTTGGGCCCGATCACCACTATTGTATATGCACTTCAACTTTGATTTGAGAAGAAGGTTCACATAAGATTCTCAATATATATACCGTTAGACTCGAATTCTTGGGTGCTTGTCCTCCAAATAAGGCCGGTTTCTTACAATTAACATCACTTGGAGGCTGGGACCCAAAGAACGAGGCGCAGGCAGCGAAGCGCGCCTTAGCGAAGTTATGGGGGGGGGGGGAGGCCCTTTCATTAAGCATTGTAGTGGATACCCCCAGCGCCAATCAAACGTCGAAGCTACATTAGAAAATCATTAGGAGCTCATAGATGGTTTTAGGTATATATACAAAACAAATCACAAAAAATTAGGGGTAAAGTTATTCAGAAGTCTCCTCAGTCTTGGCCTCCTTCTCCCACTTGGCCATGTTCTGCTTGTGGTGGAATGGCTCATCCAGGAATCTGAGGAATCTCTCAAATGCATTCTTTGGTGGACGATCGTAGACCTCTTGCTTAGTTTCAATGGCGTTCTGGGAGTCACCGAGGTAGTAGTTCTTCTGGAAGAAGGATGCCACAAATGGAATACAGGTCAAACCCAAAGCAGCGGCAAACAAGTAGTAGTTGACATCCCAGTAAGCCATCTTGGCAGCCTCACGCTCTGGGGAGTCGAATGGCAATGCGTAAATGAGCATTACGGAACCGTAATACGAGGTGACGTTGGCATCCGAAACGTTGGCAGGCATGTAGTGTCTCAACAAACCTGGCAACTTGGTTTGCCAGACGGCACCAGCAATAGCAGAACCGATGGACTGGCCAATTGTAGACCACAAACCAAGCAATGAAATGGCAAGAGCAGTGTCCTGGTGAGGAACCGAAGCCTGGGAGGCGACCTGAGAACCAACAACGGAGCAAGCACCACCTATGCCAATAAGAATCTGAGTCCAGACAACAGCAACTGTGGAGCAGTTCTCGTAACGAGCCCAGAAGGTGATACCCATAGCAACAACCTGGAGAGCAAGACCGAAGACCTGGAGATACTTGGATCTGTGAGTGTATCTCTGGATGGCACCAACAACAACGCCGAAGGTACAAGATGCCATGGTGAAAGTGTTGTTAAAGTAGGTCCAGTTTTGGTAAGACCAGTTGAAGACAACAAGAGCGTAAGAGGACAGGTAAGCCAAACGGATCATACCACCAAGCTGGTAGAAGAAGTCGATACAGACAGCGGTCATGAAGGTTCTGTTAAAGAGGATTCTCTTTGGCATGGATGGGACTGAAGCGAAGTAAAACTCGTAGACACAGTAGACAATCAGCAAGACACCGCCAACAACGAACATGGCGATCAAAGAAGGATTCTTCCAGTGGTTAGAAGCGGAAGTGTAAAGGGACAATGGCAACAAGAGGAGAGACCACCCGAAACCAAGGAGCAAAAGGCCGAGTAAGTCACACTCAATGCACTGCTGGTACAAATATCTCATCCATTCCTTGGTCGATCTGTTGGATGGGGGGCGGATGTTACCAAGAGCGGCCTGAGTGACCTTAGAGTGATGCTCCAAGTATGACATAAGTAAGATGGCTGGGACAATTGTGACTGGGACAATGATACAGAACATGCCGTAGCCCCATCTCCAGTTGCTGTTGAGAACAGCCTCGACAATAAGACCAGTGAACCAGGTGTTGATGATATATGGAGCGGACAACAAACCGATCAGTAGACCTCTGTACTTCAATGGAGTGATATCAGCAGCGATCAAGGTAATGAGCAATGAGATACCGGTGGAGCCGATGGTCATGATGACATTACCGACAGTGAAGGCGACGACGTTCTGACAAGCGGCACTGATGATACAACCGACAGTGAAGAACGCGAGAGCAACACCAAACGTCCATGGTCTGGATGTAATATCGGCTATCTTGGCAATAACGACCCTTCCAACGGAAGAAATGATAGAAGTTGCGACATCAACAGTAGCCAACATGGAGTGCTCACCGAAAGCAGAGGTAGCCTCTGGAGAGTAGTTGTAGGTTGTAACAGCTTCGAAGCAGTACACCCAAGAGATAACAAGAAGAGCAATCCAAAAGAGGACTCTTGTTCTCGTACCAACTGGACCTGGGATCTCCATGGTAGCTTTGACCATCTCCATTCTGGCGACACCGCGGGACTGGTAGAGCTTCACGTCGTCAGAGCCCTGGTCGTAGGCGGGAGGGTTGGCCTCCTCATCGAAGGTACGCTTAACCTCTTTGTCGTCAGAGATCGAATCCGACTTAGAGTTAGAGTGACTCAATGCTGGCTCGACAGTGTTCATGAGTGTGGTATTAGGGAGAGACTGCAAGTTGGGTCAGCTAATCTAGGAGGGATGCAGATCCTTATATAGAGAAAGGAGGATGTGTGCGGGTGCAAATAAGCCTTTCATCGCTCAATTTCTGCAGAAGGCAAAGAAATCCGCATATAGCATGGGCAATTGATCGACCGCTGGGAAATTTTTGTGATGAGACTCAGGTTATGCCTCAAGCGACACCTTTTTTTTTACGAGAGAGACTTGACGGCGGTATTTTTGAGCGGCGGCGGAGGCGTTTGACATAGGTTGTAGAGGCTCAACAGAGGAGCCTTGGGTTCAAGCTTGGGAATACGATACAAGAACTGCTCAGGAGTCCAGTCAACTAATTTTAAAAGACCAAAATGTACCAAAGAGCCCATGATCGTTACCCTGCAAAAGCGGCGATAATTTTAACTCCGACAGATAATTCCGGCCCGCTGCATGAGGCCATGCTTAAGGGGACTTTTGAATGGTCTCGCCATGGGATCGAAAAGATAACTTTGATCATCAGATAACTTCAACGCTAGATCTTCTTGCATTTAGAATTAGTAAAGTCTACATTGCCTTCACTTCAGAGATATTTCTGAAAAACACATTATTTTGTTGCAAAAGCGGATTGAGAGAAATCATCAACGTAGTGCCGCTTTCCGCTCAGACCCCGGTAATAACACACATGAAGGACGGTCCACATTTGAGACGATTCTGAGCTTGGTGCGAGTTTTTCTACGCGAGAGATGGTTCGCTCTGAGGAGTTGTCTGTCGCTCTTTATGCCCAGTGTGAGGATCTTGTGTATAATTAGAGCCTGACTGGGTTTTATTTGCAACGTTTCATAGAATGATATTCGAAGCAGGCCCCTACTGAGAGTCATCACAGACCATACCAGAGTAGCAAGGTGGAGTTTCGTCTGTTGGTTGCCACGTTTTCAAGACTAATCTAAGCTCATTACACCGAACACCATTGGCCACAGAGCATGTGGTTGTCAAGACAGGTGTGGGTTTATGCGCATGTAATTCTGTCATGCCTCGGAAAATTTGGGGAAAGGTTGGGAGAATCGCCTAGGCGCCAGCGGATAATGTCGCGTCTGCCTAGACCCTGCGCTCAGCGCATTTATTAGCGGGGGGGGGGGGGATCGAAGTACACGAAGTTGTACGATCTTATGAATAATCGTTCGAAATCCATCAAAACTCTGTTACCAAAGCCCTAGATGAAGGTGAAAATCAAAAAATCAAACAAATGAAGAGACTCATGCATGACCGTTCCAGGCTCAGGCGCTCGGAAATATCCCCGTTTTCTCCCAATTAGGAAACGGCTAGCAAGAGTGGGAGGAAGCACCTTCCTTTGTCTATGACGGTTTTTGGGTGTTCTAAAGCTCTCTTCCAGACACGATCGCCACCGGGCAGCTTGAGCTCACACCTGTGACTCTGTCAGGATATCTGGTTTCCGTTTGGTTGCTTAGGGACTCATATGTAGGCGGCCAAGTTGAGTTTGACATCTTTCTGTGGTTCCTGAGATAACCTTAAATTTATTATTTCGCCATGCTATATTCACGGCTTTAAGATGGCTTGTTTCCGGCGTCGGCCATGATAATATTATTCAGCATAATATCTCAGGGCTTGATCAATGGAGATAACGCACCATCTAATCAGGGAGAAGTCTATCAAGCTTTGGAGCTGTGGAGCAGTGCGAGAGTCGTATATATGTGGTTGATAGGATGACAATAAACCGCACATTAGTAGAAAAAGCAATTGTTAGGACACAAAACAGTATATCAGGAAATATTTCGATTCGGGGGGGGGGGGCTCGTGGCCGCCAGAGCTTCTCGGCCAGACTGTGGTGCTTTTGTCTAAGCGCGACTAATAATTCGTGGCCCGCAATTCTAACATTGAAGTAGAGCTGAAAAACACTTCATCGTACAACAATCACTATCATAGCTAGGTATGAGGCTCAAAATTACTTATACTTATATATCATTTCTCTTTTTTTTTGTCGTTACTCAGGCATCAGATTAAGCGTTCGAAGAATCATCACAAACGCCATCAGGACATCATTACAACGAACAGTACTAGTATCACTGCCCAAACACCCATATCTGCCTTGCTGAAACTCATGGGATCATTCGGATCGAATTCGGTCGAGGAGAAAATTGGTATTTGCCGTCTGGGCTGCTGTGATGAGTTCAGCAACCCATCAACGAAGGCAAGCCGGCTTTTCCAGCCGTATCCGACGTCGAGACTCAAAACAATCCTCACTGCAATGAAGGCGAGAAGAGTATTAAACACGTATCTGTGCTCATGATAGAACTGTTTGCCGTTCTTGAAAACGTCGGGCCTCGTTGCTGATTTTGGCGATAAATTGGGGCTCATCGTGAGCTGCGAAGAGATGATCGATACAGAGATTGATCAGCGCTGATCTGGACCAGGAAAAAAGACAGCTTGTGATATATAGGAGGAAGGGCACGTAGAGGAACGTCCAAAACGTCAATAACACGATAAAAACACCGGAGGAAAAGAAATCAAGAGACATTCGGGTGCAACTTTTCACTTCGCTCGGCTCGCCTCGAAATTACGAGCAACGACCGTGGGGTCCGGGTTTCCTCCAGCCAACGGGAGCGCGCCAGTTAGAAAGCCCTAGCATGTCGCCAACAACACCAGCGTTAACAGCCCAAGAAACGCATAGCGCATAATGACAGGCGGCCCAGTTCCAGTCTGGAAGGTATGTTTGCGCCTTGAAGACATTCAGTGTCGTCTTTTGTGCGATTTAGTGGGGATTTGTGAAGGCCATAATCAGCATACTAACTTGAACCCCACACCAGAAATATACTACCGGTTCCAAGGGAATCTGGGAGAAGATACGCCAGGTTTTGACTCTCGTGCCTAACCGGTCCTCTGGTAATCCAGTCGTTCCACTCTTCCGTGTGCCAGCACCTGGTTCCCAGCCTAGTGCGTACGACTACGAGGACCCACACACCCTCCCAGCCGGCGACATTGCCGAAAACCTCTATTTCAAGAGGGACCACAGAAGAAACTATCCTCGTGTCTCTGCTTTTGACCAGACCAAGATCTCCGGTCTTCTCGAGGTGGGATCTGCAAAGGAGCCACGTGTGGCTATTGGAAAGGCCGGTGAACAACAGTTGAGTGTGTACAACCAACCGGGCACTCCAGTGTTCCTCAGTAGCCAGCTGAAGAGCATCCCTGAGAGTGTTGTGAATGGGCAGATCCTTGGTAAGAACGGAGAGCCTATTATGGCGCCTTCTCTGAACAAGGGAATGCAGTGGCGTATCGTGAAGGACAATGGTGTCTACGGTTCTGAGTACCCATGCAGATTGTTCAACACAGATGTCACACACATGGTCACACCTCCGCCAGCTGTCTAAGAGAGTCCTTATTTATTCTATTTATTATTTATCTAACTACAGACATGGTTCATACATGATTATTCATACAATTTCCAGATCAATACCAGGGAAATGTCCGACTACACCAGACTACCCATAGGTGAAGAAAGCTTGAATAGCACAAATTCATATAGTCCTTAGTGTCTTCTGCTCTGGCCAAGGGCATATCCGGCACTGAAGCTCACACCGGCTATAATAGTACAAATGACAAAGCTCGATGTTAACGCTGTCGAAGAGTTTGATGAGCCAGATTTGACTCGTCTCTTCTTGGTTCCTCTTTCCGATAGTTGACCGCTGGAAACAAGGGAAGATGTGTTCGAAATGTCCATGAAGACAACTTGACTCCCCCGTTCTCCGTTCATAGCTGTTACAGATCCATCCTGATCATCATCTTCTTCATCTGAATGCTCAAAATACCTGTGAGGGGTTGTAAGAATTGTCGTGAGTGATGTGTTCAAGTCAAAAGCACTTGGTGCAGCACCAGTTCTTGTGCGACGCAGTCTCTTTCCCTTCTTTAGATCGTCAGGACTTCCTGAGTCCATTTCTTCTTCTTCCTCTTCTCCCAAAATAGCCCCTTCGGTACCAGGGGCTGTATTTACCCTCCTAGATTTCGACTCCAAGTCAATCCAGGACTCTTTATCACATTGTTAGTATCACGGACGCGTGCACGATCTCACTTCACACTCACCTTCAGCAGCACGCGGGGTGGTCATCCCAGAAGTTCCTTCAGTATTCATCACCAACAACGCAGAGTCAATATCACTTGATTCGCCGTTGAAGAACCATTCTCTCTGTGCGTTGGAGTGCCAACGGGCAAGCACACTCTCATTGTATGTGGGGTTGACACCTTTCTTCTGTTTCATTGCTCTTTTGAGTAGATACGCCTTATTTCACTGGGGATTTCTGGAAGCTGAATACAGGTAATAAGGAGGATATAGACCTCGCAATATAGGAAGACTTGCGGTAAATGTTGGTTGTTATTTTCGTTGTGTTCCTTTCGAGGGCAATGACCTGCGATTTTTTTGACACCTTTATCCATCCGCAATGAGAATGGGGACTAAGAGACTAGATAAGCAGACTGGAAGACCACAAATGCTAGACCAGGGACTCTCACAAATGCTTCGGGCTGGGGTATGCTCATTTCAATTGCGTTAAAAATTTGTGTAACGGCCTGAAGAGAACAAGAGAGCCTGTGATAACAGTAGATACCAATGTGATTGTTGGAATGAGGTCAACTGGAACGTATCCCATTTCGATAGAACTGACAACTGTTGAGAAAGAGTTAGTAAGTCCCAAGAACCAATGCATCCAAAATACTCACGTATACTTCCAGTAACTTCATGAGCAGTATCCATAAAGCCCTGAACCCTAGTGAAACAATTATATTTCATTTCTAGCTTGAGCCACATCTGTGTTCCTTCTTCGTCTTCGATTGTTATCAGGTCAAAGTGAACGACATCAATAGGATCAAGTGCGCTCCATGAGAATCTGGCATTGTAGAAGGACCCTCGATCCACATTAGAGAGAGATATCCAGTATTCGGTGCTTTCATTATTGCTCGGTGCGGGGACAAGGAAAGCCACAGATTCAACTTGGTCGACATGGACGACAGGTGTCTCCACAGTGATGTTGTTGTGGGTTGGAAGGGCATTGAGAGGTGCAGAAAAGAAGAAAGCTTCAGTATTTGCGCAGCAGATAATTATAAGAGTAAATAGAGTAAGCAGAAAGCGGAACATTAGTGTCTTGTACAAGTCTTAGAGTTGATGGAATGATGGTCCTGGATTTTGGGTAAGCCCTGTTGGCCGGTGCAGAAATTAGAAGGCGCGCAAGACTCGCTATCCTCTCTCTCTGAGAACAATCCGGCTTACTACAAGTTCTCCACCGCTAGCTTACAGCGACAATGAAGTGTTATAGCATTCTTGAATGAATAATCAGTTCTATCTTTACACATATCTTGCTGAGAATGGCCATCTTGTGATGCGACGCTCAGATGGGGATGCACCCGAACATTTAAGGAATTTGACCATTTGAAGAACGGATTCCTAGGCTTTCAGAAAAATGTGGTCAAAATCTCGAGATTTTGTCTAAAATAACCACCTGCTAATCAGCAGTGGTCCGTTCTTTGTTATACTGGCTACTGAAACGCAAAGACCTATCCCAAGAGCAATGGCACGTTGACAGTTCTTCAAGTAACGGTCATCGATGATGATGCGAACAAGATCCACAAAGAGATCCAGCCGAAGCTCCAATCTAGGATAGTGCAAGGCAGAGAATGCAAGCCGAAAACCGTAAGTACATTAAAATGCAGCTCCACAAACGGGGAACAGTACAGGCATACAATTTACTGGCTACAAGGTTCGATAACACTGTCAGAGACAGATTATCCAAGCCTGAATTTGCTGGAATAACTGGAATTGATAATGCTGCGAGCGCTGAAGAGCTAGCACTCTCATTCTGAGGACCAATGATCTCCTGCCCAGCTCATTTCAGAGGACGACCAACTGCACCGGAAGCCAGACGCCGAGGGTGTCCCAACCTTGACAGCTACCTATGGGCTTAGGGAGAGGCGGCAGTCTCTTTGAGGCAGGGTAAAGGGAGCAGGGTGCACTTTTGAACTCGGAGTTCTTTTTGGACTCGCCATATGCTTAAATGCTTATTGACTACTCAGAGAAAGATGCACAATTAGCGCGCCCAGCTAGCTACCGCGACTCGGAGCTTACTCAGAACCAACACAATCAGGAACCATCCCTACTAAAACAACCACAGCTAATCACCGATCGCTTAAAATCGACTCTCATTGCTGCCTCAAGTATCTCAAAAAACTTTTCCGATACCCATAAGTCGATGGATAGTCCCTTCTCAAGGCAGACAGAAGACCGCACGTCACATGAAATCTGGCACAACTACTTTACCGAGAATGATCCTTATAACGAAACAAGACCAAGAGTTGTTGCACCTGAGAGGGACCCTCAGGGAAGCAGATTGCAGTCTATTTCGGACATGGTGATTATGGTACTTATGCCTGTTGTCATGATATGGCTGACAGGAAAGCTTCTCTCTGCGGCGGCGTTCTCATATGATATGTTTGACGAAATCGCCCTCTACGTTATAGAATCAGAGCATGACAAGAATTCTCTCCTACAAAGGTTTCACGATGTCATTGTTTGTGAGGCAGCAAACTTCATCCAGCCTGCGAACTTCCCTTACACACTGAAAACGCTGATTGTTGTTCTCTACGTATTGTACTCGATCGTGATGTCTGGCTACATATTGTTCACATTTGTCTTCTACTTCTGGGGTTTGTTGCTCATACTTACACGAAGATGGGGATTTCTACTTACGTACTGCTGCAACCGCTGGTTTGGGGTCGACCTGAGTGAAGTTGCAGAGAGACTTTAATGTACACAAATGACGATAAAAGCGTAGTTTATTTCGGCTCATTTAAAAATCTAAAGTTGCATCAAATCAATATCAGGCCTTCGTCAGTAGGCGGTGAAGAAAACGAAGTGGGTAGTGGGTAGCACTGCATCATAGGACGAGGACGGTGTAGTGTGGAGCTTTTATGCAGCACCAGGCTCATTCCCATTTTGTGTTTCCTGAACCAAAAAAATCTTCCCCGCCAGGACTCGAACCTGGAATCTTCTGGTTTCAGAAGTAACTACTTAAATCGTAGCCAGACGCCGTGACCATTGGGCCACGAGGAACAGATTTCCGGAAAAAGTATGCACTGGGAGCTATCCCATGGTGAAAGGTATCCAAGTCCAATGAAGACAATAAGGCTAACACCGGCAAGAAATTATGGATGTTGACTCTATGAGACCAATCTCAGCTCTCTACGTGGAACAGAAACTCATCTCCCATGTTGTGAACATCAGGCTACTTCGTGTCCTGGGCCGTCTCATCGGCACTGAGCAAGTCGGCTTTATGCCGGACCTCAATGCTTCTGACATATTTATTACCTTTTTGGCGGAATAAACAATTTCTGAGATGCTTTATCTATAACAATCCGAAACGGGTAATTGCAACTCATATTCGCTGGTTTATGAGTTTTTAAGTCCTGGATGTGCTTCCCCCCTTTTTTTTGAGAGTACTTTGAGGTAGCTTCCCCTCATTGATTTCCGTATTGGGTGCTCCCCTCATTTTCAGAGGCTCAACAATTCCCGGAGGAGTAAGATTTGCCGCTCGTTTACGGGTCGTATGAGGAAAAAGGAGGAGAAGAGATCAGGAGTCGGTTGGCTCACTCAACAATGCCACAAAGCGATAGAGGGGAATTGTGTATATATTCAGCGGCTCCATCCCACTCGAAGTCGATAACTTCCTTTTGAGTTACGGATCTTTTAACCACTGATATCGCTGTTACATCCACAAATACTGTCCTCTATACAATGCTCTGGCACTCACACAAGTTTATCTCCAACACCATTCATGTTATCAACCCAGAGGTTGGATCGCTCTGTGACTCGCCAATGCCAACTCCGAGTCCAGGGCAGCTGAGCATCCCAGCAATCCATACTCTGTCAGATGAGCCAAGGGATGTGCTGCCGCCAACATCTACGCGGAGACACTACACACAAACAGCTCTTCACAGTACAGGAAAGAAGGACCAGTCTTGGTTGTTGATGATGATTGTCGAAGCTTGAGCCTTGTGATCTTGCCCGCTCAGACATCTGCTGCTGGACAGCGTGCTAGGTGGTGAGCAGGAATTGAAACACAGAACACATACAATACACTTCATAAATCAGATACTTATCTTGCTTCAACGAGACTGGTCTGTTACCAAAAACTGATACTTCCGATCGTGAAGCAAGGATATCTTTGTTGTCTATACAGACATGCGATACTACTTATGGCGTCGAGCAACGGGCTATTGATACACTTGTTTTTTAATAAAAATCTTAATTTGGGATCTTTTGTACATTGATATCTTTTGTCAACGTAGAAATGGGCTGCGATTGTTCTGTTCGGTTCTGTGTGCAACCTACAACCCCTGAGATAAAAGAGCAGAATAGCAGCAAGTGCAGATATTGGACGATTAAACGTTTGCCTTATCATATAACAATTTACAGCTCATGGATTGTGGTGAAAATGCCTATTCCATTACCTCCAACTTTAAGCGCAGCCCAGAAAAGCAGCGTCTCTCGTCCTCCAGCAAGTGCAAGTGTTGAGAATCCTTACACCCCTGTCCATCCGCAGACGCAGTCAGAAACGGCACAACCTCATCTCACATCTACCTCTACAGTGGTTCAGATTGTTAGAACCATTCGTCGGTTAATCAACCAACCCCTTACTCGGTTTTCATCCGAAGTACCTTCTTACGTGAATATCAAACTTGTGGAGCTATTGGACCAAGACGAGGTTCTGATCAGAACGGAGTTCCTCCTGATTAAGCTGACAAAGGAAATGCTTACTGTTGTTCTTAATATTTATTAACACGCTCCTGACGCGTAGCTTGATTATGGTTGCCGTGGTTAGTTGTCTGTCCACTCATGCCTTCTTGCACTCCTGCTTCGCCTCAAATCAGACAACAGGCTAGAAAATCGTGTCAATTATCAACACTGAGAGTCTCATTAGATTGGGTTTATTACAGTATAAAGAGCATATTCTGATATTACAAGCACAATTGACTTCCGCAACGGAGTACAGTTGCACTGAGGAAGTTTTGAAGCAAACAAAGACTGCTACTTGAGTCATCGTATATGGGGCTTCTTTTTCTTCTTAAATATTCACGTACTCACTGAACTTATGTTCATGAGAGATGTCATATATCACCAAAAAACTTTATAGTCTTGAACCGTCTCATAAGTGACACCAAAAGGCAACAATTCCAACAGGGTGATGATCAAGCCACGCTCTACAGTTCGTGGTGAGCAACTTCCTTCCTATGATGTTCTTCTGGATTTTTTTCTGATTCCAATATTTTGAAATGTTAAGAAATGTCGCACGGTATTGCAGTGCCATTTGGTCAGATAAATCATATTGGAACTGGGTGCACGCCCCTCCTAAACGCGGCAACCGATGTCCGCTTTTGTGTCAAAATGGTGAAAAGTAAACACAGAGAGGGCCCACTGCGCGCGCGGCAACCACCCAAACCAAAATTGATTGAGCCTCTATTCTTTGCCATTAACAAGACTTTAGTGGAAGTTTTGTGTGACTATTGTCATTTTATACAACACAAAAAAACATCTGCTTTGACCTTACTGGTGCGCCGGCTTGAATCAACTTGCCGCTGTCGTTGACATCGATTCTGTGCCCACCACCAATGACTACACAAATCTCTGGCCCGGAGACAATGAAAATCTTTGATATATATACCCCTGACAGTAGGTCAGACAGAGGAGTTGTCCAGTTTGTTGTAAGCGAAGAGGAAGTCAAGGAGAAGGTGTCCGAATCCAACTCCTCGGTAAGTACCTCAAATCCCATCCCTCCTTTTCAGATCAAACAGCTGATGGATGAGGAGGACTGTTGTACATGTATCTGGATTGTGAAGTTTTGGATACTTGTGGCCTTGATTCTCTTTATCAATGGAATGTTTGAACTTGATCAGTGTTTTGCCATTGCCATAATTTTCAGTGACATCTTCGCCATTGTCGGAGTAATTTCTAGAGATTACTGGGAACACGAGGTTATAGTTCATTTCAACACATTTCTCATCTCATGTATTGCAGTAATAAACTATATCCATGAGTTGGACAGCTTTTCTGACTTGTTGCAAAGAGATGACTTGACGGAGACATTCCGCAACGAGGCTATCAAGAGCATGAGGTATGTTACAATCAGACTAGCTGCAGCAAGCTGCACAGCTGTGACATTGTTCCTTCTTTTGCTGATTCTGGCCATTAGAGGTTATCTGAATGAGCGGATTACGAAGACTACTAAGAACCTGATTGAAGCAAAAGTTCCGACGGCTTGAAGCGTGATAAATCCAGGAGATTCAACTGTTGACTTGGTTTTCATACTTAACATTGATTTCCAAATAAATATAAGTAGCGGACTCATAGAAAACTTGCAAATTTTGCTAATATAGTGTGATAATACTTAATACGATTTTGTGGCTCCTCAATATTATGAATTTGAGCAAATCACTGACGCGTGATCATCACTCGTTTGGGTATGAGACAGAGGTTTTTGCCAGAAGATTTGGCACAGTGCACATAAGGCACGATTTCGAGTTTTGTTCAATGTGTACTACTTCACTGATTCATGGTACTACTCAGTTCTCAACTCCCCGGAAGAGCTTGTGCAAGAGGCGTCCCGGCTTCGTCGTTGAGTCTGGCCTCCGCGAGATAGATTCCCAGACTCCAAAAGCCAAAACTCGCCTTGGCTGGCTAGAGGATCAGGACAATCATCAGATGTTTGACATTTGGAGAGCTTTGTCTGCGTCTGACTTCAAGCATCACTGTGTTTTTGGGCTCGCACTCATCTGCCTTGACATCATACTGTTTCTATCAGGTGCCATGATCGTTTCAATGTTGGTGAGCTCGGTAATCACCGCTACTATGATATGTATGAGCTACGTCATTGACTGGGCGTGGACCTTGTTCTTATTATCTTGGTTGAACTTGATTTTCATCATCGCCACTGCAACAGTTTTGACAAGTTGGGAGAGACTGCAGTTGATGAAGTTGCATGGGAACGTCGGCATCACAGGGGCAGCTTGGGCCTTGCTCAACGACCAGTTACGATGGATTAGCCTTCAATACTTCTCTCTTTGGGCAGCCATCCTACTCAACGCCCTTTTTCTTGTAGCGCTCATCGCAGTATACACGCTGCCCAAGAAAAGGACAGACAAAGACAGGAAGGAAATCTTTCTCTACCAGTTGGTGTGATTCCCAATCCATGTTGTTCTCCTCTGAGCTTTGTTGTCTTCGGCAATGGCACACCAGTCATCCATTAGACAATGGAACAGTTCCGCAGCTTGACAAATTGATCGCAATTGACGGTTGATCAATACATAACTGTTTATCTCCCTTTCTGTAGCAATTTCTGAAGTGAAACCCGTACCAGTATATTCTATAAGGCTTGCTCAGAGCTGAAGGGGTCGAGTTTGACGTCTATATTTGATCATAACGAATTGAGATCTGAAAGCCAAAACTATGCAGGAGACATTCAGTAAAAGCCAGATTATCCACCAAAGTAACCCTTTTAGCGATTTTTCTGTTCGAAACTGCAGAGATAGAGAGTCCCGAGAGAAGAGACCATTTCGAGCCTCGAGACTACTTCAAGATAAGGCAGGGCATCTGTAGCGCCCAATCGGGAAAAATCCCCGAGAGCGCGATTCCGAGCGCTCGGCTGTAAGCGGTAGAAATATGACAGAGTTTGTGACTATTTCACTATGATTATTGCTCAATGGTGTTCCCATTGCAGAACTATATTGATGTGTTATAATTGAAACTCACTTTATTTAATTCCAAGGCTTCGGCTTCATTAGCATCCTTTTCAGACAAACCCGATTATTATCACTAATTCCGATACATCGCGTATCCCCCGGAAATTAGCTATCTAGAATCGCCGTTTCGATTATAAATTGACCCAGACGCCGCCGCTTCTTTAGAGAGATCGTGGTTACTCATTTACCAGAGACAATACCGACCAAGATGGACAAACTGTTCCCAAAGTTGAAGGAATATGAGACTAAATTCCAAGACCTAGTTGCTAAGAGATCCAAGGACCGTGCCATCATTACGTTCTACGATGTCGATGCGCCAAAGGATCTTGAGGCCCACCCGGACCCAATTCCTCTCGCTGGCGGTTGTCCAGATGAAGGCTTCTTCCCAGTGGAGTCCATCCACGTTAATCTCGTGGATGAGCCATTCCAGCACCTTGATTATGAAGAGCGTGGTCCTGGCACCAACAACTTTGACATTACGACTGACACTCAGACCCACGAGCTCAAGGCCAATGTCGTCAACACTTACCGTTATGCACTGACTGAGGATGAGATCCCAGTAATGCAAGGCCTCCAGTATGGTGGTACTGATGGTTTTCCACCCCTCAAGAAGTTCTCGAGAGAGCTCATAACTACTCTTCACAAGCCAGCTTACGATGACTACCAATGTATTGTTGCCAATGGCTCTGGTGATTCTGTGTTCAAGGTTTGTGACCTTTTGTGTGAGGAGGGTGGAACAATCCTTGTCGAGGAGTTCACCTTTACTCCATTCAACACCACTGCTGCCACATACTACAACAAGGCCATCCCAATTAAGCTGAACATCAGAGAGGGCGATGAGCCTGGTATCGACACTGAGTACTTGGACGATCTTCTTACTAACTGGGCTACTGGCCCATACAAGGACTTGAAGAAGCCGACTGCTCTCTACACGATTCCAACTGGTCAGAACCCAACTGGTCTGACACAGTCTCTCAATGTCAGAAAGAAAGTGTATGCGTTGGCCGAGAAGCACAACTTTATCATCATCGAGGACGATCCATATGGATACTTGGTTCTACCAAAGTATGGTACTCCAAACATTTATGCTTCCCCTGACTTCAAAACAGACCAGTACGCCAAGATGTTAACTCCATCCTACTTGACCATTGATACATCTGGAAGAGTTTTGAGAATGGACACTTACTCCAAGTTGTTCGCACCAGGACTCAGACTTAGTTTTGTGACCGGTAACCCATACCTCATCAACAGAATCTTCGTGCACACTTGCAATTCTACCAGAAGTCCATCCGGTGTTTCAATGATCTTGCTTAACAACGTCATTCAGCACTGGGGTGGTGTTAAGGGCTGGCTTGAATGGTCTGCCAAGGTGGCTAAGCACTACACTATCAGACGCGACGCCTTCCTTGACGTTGTGTACGGATCTGAGGCGTATAAGAAGGGATTGTTGTCCGTTGTCGAGCCAGATGCTGGAATGTTCATTATCATCTACCTGAACTTTGAGCAGCAGGTCAAGAACCCTAAGGATTACGAAGCTATCCTCAAACAGGCCAAGTTCAAGTACATGAAGTATGGTGCCGAAGTCATCTTTGGTAACAGAATGGTCACAGACCTCAACTTCGAGTCTACTACTGCTAAATCTCACTTTATCAGACTCACTATTGCCGCTGCACACACCACTGATATCTTGAAGGAAGGTGCTAAGAGATTCTGTGAGGGTACTGAGGAGTTCTTTGATGAGTTGAACGCTGGTAAGTTTGATAGCTTGATGACGGCTGAATGAAGAGCGCTGGTCACACTCATTCATATGTCCTTTTCAAAAAGTTAATACACACTCTATTTTGGAAATTCATGCAACGAGACACTCTATAAATATATCTATGTATATATGCATCTATCTGTGCATCTATACATCTATTCAAACCTCAATGAGTGGACTGTACTTCTCGTAAACATCGTTGATGGCTCTGAGGACTTGCTCCTTCCTCTCCTGAGAACACCAAGAACCATTAATGGCGTTTTCAGCAATGAGACACCAAGTCTTCAAAGACCAGCCGAATCTAGTGTGGACAGTAACATAGTTGTCAAGGATGTATCCACCGAAGTATGCTGGATCATCAGAGTTCAGAGAAAATGGAACACCAGCATCAAGGAATTTCTGCAATGGAATCTCATTCACATCCTTCACGACCTGGAGCTTCACATTGGACAGCGGGCAAACAGTGAGCATGACCTTGTTCTCAGCCAAGCGCTTCATGAGGTCATCATCGTGGACAGAGTTAACACCATGGTCGATTCTGGTGACGTTGAGCAAATCAAGCGAGTTGATCACGAAGTCTGGGCCACCTTCCTCACCAGCGTGTGCGGTCAAGTTCATGGATGGGTTGATCTCCTTGACCTTGGCGTAGCATTCCTCGAAGAGATGTGGTGGGAAAGGTTTCTCAGCGGAGTCGAGACCCAATGCGTGGATCGTTCCGTTCTCAATGTGTTTCTTTGCACTGTCGATAGTGACGAGACCGTGTTCGGATGGCAAATGTCTCAAGAGACACATGATGAGCTTTGTGGTAATGCCGAGATCTTTCTCAGCCTTGTCACATGCTCTCTGGAAGCCGGAAACAACGATGTCCATGTGGATCTCACGGTCAGTGTGTGACTGTGGGTCAAAGAAGACCTCAGCATGCCAGACACCATCTCTCTTTGCCTTCTGAAAGTATGCCCATGCGAGATCGAAGAAGTCCTCCTCGTTGATGAGGACGTTTGTACCAATGTAGTAGAAGTCTAGGAAATCCTGCAGATCAGCGAAGTTGTCATAACGCTCGTTCAACTCTTCAATGGTCTTTGGGAATTGTTCAGGAAGCTCAATACCATTTCTCTTTGCGAGAGGGAAGAGGAGATCCGGCTCAAGAGTTCCCTCGAGGTGGACATGATGTTCACACTTCGGAAGCTCCTTGAGGAAGCTATGCATGTGTCCTGTGCACTCGTGCTGGGCCATTGTATAGAGGACTGTGGATCTGGTGGTTAGAGAAGAAAGTTGTATCTGATCTCGGGAAAACTTTTTAGTGAATGTGTCAACGTTTCTTTTTCCTGGACGGCTTCTGGAGTGCAAAGAAAAGCCCGACGGTTTTTGAGAGATGCCGACGGCTCGGCTGTTAGGCGTTCAGTTTCAACGAAGGGGGGGGGGTAAGGAGGCAAGATGAGACTTCTGAGTTGTAGGCATCTCGGACCATAGTGAAACGCACTCTATATGCTCTTTTGTTTCCTTTGATTCAAGTCGTCTGCTTACTCAAGGGAATATCGCTATCATCTTGTCCTTATAGAGAGGAGCTGAGATTCCTTTTGATTCATAGTATTCTCGTTGATTTTTGCTTACCGATTTCACAGGCACAATATAAAAAGTACCACAGACCATTAAGCTAGATATCTGTATCATTTCTACCTTGAAAGTACCAGAGCCAAACATCAAAAACATCTACAGACTCCCCGCAAAAGGTAAACAGACAAAATTCGCCACGCGCCACATACCTTCCTATTTGGGACATCGCGGTTCGCAAAATTTTTCTCCAGCACCAGCAACCAAAGGGCCAGCGCTAGGAACGTCGCACTCGGCAGTCCACAAGCCGAAGCAAGAACTTCAGCAGAGACAACAGCCTCTCTTCACACGCGTCGGAGAGCCGTATCGCCTTTCTCTTCATCCAGAGGCCCCAGACCAGGGTCCATACCGCCCCAGCCACCCACTCGCCACCCTCTCGCGCCGCAGTCCCGACAATCAACAACACCGGCCACCAACCAAAAAAACACGCCATGGTGGCCCCGCCGAGCTCCGCGGGCAACAGATTCCGCCAGCGTAAGATCTCCACCAAGCAGACGCTTCAGATCCTCAAACAATCCCAAATCAGTGACATTGACAATGAGGACCTCCAGCAACGTGACCTTCAGGAGATTGAGACGGGTGTTGACAAGAACGAGGAGGACGAGGTGCACTTGCAGAACATCTTGAAGACCACCGGTCTGTCGCACACTGCTGACGCGTACATCCCGACGCCAGACGCGTCGAAGAAGTGGGAAGAGGGAAAGAAGTACTACACTGGCGAATTCACACACCCAGAATCGTACATCAAGTCCTCATGCCAGATGGAGGATTATTCTGGTGTTCTTTACAACATGGATGAGGAAGACGACGAATTCCTGGTGACATTGAACAAGCAATTGACCAAAACGAAGAAGCCCACGCTGTCGGAAGATGAATTTGAAAGTTTGATGTACAATTTCGAGAAAACCGTCAGTGAGAAGCAGCCATTTCTGATTACAGACCCCACTGGCATCATATCATTCAGTGAACTGAAATTAGCGTTGGGAGAGGTTGACAGGTCATCAACAGAGAGTGTGACGACCGTGTTGGCTCAGGAACTCGGCGTTCATCCGTTCATTACACACTTTGATGCCAGAACACCAAATAAGACAAGACCATTACCGGAATTGGTGAATGCTTATGGTGTGAAAGTCTACGACCACTTTAAGAAACGAAAACTTGAGAGAGGTGGAAAGACAATTCATCCAATCCTTAAGTTCCACGGCGATGATGACAATGACGCGTATATCTGTTTCAGACAACGTCAGTTCAGACAACAGAGAAAGACGAGACGTGCGGACTATCAGAGCTCAGAGAAGCTACTGAAGCTGTACCGTGAACTGAAGTCAACTATGGAACTCAACTTGCTTGTTTCTCGCAGAGAGCTGTTACGTCTGGAATCTCTCAAGAAAGAGCAAGTGATCTTTGAACTCAGATGCAACGTTAAGACTCTTAAGCGTGAGTTGGGAGTTACTGATAGTGACGAGGACTTGATCACCCATAAGAAGAAAAAGGTTGCACCACCAGCAGTTCCAATTCCAACTGCCGATTCCAAAGACGACAAGAAGAAGAAGGGTCTTTCCAAGACAAGCAACAACGCCAATATCGACAAGAGCAAAGCTCTCGAGGCCATCACATCAGATACGCCTCAGCAATTCCAACCCTACGTCAAGTTGCCACCTTCTAAGATCCCCGACATGGAACTGCAAACTGTTGACAGTTTGTTGAACAACAAGGAGCAAAGTATGCAGAAGTACGTCGAAGAGAAGCTAAAGAAGAGAAGTTCATTGGACATTGGTTTCACAAACATAACAGACGACCCATACAGTCCAGTCTTGGATGTTGGGCTGCCATATAGCGAGATTGCTGACTCAAAGCACTTGCCATACTCTTCCATGGCGACGTCGCTGTATGAAGTTGAGAGCCGTGGATACATTGCCAATGTTGAAAAGTTCATCGAAAAAGGGATTGCACCGCACGATGGGGATGTGATTGTATATAATCCCGGTACGAATAAGGTTTCCAAAAAGTTCGTACCGGAGAAAATCAATCCTTTCTTCCAAAAGTCGGTGCTCACGAGTGATAAAGTCATGTCGCTGCGTAAACGTATCGGGAGATTGGGACAGACGTACATTGACCGTCGTGATATGGTGAAAATGCCCAACTACACTGCTGAGGACTTCTCAGATGATGAATCTTTTGAAGCATACGAACGTAAACGTGATCAATGGATGTTTGACTGTGATGGGGAAGATGATGGCCCACAGGTGTTTGGCGATGATCCGTCCAGACTGAACAACATTTCTAACGATACGCAGGTGATTCGTTTTGGAAGCATGTTGTTGGCCAAAGCGTATGAGACTCTCAAGGATATGATCCTTCACCAGAGACATCAGATGTACTATCAGCAGTACCAGAGACTCCAGCAGGTGCAGCAGAGACAAGATCAGCGTCAACAGGATGCAAAGAGCTCTCCAGCACCAGTCAATACCGCCAATGGTACGACTGAGGCGTCTCCGGTTGCTGCTACTCGTTGAATTGTGGTTCAAGTTGTTTGTTTGGTGGTTTTCTCTCTTCTGTTTTTTTTTTTGGTTTTATTGGTATGGGATTTCCTGGTGGAACCCCCTTCACTTCTTCATTTGTATATATAGTGCATAAAGCATCTTCCTAACGAACACTTGATGTGAATTTGTCGTAGTTCCTCCTCATTCGGACTGGAGATCTGCCGGTCGGAATCGCAGACCGTACGCGCGGGGAGAGTCGGAGCCAAGAAATTAGGCTCTGGCGGCCGTTTTATGAGGGAGTCTATGGTACCAGTTCAGTATTAGCAAAAAGCAATAAATTAAACTAGTTATATCTTATAGAGGTATGTAAGCAAGGAATGTCTCATACGGGAGAAACGTGGGCTCCATCCTTGACAGGTGCGTCCCGTAAAAATACTAAAAAAAAAAAACTATAACGATGACTTAATGATTCTTCCTCCACCCTTTTAGGAGCCAATGAAGTTCGGCAAGAGTTTCGAAAAGGCTCTGGAAGAGGACCACATCCCTGCCGACTGGATAGAGTCGTCTATTCACTACAAGCCCTTGAAGAAGCGGATCAATAAGGTAGTGGATGAGATGGACGCGGTTGGCCTGTCCAAGGAGGTGATCACAAAGGGCGATTTGCACCTCGTTTATGAGTTCGGAGCAGGAGACGGCGAGTTGGATCCGAGTCTGAGGTTGGACGATGACCGTGATGAGACTGAATCCATCAAGAACAAGAAACTTCAATTGAGGAACGACAAAGTGTTTTTCAATGACCTTTATGGGCAGTATCAACAGTTGGAGAAGTTCAACGAAGTTCACGAGAAGCTTCTGTTGGAGAAAGTGAGGACTATTGCTAAGCTGATACAAACACTCACTGCATCGGAAAATAAGAGTAAGACAGGCATGTATCTCTGGAGGGAGATTTTCAACCAGTATGTGGAGTTCAAGCTGGACTTGAAGTCTCATTTCACCATGGGGAATCTGAACAAGTTTGTGAACCATTTGACGGATCTCAAGCTGCTGAAGAAGTTCAAGCATACGAAGCAGAATACCAAATACTTCGACCAGTTCTACCAGCTGAACGTGGAGATGATCCAATTCCTCAACTTCTCGAAACTGAACTCTATGGCAATCCGCAAAATCATGAAGAAGTTTGATAAGCAGACAATGCTGCAGTCTTCTGAGAATCTGAGCAAAGTGCTGGTCCTTCACAAATCCCAACTCACGAGTTCAGCGATCGAACAAATCATCTCTACGGATGTGGTCAAACTAGTGCCACAACTTGATGACTACCTTTGTCCTATCTGCTTCACGATTGCCTACAAGCCGGTCCGTCTGTCATGCCACCACTTCTTCTGTATCCGCTGCTTAATCAAGCTCCAACGTCGCTCGGAGAACAAGTGTCCAATGTGTCGAGAGCCGGTGGTGATGGATGCCACAGAGGTCAACATTGACTATAACCTCATCAAGTATATGAAGGAGAACTTCCCAGACGAGGTGAAAAAGAAGCAGAAAGCAAACGAAAAGGAGTCGATTGACGATACATTGCAAGACATGTATGGTAATGATAGATGCTGTGTTATGTGATAGAATGAATGTACGATAATTAGAGAAGGCGGTGCGCGAGCAGTTGAAAACGTAACCTTCCACCAACAACATCAACAACGAAAAACAGCATGAAGAAACTCGGAATATCAGGACTTGATGACAGGAGACTTCGGTCGTACAACGAACTGGGCCAATCGATGATTCAGAAGAAGTCAGCAGAGTTATCAACTCAACTTTCGCTGTTCAAATCCATCCTCCTCAACTTCCTCAAAGAACACAACGACGAACTCTCCTCAGATTTGAAGGTACGAAATGAGTTCATTAAGACGTGCTCACTGGTAGGTATTGATCCACTGCAGATTTATGGTCAGAATAGCGCCAATAAGATGCAGGACTTCTATTGCGAGCTATGTGTGCGTATAGTGGAGTATTCCAACTTGATGAAGGACATCAACGGTGGACTCATGCCGGTCACGCAGTTCCTGGAAGAGTTTGGGAAGATGAATGTCACGTATGATGATATTGAGAAGTGCGTGGAGATGCTGAAACCTTTGAATGAGGATGTGGAAATCGTTAGTATTGGAAAGAAGAGGTATGTCAAGAATTTCCACATTGAGATAACCACCGACCAGAATGTTGTGTTGGAGATTGTGTCATCAATCGGCTATGTCTCAGTAAGGATACTGGAGGATAACTTGAACTGGCCCTCGTATAGATCAAGGAGTGTTTTGGAAGGGATGGTTAGCGCCGGCTACTTATGGCTCGATGTGAATAAGGGTAAGACGTTGTATTGGGACCCGGCGTGGATTCAGAATCTGTGATTCACCCATTTTATGAAGTTGATGATTTAAGAACATATATGAGGAAAATAATCTCTATTTAGGAGGGGGGAGAACTGTGTCTTTGAGCACTATAACTGACGGGTATGAGAATATGACGCGAATTTTCTGACGCGCCTGTAGAATCTTATCCAACGCGTCTCTTCAATAACTTCAACTGCAACACAGCAAAATGACTTCGGACTACAATCCAGAGACATGGACGGTGTCCTCCAATGAGGCTGTAACTATCAATCTGGCAGACACAGATGGGTATGTTTCATTCCACCCGACGTTCACCTATCCAATCTTTGGCGACTCCGAACAGATATTTGGGTATAAAGACCTCCAGATCAACTTGGCCTTCGATGCTGTTACATTTTTACCATTTATCAAGGTATCGTATTCAGATAAGCTGAAGGTGGATCTCGAGGACGTCCAAGCGAAGCTGTTGGAGTTTTTGCCAGAATCTACAATAGTAGGAGATGAGGAGGCCTGGGTCACCAAGTTCAAGGAGGAACAAGAGACATTGAATTACGACAAGTTTGAATTCATCAATAAGTATACTTCTTCGGCGAAAGAGTATGTGATCTACAAGACAAAACTCAATGGTCCGCTTGCAATGGAGCTGAATAAGAGGCTTCAGATACTGGTGTTATTCTTCATCGAGGCCGGTTCATATATCGACACCACCGATGATTTGTGGGATATATTCATTGTCATTGAGGAGGAGACCAAGAAGATTGTTGGATTCACAACAGCATACTCATACTTCAAGTACAATGGAGCTGTTGACTTCGATTCTGACAGTCAATTGAAGAGAAGAAATAAGATCTCGCAGTTCGTCATCCTCCCAAACCATCAAAACAAGCAACATGGCTCTTTCCTATACAACTCTGTGGTAGCTCACTGGATGGCAGATGATTCAGTCGAGGAGATCACAGTGGAGGACCCCAATGAGAAATTTGACGACATTCGTTACCGTAACGACTTCAAACGCCTGTTTGAAGAAGGATTCATCACGGCTTTGCCCAAGAACGTAACCCTTGTGACTAACGACTGGTACAAGGAGCAAGCAGCCAAGTTCAAGATCGAAATCCAACAGTTCAAGAAGGTGTGTGAGATTGGATATCTTTACAACGAGAATCACAAAGTCGCAAGACTTTTGATAAAAAAGAGACTGTACGAGAAAAACAGAGATGGTCTTGTTGAACTGGAGCAAGCAGTGAGAAACGACAAGCTTCAGACGGCCTTCGAGAGCATCAGATCCGACTACAAACGGATCATCGACACGCTCAGACTCAGGGACAATAGCGAGAGAGTCGTCAAAAAGGTACGTATCTAAAAAGAAGGTCAGATCCTCACACAGATAACAACACACGCTCGAGTACAGTTTTCGAAAATGCCATCTCGGGGCGCGCCTCGATGTGGGACGCCAATATCTATATAGCCAGTGAAATTAGATCTACAAGTCGCCGATCTAGCGTAGGACTAACAGCACTTGTATCAGAAGAGGACACAGAAGTTATTACTCCTGAAACACTGAGAAAATACGACCCCATAGCGCAGTACACTTCCTGATCCGGCCATGTTTATCCCCTTTCCCAAAACGGAAGTATTATTGGCCGAATGGGAAATCAGCGGTTCGGCCACACATTTAATGCAGCAATGAAATTTCCAAGCGCCTATAAAACCCGGGGCGGCCGCCCGCCCCCCTTTTTTTGCTCAGGGTTGAAACCCTAATTCAAAATGCACAGAACTTACTCCCTCAGAAACGCCAGGGCCCCAACTGCTTCTCAATTGCAGTCTCCTCCACCTCCGGCATCCACCACCAAGTCCAAGTTCTTTGGTAAGGCTGGTATCGCCTCCTCTTTCAGAAAGAATGCTGCTGCCAACTTTGGCCCAGAGCTCGCCAGAAAGCTCTCTGCATTGATCAAGCTCGAGAAGTCTGTTCTCAGATCCATTGAGATGGTTGCCAGAGAGAGAAGGGAGGTTGCCAAACAGCTCTCCATCTGGGGTGAGGACAATGACGACGATGTGTCCGACGTGACTGACAAGCTCGGTGTTCTTATCTACGAGATTGGTGAGCTCGAGGATCAGTTCATTGACAAATATGACCAGTACAGAATCACCCTCAAGGGTGTCAGAGACATTGAGGCTTCTGTCCAGCCTTCTCGTGACCGCAAGCAGAAGATCACCGACGAGATTGCCCACTTGAAGTACAAGGACCCACAGTCTCCAAAGATCCCAATTCTTGAACAGGAGCTTGTCCGTGCCGAGGCTGAGTCTCTTGTTGCTGAGGCCCAGCTTTCTAACATCACCAGAGAGAAGCTCAAGGCTGGCTTCGACTACCAGTTCGACGCTCTCAGAGAGCTCGCTGAGAAGCTCGCCCTCATTGCAGGTTACGGTAAGGCCCTTCTTGAGTTGCTTGACGACGCTCCAGTCACACCAGGTGAGACCAGACCAGCTTACGATGGCTACGAGGCTTCCAAGCAGATCATCATTGACGCCGAGAACGCTCTTGCTTCCTGGACCTTGGACCAGGCTGCCGTCAAGCCAGCTCTCTCTTTGCACCACACCATTGATGACGTCTACGATGACGGCGAGGAGGAGGCAGCTGAGGAGGAGTGGGCAGAGGAGCACGAGAAGGCTGAGGCTTAAGATCTCTGGAAGACTCTTGTGCTAGTTTTTTTCTCATCTCGATTGCTCAATATGTGAGGGATGTGTCATGACGCTCCGGTATCATTGTGTTATAAATTGCTTTTTCGAAATCGGACGTTGTTACTCTTTCAATTTTGCCCGTAGTGCGGTGTAGTGCGGTGTTTTAGGCTTTAGAGTTGCGATCTATAGTTGCGCGTGCCTACTTGCCCCACAGGAGTCATCATTCATTAGCAACTGGGTCATTAGCAATTTGTCATGAGGTCATCTCAGTGTGACAAAGACGTCACTAGCAGTGTTGATCGAGTAGTCGTTACGTCTTTTTTGTGACACGTGGATCTGAGCATGGGTCGCCAATTGCAGGACGGAATAGAATGATCCAACGACTGCGGTTCTTCTCTTT
This sequence comes from Petasospora hungchunana, assembly GCA_030563225.1. Classification (NCBI taxonomy): domain Eukaryota; kingdom Fungi; phylum Ascomycota; class Saccharomycetes; order Phaffomycetales; family Wickerhamomycetaceae; genus Petasospora; species Petasospora hungchunana. The sequence continues at coordinate 751,827 of JAKUBL010000001.1, read as the reverse complement.
TTATCCTCAGGGTCAACGGATTGGGCATCAGGAAAGTCTTCGAAGTACTCCTCACCAAGCAATTCTCTGAAAGTCATCTTTGACTTAGTGGTCTCCTCACTGAGTCTGTAGATTACAAACTCCAAGAATCTGGCAGTGGTGACATCGTATTTCTCGGTGTTTGGGTTTCGTTTGTATTCCCCATGTTCACCAATAGTGGACGCTGCATCTAAAGGTTGAACACGATCCAAATCTTCACCGACATCAAAATCATAGTCCATCATGTCATCACCTTCCGGAATTGTATGACCTCTCGTACTTGACTTTCTCTTTGAGCTAGAGCTGTACGTAGTGGACTCCCCACCGAAAACATCACCCCCTTCAAACTCAGAATAGGAACCATCCTGAGGGGCGTTCGTATCAAAGTTCAATGGAATACCAGTGAGTGATCCACGGGAATCTCTGCGAGAACCAGATGAGTTTCTGGCAATCTCAATAGAGGAAGAGCGACGACGACGCAGGAGACCAGAGACGAAATCTTCGTCGTTCTCATTAAACATTTCACCCCGCTCAGGTTGACGGCCGCGGTTGACATGAGTGTCACTGTTAATGGATGCGAGTCTGGCAAAGAGCGGAATCAACGACTCCGACTCATTGATGAGAAGCTGAAGCCTCTCCTTAGGAAGAAGAGGGTGTGGTTTCTTCTTGTTAGCCATGATCTTGATGTAGTGGTCTCGGTTCTCCCTCAAAGCATCAGTAGACATTGCAATTGGCTCATCAAAAACCACACTCCACGAGCTTACAACTTTTCTCTTCTTCTTGTTGGGGTGTTGGACTAGCTGTGGGTTAACAGGATGCCCTTCTTCATGAACAACTTCCAATACCTGTTCCAACTCGGGTCTCACACTTCCAGATCTTGATCTCGATCTTCCTCTTGAGTCGCTTCTCTCATATTTGTCCGAATCCTGAGCTCCAAGATCAAAGTCAAACTCAAAGCCAGTAGCACCCATCTCGTACCCCGTGCCTGCCCCATTGGGACCAGAAGTACTGACATACCCGAAGTCAAGCAGCATACCATCATCATTAAAAGCAAACTGGGGTTCATTTTGGGACTCCAGATCGTCCCGCAAGACAGGAAGTTGGTGTGTTTGAGAGAAGAGGGCAGACTCGTCATCCTCGGTGGCCGTGATGATTGATACGACACGTGAAATTGTGTTGTTAGCAAGGTCAAAGGTATGAATTAGTTTCTTGTTCTTGGTGGTAGCAATGGAAGCTTTACCCTGAGTTGGAAGAAAGTCCAATTCGGTAATTGGTGGAAGAAGTCCATCCTCAATCTGGAAGAGTGGGTCGTCGGTGAAGAGAACTTGGCCCTTCTCGTGAACGCCACTAAACCGATTCGAAGAGAGTGAAGTAGTTGGATGCTGGAGGATAGGTGGCTCGATAAGAAGCTTAGTAGAACCTTTTGTACCCAATAAGTCACGTTGGATCCTGGTGCGGACACTGGACGCGTCATTGGAAAGGTAGTCAGTCTTTTGGCGGAATGCCACAGCAACCCCATAGAGAAGACTAGAGGAGACTCTCAGAGTGAGTAGCCCTGTAGGCGGTTCTTTGATTATTTCACAAGTACCTGGGATGGAAACTTCCTGGATCTCCTTGCGTGAGATCTTTCTTGATGATGAACGGGATCCAATTGTGGAGAGAAGCCTGTTACGCGTTAGCATATTCAGAGGCTGAAAGAGGGAGAGAGGAGGAGCGGAGGAGCCATCATCGCTTACCAGACAGTGGCCACACCACTATTCTGCTGAATAAGAGTATCCTGGTCTATGAGCATGATTGCTTATGGTCTCTTCTAAGATGTTTAAATGATCTTCTTGACAATCGATGGCAAAGCGATTAGAAGAAGTGTCAACAGTGGCCATACCAAACAGTGGCCATACCATCTCCACGAAATTGCATTGACAGGGGTCCTTAGTAATTGTTGTGAAATACAAACCTAGGTCGAATAGGCAGGTAATCAGTTATTAATCATGACTTCTAGTAAGATTTGTTATGCTTGATAATCGACTCTATTGCTTCATAATCAATTGGGCATTTGTGATCCCGGATAAGCAAATGACAAAGAAACGTGTCAGCACCGGTTGGCCCACTTATCACACAAGAATAGCAATTAGGGTGTGCATATAAGGGGAAAGTTTTCCTCCCCCTGTTAAAGAATCTATTTTACCACAGTTGAACCACTTAAAAATGTCTAACAAGAATGTCGCCATCATCATCTACTCTATGTATGGTCACGTCGCCAAGATGGCAGAGTCCGTCAAGGCCGGCATTGAAAGTGCTGGAGCCAAGGCAACCATTTACCAGGTTCCAGAGACTCTTTCCGATGACGTTCTCAAGTTGATGCACGCACCAGCCAAACCAGACTACCCAATTGCCGACAATGAAATCCTCAAGGAGTATAACGCCTTCATGTTTGGAATTCCAACTCGTTACGGAAACTTCCCTGCTCAGTGGAAGGCATTCTGGGACAAGACCGGTGGTTTATGGGCAAAGGGAGCCTTGCAAGGTAAATACGCCAGTGTGTTTGTGTCCACAGGAACTCCAGGTGGTGGTCAGGAGGCCACGGTGATGAACTCCATGAGCACCATGACGCACCACGGTATAATCTTTGTTCCTTTGGGTTATGCTCGCGTCTTCCCTCAATTGACCAACTTGGAAGAGGTTCATGGTGGTTCTCCATGGGGTGCTGGTACTTTTGCTGGTGGTGATGGCTCTAGAAACCCTACAGCATTGGAGTTGGAGATTTCTGCAGCTCAGGGTAAGTACTTTGCTGAAACCATTGGAAAGGTCACCTTTTGAATCCACGGTCTACCGATTAGCGAGAGATCAATAGACCCATTTATATGGTATATTTCTTCAATTATACGCGTTTCTATATTTCCGTTTTGTAGGGTGCTGCTGTTGAAAAGCCATCCTATTGAGATCACCGATCGAACTTAGAAAAGCAATCTCTCACCTTCTAGAAGAGTAACAACAAAGACAGTCCCCTACAGTCCCCTACAGTCCCCCACAGTCTAGTCTACAATGTCAATGCTTAGAACGCTTCAAGGAACACCAGGAACAATCACACTGTTCCACTCGGCTCGTCGTCCGGCTCAGCATCTCCTCAAGACCCTTCAGTTGGAAGCATATCCGTCCTCCCCGCCAGACCAGCAACAAATCACCACAAAGCCACGTTCACTCTGGAGTTGGATTTCAAAGGGAAAGAATGAGGAAACTGGTGACCCCAAGTATATTCTTGAAGTCGTGCCTGATCAATTGCCAACTTATGACCAGATGAAGATCATTAGATCATTTGTGGCGGAGAAGCCATCACTGATCAAGACATTCCAGCACTCTTTTCCACAGTTTGTCACCGATGATTTCAAAAGAGTTCAGCTACCAGATGAGGTTACCACTATTGAACTACAGGCAAAAGGCTACGACAAATGGGTTGAAGACGGGATGTATGTACCTCCATTAGTCGTGGACTGGGATAAGAAGATGATTGCTAATGGTGAGAGATCCCTACAACTTCTCTTGAAAGAATACATCAAATCATAGTGTATATGGAAACTAAGCATACCCCATTCTCTTGACAACGTAGCTCTGTGCCAAGACACCGAAACTAAGAGCAAGACCATCATAAACCCAATCCTTGACCCATGCCGAAGGATCAACGTCCTCATCCTCACTCTGCTCATCTTCTGTTTTGGCTTCTGAGCCATCAAGCCATGTAGACCACTTCAGTGGGAATGCCTGAGATCTGGTTGTGATTGTGATGTTATTCGTGGTGTCCTTAAGGATAACCAAGAAGTGGAAAGATGTGGATGTTGCGGTGTCAATAGCGATACTTTCATCATCAAGATCCTTGGAAAGCGGCTGAATAGCAACGATAGAGATGAACAGGTTGGAAGATCTCACAGCCTCTTCGTGTTTGGAAGAATCTGCTTTTTTAATGACAGTCTCCAAGTTCGCAAACGCGAGCTTCTCCCCGTCAATGGCCTTGCCCTCGAAGATATTCAAGTTGCGCTTACGGTGGTCTCTTGCAGCGTTAGTGATGAGTTCAATCGCAATTCCTCCCTGTACTTGTTTCATAACCTTTTTGAAGCTTTGTGAAATGATGGACTCAACGTGGTAATTTTCAAGATCATGAGACACCGATATCTTTAAAATCTCATCCGTGGTAACCATAGCGTTGAACACCGAAGATATGTTCTTCGTGAAGAACCCAAGTGCTCTAGATGGGTCCATCTCATCACCAGCATTGATGATTTTCTTCTTAGTCTCCTCGTCTAGGCGCAATGATTGAAGTTTCTGGAGTTGTTCATCAAGTTTTGCCTGTGTAGCAAGCTTGGATGCCTCCTCCTGGGCCTTCTGAGAAAGCTTCGTTGCTTCTTCCTGTGCTTTCTGACCCATATCCTTAGCATTACTCCAGAATGAGTTCACAGTGGCAGAACCAGAGGAAGACCACCAACTGGAAATGGCAGCGACTGGGTCAGGAAGTGTATCTTCTTCATCTCCATTAGACGTACTCTCGGTCTCCTTCTTCACTGGCTCCTCGACAGTTCTCTCTGGTTGTTCTTTCGATTCGATCTTAGCCGCGACTTTCAAGGCACCGCTCTCTTTTGACTTCTTATCCGTGGCCTCCAGCTCATCAAGAAAGTCCATGATATCATTACCATCCCCTGTAGGAGCAGGGGTGCTGTTCTTTTTATCAGCGTCTGGCAATGAGTTCAAAAATTCAAGAACATCTTCAGCTTCAGTGGACTTCTTAGGAGACGCAGCCATGGTTGATTGATTAATGCTGCTCTGTGCTTGCTTCATGGTCTGGTGTTCTCTGATCTGGTGGCAGGAAATACATTGGAAGGTGTCCGGGTGTCAAGCCACGCCGCGCAGGAGGTGAGCAGGCAATATACTAATGCTCAATTCTAATTGAATGCATGGGCCCTTTATCATGGACATCAAAACCACATTATAAAATGACGTTCTCCACAATATTGGCTTAAGATTCTGCTCTCTGAGATACGAACTTTTTTTGTGTTATGACCAGACCTCGTGCTGTGTGATGTTATGATTCTCTATTTATACGTCGTCAGCCAGCTTAGTTTTGTCTTCTCTGTACTGAATCAAATCAACTCTTTATCATAGATTAGTCTAGATCTCTAATCAAATCTCATGACTACCACAATGACGTTTTGGCTCCAGAACTCTCAACTATAAAGTATGTGTGGCGCGTGGGGGGTGGCGTTCGAATTTATTCAGCTAGTGCAGGAGACAAGAAAAAAAAAACTCTTATCAGCTACAATGCAGCAAGTTAAACAAACAATTCCTTCTTTCAAAGCAAATATTGATTGTCACCGTCAGTGATGTAACAATCTGGTAGTATTAATATATAATAGCAAGCAACAATTAAAATATATATAGTGACAAAAAAAATTATGGCGATCTGAAGACAAATTGGCAGATATTCAAGACACCAGCCACGCCTCAACCGTCACATCCCAAAAATTCCATAAACATTAATATAGCAAGATTCCCAAACCCGTAAAATATATCTAATATCCTTCAAGCACCAACCTGGATGCTCCCAGCAACCTTGCTCTCCACCTTCTCTGCCGCGTCTCTGACCGCTGCAGCAGCCTCACCAGAAGCGGCACCAATTCCATTGACTTTAGTCTCCACGGCCTGTGCCACAGCGGAAGCCTTAGCGTTCAATCCCAAGTTTGCAGTAACCTCAGAGACCAGCTCCGAAGAAGTGTGAACAATAGCGGATGGAATGGAGTTGTTGTGCTCCTTGAGCTCAGTGCCGTAAATCTTAGAAACGTGCTCAGAGAGATCAGCCGGAATCTTCATTGCCTTTGAAGCTGTGGACTGGACAACGGTAATAGTACGCCCAGTAGCATCACGTGTGAGAGAGATGAGCTTGACAACTTCGTTCGAGGCAGGGGCAGGTGCAGCTGGAGTATCAACTGGAAGGTACTGGTTCATTGCGGTCTCCAAGGTCTTGTTGACAGGGGCAAGGACAGGGTTTACAGACGAGACAGTGTTAGCGAGGATTGGATCAGTAGATGATTTGAGAGCAGACTGGACCTTGGTGGTCTGTATGTGGAGGTACTCCTGCAGGTGCTCGGAGTACTTAGTAGCCAATTTTGCCAACTCGGTTGGCTTGAAGTTGGCGTAGTGCACCTCCTTGATAAGGGGGGCGAACTTGTCAACCTTCAAGAACACCTTATCAACAACCATCTGGTCGAGCTGTCTGTAGAAGTCGTAGACAAATGGAACCATCGTCATGACCAAGTCCGTATGGACAGAAAGGGTAACTTTGGCAATGAATGTTGCAAAGTAGTTTATGATTGCGATGGAGAGCAGGGAGTCCACGAGCTCGTAGCACAGAGGATACTCATTGTATGCGTGGGAAAGCGAAGGCGACAACTTGCGGAAGCGCGTGAGGGGTGTGTCGATGCTGTTAGCGAGCTTATCGATGGTAGACATTTCTTTGTTTGGTTGCTGTGACTATCATTGGAAAGTGGGTGGGCCTTTGGTTTTTATATGTACTCGCGGATCGGCGGACTAGACTAAACCCGGGCCAGAACGGGATAGAGTTTCCAAACAAGCAGCCATATCTGCTCTATCTGAGCAGTCAAAAACCTCGAAAAAGAGTTATACATGTCATTCTGGGCCCATATCAATACCCTGTTCGTTCTTGGCTGGTAATTTCTGCCGAAAGCCGAGGGGCGGTGTTGTCACCACATGTTTTCCTCACTTGACACAACCGCGGCCCATTGTTACATCCCCCGGGAGACAGAAAAGCTGTGAGTCAATGGCTCAATTTATTTCCTGTTTGAGCACTATACTTATATTCCTGTATAAACATGATCTTAGAGCATCACTCCACCTTCCATTTCTCGGTCTCGCTCCTAATTCCGTCAAAGATGAGAACATTTGTAAGCGGGATATACTGTCCTGTGATGAGTTTGATCGCCTCCTGCCCTCCAATACCACCCATTAATGCAGCCATGTTACCCAACTCCTGGCCCTCGGATCTGATCATTTCATAAAGTATCTGCTGGAGGGCAGAATCGTCATCACTCATGTAGTAACCATGTGACTTCTCTAGAAGTTCTGGAACAGCGTCAACTTTAGGAAGAGTTTTGTGGTCCATGATATACTGCTCAACCAACGTGAACGCTAGAAGAGCTACCGCTGGATGCCTGTAATCACGACATATGATATTGGAGAAGTTTCTGTCTGTGATTGCGTTGGCAGAATTTGTGGAAAAGAACAGACTTTGGGCATTCTTCACGAATGTGGTAATTGTCTCTTCCGGGATCCTTTCAACGAGTCCTTTCCTTTGCATCACATCTTGAAGTTCAACTTTGAAAGCTTCATAGTCAGCTGTCATTTTGGCCCTGTAGATGTTCTGCAGTGTCAAGAAATTCCTTGTGGACGATTCCATATCTGGCAAGCGGCCCTTCAACGGCATCCACCCATCATGCTTCATAGCGAATTGTTGCAATGCAGCTGATAGAATCCAGAAATATGTAGGTTTGTCCTCATTATCAAAGTGAGAAGGCACTTTTCTGAAAATATCTTGGATGTTTGAGCGATTCTTCATATCCATGAATATCGTACGGATGTTGTCCTCTGCTTCGTTGAAGTTCTGTTGGCTGTATTCCATTCTCCATGAGTTCATCAATTCCTTATACTCCTTCCTCTCTGCCATCGTCTTTGGCGAAGCCCCACCATGTGCCTCCTTCCACATTTGCATCGCCTTTACTTGAATCACAACATATGGCACAGCGCTCTGTTCCTCCACCGATGAGTTCAACACAGGGGCATCCATGCAGTACTCCAGGAGTTCTGGCCAAGGATCCAATACTCTGAGGTCGTATATCTCTTGTGGGTGGGTTTCCATCACTTCGTAGTAGGATGTGATGACTCTCATGAATCCATAAAATCCAATTGTATTGATAACAATCGCAGGGATTCCCACGTCGTAGATATCTTTCATAACGCGTGGAATCTGGAATGGCATTACAACGAGGTCATAGTCCAGCCAGAACTCCTTCGGCACGGAACTCCACCATGAGAACATATCAGCAACATGAATAACACCGCACTGCACATCGTCATTCATCTCCCTCAATCTTTCACTAACACAAGTAGCCCAGTCAGATCCAATATTTTCATCGCTGAGATAAAAGTTCGCACCAAGATCAGACTCAGTGACGATTCTGGCAGTGGTGAGGATTGTGAAGTGGCCTAAACCTGGTAGAATAAGATTCTTTAACAAGTCCAAGGCAGTAAGTGTCGGGTCACATATCAAAACTCGTGATGATTCTAGAGATGACTGGCCCGAAGAAGCCCAGAGACGCAGTTGACGGTCGTACTTCTCTTCTTTGTTGATCATTGGGGTTTGGAGGTGCTAAGAGAGGGTGTTGAGGGGCTGCCAATAATAAGCGTGTGAGGGCTGCGCAACCAGCCAACACAAAAAAAAAGGGCCCTGAACCGGACTTGGCTGCCAAAAGTGCCAAAACGATAGCTCATCGCTCCACTAAAATCGGTCCAAAAGCTGGAAAAAGACAGTTCAGGCTTCTTGATTCCAATCACAAATCATGTCTGCTCACTCGTCACAGAGCATACCTGCTTCTCAACGCCGTCGACGCTCATCAGCAGTTTACAATTCCTTCCAAGAGCTGCTCAACACAGGCGGTCGGAACAGTATCAATAATTTTGCATCATCATACTCACGAAGTGCCAACTTTATTCAGGCAGACTTCGACGTGACACCCACTAAGGCTGCAAAACTCACGATTGGAGCCACATACACGGATGAATCGACACTTCTCAGACCACATACCAGTGATCCTGGTACCATTCCTGAGTCTGTGGTGTATGGCTCAGTCGAGGACTCAATAGTTGCAGAAGACAACAGAAGTGTCAGAGACGAGGCATTGAAGAACACTGGGCATTCGACAGCTCCACAAACAGTGTTTAATGGTATCAATACTCTTATCGGGATTGGTATTCTGTCTCTGCCCTTGGGACTCAACTATGCTGGATGGATATATGGCTCCATCATTCTCTTATTCTGTGCTTTATCCACACAATACACTGCAAAGCTCCTTTCGAGATGCATCAAAAAGAACGAAGATATGAAAACATACGGAGACATTGCACAGTACAGTTTTGGCAATCTGGCACATTTGATTGTCGTTTCCACATTCACTATCGACCTTCTCAGTGCCGGCGTCTCTATGATTATTGTCTTTGCTGATTCGTTCAATGCATTGACAGGCATTGATAAATATATCTGGAAATGCGTCATCTGTTTCTGCTATTTCATCCTGAGCTTCGTGAGATTGGATATTTTGTCACATTTAAGTCTGATGGGAATCATATGTACATCGTTGATCGTTGTTACTGTGACCATATGTGGCATTGTGAAGAAAGAATCACCTGGATCACTTTCCGACTTTGCTGAAACTGCAATGTGGCCCAAAGATTGGATGCATCTGATGCTCTCTCTTGGTATTTTCATGTCTCCCTTTGGAGGGCATGCCATCTTTCCTGAACTGTATCATGATATGTCCCACCCTCACAAATATGAAGCTTCATGTTCTACGATTTTCACTTTCACATGGCTGGTTGACTACATAATGGCATCTCTCGGGTATCTTATGTTTGGTGTTGCCGTACTCGATGAGGTAACAAAGTCGATTTTACTCACAGATGGGTTCCCACAGTCTGTTCCGGTTTTCTTATGTGCTCTCATGGGTGTTCTCCCTGCGTCAAAAGGCCCTCTAATCACTCGTCCTCTCATCACAATGGCAGATCAAATCACACTAAGAGGAATTGACCCGAGCCGGAGGTTCATAACACTCGCGTCAAACAGACTGGCGGTTGTCTCCATTTTTTTCTTCACTTCTCAGATCTTCACCGACTTTGGAAAGATTGTTTCCTTCCTTGGTAGTGCCATCTGTTTCGCCATTTGCATCATTTTCCCATTGTCGTTCTACGTCAAGCTTTACTGGAATGATCTCTCCATTTTGTCGCTTACACTGCATATTGCTGGAATTGTTATTGGTACTATATTGGCCATCTGTGGTACAATCGCCGTCATCATGTCTTGACATTATCTGCATTATTTCTTATTTCTTCACATTCTATAGAATCAAACGTCGTATCCGAAAACCTCAGGTCTACGCTGTTCCCATAACGGCATGTTAGTTCTGACCTTCTTCACCAAGTCAAGATCAATATCAGCAACACAGAGACCCTCCTTCTGGACGTCAATGTCGCTTACCTCTGCAATGACAGTTCCCCATGGGTCAATAATGACGGTGTGTCCATAACTGAATCTCTTTGCTGGCTCAGCAGTCTTTCCAGCAGCAATGTCATCATCTGTAAGGGTCACATGGCCACCGTTCTGGGCTGCCATCACGACATAACACTGAGTGTCAATGGCTCTAGCACGGCCAAGAAGGTGCCAGTGGGCAGCACCAGTTCTCAGAGTGAATGCAGATGGGAAAGACAAGACCTGAGATCCCAATGTTCTCAGTCTGAGGGCCAGCTCCGGAAAGCGCAAATCGTAACAGATTCCGAGGCCAACAGTACCACAAGGAGTTTCGAACGGTGGAAGGACTTCAGACCCCGGCTCAACACCTTCACTTTCCTTGATTATAGCTCCCCCAGGGATGGAAACATCAAATAGGTGAACCTTCTGGTATCTCTGGGTGATTTTGCCATCGCTATCAAACCAGAGAGAAGTGTTGAGAACACGGTCATCGCGTGGAGATGGTTCATGAACACCAACGTTGACTTCAATTTTGTATCCTTCAGCGGAGAGTTGTTTCAACTTCTCTTGAATTGCAAGGACGAAAGGAGATGTCTCAACTGGGACGGCCAACTTCTTGGAGTGTTGCATAGAAGCGGCGATGTAGTCTGAAGCCTCTGGAAGAAAGAGCACCTTTGCGCTCAACGTTTTGGCGGCTTTCTCAATAAGACGGGCAGCAATGGCGCCATTGCCTGAGAGAGAGGATGTCGAGCTGAGCTGTCCAGCAGCGATAAGAACCATTGTTGTAAGTTGTGAGTTGAACTACAGAATAGAAGAGAAGACTAAGTTCCTGGTGCGTTTTTTGTCAGCTGGGGGGACACTTATCAGTGGGCCGAATAGGGAAATAAATCCGATTGGGCCTTATTGGCGAGTTCTAGGCGGATATGAGGTTTATATATGGGGTTCTATGGAGGATAAATTCCTTTCCCACGACACACGAGAATTGATTAATTTCCAGAATGGATTTCCTTGTAAGAAATCTGACATACCTTACAGAGGCCTCGGAGCGGAGTTGAGATCCCGTCTGGCCAAGAGATTTCAACAGATTAAATGAAGAAAAACTGCACGCTTCGCCAACTCGAATTTACTCAACATATAACACCATAAAATGGGTCTCGCAGGTCCTGAAATGGCCCAACCGAAGGGCATCATCACAGAATCCCGTACGCTCACACTTGCTGACGGCTCAAAGGGGACATTAATTCCATTCTACCACAAGCATCTCGACGAGCCAGAATATCTTCCGCCCTCATTAGTCGATTTCATATATGCCGAGTTCAACTCAGAGATCGAAAGAGGCGATACATACCCATACCTAAGCACCCTTTCAAAGCAAGAGTTCCTCGATTATTGGTTTGGTGCATTCACTGCTGTTCTCCTCCGTGGTGATGGCACTGTCGCCAAAGAAGACATGGATTGGGAAACTGAAGTTCTTGGGACATACTACATCAAGCCGAACTATATCGGCCGCTGTTCTCATATCTGTAATGCTGGCTTCCTCGTCAACAGTCGCATCAGAGGAAAAGGTGTTGGCCGTGCTATGGGTGAATCCTATCTCCTGTGGGCTCCCATCCTGGGATACACCTACTCCGTCTTCAACCTGGTCTTCGAGACGAACCCGGCCAGTATTCGCATATGGGACGCTCTAGGCTTTGATAGGATCGGAAGGGTCCCTGATGCTGGTGTGTTGAAGGGCAAGGAAGGTAAAGTGAGTGCCATTATGTTTGGTAAGCACCTATGTTGATCGGACAGAATCACGGGTATGGATCAAGAGATCAATCGCATCATATATCGTCCCATTGGAGATAATCCACTAATAAAAGGGAATAGATATCATTTTGAATACGTAATATTACTGAATCAGGAGCAGGAAGCTTACCGAACCGACAGTTACACCCAAACACCACCCGCTGTCAGGGCGAAAAAAATCAAAACAAGCCAAAAGCCGTAAACAAAGGAATCGAGATTACCCGCATCAACAGCTTTTCCAATTCTTGAATCACACTCATTCCTCTCCACGAGACTTCAGTACCTCTCTTCTATCTTGTGACACGCTTTTCCTGCTCTCTGAAGCACGCCCCCATCCCCTTTAACGCGCACAAGATCCCCGCAAGACAACTCTCCGGAAGATGTCGATGCCACCGCTGTTGAAACTTAACGAGTATCGTCCAGACCAGCCATTTACGGTTCTCATCCCACCATACACAGTTCTTCTTAAGGATGGAGAGACAACCGCAACGATATACCCACTCCATAGCGCTGAACAGCTTCCGCCTGGCCTTCTCGCGTTCCTGGCTGATGAGTTCAATATGGAGATTGAGCGTGGTGACACATTTCCCTTCTTTGAGACGCTTGATATCGAAGAGTTCAAACAGTTTTGGTTTGCGTCATTCGCAGCAGTAATGGTGCTGGGTGAAGACCCCCAGCTTGATCTTCAACGGCAGTGGGAGAAGGAGTGTCTTGGGACATTCTTCATCAGGCCCAGCTTCCCTGGCAGATCCTCACACATCTCCACCGGTGGCTTCCTCGTGAATGCTGGAATCAGAGGTAAAGGTATTGGAAGAACCCTTGTCGAGTGTTACCTCGACTGGGCTCCAAAGCTCGGATACACATCTGCCCTATTTAACCTTGTGTTTGAGTCCAATGTTGGTGCAAGAAAGATCTTTGAAGCTTTGAACTTCAAAAGAATCGGCAAAGTGAAGGCTGCTGGTATTTTGAAAGAGCATGAAAATGCTGTTGATGCCTACATATACGGTAAGGAACTCGTCCAGGCCGTGGAGCCAACACACGGTACCTACAGATTCGACAAGATCAAGTACTACCTTGAGACTGGCCGCTACCCGCCTCTCATTGACCGCCAAGAAAAGTCGAGATTGAGGTCATCTGCTGCTCACTATAAAGTACAAGATGGAAAACTGTTGTTCAGCGGAAGGGAAGTGATTAGTGACCCTATCAGACAGCTGGAGATTTGTACGGAATATCACCGCCACAACCATGGAGGAATCAACAAGACCACATCTTCCATTACAGAACGCTACCACTGGACGAGGATCAAAGACACCGTTGCTCAAGCTATCCGAAACTGTGTTGAGTGCAGAGATCCATCCAAAACTGTCAAGCGGAAGAAAGATATTTCACCCCACACGGATAAACGCCATGTTTCATCGTCGGAGCCATTGGGTATGCACAGCAACAATGCTTCCCAAGGACAGAACCATGCACAGTCAGAGTACGATGTCATGGTTGATGTTAATACTTCTTCGCAGTTACACCGCAATCACGAGAACCTTCTCCAATCCGATCTCAATCTTGATATTCCTTCTGGTATTTTGGCAGCAGTTGAAAATGCCCAGAGGATGAATGATCACAATCAGGATCAACATAGAGATCAATACGCTTCTGACATGCGTGGAAGATTTGAACAACATCGTACGCCTCAGAACCCAACATCATCACACACTCCACACACGCAACCACAGCCATCCACACAGCACCATGATGAGCGCATGCGCCAATATTCTCAATCTTCTTCGAATACACCATATCTTCAACATCACCAATCGAACCTCCACATGCATCATGAACTTCAAGATGGTCAGGATATTCCTGTTGATCCAGAAGTGAGTGCGTTCGACGAGAATGGACAGGGTGGTTCTGAGATCGAAATTGCGAGGGCACTAATCAACGCTAACAATACAACCGGTCAGGGTGGTGAGGGTGAAGATTTGTTCTGAGCTTGGTTTCTTTCTTTCTGGGTTGGATTATTATTACTCAAGATCAATATATAATCACTTGACGTATTATGATTTGAGACGGTAAACGTGTATTAGATGTTGGGCTCAGCCCTGGTGGACATATACAAAGAGGGGGACACTGTCCACACAACCCACTGTGAACCCGAATCGAACTGAAATGGGTTCATACGGGGAAAACGTAATTCACTAAGCGAAAAATTTTGGAGGTTGTGTGTACTACTGCAACCTCTATAATCAATCATCATAGGACTCTCTAAACAATAAATGCAAACAGTTCTTTTTCTCTGTTTTCACCAGGAGACATCACAAATAAAAAAGCTCATCAATCAGGACACACAGTCTCCACACATGTGTCAAGAATTGGGACGGTCTCCAATCACCCCAAAACAATATAAGATGGCAGTATAACGCAATGCAACTCGGTAACAACAAAGAAGAAGAGCACGGGTGTAAAAAAAAAACAAAGTGAAAGAAAAAAGTAGAGAGAAAGAGAGACCAATAGTTCGGAGGCGAGATGCCTCACAGTGCAAAAGTCATAAACATTAGAAGTCGACACCAATCACCATAGCCAAGAGGGCCATTCTGACGTACAAACCGTACTTCATCTGTCTGAAGTACGCTGCTCTCTGGTCAAAGTCAACTTCCTCACGGATCTCGTTGACACGAGGCAATGGGTGCATAACACACATGTGCTGCTTGGCGTAAGAGAGAATCTTGTTGTCAACAATGTACACGTCTTTGAGTCTCTCGTAGTCATCCTGGTTAGGGAATCTTTCCTGCTGAACTCTCGTGCAGTACAACACGTCGGACTTGGCAATAACGTCCTTGGTCAACTCCTCAGACTCAGACGCAAGCATGTCGTTCTCAATCAACATTTCTCTGATGCTCTTTGGCAATCTCAACTCCTTAGGAGAGACCAAGTTGACACGAACCTGGTAGTGACGCAACAAATGGCACAAAGAATGAACTGGGCGGCCGTACTTCAAGTCACCCATGAAGGTGACAGTGATACCATTGACAGTACCCAACTCCTCACGAATAGTGAACAGATCCAAGAATGCCTGAGTTGGGTGCTCGCGAGAGCCGTTGCCACCGTTCAAGATAGGAACTGGTGAGAACTTAGCAGCAATGTCGGCAGATGACTCCTCTGGGTGACGTAAAGCAATAGCGTCGGAGTAAGAAGCCAAAGTTCTGATGGTGTCCTGCAATGATTCACCCTTCTTAACCGAGGAGGAAGAAGCAGAAACTGCGATGGTTCTACCACCAAGTCTCTGCATAGCAGCATCAAAGGACGAAGCAGTACGAGTAGATGGCTCGTAGAACATAGTGGTCAGCAAACGACCCTGCAGCAGGTCTAGAACACCACGTCTCTCGACAGACAGTCTCATCTCCTGAGCAACAGTGAACAAAGCGTGCAAGTCTGAACGATTGAATTGGTTAACAGACAAGACGTGACGACGCAAGAATGGATTGTTGGAACGGATGTAAGAAGCAATGGCGCCTGGTGGGGACAACTCTCTTGGTGGGCGAGAAGAAACCAACTCGGTTCCCTTGACAGAATCCTTCTCAGTCTGCGGAGCGACCTCTTCAATCAAGTGTGGACGAGTCGCATCCGCAGAGAAAGAGAATCTTGCCCTCTTAGTGATGTGTGGGGAAGCGAGCAATGGCTCGTTGAAGTTAGTGCTCTGGGCAGCAAAGGAACCTCCTCTCTTCTTGAAGGCTGAGTTGTCAACACCAAGGGCCTGGGCAACAACCAGCTCACCCTCCAGACAAACAGTCTGGCCGTAGAACTGGACACGCTCAACACCACCCTTCAACTTACCCTGGAATGGAGAGAAGATGTGAGAAGAGGAGTGTAAAGTAGACAACTCGCGGTCCATGTCAAGCTCAATGACGGAGTCCTGCTCTGGGAGGTTGAAGATCTCCATTGGCTTGTTGTGCATCCGCTCAACAATGTCATTCATCGTCAAACGACCATCGTTAACTGCCGTGAACAACAATGGCAAAGCATCGGAAACACCCAAACCGGCAGTAACTGGTTCTCCCAAGAAGGAAGCCAGTAAGGTTGGAGTCACACCAATAGAGAAGATATCAACAATCTTGATGCTCTCCCACAAAGCGTCCTGGTCCTTCTTGGTTGGCAAGAACTTGGCAGCAGGGTAATCATCCTGAGACAAGAACAAAGAGTAGACAGAGACATCGAAAGTGACCAGAGAAGATTTCTCCTTGACCAACTTGATGATATTCAGGTCCGCCTCAGTGTTAACACCAGTGACGTGGATAGCGTGGTTGCTCAAAGTGGCCAACAACAACAAAGAGGCAAGATCTGTAGACTTAGCATCGGTGATGATAGGCTTGTTGGCTGGCCAAGCAGCCATCTGAGAAGAGACAGACGAAACATCCGACTTGATGAACTCGTTGAATGGCAAAAACAAAGAGCCCACGGAGGAAGCAACTTGAGAGACCTGGAATTCGTTACCAGCTGTAGCAGCACAAGCCAAGCTGTAGTCAGTGAAGCCCTGGTCAGCGAAGGTGGTAGCAGCATCGTTCAAAGACTTGACATCGTTAAACACAGAACCGTCAGCAGTGACCGGTGAGAGCTGGTTGTAGGTGAAACCTGAAGCCAAAGAGGCTCTAGTGAGGTTCTCAAACTCAGCAGCGCTGACAGATGGAATGAAAGAAGAAACGTTGACCAAGCCTGGGACGGTGACAGTTCTGTGAGAAGTCTGAGCATCTCTGTTGGAAATGTCCAAGCTAATGTTTCTGGACAAAGCCTCAATCAACAGCTTGGCACACTTGACGTTGGTAACCAATGGAACAGCATAGTCGACGGCCATACGACGGGTTCTGTAACCCTTAGAGACGTAGTTAGCTGGACGACGGAATCTGTTGGCGGATGGCAAGTTGATGTAGAGGTCGATCAAATTGTTAGCCAGGTGCTGTGTCAAAGAGTACTCGCTCTTCTGGTCATCTTCATCCTCATTCAAGATCTCCAAGTACTTGACTGGGATGTTGTGCTCTTGGATGAAGTCTGCGGTACCAGCAGTAGCGAACAAGTTGTAACCCATCTCGTGCAACTTCTTGACAGATGGAAGCAACTCCTGTTTCTCCTTGAAAGAACCGATCGACAACAAGATGTTCTTCTTTGGTAAGTGGAAGCCAGTAGAGAGCAAAGACTTCATGTAAGCCTCGTACTTGTTATGACCGAAGGTAGCAACCTCACCAGTGGAAGCCATTTCAACACCAAGAATAGGATCAGCACCAGACAAACGCGAGAAAGAGAACTGTGGAACCTTAACGGCACAGTAGTCCTCCGGCAAATCCTGGACTGGGTAAGGCTCAACAGGAAGACCCATGATGGCCTTAGTGGCCATCTCAATCATGTTGGTACCAACAACCTTGGAGATGAATGGGAACGAACGAGAAGCACGAACGTTACACTCAATGACCTTGATCTCGTTGTTCTTTGCAATGAATTGGATATTGTATGGGCCAGTGATATCCAGAGCCTTACCAATCTTAGCAGTGGCAACAACGATACGCTTGACGGTCTCAGGATCTAAGTCCTGTGGTGGGACAATCAAGGTAGCATCACCAGAGTGGACACCGGCGTTCTCAACATGCTCAGACACAACATGCATGATCAGCTCACCGTCCTTAGCGACAGCATCCATTTCAATCTCCTTAGCGTTCTCAATGTACTTGGTAATAACAACTGGGTAGTCACGAGAAACTTCAACTGCTTGAGCCAAGTAGGAAGCCAAGTCGTCCTTAGAGTAGACAGTATTCATGGCAGCACCAGAAAGAACGTAAGATGGACGAACCAAGACTGGGTAACCCACATCAGCTGCAAACTCCTCAGCCTCATCCATGGAAGTCAACTCTTTCCAAGCTGGCTGGTCAACATCGATTCTGTCTAACATACGAGAGAACTTGTAACGGTTCTCAGCAGAGTCAATCATCTCTGGAGAAGTACCAAGGATCTTGACACCATTTCTGTGCAATGGGAGAGCAATGTTGTTAGACGTTTGACCACCCATAGAGATGACGACACCAGATGACTGCTCCAATTCGTAGATATCCAAGATTCTCTCCAAGTTGATGGTCTCGAAGTACAATCTATCAGCCTCATCGTAATCAGTGGAGACAGTCTCTGGGTTGTAGTTGACCATGATGGTCTTGATACCGGAAGCACGCAGAGTTCTGACTGCGGTAACAGCACACCAGTCGAACTCGACAGAGGAACCAATACGGTAGACACCCGAACCGAGGACCATAACACCGTGGTCATCGAACTTAACATCACTCGAGTCGGCATTGTAGGTAATGTACAAGTAGTTGGTGTAAGCTGGGAACTCAGCAGCAACGGTATCAATCTGCTTGACGAATGGGATGACACCGAACTCTTTTCTAAGTCTTCTGATGGCAACCTCGTTGGAGCCGACAAACTTGGCAATCTGTCTGTCCTCGAATCCCAACTGCTTAGCCTCACGAACAACCAATGGGGTCAAGTTCTGCTTGGAGCCAAAGGACTCCAAGTATTTACCAAACTTGATAAGGCCATCCAACTTGTTCAAGAACCACTTGTCAATCTTGGTCAAACTCCAAGCCTTTTCAACAGAGTAACCAGAGTACAAAGCGTTGGCAAGAGCAAAGAGACGCTGGTCAGATGGAGTCTGCAACTCGGCGTCAATGTCAATGGACATCATTGCCTCTGTCTGGTTGAAACCCAAGTTGTGGTAATCGACAGAACGAATAGCCTTCTGGATAGCTTCCTCAAATGTTCTACCAATGGACATGACCTCACCAACAGACTTCATGGAAGACGACAGCAAAGTAGAAACTCTGGTGAACTTCTTCAGATCCCATCTTGGAATCTTAACAACAACATAGTCGAGAGATGGCTCGAAGCAAGCACATGTGACTTTAGTGACAGAGTTCTTCACTTCGTTCAATGGGATGTTCAAACCCAGCTTAGCGGCAATGAAGGCAAGTGGGTAACCAGTAGCCTTGGAAGCCAAAGCAGAGGAACGGGAGAGACGAGCGTTAACCTCAATGATACAGTACTCCTTGGAGAATGGGTTCAAAGCGTACTGAATGTTACACTCACCAACAACACCTAAGTGTCTGATGACATTGACTGCAGTAGTTCTCAGCATGTTGTAGTCTTCGTCAGATAGAGTCTGCGATGGAGCAACGACAATGGAGTCACCAGTATGAATACCAAGTGGATCGAAGTTCTCCATGTTACAGACAGTGATACAGTTGTCAAAGGCATCACGAACAACCTCGTATTCGATTTCCTTCCAGCCCTTCATGGATCTCTCAACAAGAACCTGTGGAGAGGTAGCAAAAGCCTTGTTGCAGAGCTCGATCAACTCCTCTTCGTTGTCAGCGAAACCAGAACCAAGACCACCCAAAGCGTAGGCAGCACGAACGATGACTGGGAAACCAATGTCCTTGGCAGCCGCAACGGCCTCATCAACAGACGCGGCAGAGTGCGACATGGCGCATTTCTCACCGATCTCCTCCATTGCCTTAGCGAACAAATCACGGTCCTCGGTGGTGATAACTGTCTGGATCGGGGTACCCAAAACCTTGACACCCAAGCTCTCGAACTCGTCCTTCATGGCAATACCCACCGACAACGCGGTCTGGCCACCGAAAGTGACGTAGATGGCATCTGGCTTTTCGTGCTTAATGACCTTTCTGACAAACTCAGGGGTGACAGGGAGGAAGTAGACCTTATCTGCCAAACCCTTAGAGGTCTGGATGGTGGCAATGTTAGGGTTGATCAAGATGGTGTAGATGCCCTCCTCTTTCAAAGCCTTGATAGCCTGGGAACCGGAGTAATCAAACTCACCAGCCTGACCAATCGACAAACCACCAGAGCCGAGAACAAGGACCTTCTTTGGGTTGACTCTTGGGTGAGCGGCCAAGTTGTCCTCGATCTTACCACCTGGGAACTCAACAGCCTTCAGAACCTTAGAGGTCTTGTGATCCAAAACAGACTTGATAAAAACGTCAAACAAGAACTCTGTATCTCTTGGACCTGGAGTGGACTCAGGGTGGAACTGGACAGAGAAGTATGGCAGCTCAGAGTGGTAAATACCCTCGTTGGAACCGTCGTTCGCGTTGACAAACAGCTCCTTCCAGCCGTTGGACAAAGTCGTGGTATCAACAGCGTAACCGTGGTTCTGAGAGGTGATATAACAACGGCCAGAGATGGTGGAGGTACATGGGATGTTATGACCTCTGTTACCGAACTTGAGCTTGATGGTGGAAGCACCGGTGGCTCTAGCAAGCAGCTGGTGACCAAGACAGATACCAAAGATTGGAGTTTTCTTTGAATCCACAATCTTGGTGAGTTGAGAAACAACATTGTCCATGACAGATGGATCACCTGGACCGTTGGAGATGAACAAACCATCATATTCCTCGGTAGAGAGGTCGTGGTCCCATGGGACAACCTTAAGCTCAACCCCACGTCTGACGAAACAACGGATCTGGTTGTATTTCATACCAACATCGATAGCGACAATTCTCAGAGTCTTGCCGTCAGGGCCCTTGACTGCAGTCTCGGTAGAAGGGGTGTAAAGAACTGGCTTTGGCACAGAGACCTTAGCAACGAGGTTCTTCACATTTGGATCATCCCACTCTGGAATCTCAAAGTGGGAGCTCCAGTTCTCCGAACAAGCCTCCTCAACAGAACACTTATCAGACTGTACACCAATACGGCCAAGCATGGAACCAGACTCTCTGAGGTGTTTGGTGAGAGCTCTGGTGTCGACACCGTACATTGCTGGAATGTTCTGCTCCTTCAGCCACTGGCCGAGAGAAGACTTGGCGAGGAAGTGAGAAAACTCCTCGGTGTAGTGAGCGACAACGAGACCAGCAATGTGGATTCTGTTGGACTCGAAGTACTTTGGCAACTGTGGAACATCATCGTCCTGGAGCTCACGGTCTGGAACACCGTAGTTACCAACAAGTGGGTAGGTGATCACAAGAATCTGACCCTCGTAAGATGGGTCAGTGATGGCCTCTGGGTAGCCGACCATACCTGTCTGGAAGACGAGCTCACCAGCGGCTGGGTTCTCAGCACCGAAAGAGTAACCTTCCAGGATGGTTCCATCTTTCATCTCAAGGGCCATAAGGCGATTGCCAGTGGACTCCATTGGAGGAGAGATAGGAGCAGATGGGGTGATAGTAGCCATTATGGGGTAAAGGGTCAAGTAATAGCAGGAGCTGTTTATGTTAGTTCTCAAGGTTCATAAAAATGAAATTAAAAGGGTTTCCCCTTGAATGTCTACAGGTAAGAGAAGAATTGGTTCGTCAGAGACGTCGTTAGATTATAGAGGCAGACCCCAGTCCGTTAGACACCCCGAGGAGAACTTTTGGAAGGGGGGCTCTGCTCTCATCCTCGATCCCGTACTCGCATCTTCTTATACCTGTAGACACACACACGACAAGACGCACCAATAAGTTGAGATCAGCTGGAGACTGTCAAGTGGAGACTTCTTATTGGGGCGGCGGTTCTTGTTTCCCTGTGGATCCACGGAGGCACTGAAGTGGCTTTCTGAGAGAGAGAGAGAGAAAAGAGAGAGAAGAAGAGAGAAGCCGAAGCGATGAGGGCGAAAGTTGTACATTTGTACCCGAAAATTTTTATACCGGGGCACTGAGCTGTGAGCAGCTGGCGCGAATTGGCGCAAAAAGTTACTTTTTTGTCGCATGCAGAGTGTCATTTTCGTTTTTGTATTGGGATGAGGATTGCGTGTTGTGTTGAGGGTTATCATTGCATTTTCATGATCTCAACCTAAGTCGGAGTGATTTGGCCGCTTTCTACGTATTTTCACTAGGCCAGTCAGTCAAAATTGATGCTGTTACTGCTCTCATCCCTATGTTTTGCGCCAAAGTTCCTGAAAACGTCACTTTATAGACTTCCATGAAGTCACCAAAGTTGCACTTTGTTTCGCGAAAATGACCCAATCAGGAACGAATCAGTCCCAGCTTGCCCCAACCAGCAGGAAATGGCCGCCAATTTTCGCACTTCTTCACCGAGTCAAGACAAAATTCTGCCATGGCGAAGTCCGAATAGTAGTAGGGCAGTCAAAAAAATGCCTCTAGGGGAACTCATCGTGTAGAACCTATACACATTAGGGCGCCCTAAATGCCATTTATCAGCGTGTAAGACTATATCTACGGCTTTCACCTTGTAAGTGCGTCTTCTCATACACCTCACCTCTTGTGGACTAGAGTTCCCAATCAGGAAAGCCCTGCAAAACATTTCGCGAATTGGCGGCTCCTGTGGTTGAGTGCTGTCTCAAGGCTTGGAATTCTCATCTGTCTTTTGAGACGCTAGCGCTCCTAAATCCTTCCGACTTTACGACTTGTCCCGTCTCTCTTCGAGCTTTGATTGCTCCCAAACCTTCTGGTGGTGCCTAAATCACACACAGACCGAGAAGCTTTCCTTTTCGGTGTCTCGAGGCAGCGTTCTAAGCCTATTGTTGGCTCCACGCAAAGCTCATCGTGCTCCTTTGACACAGATTCTACCACGTTTTCAAGTTTGTGGCATATTCTCTGTCCATTTGACGCATTTTGATCAATTGAAAACAGCCAGTATAGCGCCACCTCCCTGAGTTAAGTACTACCTCAACACAAAACGAAGCAAGCCCGCGTCCGTCATTATGGGCCTCCTGGACAGGCTACGACCCCAGCAGAAGGAGATACAAGAACAAGAAGAGGAAGATCCAGAAAGGCGTCCAATCTATAGAACACGATCTCTATCAGCATATGCTATGCAGAAATCCATTGGTTGGAGAATCCGTGATGCTGTTGGCTACTTGGAAGCACTCCTGGGTCCTTACCTAAAAAAGATCTTCCCAAACTTCATCGCTGTGCACTATGGCTACATCATTTTCATGGCGATTCTTGGCTCTATGATCATGTACCCAATGAAAAACGTTGCATACATCGACATTCTGTTCTTCTCATCATGCGCCTCTACACAAGCAGGTCTGAACACTGTTAATGTCAACGACCTGGCACTGTACCAACAAATTGTCATATATGTCCTCGCAACTCTTACAACCCCCATATTCATTCACGGATCTCTCTGCTTCCTTCGTCTCTACTGGTTTGAGCGACATTTCGATGATATCAGAGAGAAGTCCAAGCTCAATTTCAAAATGAGACGTACAGCCACTATCGCTGCAAGAACACAATCCATGGAAAGGCAGAGAACCATGGAGTCACAACGCTCCAGAAAGCGTGCCGCAGATCATCAACAGCATCCCCAGTCCCTCCAATCTGTCAACATTGATGTGAGCCAAGGCGATTTCCCAACCGTCAATGTTGACCCTTCAAAGGAATCCCCCGATACAAAGGCCACTTCTTCTACGTCGTCTGACCTTTCGCTTCCGCCACAGCAGCCTCCTTCTAACTACACAGAATCACAGGCTGATCTGTATCACACCACAGAAGCGGTCCTACACATGTCTGAGCCATCATCCGAAGATGAGGAAGCTGCCCTTCCTCCTCAAAACAGAACCATCAAATTTGTCAATGACCCTGAGCCTGAGAACGCCCCATCATCACCATCCACAAACATCAAATTCACCAACCTTCCAAAACCAGAGAGAGAAGATTTTGACCCGAAGGACGTCTACAGGTCTCTCGCCATGATGAGGGACAAGCAGGCTAACCAGGAGTATAGCTCTGGGGAGAACCAAGGTCCAGCACTTGTGGTCCGTGGGCCGGCTGAACGTGATCCTGGAAGACGTGGATCTTCCTTGATGTTTGAGCTGTCGAAGCCGCATAAGCGTAAGCCGATGCATTCGAGAAAGAGATCAGGACTGAGAAGAAGTATGTTGATGCATAAGTCTACAAAAGAAGAAGAAGAAGAAGAAGGGGAGGGTGCAGATATTGAGTCTCTGGGAGACAATGAAGAACATGCTACCTCTACTGCTAATATTTCTTTTGATGATGGTAATGATAATGTCTTGCAAAGAGCACAATCACATCTCCAGCTGCCCTCATCTGATCAGAGTGGTGGCGTAAAGTTCACAAAGAGATCAAACACATTGGACGTTCCATTCAAGAAGTCCCTCAGTATTGTCAAGTCGCCTACTTTTGATCGTTTCGTCAAAAGAGGACTCAAAGCGCCAAAGGTTCTTAGAAGAAGGCTTTCATCGAGTGCTATTGCTGATGAGTCTGAGTACGACAACACTGACTCCACTGATACCGATGAAGAATTCTCCGATGGTGACAATAGTCTCAGAAGGCAGATGTCTACCCATTATCTTTCCTGGAATCCTACTGTTGGAAGAAACTCTACCTTCGTGAACTTGTCTGACCAGCAGAAAGAGGAACTTGGTGGTGTCGAGTACAGGGCCATCAAACTTCTTGCCAAGATTCTGTTGATCTACTATGTTGGATTCCACATCCTTTCCATGATGTTTATGCTTCCATGGATACTGAAGACCAAGAGCTATCAGCCAGTGGTTACTGAGAGTGGAGTCTCGCTCACTTGGTGGGGTTTCTTCACTGCTTCATCAGCTTTTAACGATTTGGGTTACACTTTGACTCCCGACTCGATGATATCATTCCGTAACTCTCCATATGCGCTACTTGTGATGAGTTTCTTCATTATCATTGGAAACACCGGTTTCCCCATTGTACTCCGATTTATCATTTGGTGTCTCTTCAAGGTCTCCAAAGACCTTTCGTTGTTCAAGGAATCGCTTGGCTTTCTGCTCGACCATCCACGTCGTTGTTTCACTCTGCTCTTTCCTTCTGCTCCCACTTGGTGGTTGTTCTTCATTTTGTTGGTCATGAACTTGGTAGATCTGATTCTCTTCATCATCCTTGATTTGAACGCTACTGTCGTTGAAGATCTGTCTGCTGGTCTCAAAGTACTCGATGGCTTCTTCCAGGCTGTGAGTACCAGAACTGCCGGATTCGCCTGTGTGGATCTCTCCTTGCTTCATCCTGGTGTTCAGGTCAGTTACATGGTGATGATGTACATCTCTGTGATGCCACTTGCCATTTCGATCAGAAGAACCAACGTTTACGAGGAACAATCTCTTGGTGTTTATCTTGGCGGTAATGCCGAAGGTGAAGATGAAAACCAGAAGGCGACTTCCTTCATTGGTGCGCACTTGAGAAAGCAGTTGTCCTTCGATTTGTGGTTTGTATTTTTGGGTCTCTTCATCATTTGCATTGCAGAGGGTGGCCGTATCCAAAACTCTGCTGAGCCAGATTTTGGTATCTTCCAGTGTATGTTTGAGGTTGTCTCAGCGTATGGTACTGTTGGTATGTCCCTTGGCTACCCTGGTACCTCTCCATCCTTCTCGGGTGAGTTCAGCGTCATTTCAAAACTCGTGATCATTGCCATGATGATCAGAGGCCGACACAGAGGTCTTCCTTACTCCCTTGACCGTGCTATTATGCTGCCATCCGCCAAGATGGAGAAGAGAGATAGGTATCAGGATATGCATGCTGGCCATCATCTTCGTCAGAGTGAAACTATTGGCAGTGTTGATGACCCAGTGATGGAATTCTTCAAGAGTGCTGCACCAAAGGCTATCAGAGAACGCATGAAGAGACCATCATTCTTCTCATCCAAATCTGATGGTCCTTCGGCCCTCAGATCTCACAAGCGTAATAGCAGTAATCTGAGTAACTTAAGTGGGTTGAGCGGTGCTGGTCCTTTGAGTGGTGGCTCTAGTCACTTACCAACACATTCTGAAAACCTTGACCTCGAACAAACTGGTGATTACTTCACACCTCACGACGCTGATCATATTCCTTCGGTTGGTGATTACTCCTTTAGGGACGTCCATTTCAGTCATACCAGTCTGCCTAAGCCTCCAAGCGCCTACTCTGATGATGCTCTGGCACCAACTGAGTCCTATGAGATGCACAATATGGCTTCTGGAGTCGATGGTGGCCCAGTGAGAGTTGCAGAAACCGCGGCGATTCACGAAGCCTTTGACTTGGGCTCCCGTAGGAACTCTGCCCAAACGCTTTGACTGACTTTAGCTTCCATTTCTTTTCGTTTGCTATATTTTATGGGTTTGGGGTATTATTTTTTCTTGTTCGCTGGTTTACTGGTTTGTTTTGTTACATACTTTTGTTTGGGCTGGGATGATCAGCTTTGTGAATGATTCCATGATTTTTGTCAATAAGTCTCTAATATATAAATAGATCGCATATAATACGCCATAATTCACACATATTATTATGAACATGTTAGTTTTGTAAATGACACCCATCTATATATAATATAATAATTCTCTTATAGATATAATTGAATTAATGTTCCTCAAACATGCTCCTTTGGCGCAAGAACATGAGCACCGACCTCCTGTAGCCATGAAAGCTCAATCACGCTCACATTACGAGCATAACCCTTAGTGGTGTACACGTAGTCATTGTACATAATGGCGTCAGCTTTCTTACCGAAGACCAAGGATGATGGGTGGATGGAGATGAGTTGACCTGAGGTTGTGGTTCTGTATGATCTATCAGGCATACCAATTGCAGTATTTGACACGTATCCCGAGAGGAATGCTTTCAATATGCTCGGGACGTCTAGTGGAGTTGTGGTCTCCTCGTCATCGAACAGTCGTTTGTCCTTCATAAGGGAGATCATGTACTGTCTGATCTGATTTCTGACACGGAGAACATTCTTGAATGCTCTGTAGGACAATGCGAGCTCATTGCACCACTGCTTTCTTTCCTGAGAGTTGTCAAACTGTGTATAGAAGAAGAGGAGCTCCTTCACCATAAGTAGATCACCGTACTTGGCACCAAGAATGCAAAGACTCCTTCTCTTCTCGTTGACTTCGTCACGCAGCTCTGACTGTGGGTTCAAAACCAAGTTTTCAACAGAAAGACAGGAGACAATGTCAACAGCATCAGAGATGCATCCAGATTTGTGGGCTGTCAGGAGAATGGCAGACAACTGAGGGTCCAGTGGCAAGATAGCCATCTGCACTCCCAACTCTGTGATCTTACCCTGGTCATTGAGAGCTTTGAGATGATAGAGCTGTGTGAGGGCAGAAACTAATGCATCTTCACCAGGGTTCTCCAGCCATGCCCAGTTGAGAATGTCATCAACTCCTGCTCTCTTCAGCATCAAGACCGGGGAAGTGACATTAGATCTCGAAATCTCTGGTTCGGTCTGGATTGGCAACTTGGTGAAATCATCTTCTGTGTACAGTCTGAAGGCTTTGCCCTCTCTTTCACGACCAGCTCTACCGGCTCTCTGTGTAGCGGATGCCCTTGAGACCGGTGCAGTCAACAATGTCGAAAGACCAAGTTGATGTCTCCAAACCTTCACCTTTCTGAGTCCCGAATCAATTACGTATCTTACTCCAGGAACAGTCACAGATGTTTCTGCAATATTAGTGGCAAGGATGACCTTTCTCTTTCTGGCCTTTAGTGGCAAGAATACCTTAGCCTGTTCGACTGGTGGAAGCGAGGCATAAAGGGGAAGTGGTACAATTAATGGTGCTTCCTTTGGCAGTTCCGGTGCGATTCTCTCCAGCAAGTTCACGCATTTGTCGATTTCTTCCTGACCTGGCAAGAAAACCAGAATATCCCCTTCAAGCTCTCCGTTGTTCACTTGAACAATCGCTTTGATGGTCGAATCAACAACGTCATCTGACGGTTTGTTCATGTAGAGTCTGTCGACTTTGTACATACGGCCTTCCACAAAGAGAATCTCTGCATCGCCATAAAACTTAGCGAACTTTTCAGCGTCCAATGTGGCAGACATGATGATGACTCTGAGATCATCTCTTTTCTTCAGAAGGTTTTTCAAGAATCCCATCAACAGATCGGTGAGGACTGTTCTTTCGTGAGCTTCATCTATGATCACTGTAGAGTATTGTTTAAGATCCTCATCCATCATAATCTCTCTCAGGAGCATACCGTCTGTGAGATACTTGAGCTTTGTGTTGTGATGTGCTCTGTTGTCGAATCTGACCGAGTAACCGACCTTATCGCCAAGAATTGAGCCATACTCCTCTGCAACTCTTGAAGCCAAGTTAATAGCAGCAACACGACGTGGCTGAGTTACTGCTATCCCCTTTTTATTTAGTGGGATGAGGAACTGAGGAATCTGTGTCGACTTACCGGAACCTGTCTCACCAATGAGCACAGTCACTCTGTTTTTTGAGAGATGTGAGAGGAGTTCATCTTTGGCTTTGTAGACCGGAAGCGTCTTTCTGACTTCGAGTAGCTCTCCTGATCTGATCTTCAACGCTTCTGGGCTGGTGCATCCATTAACTCTTGTGTCTCTTTCCTCTTCGTCGTCGCTAAAGAACGTTACGGTTTTCGGAAATGTCTTCTCGATCTTCTTTGTGCTAATCCTTTGCTTCTTTTTTGATTGTGAATTATCTTGCCGTAACAGTGGCTCTTTCACTGAAGTCGTCACTTGCTCGATGGAAGTTTCTTGAGGCTCCTTGACAGCAGGTTCGCTCTCAACATGAGCATTATTAGACTTTCCTCTTCTTCTCTTCTTCTTCTTCTGAGGGGACTGGGGAGCATTTTGCTGTTCTTGGTCTTCGACCCCATTTACTGACTTCTCGGAAGATTCTTTCTCCCCTCCAAACTTCAAGTGAAGTTTCTGGTTCGGGTTAGAAGCACCCATTCGTCTGGTAACTACCTGATCTTAGGAGAGGAGATGAGCTGCAAACGTAAAAAAATGAGCAGAATCTGAGGGCTCCCAACCAGCACGCGCCGCCTGTGCCACCCACAGCCGCGTCGTGATCTGCTGCGCCGCATGTTTTGCTTTCGCGCACTGAAAAAGTACCCTTCCCCTAAAATGTGATATTCTGGAACTCCTTCGTGTTTCACCGGCTCACCTGTGCCAAGTGCTACGCGCTGCCTCCGTGTACCAGACTTGAGTTTTTTCCTTTGCTCCAGCCTCTCTTTTCCCGCCTTCTCCACGACTGGGAACACATCATACTCACGCGGATCGGATCACTTGGTCGCCCACAATATGGCCGTTAGAGTTCCTCCCGCAACAACGCTCTCTGTGATCCTGGGTATTGCACTCGTTTTCCAGCTACTCGCTGTTCTCTCGATCCCAGTCACAAAGAAAATCGCTCTTTGCACTTATGACGGAGTCAAATTTGGCGTGTTTGGGCTCTGTACCTCAGACGGATCATGTACCAAAGTTCGCATCGGCTACAGCGATGACGATCTCGATAATCTCAATGGATTCTCGCTCCCGTCAAATGCAAGACATTCTATCTCCAAGCTTCTTATTGTCCACCCCATTGCAACAGGTGCTACTGGTCTTCTTTTCCTTGGTGCGATCGCTCTTCATTGGCACAGCCCGGCAAATTCTCTAAGTCTTCTCTTCATTCTTCTTCTGATATGTCTGCCCTCCTTCCTTCTTACATTGCTTTCCTTCCTCGTCGATATTCTTCTGTTTGTTCCGCATCTTGACTGGGCTGGCTGGCTCATTCTGGCTGCCACTGTTCTTATTGCTCTTTCCGCTATCATCCTCTGCATCATGAGAAGAACGGTATCCTCGAGAAAAGCATACAAGAGCAACATGCCATACGGCGGAAACGATTACCAGATGACACCACTCAACTATGGATATGGTACGGTCGACGGCAGCTCGGATATGAAGGTAAATACCAACAAGAGCGACAACAGTGACGAACGTGGGCCATTGATGTATGAGGGTGATACTACCTTCAACTTGGAAGAGATGAACCACGTTCCACAAACACAAGCATATGACTCTGTCAATGATTCCAATCCTCGAAGTCAAAACAGTTACCGTTCCTCTGAGATCTTGACCGCGCCTTCATCGGCATACAGGGGAGGCTTCGAGTACACACCATCGGCTACTGCTCCTCTGCAGACGGTTCCATCAACCGTCCCCGAATACGAGCTCGCAGCCACCGAGCCTGTTCCTACACCGCAGGACTATGCCTTCCAGATGCCAAGCCCACAAGACTCAACACCAACGCTCGACGCAGTCCCACAAGTCGCACCATATCCATCAGAGGTCCCAGTGCTGAATGACCTACCATCAGAGTCTCAAAGGTCTCCATATCCTCAAGACAGTCTTCCCAGACAATCAAAACTTACGGGCCCTCGTCCGATGCCACCTACACCAAGGTCAACGTCAGGCCCATCTGATATCGGTTATGGCGAAGAATGGGGCTTCGGGATCAACGATGCTAACGATGAGCCACCTCCTCCAATGCCAACCACAGTAGTGAACGCCTCACAGGACTCATTGGAAAGAGAATCCATTCTCTCTGATCCAAATCTTGAAAGAAATTTGACGTATAGAACTAAAATTGCCCAGAAGCTCGACGCTCTCCAACCTGCTGTGTATTCAACCGACAGTTTTGCTGAGACAGATGAGAACCTTTTGACAGGAACAGTAAGATCACAGAGAAATATTGGTGAGCTTTCATATGAGGAGGACACAACTTACGACGATACGATGGGTGACGATACAGAAGTCAACAACACTGCAGAATCTGTGCCCAAATCATATGGCCCAAATCTTACTGTTGACATTCAAGATGATGCATCTTCGGCATATTCTTCACGTGTCCCATCTACAATCCATACCCCACTCGATTATCAGTTCCGTCGTCAGCCAAGTGTGCTACAACAGTCTCAAATTCCAGAGGGTGAAGTTCTCTCGTCTGGTGTCATTCAAGCACTCGGTGATAGAGCCTTGACTCCATCTGAAATGACTGTTGATGACTTCCCATTCCCTGATCCTAATGAGCGCCGCACCACACCAACTCCATCCTTCTCCAATGAATCTATTGGTTCCTCTACCTTCACATCCGTATCGCAGAGGGGGATCAATCCAAAGTACTTCGAGAACAATCCAGATGAGTATGCCGCATATATGCAACGTCATAACTTGGGTGTTCCTGGCATGAATTCCAAAGCTTCTCATACGCAGCGCACAACTGACTTGTTAATCGCCTCTAACCCCGACTTCAGTGTTGCTGGATCTGGTAGAGCCAGAAAGCCACCAAGAAGATAATTCTCTTTTAATGAAAATATTTTTGTATCAACTTTAATTTGCTTAGAATTGATTGACTGTAGTTTGACGTTTATTTACAATGGCATCAATCTCACAGGGTTCGCTCGTTAAGAGCGGCCATCAATTCTCTTAAAGACAAGGAATCACGACCTGGTTTAGTCTCGTCAATTGGTTTGTTTGCAATATCTGACTTCTTCTTGTTTCCGCCCTGGATTGATTCCCAAGCGAGGACCTTCTTTCCCACTTCATGTTTCAACTCTTCCAGCTTTGTTCTGTCAATGTCAATAGTCGACACCATATGGCGTGCAAGAATAAAGCTTCCCTCATTCACAGCTTCTCTGATCAAGTACAATTCAGTCTCTGGCGCCCACTTGGAATAATTTGCTAGTCTCCTTAGGATTGCAAGCTTGATTGGGAAGACCGAGTAGTCATAGTATCCATTTGTCTTCTTCGATCCTGCAGGAATCAGGCAGAGAGATGAGCACACAGCTGACTCGATGTCAGGAGCAATGGTGACCATCTCTTCGGCACTAAACTTCTTCTCCAGCAGATCTAAGACACTCTGCACTTCGTTCAAAGAGGTTGAGATCTTCAGGAGACAACGGGCAGTGTTTGCGCCTAGAGTTGTATAGATTACATCCTCCAGTCCTTGAAGCTCTTTAAGTGCATCAATTGGAGAAAGGTTGTCACAAGTCAGCCTCAGCCACCTGAAAAATGTAGCATTGTCGAGAGTAATGCCCATGGATACTAATTGATCAATTCCTGCTTTAGCCTCCTTCTCCTTTTTGTAGAAAAGTAGTGTGTGTATGTGAGATGCGATGAGGCTCTCAGAATTACTGAGGGATGGATAATTCAAAAGTAGCTGAGCGTGAAGGTCCTGCAAAAGATCGAAGTAAAGTTTTCTCTCGTGGAACCCACGCGCAGTACAAGCACTGCTCATGATCTGGTAAGCAGCGAGGGCCAATCGAGAATTTCCCACATCCCTGATGTGCTCGTTTGCAAATCGGAACATGGCGGAACAAGTCTCTGGAGTGAAGTAAGCAAATATCAAATGAGTGAACTTCTGTTCTTTCGTAATCTGTTGTGACTTGGCATTGTACATGTGTGAATCCATGACTTCCTTAAGTGCTTCTTGTGTTATGCCGTTCTTGGTGATCTGAGAGATGTTCTCCAAAACCTTCTCATCAATAGACTCAACCGACCTTGCTGGGCGGCCTGGTGTAACGATTTCAAGCTGATGAAACACCGTGTTCATGTCATTTACGAACAAAAGCGCATCACGGTGGTTCTGGAAGGTGGGCACAGTCGCCTCGATCTTGTTCTCACCTGTGCAATATGTGGCCTCATTTGTCAAAGGTTTGGGAGGTGACGAGAAGCGAGAGATGACAGAAAGTTTGAATGCTTCGGATGCATTTAAGAATGGATGTATAGGCTTCATTGTGTGTCTCAGGGGTCTCTTTGTGGCGGCTGCCTTATTGTTCTTCATCTGGGAGAGGACTGGTGCATTCGAAAAAGCTTCTGATGTGGTGCTCTTGGTGGCGTTTGAGAAAAAGTTCAGTGACGCTGAGCTTTTAACCACATGTGCTGCCTCTTGGGCAGACTGCTTGATGCTCATTTTGGCCTTGTATAGTTCTCACTAAGGCCTCCACTCCAAGCTCCTCACCTCGATGGATGATGAGCTTTGTGGATGAAAATTAGGACTGGCCCTACCATAGTTGTGGTGTCCAGGTTTAATATTATTCATCGTAAGGCCTCTGACATGTAGCTTGATCAGCAGAAAGGGGGCTTTTTATGGCCATCGTCGACATCAAATTAATTGTCTAATGTATAAAAGATGTATGACTGAACTATACTCCGCAATCAATCAACCCAGCTCCACCGATCAACAGCTACCCAAGAATTCAACTCCATGCGGGCGTTTCTCATTGCCCTAACCGGAAGCTGTTCTTGTACACGCACACCGCACACCCTATTTATAGAACAAATATGCAAATCTCACGCCAGATTGGGCAGCAAAGGACATGATGTTACACAAGAATTGTCCAAGAGGAGGACTCTCATGATTCAAGACCATTTGTGCACCCCGCCTCCAATGCCATTTGGTGGAAGTTAAGCGTTTGTCTATGCGCATCAAGCCGCCGTAGTACGGTCCCCGAGAGATTAATTAGTATCAACATGATCGAAACAGAAGTTCCGACTTTTTGTTCGCACTGCGCATTACTCATTTCCTCATGAGCCTTGAGATGCGGAGAGGGGGTGTAGTTGACGTTGTAGCTGAACCCCGGCGGCCCCCAAACCCATAAATGAATGTACATATATATATGATATTATAGTATTATAATATAAGAGAAGGCAGTAGAAACTAGGCCAGCCTTGCAGAGATGCGAGGAAACACAAGTTTGGACAAAATGTAGTTTATCAAGCAGCTATATTAGATCAGATCAGCATCAGTCACACTGATTCAAAATATACGTAAGATTTAATTCGCTTTTCGAGGAGGTCCGCTCGAACGTTTGAAGCAAGTTTTCGTCATGCGCTGGTCACTCTTATTTGTGGGCCATGAGGTACCTACATGATCCTGCGGCAGCCACAGAACTACGATGTGAACGCTTCTTTGATTGGTTGAGACGGCAAGGCGGGCATTAGTACAGTCACTAGGCTCTCTGAACGGTGGCTTGAACCTAGTAGTTGACAGCTGCACTCATGAGGTGAGTTTGTTCTCAAAAGAACTGCGTGAAGAGTGGTAAAAACGCAAACACGGGTCACAAGAGGAGCGATCTCACGTACGAGCGGACTGCGGATATACCCCTTGCGAATCATTTCCAGCAGCTGGGCAAAGATCATGAACAGATCTTCATAGGACGATTGCAGAGAAGACTTTCAAATTCGGGGTTTAGATACTACGATATCTTGGCCGGGGATTGGGCTGCGTGTCAAGCACAGTTTGGGGATGGTGGGGAAAGAGTTATGAATAGAAACAGTTGGGTAATGCATCAGATGCGCACATCGTCAAGCGTGAGACAAAAGCAATATGTGTAGGGCAGACATAAAAACGGGGTTAACAATCGGACACTGTATAGGCGGGTATATATGCCTTGAATCCCCTTAAGATCTCGTTTATCGATCTCTTCGAGCCTAACACACGTCGGCTATTGGAGAAGCAACTAGAGCAGCGCACCGCCGCCCTCGGATCGCTATACCTCGGAAATTCAAAAAGTTCAAAGCCGAGACAAGTGCGAACTTCCCAGTTCCACCACAACAGCCACCTCCACAGTGTCCAACGACAGAAGACCCATGCCCGAGCAGACACCCGACTCGCCTCATCGCGAGCTCCAGCACCTGTCTCTCGAGGAGCCGCTCCGCTCACCTCGCACGTCTTCTTCCTACACACAGAACATCAACGCCGACATCCAGGCCCGTCTCCTCGCCTTCCAAGAACAGCGCCAATCCAGAAACAACTCCCCCCAGGACGAGCACGACAAATCTTCTCCGATCCACCAGTCAACATTGTCTTCTGCATCAACAATTTCACATTCCTCACAAAGCCTGCAGATTGAGCAGCAGCAGCAACAAATTCACGAACTACAACGCAAAAGATCTCTCCAAATGAGAAAAGACAAGCCATTGCCGCCATTGCCTCCTGTCCAGAGCTCAGTATCGACATCCAACAACCCTCAGTGCGGGCTTTCAGCGGCTTCCATCTCTACCGCGGTGGACAGTTCGGCGTCTCCATCCGCTCCGGTGTCAACACCGCACGTCTCCTCCAAGCTCAATCCAGTAAGACCGGCACCATCACTTCCAGTCAACACACAAGTCAGTCCGCAAGTGGCTGCTCGACTTCCAAAGACCAAGCAATCGTTGTCGATGCGCCGCGGTATGAAGCTCCCTGGTGGCCTACCGGGTATGGATGCACAGCCCCAAAGCGGAACAGCACCCCCACCACAGTCACTTTCAACCGGCGCTATTCCGGCACAAGCATCCAATGAGGATCGTACTCTGCCAAAGTCTTCAGTGTCGGACTTCATCCACAAGAAGGGCAAGCTTCCACCTCAGCAGAGCATGCAGTTGAAGGGCCTGTTTGCCAACTACTCGAAATACATTGACATCAAGTCGGGCTCCTTAAATTTTGCCGGCAAGCTGTCTCTTGATTCCAAGGGTGTCAATTTCAACGGAACCAAATTCAGTATCTCGGCTGATGATTTGGAGTTCATCGAGGAGTTGGGCCGTGGAAATTACGGTACTGTCAGTAAGGTTTTGCACAAACCAACAGGTATCATCATGGCCATGAAGGAGGTCCGTCTAGAATTGGATGATTCAAAGTTTAGACAGATTTTGATGGAGTTGGAGGTGTTACACAAGTGCAACTCGCCATACATTGTTGACTTCTATGGCGCATTCTTTGTTGAAGGTGCTGTCTACATGTGCATTGAGTACATGGATGGTGGATCTTTGGACAAAATTTACGGCACTGGTGTTGGTGAAGATCACTTGAAGTTCATTACAGACAGCGTTGTGAAGGGGTTGAAGGAGTTGAAGGACACTCATAACGTTATTCATCGTGATGTCAAACCGACAAACATTCTCGTCAATACATCTGGTAAAGTAAAACTTTGTGATTTTGGTGTCTCTGGCAATCTCGTTGCTTCGCTGGCCAAGACAAATATTGGGTGTCAGTCTTACATGGCTCCAGAGCGCATCAAATCCCTGAGTCCAGATGATGTAACCTACACTGTACAATCTGACATTTGGTCTCTTGGTCTCACGATGTTGGAGACTGCCAAAGGCTGTTATCCATATCCACCTGAGACATACGACAACATTTTCTCCCAGCTCAGTGCTATTGTTGATGGTGATCCTCCACAGCTTCCAGAAGATTACACAGTAGAGGCACACGACTTTGTTGGACATTGCTTGGATAAGATTCCTGAACGGAGACCAAACTACTCAAAGTTGCTGCAACACCCGTGGTTGCAAGAGGTCATCTCAGAAGAGATTATGTCAGTTTATGTCAAACGCAGAATTGAGGAACATAAAGTGGAAAAGACGAAGCAAGACGAGGAAGATATCAAACAGTTGAATCAGAAGTTGAAGACACCGGCTCTCCATAGAGGTGGTGCTCCACAGCCGCAGCAATGATCATAGCATTTGTTGGCATCGGTGGAGGGGCATGAAGCGAATAGGAAAATTTATATCCATCTTCTCATCTGTGTTTGCTAATAATATCCATTTTTTCCTCTTGTCTCGCACCGCCTTTCATTCTATTTTGTTCCCATTCTTTCAAGTTGTTGTATTCTTATCTCGTTGTTTCCCACATATATTTACTGTTTTCTCACCATTCAGCACACTATGTGGTGTTTGTTTTCTCTATTTTTTTGTCTTCTTTCACTCTTCTCTTTTTCTCGAGACTATTCCTCTTCGGCATAGATTTCTCAGCACGCATCCAGGACACATCTGTCAATTGAAGCTCATCTGTTCATCGTCATTCACTCATATGCACTTTATACATCACAGTCATTCGCTCATGGCATCAGATTCTCTACCTTGAGGCCATCATCATTAACAGCTAGCTGTATTCTGATATTTCTAATTTGTAGAATGTCGCCGTGGGTATGTTTTGTGTCATCGCGCGCGGGACTCGTAAAAAAATCATATGCGGAACTGAGCTAGTTAGTTCGCATCACAAATCATCGATGCTTTCATCTATCGGGCTCAAAACCAAGATCGGCCTCGGAGTGCTGCTTTCTTACTCTTCGTATGCTCTCTACGTGTCGTATGCTGCTAATGTGGAAATTACGCGTCGTGCCAAGTTTGACAAGTTGAGAAGCCAGCAGAGTTCGAGACTTTTGGAAGAGTCCAACGACGACGATGGCTGTTGCATAGACAAATATGACTCCTTGACCGTTGCAGGCCGCTTTGAGAATCCATTTGATGAGTATCGTGCACAAACTTTATTCGAGTTCTTCCTTACCCGTCTCTTGGAACTATGGGAGGGAAAGAGCAGAGGCGGACTGCCCAACGAGAAGAAACTCAGGGAGTTGCTACCAGTATTCAAGCCGGATTTTGAGTTGTTGGAAAGAACTTCACTACTAAATAGAGATGCTGAAGCTGCAAAAGCTGTTGGGGACGATGTCCCACACATCCAGGACCGTTTGACGTTTACATGGCTTGGCCAGAGTTGTGCTTTCATCCAAATCAGTGGTGTGAATATCCTCACTGACCCTCTTTTTGCAAACTACTTGGTCAACCCATACCTTGGACCAAAGAGAATCACACCAAGTCCGTGTGAGTTGAAGGAACTTCCAAGCCCCCACTTTGTTCTCGTATCACATAATCATCCCGATCACTTGGACGTGGATGCTATCGACGAGCTACGAAACACGACCACATGGATTGTTCCAGTTGGACTCAGAAAATTTTTGGCCAAGAGAGGGGTTAGCAATACAATTGAATTGGACTGGTGGGAGAGGGTTCGTATTCCTGTGCCGCAGGATCCTAATAACGTCTATGAAGTTGCTTGCACGCCTGCGATGCACTGGTCCGGTAGACAATTGTGGGATTCTAACACAACTTTATGGTGCTCATTCTTAGTGTTGAAGAACGGTAAGCCAATCTTCTTCCATGCTGGTGATACAGGATACGTCCATGACTTGTTCTCGAAAATCTCCGACAAGTTTGGAGAAGGAACAAGGTTGGCAATGTTGCCTTGTGGACAGTACTGCCCTCAGTGGCATCAGAAGCCCAGACATATCAACCCAGAAGAGTGTGTCAAAATCATGGATGACCTCAAGGCAAAGAAGATGATCGGTGTTCATTGGGGCACTTTTGTGTTGAGTAGTGAGCACTTCTTGGAGCCAAAGACACAGTTGGAAGCCCTTGCAAAGTCCAAGGGAAAAATTCACGACATTTTGATACCTCAGTTCGGCAAGACGTTGGTGTTTGATATGACGAAGGAACTTGAGGGTAGCTATAGAGATATTAGAGACGGCAAGAGCGCCATGGTAGAGTGACTCATAAGCATTTTACACGAAACAAGTTCACAACTTTATTCAACACTTTTCATAAACTCTTCAAATACTTCATCCTTTATCTTATAAGTGTGCTTTCCGGTTTCTGGGAACTTGACACTTTTGACATCCTCGATATATTTCCTTATAGCCCCAACATTAGTATCGTAGGATTCTGCGTACTTTTTCACAAATTTTGGGATATGCCCATCAAGCATTCCAAGGAGATCAGCCTGTACCAGCACTTGACCACTTGTTCCAGAGCCAGCTCCGATCCCAATGGTTGGGATATCCAATATCTGAGTGATATAAGTGGCCAACTTCTCAGGCACTGCTTCCAACACTACAGAGAATGCGCCAGCCTTTTGCACCGCCAGTGCATCCTCCAATACTCTTTTGGCGCTCTCGACGGATCTCCCTTGTACTTTAAACCCACTGAGAGCGTTCAGCCTTTGTGGAGTGAGCCCAACATGCGCCATCACCGGGATTCCGACTTTTGTCAATTCCTTGATAGTCGGGGCGATCTCGGCACCACCTTCGAGCTTGACAGCATTTGCCCTTCCCTTACCAATGATTTGAACTGCTGATTCCACGGCTTTGGAGATGGAAGACTCGTACGTTCCAAATGGCATGTCACCGACAATAAAACTCTCAGAAACTCCGCGTGAGACTGCTCGGCAGTGGTATAAGAACTCATCGAACTCGATCTCGTTGGTGTCCTTGTACCCTAGTGCTACCATCGCCAAGGAATCACCGACTAGCACGATATCAACGCCAGCATCGTTGGCGTGTCGGCCGGAGAGATAGTCATGAGCCGTGAGAACGGAGATCTTTGTTCCTTGGGAGTGAAGAGCCTGGATGTCGCTGATTGTGGTTTTTGAGCCAGGGGAGTGTACGCTTTGAAGGGCTCTCGTATTGTGAAAACTTCGTGATAGTGGTCTTAATTGACGGATGAATGAATGTAGTCTCATGATTTTTGTAGTTCTAGGGATTTTTGGGGAAGATTTGATGAGGTTCATTGTTTTTGGGCCGCTGCAAGGGCTGAGCCGAGGCAGGATAAAGTGTGAGACTTTCCGGAGAGAAGCTGACTCGCGAACAATTACACTCAAACTAGGGTGAAGTAGTCTAAACAATAGAAGAATAGAGGCGTGGAAGAGAGACATGCACGTATGAGAAAGTATCGCCAATTCAATGTGGATTCGGAATATCGATATGTGGGGGAAACTGCCGATAAAGATCTATATCAAGAGTAATGGAGGCCAGGTGCTTCTAAGGGAAAACCCGGGCACCATGATGAGTGTGGCATAAAGTACAGGGCTCGTGACATTCGAGTTGAGTTTAATTCTTCTATTCTGCCATAAAAACTTCAATCAGACCAGGGGCTTAAGCTAAAGAATCACTTTGCTTCATGGAATCCTCAAAATACACGCGCTCGCTGTACTGCTCTCCCTTCAAATGACGAAGGAGAGACCACATCAGCAACACGCAGATCAGAGAACAGATACAAACAGGCATGAAAGACAGGAAGGCAAACAATTTCCAATCACCAAAGAGGAAGGAGAACTTGCTGATAGAGATACCATATCCATCATCCGCCATGTTGAAAGCGGAACAGATGTAAGAAATGACTCTGATGAGAAGGAAGATAATGATCACTGCAGTGCTGAATGTTATCGAAGCAATCCACTTCTTGTCCTGATTTGGTCCATATTTCATAGAGCGGAAAGCATGGTACCACATGAAGATCAAGATGAATATGTCGATAAGATAGATGATGGATGCAGCTCTGATGAGGCCTCTGGCGGTGTTGAAGTTGCTACTGATGGTACCATTACCGGCGGACGAGAGGGCAATGGTGGCCAACACTAGATAACCATAGAGAGACTCGACGGCGTTCAGCTTCTCCGTAGAGTCGCCGAAAATGATGGTGTGAATGATGGTTGGGATTTTCATACGCTTTCCAGGAGCTGACTTCTCCAAGTGGTTGATGTACTGGATGAATCTGAATGTTGTGATCATGAGGAAACCTGGGGCCACACCAAGCATAACGCTTGCTGCAATGACAAGGTTTGTACCAACAGACGAATTCACAAACACAGAAAGGTGTTCAAGTGCATAGAGTGTACAGGCCGAAGCGGCGAGTTGCGTGAGTACAAGCAAGGTGTAAGGAAGCGTCATAAAGAAGAACTTGCGGAAAGCAATACGCCAAATCATGGAAATAGCTGGCATGGCTGTAACAATACACAAGGAAAAGATAGCCACACCGATGATAGAGATGACTTTCCATGCATTCTGTTCGAGATCTTGGGTGAGGTCTGCCATTGTACCTATAAGATGAGTTGTTATGTGTCTTTAAAAAGGTGCTCTTGGCAAGTCTTGGCTTTGTCTTTTTATACCCTTCAATCAATCTCCACTCTGTCAACTTTTTACAGCAACTCTTGCTCCATCTACACTGCCCTAATCGCACTGCCTGACACTAAAACCTTTGTAGAGATGCTGGCCGTGCAAAAAAATATGCGGAGTTAATCGGTAGCAAGCGGCGCTCACCCAGATTTGGTTCAAAAGTCCGCTGTTCATCTCTCTTGCAGCTCAATTGGGATAATAGCACAGCCTATACAAGGTAAATATCACTGCCACACTCCAAGCAAGCCTCATTTGATCGCCGAGTCTGTGTGTGGGCGGAAATCAGGCTGTTCTGAGTTGAGGCAGGTGAACCTTCCTCAAACACCGATTATTCTCAGAGAAGGTAGAGCCAATTGAAAAAAAAAGAACATAAAATGACGCCAATTAAAAAATCTTGCTCGAGTCTGTACAGTGTGATCAGAGATCCTGCTTTTTTCTCTGGCCTCTTTCGTTAGCCTTGGAGCGCACCAACTTGAGGCGCTCCGCCTCAATTCTACAGCTCTAACCAGCAAATAGGAAACCGCATTCATCACCCAACTTACGATGATGACTTCAATTACAAGTGTCTTCCTGTCTATGAATCATCCCTATCCACACCTGATGGCCAAGCCCTGGCCCTCTCCACCTTCAACTGTAAGAATTTTCTCTACCCCTTTCTGATCCTTGAGACACATCATGCAAACCACCACAACACATTGGAAACTAGCTATTAGCACGTAGTACGTATTTGCAATCTTTTTGTAAAGTTACTTACATTCTTCGGTGTAATCAGCACTCCAAACACTGTCGTTATAAGCGCATTTTCCAAACAAAGGCCCATCTGACTGCAGGTTCGCAAGAACCATGATACAATACCCTGCAGACCACCATGCGTGTTTCTTAGCATTAGTGAAACCCCCAAAGAACGTATTGGCAAGGAGTCCGAAGATGAACAGCGGAGCGAGAGTGAATATCTGGAAGATATCCATCCGGTAGTCGCCACGAAAGCGCATCCAGATGAAGCACCTCAACACAGCAACCTGACAAGCAACAAACATCGTTTCATACCAAATCTGTAGATGAGCTTCTCACGATTGCACATGGCTCCAGCTGTGAGTCCTATGGTCATTTTAGGGCGGGGATTAGGGCACTGTCTCCGTCAATGTAAATGTATGATTGGACCACCAACCTGACACAGAGAATGTAATCGAGATAAAGCGATGACACGAATATGACAAACGGAAGGATGCTCGTAATGGAGAAGGCATATTTCTGAAGCAGCATGCGGAGTTCGTGAACCCATGGCTTTGCCTTCTCGCTTTCCACTAAATAGATAGGCTTGAGCTTTCTTCTTTCTTGAGTCAACGAAGGATACCTCATATCATTCATCAAGACAACGATATTTCCCACTGGGGGTGGTGCATACGCAGACGACTGATCCCAGGGGTTTCATTACCAACAGAATACCAGTCACGAAGAAGAATATGCCCAGCCAGTCGAGGTTCCTGATCGGCTGCCCTTCATTGTCTTCATGTCTTGGAACAGGATACACTGACACATACAGCATCATTGAAACGCAAAACGCTGCAGTAAAGGTGAAGTAATATAGTCCCTTGTATCCAACACTGCTTAAGCTGGTTATATGATGATCCGTTCTACCTTCACAAACGTGAAATTCATAGCAAGTCATTAATATAATCATCAAGTCAACTCTTATTTATCCGGCATCATCAAGTTGATATTCCTAAGATCCGCAGTATTCGGTCTTGTTCTGTTATAGTACAAGAGATCATCACGGTTCAATTCACCATCTTCTGGGATTTCAGGATCCATTACCGTTCCAGAATGAATACAATCCATTTGGAAGTATTTGAAGGCCACAAACCTCTCGTC
The DNA here is from genome assembly GCA_030563225.1 of Petasospora hungchunana. Lineage (NCBI taxonomy): Eukaryota > Fungi > Ascomycota > Saccharomycetes > Phaffomycetales > Wickerhamomycetaceae > Petasospora > Petasospora hungchunana. Next base: position 709,398 of record JAKUBL010000001.1, on the reverse strand, counting down.
ATGGATTGCTGGCTTAGCTCTGACTAGTGCCGCTTCTCTCGTAAGGTCGGGAAGAATTTCCACCATGTATCGACGCTGTCCTCTTAGTTCGATGAGGTTTTTTGGATTTGTATCGTCAATCACTCCAGCTGTAAAAAGCTGGTAAATAGAAGATAAACCAACCAGATCACCCATGGCTCTCATGGGACACAAAATATTCAAGGACCGAAGATTATCGAATCCACAAACAGAAACTCTGCTAAAGACATGATGTTGTTTGTGGCCACACTCACCAATTGTTAGACTCGAGAGTCGTGGGGCAGAGAAAGAGAGGCGTGGTTCCAGTGAGTTTGTGAAGAGGTTAAAATGCCTTAGAGCAGTCATTGAATGATTTGGGTCATTGTACCACGGTAAATCTGGAAGGCCGTAGATGGACAATGCCTGGAGTTTCGAACAGTGTTTCTGGAAATACTTTGCAATCCACAGGTCATCATACTTCGGGTTGTGGTCATACTCAACATTCAATTCAATTGCGAGCACTTTCAGATCAGGGAAATTTAACAGGCAATATCCAAGGCTTCGAGTAGCTACCTTTCTGGACAATGATGTAACGTGGATTCCAAATCTCTCCAGCTGTCGCGCCTGGAAGAAAGGGAGGTCGCCACAGTATCTTCCAGAGTCAATGGTGATGTCAAGTCTTTTCAGATTCTTAAAGAGAAACTGTTCAATGGGGTCGGCCAATATGCAGTCAAGTTGTTCCAAAGTTTGCGGTGCATAAGAAATGACAAAATCAGCGTACTTAGTTCGAAGAGAACGCAGAGAAGTGCTTCTCAAGAAGTCGAAGTTAGCTTCACGAGGTAAAAGTGGAATGAAATCTTCAGGCAACGGTCGTTCAGCTAGAAAGACCATCTCAGAAAGATCAGGAGCGTCGATGTTCACAATTGAGACAGGATATTCGTTGTAATGTATTTCCAAACGATTCAGATTAGGAGCAACGAGGCCTCTGATCACAGGAAGAGTTTGGAGCTCGGCAGGTATGGCATCTGGAGGGTATTGATTTGGAAGAAACACGAGGCTGTTACCAATCAGTTCAATGTCAACAATCTTTGCGAACCCCATTACTTTGACTTCAGTTGCTGTGAATCTCTTATTTCGGATAATCAACTCTGTGGAAGATTCGATACTGAGTGTGAGCTCCTGTATCTCACAGTGGTCTAGATTGAGGCTATCCAGGATTGCTTGTGTTGATATTCCCAGATGCAGAGTTAAGATGTTCTCAAACGTGATGTGTGTGATTTCTGCGCTTCTCATAGAGATAGACGCAAAACTGCAATCCACGAAGAACAGGTTCTCAGGGTGGGAGATGAACCTGGATGAGAGGATCTCTTGAGAGAAGAGGCCCCTGACAACAACATAGCAGTGGGGTAGTACATCCTGGAACAAATCATGGAGTGCGTTCGTAGTCCACTTGACTTCTTCACTTGTTGTTCGATACCTTGCTGAGTCCTGAAATACATTGATGACCATATGGTTGACATAGCCCGGAAACTGATTAAAGAACGGGTGGTGGAGATCCAGGTAGAAGTCAGTGAATTCGATAATGTTGATCTTGTAAGATTGTGCAGTAGACCCAAGATCTGATACGCTCAGCATACGCTGTCTGAGACCGGTTCCTTTGAAAAATCCATTGTCTGGCTCAAAAAGACTGACATTTGTGTAGTAGTTAAAGAGATGTAGAAGAGAGGTGTCTGTGGCTTCGATAGCGTTCCTGAGGTCTGGAGTACCCAGATGCGAGATAATCTTGAACTGCAGCTCACTTGGAAGGTCAAGAAGCCCAATAGATGTTCTCTTATCCCTTGTCATGACCTCACTTTGTGTATTGATGAGCTTCAATTGGATATTATATCTGGAGAAAAGTCAGGTCAAGCTGTGTGCTATCTGTGTGGCGCCCGCGCTATGACGCCATTGTTCATGCCATCCACACTTTGATATATAAACAGAGTTATGAATTCATGGCTCTTAAGCTTCTTTTGCTAAATTCGTAACGTTCGATCTCATAATCTCTACATTATTAGGAAATGTGCCGGTTATCTTGCACTTCAGCATTTCAGACAGCGGTAGTCTATGCAAGTGAAGATCAAGTGTTTAAGCCAGCAGGCTGGAGACAGTGTCAGAGAAGACCTGTAACAACGGATGCAAGAATGAGGTCCATGCTATCAAAAAGATTAACTACATCTCTTGCTTTGTATTCTAGGTTTCAGTCATAAGTTTTGCTTGGATTTCAGTGGGGATCTTCCAGAAGTTAAGCATTAATACGTCGGTTGGTGGGGTAGAATGTTGATGATACGGGTAACTTCTCTCATGCCGGCCGCAACTAGTTGATAGATACTTCTCCATTTTTGTTGGCTCTACTCCTGTTCTTTTGTCCTTCTTGGCGTTTCATTTCTAGTGGTTTATGTGCATTTTGGTCATTCCTAGCTTTACAGAGAATCTCAGTCATTAATGTCTTGGTCTAGTTGTAGCCCTGAGCAATAGCCCTCTCGGTATGGTCCTCAATGTCTTCGGCGTCCCATGGGTAGCAGAACCACTTGTCTGGCAGCGTTCTAGCAGCGTAGTAGCGGTCCTCGATGATCTCAGCTGGGAGTTCGGCCTTCTTTGGCTTCTCCTTGTTGTGGAGAACAAAAATACCAAACTTGGTAATCTCGCTGGTTCTGCCCAATTTCTCAGCCTGCTCATTAACGTCCTTCTCCAGCTCAGAGACTGCATAATGCAGTGTTGTTCTAGTGTCATCAACCTCGTCCACAATCAGCACGTTCTTACCGATAAGAGAGTCGAAGTGCTCGCTCAAGGCACCAAAATCCAGCCACTGTGTACGCACAACCTCCTTGCCGATCTTGGTATCGTCATTCTCACCGCCAAGTGACTCGTACAATGAGAGACCAATAACCTGGATAGGGATGTTCTTATGACCCTTCTGCTTGAGGAAAGTTCTGAGAATACGTGATGGGATGTTGCCTCCACCGCCAATGGAGATGATGATGTCCGGGTGGAAGTCCTTGATAATCTCAGCCTGCTCCTTACAGAGCTTATGAATGTGATTGTAGGAGAAGTAGAGTTTTTCAGCCATTTTGGGGGTCCTTGAAAGATCAAAAGAAGAAACTCATCGTCAGACTGTTTTCTTTTTTGTCTTTTGCGCGCTGGATGTGTCCCGAACCGATGAGCGTGATGCCTTTATGGCTATCACGTGACTTTATTAGATCAACTTGCGACACTCATTTCACTCTGGTGTCGACAAACAACTGTTTAGAAAGGAAAAGACATTTTGCTATCGTGAATTAGGTTGTCTGGAGTACCAACTATGACAGAGGGAGCTTACATCTAGAGACGGTTGATCGAACATATTCACGTCTTGAGAGAAACTCGTTAAAGTCCGCTAAGATCACAGTCACAGTTCACGAAAAGTGCACATAGATTCGAATTCTCTAGCCTACCTCCAGTTGACTGGTCAAAAACGATATCATCCTGAGCATCATCGCATTAACCTTCAAGAACACAGCTGACTACTGGTGGCATTATGTCCTGTTTGAACTGCACACAGCTCTACGGAACCAATATGATTAATGCACATAGTTTTATCCACTAGAACTCATTCTCCTCCATGTCACCGTTCTGCTGTTCTTCGTCTTCCTCGCCGTCAAGCTCATCAGCCTCGTCGTTCTCGCCGTTGACATATACAAGGCTGTCCTCTGCCTTGGAATCCTGGATGTCAGCCTCCTCAGCATCCACGACTTCTTCCTTTGCAATTTGGCTTCTTAACTTCAGCTGAGCCTGCAACAGTTCTAAACGACCTTGAAGTGCCAACAGATCCGGTAAATGTTTCAATGAAGCCTTCAGCGAGGACTTCAGTGGCTTGAAACTCCCCAATTCTCTAATTGCAGACGAATGTGATACAATAATCCACTTGAGCCATGTGTTCAGAGTCGCACTCTCGGAAGCATCGGTGCAAATACGCTGGTGAAGAGCTCGGTATACTTTAATGGCAACCTCATCGTCCAACTGTGCAACTGAAGTCTTGATCTTGTCTTCTTCAGGGTTGGAAACGAGGACTGTTAGCACGTCCCCGGCCTTATCACTCTTGACTCCAATGAGCGCCGCAAGCTCAACATCCCGCACAATATACTGCTCTTTTGGGACCAACTTTTGTGACACAGGCTCCATAAGGCGATTCACTTTCTTCGGCGTGGCTTTGCTCTTGTGCTTGACGTCAACCTTTACCGTTTTCTCTGTCGTCGTCGTCTTCACAACCTGGAACTTGGGCTCGATGTCGACCCATGATACCAACACGCTCTCATCTTGGAAAAATGCACCAATGAACTTTGTCTCTTTGGAATTTGGGCGAACTGTGAGCACTCTCAACTTCTCAAACACGTTCTTGAATATCTGTACCTGCCCAGTCTCTAGCACAGCACCCACCGTCGTCTCAGAAACACGATGAAGCGATGCAACTGGCCCCTTAGCGTGGATCATGTGGATCTGTTTGAGATCAGGGAGTGAGTATACTCTCACTTGTTCCCGTCTGGATGTGAAGAGTGCACCATTGATACACACCGCATGCTCCGCTTTGTCATCAATAGAGAGGGAGTCAATAACCTTCCCTGATGAGATTTCTTGTATAGTGATATTCTTTCCTATGGAAATGATGTGATTTTTGCCATTAATGGTGGTGAATTGAATCTGAGAAACGTTCTCCGCGTCTTTTGGGTAATGCAACTTAGATTTGATCTTCGAGTCATTTATGTCGAACTCCACTGCTTCTGTCGATCCAGCAGCCCACAGGGAGCCCTCACCAACAGTTGTGGAGTTTATGCTAAGTGATGTTTTCGTGTCGTGAACAACCTCCTTCTGAAAGGGGGAAAAGGTCTGGATATGTCCGTTCTTGAAAGTACAGGCAACGTAACTCAAGCTCTTAGAGCCCTTGTTGGCACCCGATGCCGACCTTCTCTTAGACTTCTTCCCGTTTGTAGCGTCCTCCTTGGTCACCCAGTCAAGAGACACAACTTGCTCCTGACAATCCAACTCAAACGTACAACTCAGATATGAGGAGATGCTCACTTCGTCCCCCTGTTTTGTCAGTGGATGGATGTGTAGCTCTCTCTTGCCCGGTCTCTCGACAACACGCGCAAAGTATGCACAACTTCGATCGAATGACCCTAATACAGTGCTCATTTTCGCAGTGTACACAACGAATCACGCTTTTTGAGAAGGAACTACAACTTCCTTTATGTGTTTGTTCAAAGAAAATTTTCGAGAGCTCGCGAATTTCCCCGATGAGATGGTATGGGCCACATTGACATACATAAAAATCCCAGAAATCTGATGACTTCATTTTGAATATTTATGTGCATTAGCACAGATTCATCACGTCCTGGATAGCCTCTTGATGCTCCTTGCTGAGATTCGAGAAGAGAGCACCGTACTTCTCTGAATCGGTCTGAGCAGCCAGAACAACCTCCTTCAAAACGGCGAACACATTCACATCGTCAAGAATAGTGTTGGCCAATGGATCCTCATCTAAAAACTCATCATCATCGTCGTCATAGAACCCGCTCTTCTTCAGCTTCTCTGCCTCCTTATTCAGGAACTCAAGGTAGTCATCCGTGTCCTTCTCATCACCCTCCTCGTCATCATCAGCCCAGTCGTCACCATTAAGAGCAGTGCCCTCATCGTCATCCATATCGTCCTTGAACTCCTTTCTGCGCTTCTCCAGATTGCTGATAGCATTTGGGAGCATGTCCATACAGACGGCAATACCCTCGCCTATCTTGGGCACGAGTGTGATCAATTGTAATGAATTCAGCTGTGCAGAATTCAAGTTCACAAGACTGAATAAACCGAGTGCAGAAAGCTTCAAGTCGAACACTCTGGTCATTTTAGGAATAAGAGAGAGCCATAAGTTGAAGAATGGAAGGGCAAAATTGCCCTTGCTCAATGTCGTGAGGGTAATGGTGGTTTGGTACACCAATCCGGAGACGATGACGTTTACCATGTTGATGGAGAAACTGATTGGGAACTCGTTAGCATTGACAAGTGCGTTGACAACAACAGTAAGCATCTTCTCAAGAACTGGCTCTGACTCCTTGCCCAGCACAAGAATCAACTTCTGACCAATTTCTGCACCAAGCGTGTGCTCCTCACTAGATGAATCCTCTGAGTTGAAAATGTGATTGAACAAACCAAGGATGGCAGATGCATATGCTGGGTTGTTCTTGATCTCACCAGCACCATAGACAAGGTAGTTGTTCAACGTTGGCATCAAATCCTCCAAGTAAAGAATTGCAAGACCTCTCGACATGGCTTCGGCTAGCAATTCAAACAGCTTCCATGCAATAGAGGATATACGTCTAACGAGGAAAGTAGAGTTCTCGATCAGTTCACCAGCCTCACGGAAGAAATCTTCCATATCGTTGACCAAGATGAACTCAACAACTGGAGCATAGCACTCTTCAAGCTTGTACACGATCTCTGCAGAACTCTCAAACGACAAGAGGACAGTGATCATTGTGTTCAAAAGACCCAGTGCTGCCATCTGCTTATCGGTCAGGTCGTCAAAGTTGCCCTCAATGTCATCAACATCGGCATTAGATGCTTCGTGTAACTCTCTAGCAAGTCTCATGAATTGGTTCACCAGGTTCGCCATCAAGTCAACACCAAATGGTTGCAATTGTTCGCTGTAAACCTCCACAAGTTCCTGCATGACAGCAGAGATGGCCTCCGCGTCAATGGTGTTAGAGAGAACTAGCAACTTCTGCATAGTTGGAACAACAACGGATCCTAGTGCCTCCTGGAACTGGTCCACTTTCACGAAGCTCTGCAATGCCAAGGCAGCCTCTAACTGAACAGGTAAATGTGGGTCCTCGAATGCAGAGAGAATGCCACGATATAGGGCGGCTATGTTGTTCTCATCAATGATTGGGATGTCGGAGAACTTGGCTGCGATCTCGCATGTTCTGGCTTTGATGAAACCGTACTGTGAATCAAAGTGAGGCAAGATGAGCAGTTGAAGACATTGCTCCATCTGTGGGTAATATTGAGACTTTGTGTTTGTGTAGTTGTCAAAGAGGCAACCGAAAAGACGCATTCCACCTTCAAGTCTCTTGGCATCATCGAGAGACAATGCAGTGGTATTTGTATACTGATTGAGAGCACCAAGTGTGAACTGGGAGATTGGATCAAGTGTGGTTTTCTTCTTTTTGCTGGTGAGGGTCATGAGCAAACTAATAGCCGCAAGATCAGGGGAATTGTTGTCATCGTAGATGTCAAGCTTTGTATGGATGTAGTCCTCTGGATCGTCTTCAAACTGCTCCAATGTAGCATCAGATGGACACAACAACGGGTAGATAAAATGCGACACAAGCAACTCGAAGTGCGGTTTTACCAATGGCCATGTGTGTTTCTGAGTAACGGCGTTCTCCAAGAAACTTATGAGATGGAACAAACATGCATCACTGATCCACAACTGCTTGGAACACCACTGATCAACTTGTTGAAGATAGAGGTTCAGAAGCTGTGGCACAAAGTTTTCACTGAAAAAAGTGCTGAATGGAGTGTATTCAAATCTCTTGGAGAGAGACTGAGAGGCGTATCTGTTGAAAAGACGATAAAGGTTTGCGTAAGCCCACTTCTTGGCCTTGACCCATGGGTGCATTCTTCTCTCGTTCTCCTCAAGATCCATCACGTTCTTTGGTATCGTCTTTTGAATGACTTCGACGTGCAACTTGCCCCAGTTTGTGATGTTTTCTGGTGTCTGAAGAGAGAGTGGCAAGTCATGATATGTTACAAACTTGTAACACTTCAACAGCAAAACGGTCATTTCGCCTGCATCAGCGGACTCTTCTCTCAAAAGAGTGTCAGCCAAATCGAGAAGTGTTGGGAAATGCTTGTAAATGATTGCATCCAATGAGCCTCTCTCGCTATTACTGAGCCATCTGAAAGACGAGCAGACTTGGGAGAAGCACAAAAGACCGGTGTATGCAGAATCCAGGTTCTGGGCAAAGAGAAGTTGAAAAGCGTTATCCAGAAGATCTGGCCAGTTCTTAGGGAAGTCTGCCTTGATGATGGTCGAGAGAACTGGGACCAACTGCTTTCTCAAATGGTGATGAGACTGGACAAGCGTTGGTAAAAGGCGCTCCCTGATGATAGGCTTCTCATCATTGTCCACACAAGCGTCATCCCTTCCAGAGTACTGCTCCCAGTGGCGGACGATACGGTTCTTGAAGAAAACAGCGGCAGCAGTCTTCACACCGGGCTGGACCTCTTTGCTAGCAAGGATATCCAAACAAGCTCCGAGGAAACCAAGAGAGCGCTCTGCTTGACGTAACTGAGACTCAGCTTGGCGTCGAGTGGCCTGGTCAGCGCTGAGTGTAGCGGCAAAGCATAGGTGAAGATATTCTGGATCCATTGCGATATAGCCGTTCCTGTGCAATCGCAGATCTGGGTTCCAAATACTTCAGAGATCAACGACGTATCAATGTCGCAAAAACACAAGATCAAGAGTAGAATTGGATTTCAAACCTCTCGAGAGATCTTTTGAGTTCGATGCCACCGGAATTTTTTTTGTGGCGCGCACTATAGTCTGCTTGGTGTTCGGGTTAATTCACAATAAAAAACCCTTGAAATGGTTAGAGCCAAATTTTGAGGAGATTCTAACACTGCTTTTGTGGGCAAATATTATGAAGATTTTGTCTTTATCGTTTTTGAGGTCTTAATTGGCGGTTGTATACAGCACTAGTGTCGACGTCCACACTTATAATTATATGTTAAAACTTGAAAAATTACGTCTAGCTCTGTGATCATGATTATTATAGACTGTGAAATGTTATTATATAAATGTAATATTTTATGTTAACGACGTCAAATCGACGCTACAATATATACATCATGTCCATAATCAAGCACAAATGTTGAAGGCCATATCAATTATTCTCGATCGGATCTCTTGATCAATATTGTTGGCATAATTATTTAGTTTAATTGATCTGTAACTGATTCATAGGTCCTGGTGTTCAGGTGTTTTAAGGCGTTCATTTCGACAGCAGTAAGAAACCAATTATATATCAGCTAAAGGAATTATTCTAGCATTGATTTGTTTCTGCTAGCACTTGTAGAGATATTAAAGAAGCTAGCAGATGATGAGATTCGTGAAGAACTATCAGCTTGCCAATTGCACTACATTCGCTGATGTCGTTGTGCTAGATCTCTAAGGAGGGTCGCGATCTACTTGGTCCTCTGCCAAAGTTTCCCCACTAGAATATCACCTCACTAGTGACCTTGACATGATACTCAATTGAGCATTGGGGTAATATTCTCTTGGAAAGAGCTTGTCGAAGCCAAAAGGGAAGTCGTGTTCAGCCAGATCATAAACTGTTGCTCAGAAATCTTTTTCGATAAGGCATTTGCAAGAGCAAGAGAACTCGATGAGCATTTCAGGAGGAAGGGGAAGTTTCTAGGTCCTTTTTGCATGTTATTTCCGTGTAACTGAAGGACCAAGTGAACCTCAAAAGCATTGATTCAGAACACTATGGCTAACCAGCCCCTGTAGCCCCATCCGTCATTGGCCCAGCTGCGAGATTCCACGAAGATATGGTTTACTTTGTCAAGACGATCATTGAGGCAAAGCCATGGCTTTTGGACCCCAAGACCCCTCCAATCACATGGACACCTTATACGGCTCCAGAAAAGCTTGTGTTTGGTTTCTACAAAACCAACAAGGTGACTACTCATCACCCTCCAATTATGCGTGCCATGGAACTTTCTAAGAAGGGATTGGCTGCCGCAGTGCTCCGTGTCGATCACAGTTGTTGACAAGACCTTGGATCTGCCAGAGACACGAAGAGGAGAAGGCGCTGGAAGCGCTGGAGTTAGCAGGAATCGTATATAAAGTTACATATTAAACTAAGTCCATCGATATACTCCTTTTTTTGATGCGTCGAATAATAAAACAAGGGGTATCTCCGTGGCCGAACCACCTCATCGCGATTTTTCGTTCTCTAGTACCAGCTGCCTCAGAAAAAAAAAATCCTCCCAAAACAAAGAAACTACAGCTTAAAAGAGCATTTGCGATGTCCTGGCAGCCAGACCCCACTGCTCACTCACAACTTGTCCACATTCTCGGGGGTACTCTGTCAGCGAACTCCGCAGAGCGCCGCGCAGCCACCGATGCTCTTGAGCAGGCCAAATCACAACCTGATTTCAACAACTTCCTAGTTTACGTACTGATCACAGAAGATCCGCAGGTGCCTTCCGAGATCAGAGCGTCATCTGGTGTGACACTGAAGAACAACGTTCAGAAGGATTTCCGTATTGGCCAAAACACATTCCTTCTCTCTGTCATTCTTCATGGTCTTCTCTCGTCAGATGCTCTCGTGGGAAGCATCACAGGTACGGTTATTACCACGCTCTTCGCTCAGCTTGGAATAAAGGGCTGGCCATCAGTTTTATCAGACCTCATGACACTTGCTGAGTCCGGCTCCGTTACGAGCAAAGTGTACGCCACTAGTGCCCTTGCGAAGATTTGTGAAGACTCGGGTCACATTCTCAATGCCGAGTACAATGGTACCAGACCACTGGATGTGTTGGTTCCAAGTCTCATTAATCTACTAAACAACTCCGAAGATGCGAAGATCCGTGCCAATTCTCTCACTGCACTCAACCATATCAGCGAGAATCCAAGCCAAAGCTTCCTTGTGCACATTGAGACATTCCTTCAACATCTCTTCATCCTCGCCTCAGACGAGGACAAAACCGTCCGCAGAAACGTCTGCACGGCATTCACATCCATCATCACATCCAGACCTGATCTGATATCTCCTCATCTCGAAGGCGTGGTGCAATACGTGATCCATCTCATCACGAACGAGCAGGACGAGGATGTTCAGCTTGAAGCTTGCGAGTTCCTCTTCACCCTTGCAGACATCCCATCTCTGCCAGGGCGTGAAAGACACCTTCCGGCTATCATTCCGGTTCTTCTTCAGTCGATGGTTTATTCCGAAATGGAGCTCTTCCTTCTGGACACCCGTGATGATGAGGAAGAGGATCGTGATGAGGATATTCGCCCAACTAACGCCAAAGGTAAGTCCGCCCACAACGGCAAAGCACACCAGCCTCAAGACGAATACTATGACGCCGATGAGGATGACGAAGATGATGCTGATCTCTCCACTGAGTGGTCACTCAGAAGGTGCGCAGCTGCAACCCTTGACAGACTCACAACTATTTATCCAGGCGAGGTGATGACCATCGCCATGCCTGTGCTCAAAGAAAAAATTACATCGGAACTCTGGCCACTTAGAGAGGCTGCTATTCTAGCACTCGGTGCTATCGCGGAAGGAGGCATTGAAGTCGCCGCACCGGAACTTCCACAATTGGTTCCATTCCTTGTCGAGAGACTCACAGATTCAGAGCAAGGAGTGCGCAGAATTGCATCTTGGACTCTGAGTAGATATGCCATCTGGATCTGTTCAGAAGCTGACAATGGTGGTGCTTACGCTAATTACTTTGCTCCAACCCTGTCTGCTGTGATGTCGTGCTGTGTTGATAAGAAGAAGAGCGTCCAGGAAAGTGCGTGCTCTGCTGTGTCTCGGTTCATTGACAGTGCGGATGCTAACCTCATTTCCCCAGCTGCAGATCAGCTTATTGACACATTTAACATATGTTTCGGATTGTACAAGAAGGGTAACATGGTTGTTCTCTATGACGCTGTCCAGACTCTTGTGGACCGCATCCATCTCAGTGACGAGCAGTTGTCTAAGCTCCTTCCTCCTCTAATTTACAAATGGGAGAAACTCTCTGATGAGGATAGTGAGTTTTGGTCTCTGATGGAGTGTTTCTCCTCTGTTGCTGCTACTATGGGTGAAGCTTTTGCACCATTTGCTGTACAGGTGTACCAGAGGGCAATCCATATCCTTGCCGATTGTATTGAGCTCGATAGAAGAGCCAAAACAGACCCAAACATCCACACACGAGAGAAGGACTTCATTATCACCGCGTTGGATCTGATCGATGGTCTCTGTCAAGGTCTCGGTCAGCACTGCAATGAATTCATGGATAATAACATCGCCGATGTTCTTGTTGAGTGTCTGAAAGACACATACTCGGATGTTCGTCAGAGTGCTTTCGCCCTACTTGGTGATTTGGCCAGCGCTGTTCCAGAGAAGCTATGTACCCATCTTGACGCTATTGTGGTGCTTATTTGCCAGGAGATCACAACCAAATCGCTCGAGTCGTACGCTGCTTGTAACAATGCGTGCTGGTCCCTTGGTGAGCTGGCTATGCACGTTGATCTCACCAACCAGCTCGGCAGTGCGCTACCTGTGCTTATTGATATCATGTGCTCTGAATTCGATAGCACTATCTCCGAGAATGCTGCTATTGCCACTGGGCGTATTGGTTTGAGAACCCCTGAGTTCCTCGTCCCATATATTGGCGAGTTCTTTGAGAGTTGGTGCAACAATGTCTCCTACACTGAAAGCGACGAGGAACAGAACTCGTCCGTGATGGGTATTTGTAACGCTGTAATGCTTGACCCAGAGTCCCTACTGCGCCACAAGGATGGGCATGTGTCTCTTCTGCTCGGTCGCTTCATGGACTTGGCTGCAGGGCTCTATAGGGCCAGTCCTGAGCTCAAGAACACGATACACAAGCTGCTATCGGAGTACAAGAGAGTGATTGGTGAGGAGGAGTGGGCGCATATGGTTAACCGCACTAACAACGGTGCCTCTTTGAGCGAATGGTATGGCGTTTAAAATATACGGCATCTACCCGTGTACCGTTGGTGTAGTCCGCATCTCCTGTGGCTCGGCTTTAGCGCCGGCGTTCTCCGTTTACAAGTAGTTTCCAGAAAAAGTCATCTCCGAGTCCGTTATCTCTTCAAAGCCCATCGCCCTGAAAAAACACACCTTCCATCGATCTTTCTTTACTCTCGCTTATATCACTCTGTTAAGAAGACACCATGTCCAGAGCAATCTCATCTACACACGTTATTCTGGGCGACCAGATCGTCCCTGCGACTCTTATCTTCTCCGTTGAGTCGGGCCGCATCCTTGAAGTGTTGAGGGAGATCCTCTCCGAAGGTGATCCGCTCCTTGCACTGTACGATGTCAGACCTCAGGACTACCGTAATGTCAGTCCTTATGTCATTATGCCCGGTCTTGTTGATGCCCATGTTCATCTTAACGAGCCGGGCCGTACGGACTGGGAGGGCTTCGAGACAGGAACCAAGGCCGCCGCCGCTGGAGGAGTCACCACAGTGGTAGACATGCCTTTGAACGCAATTCCCCCAACTACAAGTGTCAAGAACTTCAACATCAAGCTTGAGGCTGCAAAGGGTCAGTGCTGGATAGACGTCGCTTTCTGGGGTGGTTTGGTCCCTGATAACCTTAATGATCTCGTTCCTCTGATCAATGCAGGTGTTAGAGGATTCAAGGGTTTCATGATAGATTCCGGTGTTGACGAGTTCCCTGCAATTGATGAGCACTATATAGACAAGGCACTTCAGATTGTGGAGGGGCATGACACACTGGTGATGTTCCACGCTGAGATGCAGCCAGCAGAGCACGCCCATGGCCACGAAAACGGCGCCGTTGTGGAACTTGATGACATCGGATTCTCTTCTTCTATCACACCACAGGTCTCCAATAACCTTATGGCATCCCTCAGTCCTCAAAACTCTAATAGCCTTGCGTTTTCTCTCACACCACAGATCTCCAACAGCATCAAATCTGGTCTCAAGACATCAAGAGAGTTCGTTCACGAAACGCTCACAGACTCTCAAGTTGAAGCGCTTGCACGCTCTCCTACTCTTGCTCCTGTTGATCCAAGATATGGTGTTCCATCTGACCTTGTTCATCACGATCATCACATTCGCTCCCCTATTCTTGAAGCCTCTGAAGACAATGACGACCTTGCTTCTGTTGACCCAACAACGTATTCTGCATACCTTGCATCTCGTCCCGACTCCTTTGAAGTGACAGCTATCCGCACACTTATCAAATGTGCCAAGAAGACACCAAATGTACCACTCCACATTGTTCATTTGGCCTCTCAGGATGCCGTTCCTCTTCTCTACCAGGCTCAACAGGAGGGCCTCAAGATCACAGCAGAAACATGCTTCCACTACCTCTCCCTCGCCGCTGAGTCGATTCCAAACTGCTCTACCTTCTACAAGTGTTGTCCACCAATCCGTACAGAGAAGAACCGTCTCGCTCTCTGGGATGCACTCCGTGAAAACATCATCACAACAGTCGTCTCCGATCACTCCCCATGCACACCAGAACTTAAGGGTCTCGCTAAAGGTGACTTCTTTGCAGCTTGGGGTGGTATCGCTTCAGTGGGTCTTGGTCTCCCAGTGCTCTATACTGAAGGCCTCAAGCTCTCTCCACCAGTTTCCCTGACTGATATCGTTCGCTGGACTGCAAAGAATACCGCTAAGCAAACAGGCTTGGCTGATCGTAAAGGTGACTTGCGTGTTGGCATGGATGCTGATATTGTCATCTTTGACCCATACACGCCACAGACAATTGAGAATGCTTCTGTACACTTCAAGAACAAGCTTACTGCTTATGACGGTATGCAACTCCAAGGAAGAGTTATGGAGACTATCTTGAGAGGTGTCTCTGTGTTCGCTGTTGCCAAAGGCCACTCTCAGATCGCCATGGGTAAGGCCCTCATTGAAAAGAGAGGTCTCATGGCCCAGCTGGCTAAATGATGAATTACCGTGATGCTCTAGAATATGATTTATATGTGTAACAAGTATGTCATGAATATTCAAGTGACTATTGAGTAGTAAAGTTTGTGGGATTCATAAAAGGGGGTCATCAACTTCGAGAGCACTATTATACCAACTGCTTTCTGGAGCTCTTGAAATAAATATGAACGACAGTGATCTGAAGAACAGCCATGCCAACACACAAGAGGACTTCATAGAAAGAGAAGTAGAAGATTCTTGATTCTGTGGATTTAACAGTGGCTTGGTTTCTGTTGTTTCTAGTCTTGTAGTACTGCAACGCTTTTAAGATACCATTCAGCTGGTTGTCAATCTTCTCAACGCTGTCCACAATGCCATCAACACGGAAGTTCTTGGCCTCGCCTACAGGCAAGGAGGCACTGAAGTCGTTCTCCAACTGGATCTCAAAGTCGACAACTTTCTCAGCGAATGTAGACATCTCGTTAGAAAAGCAGAACTCATATTCACCAACACTGTCGGCAATGAAGCGCCAATCTCCCTGTCTCTGTTTGTATTCTTTGGCAAGGATCTTACCACCTGGGGCAGTGATGGTGTAGTCCACATCGAATGAGCCTCCCGATTGAACGGCAAAGTAGTATCCCACACTCTGCTTTGGAGTTTCTGTAAAGATGTAGTAACAAGCACGCTCATCTGGCTTGAGCTCGAAGGTGATCGTCGACGCAAGTACTGTGCTGAAGAGCGCCACATTGGCAAAAATAAGTGTCAACATTGAGGATATTGTCTGCGTTCAAAGCGAGCGCACGACTGAAGAGAAAAGACGCTAGAGGTGGACACTGGGTAAGAAAAGAGTGGATATAAGACGTCGTTATGCACCAAAAAAAAACAAAGAGATTTGCGGTTGGAATGAAGATGGATCTTGCCGCCTAAATATAGTGCACAGAGACGGGGAGTTGACAGACACACGCGAACACGTCAGTATTCGCGAAGGGAAAGCGCGGACGCGATTTGTTTACTTTTCCACTAGGCCCACCCAATCAAACCGGACCCAAAACAATCTGAGACAAACAATCCTGCTGGCGGTTGG
The DNA here is from genome assembly GCA_030563225.1 of Petasospora hungchunana. Classification (NCBI taxonomy): domain Eukaryota; kingdom Fungi; phylum Ascomycota; class Saccharomycetes; order Phaffomycetales; family Wickerhamomycetaceae; genus Petasospora; species Petasospora hungchunana. The sequence continues at coordinate 693,595 of JAKUBL010000001.1, read as the reverse complement.
ACAGCGCACGGAAGCTTTGGCGTCATTGAAGAAGCCTCGAGGCAACAGAAGATATCGGTTTCCCTACCATACAATGCATGTGCTGGATAAGAAAGACTCTGAGATGGCGGACCGCCACAGGGATCGTATCTCAAAGGACGCGTTGCTGAATACGGGCGACCCCATCCCCCTGAAGGATATCCAGAATCTGCATAACATCAAGAGCAACAAGACAGTGGATCCAAAGCCCACGAGATTACGAGCGCTCGCTGATCCTTTCCACGACCCGGAGGGTGGCAGCGCAAAAAAGAGACTGAAAATGGACTCACCATTCAACACTGTCGACATTGGAGATCCTTTCAAGAGAGACGGACCAACCAGGACCAACAAGGCGCAACTTAAACTACTCTCAGCACAGCAAGAAGATACAGCTCAAGCAGCTTCCTGGGAAGACGTGAAACAGCCCACCGAACAACAACTCCAATTACACACACTTCCAGAAGACGAGAACCTGCCGCCGGAGATCCGTGAGGAGATTATGAAGATCGAAGAGGCATTCCCATTATTAAGCTCAAGATATCGCCTTTTAGACCGTATCGGTGAAGGTACATTCTCCACAGTCTACAAGGCAGAGCCTCTTTCCGATGACTATCTGTACCTGATGGGAGAAAGTCTGTACAGCTCTCCAGATGCTAAACGTCAAAGACTACCCAAGGCCAAGAAAAAACACTACGTCGCTTTGAAAAGAATCTATGTTACATCATCACCCCAGAGAATTTTGAATGAGTTGATGTTGCTATTTCTCCTCTCTGGCTCGAAGCATGTTGCTCCATTACTTGACGCCATTCGTGAAGACGACCAGATCATTGCAGTTTTACCATACTATGAACATGTTGATTTTCGAGAATTTTACAGAGACCTCCCGCTTGCTGGCATCAAGGTTTACATGTCTGAGCTTCTTCAAGCCTTGTCATTTGTCCACGAGAAGAACGTTATTCACAGAGATATCAAACCCACGAATTTCCTCTATGACCCATTCAAGAAAAGAGGCGTTTTGGTTGATTTTGGTCTAGCTGAAAAGATGAAAGCCGTTGAGAGGGACCCTGCTGATAGGACCTCTATCTGTCCTTGCAAGTCTGGAAAGAGATTCCAGCTAGCGCCAACTATCCAAAAGAATGGTACCAGAAAGAACGATGCAAGAGGTGGAAGAAGAGCCAATAGAGCTGGTACCAGAGGCTTCAGAGCTCCTGAAGTGTTATTGAAATGTCCTCATCAAACGTCAAAGATTGATGTGTGGTCGGCAGGTGTAATCCTCTTGACATTTCTCACGAGACGTTTCCCCTTCTTCAACTCTCGTGATGATGTTGATGCATTGGTTGAGCTCACTACCATCTTTGGCGTAACAGAAATGAAGAAGACAGCGCATCTTCATGGTCTCGGACTTGAAACAACACTCGAAACTTTAGCTGAGAAATACAGTCTTCCCCAGATTATCCACAGATGCATCTCCATTGAGGCAGAGAAGGAGACGTTCCCTGAAGATTCCGTGATGTTGGAAACGCTGAGCGTCTTCGACTCTGATGGTGAAATTCGATACAGGGATACGGATACTGAGATTATGAAACAGAGAAAGAGGGAACACATCGAGGCATTTGATGTGATGGATCTCTGTTTGAAGCTTGATCCTAGAGAAAGGGGTTCTGCTGCTCAGGTGTTGAACATGCCATTCTTCAAGGATTCTGATGAGGAGGACGATGATGACATGATCCTTCTAGATTAAGTCTTTGATCATTCTTGTGCTATTATATCATGGCAAACTGCATCTACCAAAAGGTATTATACGACTACTGCATTTTTATGAAGTGTAGAACTGTTGGTGCACGGAATTTGTGTACGACGCGTAGCTGGTACTGTAGTTCGATGTTAATTTCCAACACACTATCAGGGAGTTCAATCGAGTTTATAACGTCCAAGCCATATTGAGATCTTAAAATTAACTAAACTCGGGAACGAGTTCCTGATTCAAGCATAAAGGGGTGAGGTTTGCCTACTTCTATTGTTGTAGGTCCCCGCGAGAAAATAATCTGACACTTAAACAATCCTCACACAGCAAGACGACACAACCCAAAGAGACACAAGCGATACTCAATGTCACGAGCGTACGTACTATAAACACGATACAACTCTAGCGTACATTGCTATGGTTCTTTCTTCCCGTTACTTGACTAACACATACATAGCGAGCCTTCAGTCCTACCCTACCTGTCAACAGTATCACCATTTGCCGATGATGGCTTCGAACCAGGCGACCAGCCACTTGCAGAGCTACGAGCCGCAAAGATCCTGTAAGTTATTTATCATTGACATCTTGAGTTTCAGGAGTACTAACAATAGCATAGCGTCCTTGGTGCTGGTGGATTAGGGTGCGAGATCCTTAAGGACCTCGCTTGTACTGGGTTCAGAGACATCCACGTTATCGACATGGACACTATCGACGTTTCAAATTTGAACAGGCAGTTCCTCTTCCGTCCCTCTGATGTGGGAAAACCTAAGGCTGAGGTGGCGGCCGAGTTTGTGATGAAGAGATTCAAAGGCGTCAAGATCACGCCGTACTTTGGAAGACTCGAGGATAAAGACGAGCAGTACTACAAGCAATTCACACTGGTGATTTCAGGACTGGACTCTGTCAGTGCGAGAAGATGGATCAACAACATGCTTGTGCAGATGGTAGATCCCAATGACTTCAGTAGTGTTAAGCCGCTGATTGACGGTGGCACCGAAGGATTCAGAGGACAGTGCAAAGTAATCTTCCCAACTTTCACGGCATGCTACGAGTGTTCCATCGACACACTGAATGGGCAAGTGACGTATCCAATGTGTACCATTGCATATAACCCAAGACTTCCAGAGCACTGCATCGAGTATGCAAGTCAGGTGCAGTGGCCGAAAGAGAGAGGTGATGAGAGATTGGACATGGACATTCCTGAGCATATTTTGTGGGTGACTGAGAAGAGTTTAGAGAGAGCTGCTCAGTTCAAAATCGAGGGAGTCAATAGAAGTCTGGTTCTCGGCGTGGTGAAGAACATTATTCCTGCTATCGCATCCACCAACGCCATCATCGCCGCTGCTTGTTGTAATGAAGCGTTCAAGATAGTCACCAGTTGTGTTCCATGCCTGGATAACTTCATGATGTACTCGGGCTCTGACTCTGTCTTCACATACTGCTTTGCCCACGATAAGAAGGAGAACTGTATCGTTTGTGGCGGTCGCTAGCTATTACACCAACAGAACGGGGTGGATAGTTATATAAGTACAGGACAGCTTAATTATAGTAAAGACAAGGGTTTCAACAGTAACAAACAGCGTAAAATCATAGACCAAAAAAACATAATCACAAACCCAAGTTCCCAGGATTCAATCCAAAGAGCTCACCACCACCACCAAACATCGAACGAGCAACTTGCATGGCCAATTCCTGATCATCGACGAGCGCAGGGTCCACAAGCTCTACATTGCCTGGCTTTATTGTCTGCGTACCAAATGGGTCAGAGTTCGTTTGAGTATCACTGGAATCAGTTTTTGGGGACACTTCATCAGAGACCGAAGCACCGCCGCTCTGGGCAGAACTAAAGCTTCCCAAAGAGAACGGCGATTGGTCCATTATACGCTCATAGTCCTCGAATGAAGCAAAGTTGGAAAGCGCATTGTCGTAGAATGGCTCACCAAAGTCATCAAACTTGTTCAAGTCTGGGACAAGGTAGTCGAACTTGGACTGATTCGACTCGTCGACAAGCTGTGCAAAGATCTCTGAAGAAGCCGGCATCGTCTCACGACTTAATGTGGTTGCTTCTTGTGTAGCCTTAATGTCCACATCAATCTGACCAGCATCAGTGGACTGAAGAGCATTGAACTCCTGGATTCTCTGGTGTAACTCCTCAAACTTACCTGGATACTGAAGCTCAATGTAGTCCTCGAAAGTCTTGTTCACAAACACCAATCTCCAGCACACAAAGTATCGACTGGACATTTTCGAACACGACTGGATGTACTCCTGCAAACGAACCAGCCCCTGGTCAGCACAACTTATTGCATCATTGAAAGGAGTCAACCAGCCAGCAAGACCATAGGCATCTGGAAGATTGAACATTGAGACAATCTTAGAGAGGTTAAACATACCAGACAAATCACGGAAACAGAACGAGATGATCAATTGAATTCCTCTCTTCGAAATCTCGAATATTACCGCAGACAAGAACACCTCAGAATTCAGGCCCTTGAGAAAACGTTGTGGACCCTTTGCGTACTCATGACAGCATCTGAATACAATGAAAGCCGATTGGGCAGCCTGCGTCGTGTACTTCTGTTGGAGGAAAATCTCTGAAGGATCACAAGTCAACATGAGGATGTAATAGAACACAGTGTGTACATTGTACAGTTGCAACTTGAGTGAAAGTTCCTTCACCTTGGACACTCTCGACAAGAATGTCTCTGCAGAATTTCCCATGTTAGTCAATTCTGCAATGGAGCGGTACTTAATCAACGTGAATTCCACATCCTTCAGTGCTTTCTCGATTTCCGATCTTCTGGGGTGTTCTGTAATCTGATTACTCGATCTGAGCAATTGTCTTATCAGTAGCGTCACCTCATTCAACTTGTGCAGTGATTCGATACAGTTCTTCTCCACCACACTATCACTTGCACTAGGAATTGGAAGCTCTGTGTCGTATTCATCGTCAATCAAGAGTGGGCAACCAAAGTTCAAAGCCTGTGAAGCATCTAAGAACATTAACTGGAGCCAAATTTTTCTCCACAGATTTGCTGTTGAGTTATCCTTGATGACAGAGAATCTCGATGGGTCACGATGCAATCCATGCATCTTTGCCATCTGGACGATCAACGCCAGGAAAATGGTGGAGTCACTGCTTTCGTCTCCATCCTCTGGGGCGTATAGTCTGTAGAGTCTGAGGAGGAGCAATGCCTGTATGTGCTTTAGCGTTGGCTTTCTCAATGCGTTGGCATTGGCAATACAGGCTTTTGCAAACTCGATGTAATTGGCAGGGATTTGCGCGTTAGAATCGAGAATTTTGGTGACAATGTGACTGTGTGTAGACAGGCCCCTCTTCAATGGGAGACAAAGGAAAGCAAACCTCATCACAGTTAAAAGAGTAGCAATGGTCACCATCTGCTGAACAGACGCCACGACGAGAATAGCATTGCCCGACGCAGACACCGAAAGGAGGGACTCGATGTTCTTTCTGAACGAATCCTCATCGATGAACGGGACGTATGGATAAGCCTCCACAAAGAAGTGGTCCACAAGAGCCATCAAGATATCCTTATTGGGTAGGACCTCATTGATCTGTTTCACCAAACTCTCATGATTTGGGTTCAATGTGGGCTCAAAGACACTCCCTGTGTTTCCTGGAGCCAAACTGCCACAGCCATGGTCTGCGAGTGGGAGGATGCCCTGGTCATAAAGGAAGAACTTGTCGAGATTGATCCCCCAATACTGAGCGTTGATGTACTTCTTGAACGCGCTCTTCAGGAATGGGTCCTGTGATACAACCGCCATGTAACTAGAGGAGCCATAGTGCGACATCTTGTTCTCCTTCATCATGAGTAAATCGAAGCTCTGTGTCAACTCAAGCACGGGGTCATTAGCGGGCTCGTCCGAGAGAATATGGCCCGTCTGCCCACTAGGCGAACTCTTTTTGTTCAGTAGGTTCTTCAATTCGTTATTCTGCTGCTGGAGCTGGAAAACCTGCTCCTTCAAACGCTGGACCTCGTTGTCAGAAGCCCATGGTTGTTCCTCGTAGTGACACAAGTGTGTGGTCCTGTTCTTCACACACGACAGACAGTGCGGTCTCTGCTTGTCACACTTGATCTTACGACGACGGCACAGTGTGCACACTGTCGGCACTCTAACACGGGTCTTCTTCTTAGCGTCGTCTTCCATTGGGCTTCTCGTGTATAGAGGGTGGCAAAATAGTTTGAAACTAGGGGGAAATAAATCACTGTAAGCGCGCGACGGATTTGCGGTCCGGGGAAGCTTTAATTTGGCGGGAAAATAAGATTGGCAGGGGATGTGTCGTTGGTAAGTCTTGCAATTGGCTGAGTAACGATCTTCTCTTCGTGCTGCTCTTATCGGAAAATAAAAAAAAAAAAAGAAATAGGTAACCCTCGTGGCTTGTACTGTTTTGATGATGGATTGTGTCTGCGGCTTTAAGGGGGTTATGGTCCCCAAAAGAGAACACTGCAGGGCTGCGTAACCGTGACCAGGGCTTCTTAACCGGGCAGGGCTCTATAACCAAAAGAAGGAGGTTCATTCCCACAAAACCACCTCAAACCCATTTCCAGATCTCTGGGGAGAAACACCGCCCATCACTACCAGACACCAACCCAGAATGGCTATGCGATCTAGAGATCTCACGCTGGATCTCGAAGACAAGCGTTTGATGCTTCTGACGTGGTCATCAGACCCGCAAACCTACACGGTGGCCAACAAAACAATCCGCACGACTCTGGAGAACACTGTTCAGGACGTCAAGGAGGTCATTGCAGACAGATCATACCATGAAGGTGGTGATATTAATCCAATGTGTCTCAAACTCTTTTACAGACACATGGAGCTTAGAAACACGGATCCTCTGTCCGTTGTGTTTGAACAGGAGCTCAAGGAGTTGATGACATCGCCTGAACCAGTTCGAATCAGAGTTGAGTTCGACAAGACGAAACTCGCACGAAAGGAAGTGAAACCATGTTTGTTGAACATCAACTTGAGAACAAGCAGTGGGAAGACCCTTAGAGCCCGTGAGACAATGAAAATAACCGTCGAGTCACTCAAATATGACTTGGTTGATGATTTGCATCTAACAAGTGGGCTCAGTGAGATCTCACAAATTGAGTGCAATGGTGACTTTGATGTGAATGTTAATCCATCCCAGACAATCGGTGATATTCTTCAACTTGATACTGTGCCCTTTGGTGACTTGAACCTCTTTGTAACTCTCACATCAGATATCAAGATCAAACTCTCATCACCGAATGAGTCAATCCTCAGAAACAACATGATGAGTGTCAATCTCGACACTACGATATTCACCGTGAAAAAGTACATCCTTGACCAATACTCTGGTATGAACCCCAATGTCACCACCGACGACATCAAGGTCATCTACTTTGGTAGAGTGCTCACCGATGACATGAGAATTAGAAACATCACATCGCCTTCATCACATGGGATGATGACACTTCACTTCATGCTGCAAGAACCAGATGATACTGGACCGTCACGGGGCTTCTGGAATGATTTGAAAGACGGGAGACTCTTTGAGTTCTATCCAAAGGAACCAAACCCATACTTTGCAACTGAGTCCCAACGAAGTGAGAGATTGAGAGAACAAGCAAGGAATAATGGAATGGAGAATGAGCCAACAACGAGAGATCGGGCGCAAGGAGTATGTGTCCAGGACTATACACCACAGCAGAGACCAACTCAGGAAGATGAGCGAATTGCTGATGATCACGAGGAACAGCTCTTTGATGTAATGGAACAGTCAGCTGATGAAGATAATGATCGTATCCCACAAAGCACGAACGAAAGTGACCAGAGCAACGCTCGTCGTGCACAATTCACATCAACAAGGCTTCCTGAAGGAATGAGAAGAACAGGCGCTTCCTACGACGTCGTTGAACGTGATGGCGAGTTGTATCTCATTGATCAAGCTAAAGCATGTGGATCCGCATACCAGGTCACTGTCGACACACCAAACGGTCCATCTCAGGTTACCTTGTCTACAGATCAGGCATATATAAAGAAGACTGATTCTAATGGAAACTATTTGGTGGTGAACGAATCCGGATATGCCAAACTGTTGACACTTGGAGTCGAAGTCTCAGAGCCAAGAATTGAATCCGTTGTGGCTAATGCTGACTTCGTTGAGGCCATGGATCGTTTGGACGCCCTATTGGGTAATCATGATCCACCGCATGCGCAGCAAAATCCACTACCACAAGGACAGCAAGTTCCTATCATACCCGGTGCTGATTTTGAATTCCGCGTTGAACTCAACTTTGACATGAACGGCGATGCGATGCGTGCTTACCGTCAAGATCTCTGGATGTTCGTATTGCACCTCGTCGCTTACGCCGTCTTCATCATTCCAATGTCATCTAACTCGGCCAAGACACTGCTCACTGTTCTCATTGGGCTTCACTTCCTATTCAGAGCCCGCTTCATGCGAGACATTGCTACCGTTGTGATCCCAGAAGACATAAGACTGGGTCTTGGTGGTGCATTGAGCGTCCAGCTTGTGCTGGAGTCCACGCGCCTAACAATCAGAAGAATGGTGAGATTTGGACTGCGTACTCAAGGCCAGAACGACTTCTTGATCGCAATGAGGATGCTCTTTCTCGATGTGGTGATGTTCTTTGCTGGAGTCGTGCCTGATCTTTACGGCATGTTTGAGGAAGCGGTGAGGGAAGTGCGCTTGGACGAGCAAAGACGTGCGGAGGATCTCATTGATGAACACAGAGACGAAGACAGTGAAGCGTTAGCTACTGGTGTTGAACGCCACGAATGAAATGATTTCATGTCACTAAGAAGACGTAGCCCTATTGTGGTGTGTCCCGTACCGTCCCTTTTCCACCTCGCGCTCTCTAAAAGTTCCAGGCTTGAGTTGACAGCGAAAGACGAAAAAGGGGGAACAAAAACAGACGATCTAAACTGGACTTCTGTCTTTCTGTTTCTCTTTCACGCCGAATCGAAACACGCCACATTGAGTATGGCAAGTTTGGTGCTCTCTGCCGGGAAGTATCTGCTCAAGCGGGCACTTTCCGATGACGACGACGTGCCAGACGTTACGATGCCAGATGATGGCGACCTCGAAGGATCCAACCCAGTCACTGAGGAAATCTTCTCATCGTGGGCTCTTTTCATCCTGTTGTTCCTGCTTATCATGGCCTTGTGGTCCTCGTACTACCTTCAGCAACGAAGAATCCAGGCAGTGCATGAGACTGTGTTGTCCATCTTCTACGGCATGATTGTTGGTTTGATCATCAGAATCTCGCCAGGACACTACATCCAGGATACCGTTACGTTCAATTCTTCATACTTCTTCAACGTGCTCCTTCCACCGATTATTCTTAATAGTGGCTATGAGCTCCACCAAGCGAACTTCTTCAGAAACATTGGTACGATTCTGATATTTGCCATCCCCGGCACGTTCATCTCGGCGTGTGTCCTCGGTTTCATTCTCTATGTCTGGACTGCCCTTGGTCTGGAAAGTATCAACATCTCCTTCGTGGATGCTCTCTCCGTTGGTGCTACCCTTTCCGCCACAGACCCAGTCACAATTCTCTCGATTTTCAACGCTTACAAGGTCGATCCAAAGCTCTACACCATCATCTTTGGTGAGTCTTTGCTCAACGACGCCATTTCTATTGTCATGTTCGAGACATGTCAGCAGTTCCACGACAGAGACGCGCACATTGGCTCCTTCTTCGAAGGTATTGGTCTCTTCCTCATGACATTCACCATTTCATTGCTCATTGGTGTTGCCATTGGCATCATTGTTGCTCTGATTCTGAAGCACACGCACATCCGAAGATATCCCCAGATTGAAAGTTGTTTGGTGTTGCTGGTTGCTTACGAGTCATACTTCTTCTCCAACGGTTGTCACATGTCTGGTATTGTGTCCTTGCTCTTCTGTGGTATCACACTCAAACATTACGCATACTACAACATGTCCAGAAGAACTCAAATCTCGACCAAGTACATTTTCCAGCTTCTTGCTCGTCTCTCGGAGAATTTTATCTTCGTGTATTTGGGTCTTGCTCTCTTCACCGAAGTCGAACTAGTGTACAAGCCAATGCTCATCATTGTGACCACCATCTCCATCTGTCTTGCACGTTGGTGTGCTGTGTTCCCACTCTCGAGACTCATCAACTGGACAAACACTCGTCGTCAGAGAAACCAGAGTGTTCCTGATGAAATCCCTTATCAATACCAGATGATGATTTTCTGGGCTGGTTTGAGAGGTGCTGTCGGTGTCGCGTTAGCTATGGGTATTCAAGGTGAGTTTAAATCCACTCTTCTCGCCACCGTGCTCGTTGTTGTTGTTCTCACTGTGATATTGTTCGGTGGAACAACCGCTGGTATGCTTGAAGTGCTCAACATCAAAACAGGTTGTGTCGTTGAAGACGAAAGTGATGATGAGTTCGACATAGAGGCACCAAAGGCTGTCGCCACGAATAACATACTTTCTAGCAGAAGGGCGCAAGCAAGTTATACCGACTCTTCTGGTCCGAGATCTCGTCAGAGTCCAAACATCGACGCCCAGCAGCAGGACCTGCTAAGGGACGATGAAGTTGCTGACTTGGATGACATCCCACCATTGGTACCAGGACAGGGGTCATCCTTGTCCAGTGCCGGTCTCGTGAATACTGTGCATGACATTCTCCAGATAGACGATAGAGTGAAGTGGTTCCAGCAGCTTGATGATAAAATTCTCAAACCAGTCTTGCTTGATGCTGATCCTTCAAACTCTTCGAGAAACAGTAAGGATGGTGGAGGTGGCGTGTAACGCTGATGCTAGTAGACAATAAATATACCTTTACTTTTGGCATTTTTGTTATAGTATTACAAACTCATGAACCTTCCTCCATTGCAGTCTCCAAGGTCCAGTTAACCAGACGGTAAACATCTGGAGAGAGCACAACGTCCTTTAGGACATCACTGTACTTCACTGTCAACTCAAAGAATGCATTCATCGACAACTCATGAAGTAATGTGATCAAGTTGTCTTCTTCGGTATCCACAAGGTTCTCTGGTGGGTGTTGGACGAACTTTCCACAAGAAGACACCGACTTCTCCAAAATCTCCAAAATATCAGTAATCGTAGAGGAGACTGTTCCCTTCTTGTCTTCGTCGTATGCGTGCGTCCCTAAAAGAGAGACAGCAATGACGGCATTGCCAACAATAACGGGTATCGGACAAAGACGCTCAGCTTCACGGATCGTTGTGTGTCTGAATGGCATACCGAAGCCGGATGTCACAAAAGTGAGATAGTAAGACTTGACCAACTTCATCACATCTTTAGCATTGCTGACGATCAGGGGAAAGATATTACTATCAAGGAATGATTGCGATTCTGGCGCTTTGAGAATGGACTTGTTGTGCAACTCTTCATCTTTACGCTCAGACTCAAGGGAGTAGTATTCCTTACCAAAAATGTGTTGATCTCTGTTGTCTCTCTTTGGTTTCACAAGCTGAACAGTTGGTGTTCTCGTGATAGCACCAAGAACGTTGGAATTATTCATTTTGATAACCTTCACACATTCGGCAAAGATCTCACCCCATATGTACTCCCTTCTGTTGTTTCTGTTATAGATGGACATTCTGAGATGGTTATCCTCGATTTTAGAGATGTATGCGAGCTCTTGGAATGCTGTCAACTTAGTGAAGAGTTTCTCAGATTTAAGACCAGTGAGCAGAGTACCCAATGGATCGGTTGACAACTCAGAAAGAGTGTGACCACGGTGAAGACATCCGATAGACATGTACGCGTTGAAAGTGACATTCACCAGCTCCCATATCAGGAAGAGCACTCCAACAGCTATTGTGAGAGAAAGCAAGAGTCCGAAAGATATGTTGAGTGATGGATAGCTGTGATTGAGCGAGTAAAAGAGACCAATGGTGAAAATCACAACATCGTACAAGCTGTAACGAACCAAAAGATATACTAGCGGGCCACTGGTAATCGCAAAAACGGTGTACAAGATCGCATTTGAAATCATGTGTGATGTTTTTCCCATAATCGTATGCTTTGGATGAGCATGGAAGTTTCCATATGTGAAGATCAGTCTGTCTTTGTCAAAGATGGAGTGCTGGATCGAGTACAAAAGTGCAACGAAGAGGGAGATGAAGTAGTAGAAAACAAATTGGTCGTTCAATGGAGGGTATTGGTGCTTCTTTGGTATAGCCTTCAGGTTGATTCCGAATTGTGATTGGAGGAGGGAGAAGTAAATTAGAGATGACACGGTGTAGATCAGTAATGTGAATGCAAATTTCTTGTTGAGGAGCTGTGCGACAATCTGGTTCGACAGCGTTCTGTAGCCGAGGAAATCAACATGGAGATTGTTCTTCCGCAGACAGGCTATAAGAAAGAGTCCAGCAAAGTGTGGAAAAGCCCATAGGGGCAGGAGTACGCTCCACCAGGACTTATCCGACCTGAGGGATGTGATGAAGGCGAGGAGCCACGACACGATGAGCAGGAAACGCGCCAGCTTCCCGAAACGCGTGGAGCATATGTCTCCAAAGATGGCGTGGTAGTGATAGGCCAGATCTGATCTCGTCGATGCCGGCATTAAAAGTGTCCCGAATGTCCCTGGATCTCAAGAGTGTAACCGTTTGTTTACTGTTTACGTTTTGAACCATCAAGAAAAATTGGAGTCTTCCTCCTTCCTTCTATATAAGAACTGGTTCGCGAAAGTCGGTACACGCAACAGACATTCGTCTAGACACAGAAAAATTGACTCCTCTCTCAAGGACCTTTCAAGAAGACACATAAAAGAAAAAAAAAAAGAGGTCATCTACGCAATGTTTGCCAGACGGATCCAGACGCTGACGTTGGCCCAGAGAGCCTTGTACTCCACCAAAGTTGTTCCACAGCCCACAAAGGAGATCCCAGACGTTAAAGCCTTCCTCACAAAGATCGGGCGTAACTCGGTAGAACACGAAGATAAGTTCGAGCAATGGAAAGACCTGTTCGAGGCAGATGGCAGAACTATGAAGGAGAAGGGCATCGAGACATCGGTCAGAAGATACATCATGAATCAGGTGGAGAAGTTTAGACAAGGTCAGGCTCTCCGCGAGACAAAGGTCGGTAAGAAGTCCTTTTATGGTGGTGAACGTTTGAGAAACGAAAGAGTTGCCAAGTTGGAAGCTGAGAAACGTGCTGAGAGATACGCTCACGAAGATGCTAACCACTGATTATGGTTGCTGGGAAAAAGTCCCATTTGTTGTACATATTGTTTAATGCCACTGATGAAAGTCATATTAGAACGAACCTTGGGTCCTCTATGTTGTAGTCTGACAATAAATTAATTTTGGAGTCGTACCAAAAGAATCTCACAGTCCGCACTCCTCTCCAAAGTACTTCTTATACTCCATCTTGAGCCACTCTGCTTCTTCTTTCATCTCCTGTGGTGTTCGGTCTATTCTTTCAGAATCTGGCTTGACGGTATAGTTCATTTCCTGCTTTTCTGCTTTTCTGATATAGAACTCCTTCAAGCTCTCCTCAATGTCGTATTCTTGTGAGTCCATAAGCTCGTAGACTTTGTCACCCATGTTGTTGATCTTTGTTCTTGGAATGACATGCGTGTGGAGATGCGGCACCGACTGGCCTGCTTCTGGACCATCTTGGATGGCAATGTTGAGTGAATCGGCCTTGTATACGCTTTCAATGAATCTGTGGATCTTCTGTATGGACATCATGTAGTCGATGCTTTCTTCGTCGGTTAGATCTTTCAGTCGTTGGACGTCCCTAAGTGGTACGATTAGAACCTGCCCATTGGTGGTTAGACGAGGAGAGACTTGGTAGTGAAATCACATCTTACTCACATGACCTGGCACAATTGGTTTCAGGTTGACCAAGGCGTATGTGTACTTGGATTTCTGAATGAATATGTGTTAGTAACTCCCACATGCATGGAGTATTTATGTCAAACTCACATAGAACACCTGTCACCCATGTTAGTCCCCCTCCCATACCTTCAAGTTACGAGTCCAGAAAAAAAAACACTCACGTGGTCATTCACGACAAATTTCGAAAATTTAATCACTTTCTGTGCCATCCTACTCATTTCGGGCGAATTCTTGCTTTGAAAGTGTCACATCGGGGGAATCGAAATGAAACTTGATCCTCTACAACAATTAGCCCGTTAAACTACCTCGAAGACCTGGACGGGCCACACATAGAAATATCCAACTCTGGAAATAACCATATCTGGTATTTCAAGCGCTACGCGAAAACCGACGTATCAGAACGCGTTTCGAGAACGTTCAAACGTCATAGATCAAAAAAAATCTCAATGGGGGAGGGGGGGTTAATCCAAGGGAGACTCCTACGACTCAATTCGTTAACAAGGTGTTTTCATTCGGTTCTAAATTAGCTGTAGTGTATCAAACAACCACCATCCAATCCACCCGCTGTATGTCTTTGCGAGGGAAAGTAGCTTAGTTAGCCTTGCCAAAGTACTCCTTGGAAGCATCAACCTCTGGCTTGATGGTCAAGGCACCTGGAGTCCAGTTGCATGGCAAAACCTCACCGTGCTCCTCGGTCCACTGGAAGGCCTCGAGCAATCTGTAGGTCTCCTCAACGTTTCTACCAACTGGCAAGTCGTTGATGGTGATCTGTCTAACGTTACCCTTAGGGTCAATAACGAAGATACCTCTGAGAGCAACACCCTCATCCTCGAGCAAGACACCGTAGTCTCTGGACAAGGAGTGGTTGGTGTCAGCGACAAGTGGAATGTCGACTGGGCCAAGACCACCGTCCTTTCTGGCAACGTTGGTCCAAGCGAGCAAGGAGTACTCAGAGTCGGTAGAAGCGAACAAAACCTGAGCGTTCTTCTCGGAGAACTTCTTGGCAGCCTCAGAGTAGGCAATGATCTCAGTTGGGCAAACGAAAGTGAAAGCCAATGGGATGAAGGCCAAGATAACCCACTTGCCTTGAGCGAGGTAGGAGTCAAGAGAGACTTCCTCAAACAAACCGTCAACGACGGCAGTCTTGGTGAACTTTGGAGCTGGCTTCTGGACCTGGGCGACCATTTTGATTTATTCGATGTGGGTTAAAGGAAAAAAAAAAGAGTAAAGCAGGGGGGAGTGGGCAGGCCATGTGGTTTTTATATCATTTGGCGCGGCGGTACAAACGCGGGCTATTGGGCGGGCGATGGGGCCTGGACGGAGCAGCGCTGACAAAAGCGGGAGGTGGGAACGACGAGTGAAGGAAAAGCTCTTACGAGCAGATTGAGTACAAAATTGATGCTAATGGAAATCCATACTGATCAGATGAATACATATGTCTACATTGGGTAAATCTAGGCGATCAAGGGCCACGCAGCAGCTCTGAGCGCTCAAGCGGGGGGCTCTATTTAACTCCCCTCATTACATGCTGGAACTGATCTGGAAGTACAGAAAAACTATCAATTCCCCTGATATTCGAACAAACATGTGCGGAAAATATCTTCTGATGTTCTTTCTTTGTGCTGTGTGGTGTTCTACTCGAAATTGAAGCTACAGTTGGATTTTTATCGATATAAAGAGGACAGTGGACTCAAAGTTTTAGAGGATTACCGTATTGGGTAGTGTCATTGGGTGCTCAAAATTACTCTTAGTGTGCGTAATATCCAGAATCGCGAAAATCTGCCGTTCCATCGCGGTCAAAATAATTCTTCCAGCACGTTCGCGAGAACCGTTACGCCCACTCTGTGGGATCTAGTAATTTTGAACAAAGTTTGAGATCTCTGGCGCTCACGCGTAGAAACGGTCAGTGGGTATTTGTTGGGGCAGTCGATTGCAGGATGTGGTTGGGTCGAAAGTCGGGTGATGCCTATGGATTTTGCTGAAACACCATGCCAGCAGTAGGCATGCGTGGAGAGACGTTATGTCTACAGGAAGAGACTTATTGCGGCGTTTTCCTAGCCAATCGTCTTTTTTGCATGCGGTCGTTTGCTGCGGACCTCACGCTATGTTTCCATGAATGTTGGGTATGTCTTAGGGGTCATAGTTGAACCCAATTGGCCCTTCTGGAGAGTCCAATGATATTGTAGCTTCCTTAATCCCTTCTTTGGGGGTAGTACTTAGGCTTTCCAGTGTCGTCAACGTGTTCCAATGTAAAGAATCCTTGGCTCTTGTTCCCCACATTTTGAGACTTCATCGGACTTTTTCACCTTTAGTACGGCGCTCCCGGAAAAAAAGAGGAGACAAGGACCCTGGGGCAACGCTTGTCATGCCTCGGCCGTACCCTGGAACTGCCCCACTTTCTTCCATTTTGGAAGGCCGACGCATCTATCGCCCAACCAGAGCTAGCAGTAAATTCTCATTTATACGAATTGGTATCGAAGCTAATCTTTCGATTGCCGTAACATTGCTGTGGGTGGCCTTGCTAGGGCGTTCTCCCCTCATGTCTCGGGTTTTCGCCAACAGGTCAATCACCCCTGAAATTACCCTTTTTCGAGGCCCAATGGGGGAATATCCACTTGACCTGACCCCTCACCTAGCAAATTACTTTCCCTTCTGGGTAATGCAAAAGCAATTAACGCTGTGGCCGACGCGCGCTATGTGTGACATGCTGCCCATATACACCTGCAAATCCTAGTGCATTTACGCGGGTATAAATACTCGGCGGTTGCCCTTCAGACTTTTCGTAGTGGGTCCCGGACTCCCTCCTTCCTCTATAAACCTATAAACAAGCCAAAATGATGAACAGAGTCTTGCTCCTTGCCCTCGCTTCCTACGTCACCGCCCAGTCGGCTGCCACTCAGGCTGAGCTCTCTGCCATTGTCAATGACATCAACAACAACCTTCAGGACTACTTGACTCAGATCTCCAACGGTAACTCCCCACCAGCTGAGCTTTTGCAGTTGTACGAAGAGGTCCAGACTTACACTGATGACTCTTACACCACTTTGTACTCCGAGGTCGACATGGATGAGGTCTCTTCCTACATCACCGGTTTGCCATGGTACTCCACCCGTCTTGAGCCAGCCATTTCTTCCGCTACTGCCGCTGCTGGTGGTGATGCTTCCTCTGGATCCACCACTGCCTCTTCAATGGCTTCTTCTGCCGCTGAGAGTGCTTCCTCTGCTGCCTCTTCCTTGAGCTCTATGGTCTCCTCAATGGCTTCTTCTGAGGCTTCTGCTGTTTCCTCAATGATCTCCTCTGTTGCTTCTGAGGCTTCTTCCATGGCCTCTGAGGCCTCATCTATCGAGTCATCTGTGTCTTCTATGGTCTCCTCTGCCATCGCCTCCAACTCTACATCCTCTGCCTCCACTGCCTCCGGTGCCGCTGCTGGTTATGCTGTCCCATTGGCCTTCGTATTGGCTGCTCCACTTGCCTTGTTGTGAGTTCAAATATTTACACTAGTATATCTTTAAAAGTGAATGGAATGTATTATGGATAGTGATGGGTGCTCGGTAGTAAACACTGTATACTGGTGATTTGTGGGGATATTCTTCGCTGAGAGTGCTAGTACTCAGATATTACCACTTTATGCAGTCATCATTAGACCACTAAACAATAATTCCCAAGAAGAAATACTAAAACAAGCGGAATATTTCATATTTATTCATTAGGGGGGAAATGAGAGACAGAAATATCCCCGTGATGGTTATGCAGCCCTGTTCTCGCATTACAGAAAAGCAGACTCGATTCACTCTTCTCTTCACAACTAGTATACGGGCAGGCACGAACACAATGGCTAGTGATAAGAAGAAACAAGTAAAGATTGAAGGAAAGCTCATCAAACATCCACCAGCACGACGCTTCAAGCACTCTGACTTGGAAACGATGATACACATCCATACAAAGACACCCTTCATCTCTGCAGTCAAGAGAGTGAATAAGCTGCTTAAAAACCTCCCCCAGAAACAACCAAAGGTGAAGTTTGTTACAGTAAAGGGGATGGGTGCAGCTAAGACGAAGACTGAGAATCTCGGTCAACATTTTGAGAAATTGGGACATAGGATAAACGTTGAGGCGAAAACAGTGGAAGTCCTTGATGAGTTTGAACAAGAAGATGGTGAGAGCATACTAAGGAAGCGTGAGGTCGGGAGTCTGGAGGTACAGATCTACTTAATTACGAGCTCTCAATAGTTCATGAGTGGGTAGTTAATTTTCTATGGGTACAATTTCTGTGTTCTAATTTGTAGTTCGTTCTCACTGTTCGAGTTTCTTTGAACATTGATCTCTGAGGTATTCCAACTCAATCCACTCGTTCTGGATTCGTTTTCTCGGGATGTCCTCAAAGAGTTTGAGACCCAGTTGCACTGTATGGAGGCATTGTGTATAGTTCTTGTTGTAATAAAGTCTTTGTGCCAAGTTCTCAAGGAGAAGTCGATCGCTCTTCTTTGTCTTGTCCACCGCGCTCAGATCAACCTCTTCCAACCACGTCAGAGTATTGATTACTGGTCCGTCACCCTGGAACTGTCTCCTCTGTTCTTCAAACTCCTCTTGTGTTTGGCCTTTTCGCACCTTCAGCCTCCCTGATCCTTTACTCACAAGAACTTGGCCTTCATTAACCTGTGTCTTGTCCTGTCCTTGGAGTGTGACGTTTGATAGCGACTCTGCAAGCTGGAGTTCTTCACTCTGTGTTTCTGTTGTCAAAGTAGTGTACATGTTTCGTGTATGTGTTGCTAACCTTCTAGATGAACGCAAAAGCATAGAAAAAAGTGAAGGTTGGTGCGATGAGCTCTGCGCCTCTGATAGGGAAAGAGGAAAAAAGGAAAAAAAAACTGAATTGGTGTCCGGATGTCCATCGAGCTACGACCTGGCCGGGGCGCTCTTCTAGTTTGAAATATTCTATTAAGTAATCGATCCATTTGAGATATCCTGCAAGTCTAAGTTAGATTGTCAATAAAAAACTCTTTTCACACTTATATGAAACCCCGAAATGCTCCAGAGATCTCTCGTGGTTGGTAGTGGCCGTAAAGTCAATATTGATATATATATATATATATATGATTATGGAGGATCACGTTGTAGGACAATATTCCTATCTAATTATATACACGTTTCGATATGTGTTTTATAATAAGAACTTAAAAGTTATAACTACTACTTTGGCTCTGTAAGTTGGACACGTGATAAACCATAATTGGAGATGACCGGGGGAAGTCTGGAAACGGCACGCCGCGCAAAGAATCGATTATTCCAATCTGGTCTGCCCAAAGTGGTGCGGCGTAAAGTCAACATTCCCAATGCACCTCGATTTTTGGGTAAGCTTAACATCGTTTGCCGGTACCCCCCCCCCACTAAGGCATAAACAAATACAAATTTCCCGCCAGTCTGGCGCCACTGACGTTTCAACTTTCCTTTTAGACGGAATTGAGTCCCATCGGTTTTTTCAAATATTTTAGAAAGGCTAGCTTTTTTAACGGGATCTTTGCAGTAGAATTCGATCGTCCGAAAACAGTAGGGGGCCTTTCTCACGAAAAAATGGGGCGTTCAGCCCCCCGACACTATCAAAAGGATTGGCTCCCGCCCCCTGCCCTTCCCCCCCCCCCCCCAGAGCACAGCAACACAAACAATGAGATCTTTCAAGGTTGTCGTCGTGGGTGACGGGTGAGTGTTTTTGTGATCTCTGAGTCTCACTCGCCTCTCGATCCTCAACTGCCTTGCCGTTTTTCCCCTCTACCCCCCGGCTTCCTCGTTGTGTCAACTTCATCCCTCCCAAGACTCACAACAAAGCCGGGACCAGCGGGACGGGCCCTGGAACTCAATGGCCAATAGACATAATACTAACATCCAACCCCACAGTGCTGTCGGTAAGACTTGTCTCCTTATCTCCTACACCTCCAACACTTTCCCTCAAGACTACATTCCAACCGTGTTTGACAACTGTGAGTTATCTGCTGCTTCGCTTTTTTGTACCAATACTAACAAGTATAGACACCAAAAATACCCTCTACGAAGGTGCTCACTACAAGCTCGAGCTCTGGGATACTGCAGGTCAGGAGGATTATGACAGACTCAGACCTCTCTCTTACCCACAAACCGACATCTTCCTCATGTGTTTCTCCATAGTAGAGCCATCCTCTTTCAAGAATGTCAAGAACAAGTGGATTCCAGAGATTAGACACCACTCTTCGGATGACATCAAGATCATTCTCGTTGGCACCAAGGCCGACTTGAGAGATGACCCACACACCCTGGATAGACTTGAAGAGTCTGGTAACGAGCCAATCTCTCAGTCCGAGGCCAGAAAGCTCACCAAGGATCTTGGTCTGTACGAGTACGTCGAATGTTCGGCCGCTACACAAGCCGGTGTCGAATCTGTCTTTGACACTGCTATCAAGTCAGTCATTGCGTCTGAGAAAGAAGTCCTTGCGCAGGCTACCGCACATGCTCAGACCCCAAGGAATGCTGTTCCTGCGGCTGGTTCTGTCAATGCTGCTCCAGTGAAGAGAAGAAAGAAATCCAACAAGTGTACCATTCTCTGAATGTTCTCCTTGTTTGAGTTACCCCTTGGCTTCAATTTCTATAAGATTGTGGTGTTGGAATGTCTTTCATCGTTTTTTTGAATCCATTTTGATCTTTTCACTGTTCTTTTATTTCCCGTTTAATTCTATTGATTTCCCTTATTATACGAAAAGTTGGTTCATTACAGTACTGTTTCAGTAGTCTATTCATTACCATTCACTTATGCTGCATCATTGCAGCTCTAGCAGGATGGACATTAGCGAGATCCTTTGGTGCAATCTCCTTCTTTTTCTTCTGCTCCTGTTTCTTCTTCTCGATGTCTCCCTTTCTCTCCTCGTCCAGTTTCTCGTTCTTGGTTCTGATCTTCTCGAGTCTGTTCTTGGAGTTACCGCCTCCGCCAGCGGTCAGTTCCACATTGATCTTTCTGTTTCTCAGAGTCGAATGGTGCATCTTGAGGGCAGCATCCATTCTCTTCTGGATGTCGGTAGCTTTGTTGTCAAACTGCAAAAAGGCAATGCCCTTGTCTGTTCTTATTCTGATAGTGTCTGGGGATGCGGTTGCGAAATGCGATACGAGCTCTGTGGTGGTGATGTCGTAGGGCAGGTTTCCCACAAAAAGCAAAAATCTTGGACCAGCTTCACCTTCTGATCCTTTACCTTTACCTTTCTTTCCTCTTCTTGTCTTTCGCTTTTTCTTCTGTTCACCATCTGTGTTCTCTTGCGTGGCTGCTGATTCGTCCTCATCGCTTCTCTTTCTCTTCTTGTTGTCCTCCACTTCATTCACACTTTTCTCCTTCTTTCCCTTACGGAACTCCAATGCCTTCTTCTGCTTTTTTGTGAGCTTCTCAGTAACGTCAGTCATTCTCTCTTTCCCGAAGTATAGAGATTTCTGCATCAAGGAAGAGAACCAGATAAATTTTCTTTTGGCAGATGCTGCCCCAACCATAGTTATGTAGCCCTGCAATTACTTTCCCTCTTGAAAACGCCTCTGCAAAGCCTAGTTTGACTTTAAATTTCTTTCCACGACGACACTTCAGAGTGATTTCTGAATAATACTGTTGGTGAGGTTGAAACTCACAGTTCTGACCGTCATCGACACGTAAATACCAACAAAATCGATAAAGCATGGTGGGAAGAGAGCGTGAATCAAAGCCTGATGTTAAATCACAAGCACGATCAGACAAAAGTCCCACACGTAAGACAAATGGGTATAGAGAACGTTCTTCGGATCGTGGTATCATCCAAAAGTCTGTGAAAGATAATGACGTGTCTCCAGCTGATGATGAACCGGAGGCCGAAGAAAGGGGTCGCTCTACCCAGAGGAGCGACAAGGAGGATGAGGATGAGGATGAAGAGACAGGGTCTCAGTCAATTTCTGACATGAATAACCAGGAGATGATGATGAAGATGATGGGATTCGGGTCGTTTGATTCAACAAAGGGGAAGCATGTTGATGGAGTTGGTTCTGGCGTCGCCAAGAAGAATAAAGCGACAAAATATAGACAGTACATGAATCGAGAAAAGGGTTTCAACAGGGCGCTCTCACCAGACCGCAAGCGTTGAAAAGCGATGATTATGATTATTACAGTTACTAATTAATGTGTTCCACTTATGTGTTTTTAGTCTATGGTTCTGTATTTTACTGCTTCTCTAATAGGGCAGAATGCTCTGAGTACAGCTCTTCGTACATCCCTCTTAAATCAGAGTATGCTTTTGTGACTTTGTTCAGCTTCTCTTCCATTTCTTTGGCTTTGAGGGAATCATTAGCAGTTGTGTCACTCATAATGACCTCAGAGTTGACATTGGTAAAGTTCTCAAAGAACATGGCCTCTGTCGCAACTCTGTCCAAATGGGAATCAATGTCAAACAACTTTTCCTCTTCAGGATCACTGATCTGGTAGAGCACATCCTGCTCCTTTGGCTCGTTCATTGTAATGACTCTTTTGAAAGATGGGATTGCCCTTGTGTTCTTCTCCACGGTCTGGGCAGCACCAAGCTGTTCTGTGTATGTATTCAGCACCTTCACAGTCGTGATCCCTGTACTCAACTCCTTCAGCTCCTTGACTACTTGCTTTGAAACAACATCAGTGACTGCAACGCGTCCTTTAGAGTCACCCGAGACGAGCAGAGATCCGTCCAACGACAGCGAAAGCTGCGTAACAGCGTGGCCGGCGTGGTATGTGATAGACTCTCTTAACTCGTGATCTGGCTGTACTGTGACGATCTTTCCGTGTCCACCACGTGCTTCGAGCACGTTCGTGGATGGATTTGGCTCATAGAGGTTGATCTGACGGATATGCCCATCAGCAAGACCAACGTAGATGGCTCTGTCAGCAACGTCCACACACAAAGACTGGATGTGACCATTAAGAACGAATGTGGTGAGGAGCTGGAAGTTAGCCATACTATAAATTCTGATGGTGGAGTCCTTAGAAACTGTGTAAAGTTTGGAATCTTGGTGCACGTTGTTGCTGATGAAGGCATCTGTGACTTCTAGTGTGTGATCTGAGATGATATGCGCTGGCTTGACGACCTTCTGATCATCTTTTGAGAAGCCGACGAGGTCCGAGATACGCCAGATGAGAACACGGGCATCTTTTCCCGCCGTGACAAGGTGTGATCCATCACTTGAGACTCTCATCACCGTTGGCATCTGATAGTGTGCCTCCTTTACGTTCAGCAATAGCCCGGAATTCAGCTCCCAGATGTAAAGCTTCCCACTGACACCTCCTGCAATAAGGAGATACGGTAGTCTGAACTTGGCAAATCTGGATTCACTTTGTATGTCTTCATCCTCGTCTTGGGTAGAATAGGATTCAGCAGTGTTGGGGCAAAGCGCCAGGCAGGCCATTTGCTCCGGGACAGGAATTCTCTGATCTGGTGCCTCCTTTCCCCAGCTGTATACGCTCACCAGGGCCTTCCCTTTCGCAGCAACGATGACACGGTCACCTTGCTTCGTTCCTGTGATGACAGCACCGTTAGGGTGTGAGGCGGCCTGTCTGAAAGCGACAGTCCGGGTCTGTGAGTGGAGTGTTGTAGCAACAGCAACCGACAGTGCATCTTGACGGTCATCTAACGAGCCCTCAGAACAATAGAACACGATTTCTTCCATGTTTTTGATTCGTATTTCTAACCTTGTTTTGAGCTCATCTCGCACTGAATTTTTTCAAGGGGATGTCGGTTTCGAGCCCTGGACTCCGCCTCGGATCTTAACAAACGCTTCGATGGATCCATCCTTCACTCTTTGCCACTCGATCACCAGATAACTCAAAAAGATGCCAATTGACATCATCCAGACGATGATCCGCGATGGACCGGACGCCTTTCCCGGCTGGCCGTATATTGTGAAGTACGGTCCTCCAGTGGTGCTTGCCGGCCTGCTCAAGTTCTACTTTCGTGGACGCACCAATACATGGGAAAGAGACCTCCATGGGAAGGTCTACCTCGTTACTGGCGGTACGTCTGGTCTCGGTGCATCTGTGGTGGACGAGCTTGCTGCCCGTGGTGCACAGGTGATCTTGCTGGTGCGAAACGTGAGTGACTACTGGACAGTGGAGTACATCAACGATGTGAGGGAAAAGCACGACAACTTCATGATTTATGCGGAGGAGTGCGACTTGGCATCATTCTACTCAATTAGAAAGTTTGCTACGAAGTGGCTTGACAATTCTCCACCGCGCAGACTCGATGGTGTTGTGTGTTGTGCAGCAGAGAGCTTACCATACGGTAAGGAGCGTCAGAACTCTGAAGATGGTATTGAGATTCAGACGGCAGTAAATTACGCTGGTCATTTCCATCTCTTAACCCTTCTGTCACCGTCTCTCCGAGCCCAGTTGGCTGAACGAGATGTCAGAGTGCTGCTTACGACTTGTATGTCACAGGCAATGGGCAAGATCGATGTTGAGGACCCATTGTTCCAGAACCAGAGGTATCCAAAGAACTCGCCATGGAGAGTGTTTGGCACGTCCAAGCTACAACTGGGCATGTTTGCGCGTGAGTTCCAGAAGCGAATTGTTGCAGCACCACGATCCGATAAACAACCGTGTATGGTGCGTGTGAATTTAGTGAATCCGGGTTTGATGAGATCACCAAGCACAAAGCGTGTCCTGTCTTTCGGTTCTC
Source organism: Petasospora hungchunana (assembly GCA_030563225.1). Lineage (NCBI taxonomy): Eukaryota > Fungi > Ascomycota > Saccharomycetes > Phaffomycetales > Wickerhamomycetaceae > Petasospora > Petasospora hungchunana. The sequence continues at coordinate 669,295 of JAKUBL010000001.1, read as the reverse complement.
TGTTTGGCCTTCTGCTCTACGTTATCATGTTGCCAATTCTGTGGATCTTTTTGAAGTCTACCCGCCGTGGTGCCCAGTCTATGTTCTATGCCCTCATGTGTCCAGATTTCGAGACAAAGGAAGGAGGTAACTTCATCGCCAACTGTGAAGTGTATACCCCAGCCAGACCAGAGTTGGAAGACGCTGAGGCCATGAAGACACTCTACGACAACACAGAGGCAGCCATTGCTAAAGCAGAGAAGGAGTCCGTTATTCGCCATAAAAGAGAACAAAAAATGCAAGAAAAGACTGAAGAGAAGGAAAAAAAGGAAAAGAAGGACAGCATCGGCATTTCTATCACCAAACAGGATGACGACATTCCATTGTTCCCGGGTATGGAGAGTCTCAAAGGCAAACTCAACAAAAGCACAGCATCCACGACTTCATCCAGCAAGACAACAACAAAAGCAAAGCCAAAGTCCAAAAAGAAGAAGACCTGAGCTGTATCTAGAAAATTGCAATGCTATATACCCGCGAATTAGTGGCACTTCCCAAAACGGTAGTCGATGCTTGACAGCAACGCGCGAGCGCGGTACGAGCCACATGGTTCACACCCTTGTCCCCCGCGGAGAAAGCCTAGACCGACTTTCCCCGTCCGGCTTGGATTTCTATAAAGAGCGAGAGGTGTCCATTGGTGCGCCACTTACTTACAATCCGTGAATTCTATCCCATTCTACACACCGAAGCTGCTATTGACCGGCCGCCTCGAGGCTACTTCGAGAAAAACACCCTGCACCCCCCTTCTGCTGATTACCACAGGACAATAACGTGCCAAGTGCGTTACAATGTCACCAGAGACCTACAAGGATAAAAACCTTCCTCCTCGAGGGCTCTTGCTGTCTTCCAAGACTCGCATTGTCCTGCTTCTCGTCACAATCACAGGCCTGGTAGTGTACTCGCTTGCGGGACTCCACCCCTCCAATGTAAAACACCCGTCTTCTTCCTCAAGAATTCATTCACTTGCTGAAACGTCCTATCACGACGCCGATGTCGACTACTCAAAGCATAAAGTGGATTACGCGTACTGGAAGTCTCTGAAGAGCACTGGTTCGACTTCTTCAGGATCCCCAACGAACAATGGGCTGAATGCCGAGGCTATTGACACCACATTGGACCGCAAGGTTATTGGGTCTATCTCGAAAGGACCAGTGGTGGACTCGGGTGAACAGGCACAAATCACCATTCACAAGGAGAAAGTAAGTGCTGATGTCACTAAAGCTTATAAAGATGTGGGAAGAACCACGGACTCGAAAAAGAGGATTATAGATGCCGTCACGAGAGATGATAATCACAAGATTGACCACATGAAGGACCATTTGAAAGTGACAAGTACTCTCCAACCAACTGCTACGAAAGGATCAGATTCAGATGCAGTAGTTCAACAGCTGGACGATGGTGAAGTGAGGGTGCTTGACCGCATCAAGATGAGTTGATGGCTTCTTGGCTCTTTTCTCTCTAGATTTTTGTTGTGAGTTTTATTTGGTTATTAGTTACTTATATTGTCTTCCGGTGTTGTTTATTCGTTTTTGAATGATTTTTAATGAATTAGAACGGTATTGTTTAGCTAGATTTTGTCGTAGTGTTTATGGTCACAACCCCTGTCTGTGCTCGAGAGCCATTGAATTAGAAGCCATATTCAAACCTAAAAAATTGAAACCCATGAGACCCACTGCCTCGATTATAGCATTTATAGCAAACCAGTTGTACCGTAACCAAAGAATAGCAAGCCTGTTACCCTTCAAATATGTCCTCATTGAACACCATTTCCTCATCCACCACCTTCTTGTGATCAAACTTTATAGCCACGCTTCCACGACGATGGTGGTGTCTATGGCAGTTATTCCAGTCCTTTTCCTCGGACCCAATGCTGAATTCACTCCCTATAGAGTGCTCACGCGAGTGTGTGCAATTGCTCACCAGTGAGTTCTTCCTTGAAATACACGCGGACTGTCGACCTTCTGGCTTTTGTTGAAGCCCTTCTTGGAGTGTGGGCATGGAGACTGATCTTGATAGCGGGTGGTCTATGTTAGTCCTCTGTGCACTGGGGGTCTGGTTCTTGCCCGCCGTCAACCCAGAAAGCTCAGTGTGTGATCCTCTTGAAGGAGGTGCACGAGAGAATGAAGGCCCCCTAGGGCGTGTGTACAGAGGAGAAGAAGGAAGGGAGCCCCCTGGGCTTGGTGGTTGTTGAAACTGGTGTAGCCTGGCGTTGATGGGCCGGTTTGGACGATAAGAAAGTGGGTCAAAGTGTAGTTCGAAGCGATAACCTCTGTATATGTCGCCCGTGGAGTTGTGTCTGTACTGGATATCCATTGTGTTGGTTTGGGTTCGTGGTGGTGAAGATAAGCGACAAGGGGAATGAAGGTCGTTTATAAGCACGATTGTGGAGTGATCAAGGGTGAGGCTTTTGTTGGGGGAAGGTGCAGTTGATTGGTTCCGGGCCACTCGAGCAACAACTAGCGGGTGTAAACACAAACTCGGAAGCAACCAAGGTCTGGAACAAAGAGGGGTCTCACGCTGAGGCTCTACTATCTATCTGTCTAGTACTGCTTCTTTTTGCATCGCCCGATAGCCTTTTTCCGCGTCGAAGTTCTCCTATCGCTCTCTACGGTCTTTGATTGCGAAAGTGTGGGGTGCGTTGATGCCTCTGACGTAGTTAGACCGGAAAACGCACTGACTATCTCTATCTCCGTCACTCTCTTCCCGCCAGTCTTGAGCCGCATTGGATAGAAGCTTACCACCTAGAACCTATTGCTTGGAGTCCCAATCATCTTCACTTTCAACAGAAGTCACTTTCTTACTGACGATCTCTCTAGCCGCTCTTCTAATGCATCATATGTGTGCGCCCACCATCGGTAGCAGCACTATGTGCTAAAAAACTTAGATAGACCCATATTATTCTGCCTCCGTTGATGTCACCGTAAAGTGACGGCGGACTTGTGTTCCGTCATAGGTTGCCCCTGAATCTCGCCATTTGAGGTATGTTTCGCAATTGCAGAACATCTAGGAAATCAATAAGTGATACGCACGCGCAAACACGCCTGTCCCTTGATTGATCAAGCACTTCTAAATTTTCTAGTTTATACGTTTATCAACTGTAACCTGTCTTAAACTTCTCCAAAATTCGAACTGAAGCTCACCATGTGATAGCACAAAAAAGAAACTTCAAAAAGCAAATCAAGAGCATCAAGCCCATATCTAGTCTACGCGATTCACTTACCTTGCTGCTTCTTCTTCTTCTCCAAAGATGCAATGTGAGCCTCACTCTGATCAACTTGAGTGTGTGTGTGGTTCTCCGCTGGATGGAGGACATTCTTCGAGATGCCCATGTTACCAACACATTCTTCAACGGTACACATTTCCACGCTCTCAACCCATGAGTCTGCCATAACCTCATCAATAGTTGCACGACAAGCTGGTGCGAGATCCACCATGCGGCCAATCACAGCACGTGTGTGTTGCGGAAGTGCTTGGAGAAGTCTCGCCTCTCCAATCAAGTTGGAAGTGTGTTGCTGTGGGGCCGGTTCTGTATCGTTCTCTTTAGCTGCTTCAGAAGCTGCTGGTCCGCATGTAGGAGTGCTCGTATCTTGAGATGATGACTCGTAGGATTTAGGGGAGGATTCAGTTTCAACGGTCTCTGGTGTTGGTGCAGCAGATCCATCTTGAGACTGTGAAGGTGTGCCTTCAGTGCCGTTGGTTGGAGTGACAGTAACAGTACCACGTTCATTTTCAATATCAGCCAATGGCTTAGAGAATGCTTTGGACAAGTTGGAAAGACCACTTGGCTTCTCAATTGGCTTCGTGGTAACTGGTTTTGGTGGCGGAGCTTTTGTCAAAAGAGCACTGAGAGAATCACTATCTCTTCCAGTACAGAACAGCTTGAAACTGTTATCAGACAACTTTGGCACCTTCCAAGGGAACTTCTTCAGCACCATGCAACAGTAAATCATAGCAACCGACCAGATGTCAACAGGTCTTGGATCATATTTGGCAAAAACCAGTGTCTCAGGAGATAAATATGGATCAGAACCAACGATTCCAGAAGATTCGATCAATGTTTGAGAGAATGGGTATGAGAACACAACGGCAGAGCCGAAATCTATGATCTTAACGATACCTTGAGCGTTGACAACACAGTTGTCCAACTTCAAATCACGATGAGCCAAGCCCATGTGATGCAAATACTGAATACCAGTCAAAATCTGCTTGAAGCAACAGTCAACCTCGTTGGTGCTCATTTTGTTAGACATCACAATAGCGAATAAATCATAGTCACAGTACTCCATCACTTGCATGATACGATCATTCTCATAAGCAATCTCAATGGTCTCAATGATGTTTGGATGACGAAGCGTCGATCCAATGCAGTACTCACCAGTGATCTTCTTAGCGTATTCACGACGAGTCTCCGTGGTGGAGCGTTGTCTAAACTCCTTCACTGCAAATACAATATTGTCGCTGAGTCTCTTTATAAGCCTGACAGAGCCACCAGCGCCAGCGCCAAGGTTCTCTCCAAACTTACCATAACGTTTCGAGAAGGGAAGCTGCTGAGGAGTGGTGTATGCAGAAACGTTGTTGTTGTATGAGGAACTCACACTCCCTGATCTTTCCCTGCTGTACGAAGACGATACTGGGGACATCATGAACGATGCTTGGCCGTTGTTAAGCGGCGAATGCGAAGTTGACTTCTTGAAAAATCTCTTCAAATCAACCATTGATCCATGTGGCTGCTTGCTTTTGGACATTGACGACTCCATGCTGGATAAGCTGGATGGTGATCCCGAGATGGCACTGTCTGTCATGCTCATGGTGTTCGCCTGTTGAGGTGCCGGAGAAGAGATAACCGGAGTTGGATTGTTATAGAAACTTCCAAGGTCCATTTGAGAGCCCTTTCTTGATCTGGAGAAGAAGCCAGAACTTGAAGACACGGATCTAGAGAAACTCGAACTGGACTCTCTCACCTGTTGAACTTTCTGTTTCGTAATAACAAAACGTGGTTCGATATCTGACGTATTGACAGTTGGTGATGTGATGTTGATGGACTCAATCATGCTGATATTGGATGGGAGCCCAGAAACAGAGTGTCTTGGAGAAGTGTGGTTGTCGCTGCCGTTGACGCCGTTGGCGTTACTGTGGTTTGGCACAGAGTATGGGATGCTCGACGACATCATGCTTCCGGCTGAGTATGAGTTGTTGTAGTTGTATGCATTGCTCATTGAGGGATTTCTGTGGATGGATGTACTCATTGGCGCTCTGATAGGTGGTGCGGTTGAGTACGATGAAGGGTTGATAGTGATAGGACTTCTCTGGTTGTAGCTTGAGCGGGCATTACCAAATTCCAAAGGAGATGTGGACTCTTCATACTCGAGATCATCGTCTTCTGGGTTGTGGTAGGGCGTTGGGACTTCGACACCTTCGATGGACACAATCTGCGAGATGTCCTCGTCGCTATTGCTCTTAAGATGACTCAGACCTGACGGACGAGCAGAGGAGCTTTTCCTCTCGTGCTGCTTCTGTTGGAGAAGCTTCGTCAGCGACGAAACTGGGGAAGATGTCATGAAATGTGGATTGGCGGTGGGAAGGGATATCTGTTGCAACGTGCGGCGGACGTAGGCTTTATAAGCAGAAAGATAGTGTCCAAGGGTCGGTGTTAGCAGCAGCAGATACCAGCTAGATTTTTCTGCTTGAGCTTCTGGTAGAATAAGAAAAAAACGTGGTCAAACTAGAGAAGGGTCCCGAAATCGTGCTGGAGATCAAGTGTAAACACACAGCTGCCAACAGTAGTCGGATACTGGCCACCGCTGACTCTTTCCTTCTATACTGCGATATCGTAGGCGGCACGCGATTGGCCGATAAGCTTGGCTTTCAGGTGGTTGCGAGCAGAGCTGTGTCCTCTACCGTATCACGTGATTCTACGTGTCCGACTACCCTCGGATATCCCATCGCGGATGGGTGTGCGCGATTCAATTCTTCAAGGACAACAAGAGAGCACGTAAGCCGCTGGCTTGTTAAACCTTTCAGGCGGTAATCACACAGCTCTACGTCGGGTGGTTCGGACAATGAAGCTCAATACAGCGAGCTACGATATCGGTTACCCCGTGTATGACGCGAAGTTCCTTAATGACAACACACTTCTCGTCACAGGCGGTGGGGGAGGAGATGCGTCCTCGGGCTCATCGAACATGAATAGGCTTACTGCCCTCGCAATCAACTTTGAAAAGCGCAAGGTTATCAAGAGATTCCGAGAGCTCAAGCTTCGTGATGACAATGATGCCCCTTCCGTCCTGGATGTTGAAAACAACTTGATCCTTCTTGGTTGCAACGAGAATTCTGAATCAATACGGGCGGGACACAACCACAACTTACAGAAGTACGTCTACACAAACGACCACTTGAAGTACGTCCAATCCGCGTCATTGGAATCGATCTCAATACCCCTCCAGTATCAAAAACTCATCCGAATCTCAAGAGATGGAAAGATGGCGGCAATCGCATCTTCGAAGATCCCAACAGTGATCCACATCCTTGATGCGGAGAAGGTATTCGAGAAATATGAGATCGAAACCAACAACGAGGTCAGAGACCTCGACATTTCACCGGATGGGAAACTTCTTGCATATCTCACAGGTCAAACGCTAGAGATCATTTCTATTGTCACCGGAAAATCCGTAATGCGCAAAACTGATTTCAAAAACTCACTTTCAAAAGTCCGCTTCCAAGACAATGACAACGTTCTTCTTGCCACCAATGTCAAGGACCAAGGCGGTATCAGTATTGTGAGGCTGAGTATCTCCAAGAAGCTCTCTGTCATGAAGGCTGCTCTTGTCTCCAAGAAGGTTAAGGGGGTCACTTCGATGGATGTGAATGTGAAGAATGGTGTTGTTGCAATCGCAGGCAATGACAACTCCGTGATATTGATCAAAATGCAGAGTTTTAAGCAGATCAAGACCTTTTCCGGAATTCACAACATGAGTGTCACCAAGGTCGCATTCTCTCCGGATGGAAAATTCCTTGCCTCAGTATCTGCCGGAAAATCTATTCATGTCATTCAGATACCGAACGCTTTGGGTGTCGAGACTCACAGAATCTACTATTTCTTCCTCAGAATTTTCCAACTGACTGTCCTTTCTCTCTTGTGTGCTGCAGCTTGGTTCCTCTATCAGTACAATGACTCTCAACAGCTGGATATTTCCGACTACTTCACGTTGATCCAAAAGACTGAGACATCTGAGTCTTCGGTGACACTGCTCACAGAGACAAGTTCGAGCACCAATTATGGGCCAACACCAACCAAGACTGTTCTTGAACGTAGGGTCTTGGAGAATGAGACGCCTTCTCCGCTCTCAGTTACAGAGATTCCTTACACCACCGATGTTCGTGAACAAATCGTTCTCGAGCCAACTCTTGTTGGGGCTTCCTCTGAAGTAAATTACGAAAACTATGTTGAAGAGGGAACTACCATTAAATCTGAACTGGATTCCACTGAGACAACCAAGACCAAGAAATCTCCTGTAACGCTACGTGTGGCAGGAAACAAGGAATCTGCGGCGACCAAGAGCACAGCTATCTCTTTGGAGTCTGAGACCACAGGAACCGTACCTACATCCACATTTTCCAAGAAGAAGACGAAAAAGAAGACCTCCAAAAAAACTAAAACCTCCAAGAAGAAAAAGAAGACCAAGAAAACTTCTTCAGCTTCTTCTACAACTTCCACACCAAGTTCCGATACTGAATCAGATCTTTCTCACACTGAGGATGAATTCGAGGTCCTCTCCGACTTCACAACTGTGCAGTACGAGTCTATGGATATTCCTTCCTTGAAGGAGACTCCTGAAAAATCTACATTTATTCTTTCTTCCACTGAAAGTGACCATGCTACCTATGTGGAAGATATTGAATCAACTACCTCTCTTACCGAAGTCACGAAAATCGTCAGCTCTTTGGATACCACTACTGAAGTGACGACTTCTTCCAAATCCGGGCCTATCGTTCTGGAACCGAAGTCCACCCACACCCAGAACCTTGAGGATCGTGTTCTTGGATCCGGTGAGTTGGACCTCGAACAGCGGGACAAGCTCTTGCATGGTCTCGAGAACTTGGCTGAACAGGCTAATGCACCGCAGGAAATCCTTGATGAGCTTGAAGAGGCCATTGAACATGTGAAATCCGAAGAAGCCGCTATTGAAAATTCTGATATTCTAGGGGACTCCAGTATAGGTACTAATATCTCTACTGAACTGGCGAGTGAAACTGCGTCTGAGGAGCTTGATACAATTCCTACGGAGTTGATCATTGATGAGCCAGAAGATGAAGCCGCTCCAGAACCAGTCGTGGAACAGGTTTCAGAGACCCCTCTAGACGACTCTGGATATTTCGTTGATGAAGAAATCACCCCAGTCATCAAGGATTCTTCGTCTTCTGAATCCGTCTCAGACTCTATCCTAGAGATGATCTATACAGATGTAAAGGAGGCTGAAACTACTGATCTTGCTATCGATAGTGGTGATGAAGCTGACACGGAATCTGATTCTGAAACTGAAACTGAAAGCGAAACTGAAACTGATACAAATGTTACTGATGATACTGAAGCTGAAGTCTATACCGATACGGATTCTGTTACGGCTGACGAAGTTGAAGAGGATAAAGTTCAAAATTCTGAAACAGCTGATGCATCTGAGGAAGAAGGCACTGAGGATGAGGAGTTTGGTGAAGAGGAATCTAGTGAAGAAGAATCGGGGGAAGAAAAATCTGGGGACGAACATCAATCTGACGAAGAGGAACAAGATTCTGCTGAAGATGAGGACTCTGGTGAGGATCTGTATTCTGTTGTAGGAGAAAGTTTTGGTGATGAAGAAATTGGAATATCTGACCTCCTAAATGAACAAGTGAACTCATCTGTTCAAGAGTTTACTACGGAAATTGCCACTGATCCTGTTGTCTCTCATGTCGCAGACGATGTCGTCGAAACTGAAGGGATAGAAGAAGATGCCACTGTTGACTCTGATACAGAAGAATATTCTGATTTTGGTCTCGAAGATTCAGTCACTGAAGATGAGTTATCTGAAGAAAGCCATACTGAAGATGAAGTGGAAGAAGATGAGAGCTCTGAAGACGCTGTTGATTCAGGAGAAGACCAAGACTCTGGTGAGGAAGAAGAAGATACGAAAGATGACACATCTATTCTTAATGATATCTCTGATGACGATGATGCTTCTGAAGAGGTCGTTGAACACCCAGCTGAGAATGAGGAATCTTTAGGCGAAGATGGTGCTGAAAATGATGATTTCGGTAATGAAGAAGAGTCTGGCGAAGAAGCAGAACAAGAGTCCGGTGATGAGGTGGATGATGAACCGAGTAACGATGAATTAGAGGATGCCGAAGACTCAGTTGAGGAAGAATCACAACCTGTTGCTCGGGAAGCAGAGTCTGAAGAGATGGAATCTGGTGAAGAGCATGTCAATGAGGAAGACTCTGGAGAAGAGGACTCTGGGGAAGAGGAATCGGGAGAAGAGGAATCTGGTGAAGAGGAATCTGGGGAAGAAGAAGTTGACTCAGATGACTATGTGGGCGAATCTGATGATAATCTCAAGACAGATTATGTCAACCACAAACACCACGATGAACTCTGATAAAAGCTCTGTAAGTCGCATCCGCCATCTGCATCCGTTTACTGGTCAGAGAGCAAATTGTGTAAGTATAATATATATTAAAAGCAAATTCGTAATATTATTATCAGTTGTGCTAACAAGTGGAGAGCGTATTATACAAGGAAAAAAGTCAATAAAAAAAGTCCAAAGGCATCACCGTATCTAGCAAACAATAAAATCAGATCATCAAAACACAAACAAATGTCGGAGCTTTGTTCAAAGCTCTTAACAGATCAGTTAGCAATAATAGTTCCCGTCTCATCGCAGTGATCCTCTTTTACAAGATCATCCGCACTGAGGAACTTCTCACTCTCTATGCTCTCTCTGATCTCCTCAAGCAATCCGTCCAGGTGATCAGAGACCTTGTCACCATGCGTCGTAGCATGGGTAGTATCCAGAGTAGTCTCACTTTCTGTGTCAAAACAGCCCTTGGATTCTCTCGTAGTGGTACTCAAGTCACCAACAAAGCTCCCTCTGTTGTCACTGATAGCTCTCGACAAATCTGAATCCGTTCCGTTGGAGTGATTGGAGTTGTTGTCAGAGAGTGATGGAAGAGTTGACTCACGAAGAGTTCTTGGAGTGTATGGAATCTCTGGAATCGACTCAGCGCTTACTCTTAATTCTGGATTATTGGTCAAAAGAGCCGGCTTGTGGCTGATAGAAGTACCAGAGCCATCGTTTATGTGTGACAGAGATCCAGTTGAATCTGAAGATGTCATCTTGGAAAGCTCATTACTGGGCTTTCTGGAAAAGAACTTGGAGACCTGGGTGATCGGAGAGGAACCAGAAGGGGATGTCATCTTAGACTTCATCGTGTTGTTCGTGGTGGTCACCAGTTTAGACAGACGGTTCGTCTTTGGATACTGAAGACTCGGTGGAGCAATAGGTGAAGTCTGGAATCTTTCTGTAGAAGCAGCTGGAGGTGTTGACATCTGCTCATTCGAAGCAACAACTGACATCTTAGGTGACTTCAATATCTGCTCAGAATCACTCTCAGCACCAACACCTGATCTCGGTGGAGACTTCTTCAACATATGATACGGGTGAGAAGACTTGGTAGCAGTAGTAGAGTTCTTCTCTTCCTGTGGTGGTGGAGAAGGGGCTCTAGCAAGAGAAGCAGCAACAGGGGAAGTTGGAGTATCAGGAACGACAGAAAGTCTGGCAACCAATGGCTTGATAGTAGAAGGCTGAGTTGAAATCTTGATCGCCATTGGAGCGGCAGGAGCAAGGTGGGACTTCTTGTATTCTGGATTCAAATCTCTGTCAATCTTTGGAGATTCAACTTCACGTCTGAATGGAACTGCCTGTGGAGTCAAAGGAAATTCGGACTGTTTCACAAGAGGAGATCCTGCAACCTTGAAATCTGGAACTGGAGTGGCTGGTTTGTTTAATATTGGAGATGCTCTCTGTTCCTTTATAGTCATTGGGGTTGAGATCTCAAGACCTGCACCAGCAAGGAAGCTGGAGTTGTATGAGATCAAAGAATCACCATTGTGTGGGTCCTGAACAAGTGGTGGAGGAGTTGGCATGGCATGTGTGGCCAACTGAGTCGGAGTACTGGCCTGTGGAGTAGGAGTAGTGATTCTTTGATTTGGCATCACTGGAGGTGGCAGAGGTTTATCAGTCTCAGCAATAATCTTCTTCTGAGAAGATTTACGGCTCTTTGACTTCTTTCTCGTATCCTCGTTTGATGTATTCAAGTTATTGTGAAGTTCAGTCTCAAACACAGCAATGTCCTTAGGAGCACTTGGGAAGGAGATTCTCTTCAGGTCTGGTTTCGGAGATCTCTTAATCGGTAATGGAGAAGCATGAGGGTGACCATGTGGGTTTGAGGAATCCTTCTTTCTCTTTGGCGAACCTTTGTTTTGGAAAGCAGGCAACAAACTCTTTCTCTTCTCATTGACATTTACATTCACAGAACCAAGCTCCTTATCCTTGTCAACATCGATAACATCATGGGCTGAAGATGGTGGAGTCAGATAACGGTTATTAGCGGACACTTTCTCATGAGATGTGACTATGAGCCAATCACAATCACCAATAGTCTTTGTTAGTTTGAGAACAACAGTGTTCTGAAGATAACCCAAGAACGTCTCGTACTTCCAAGCATTGATAAACCACTCAGATATTTCCAACTTGGATACACGAACCGGCATGCTGTCAACATTCTCCTGATTAGAGTTGAAGTTGAAGTTAATGGTATCGGCAAGGAATGTACCAGGGTTGTTACCGTTTTCACGTTGAGATTCGAAACCGTAACGGCTGAATTCATTGATAAAAGTGGAAACAAATTCTCTGTTTTCGAAGATGGTACCTTCTTTCAAATTCTTTCTCAACTCACTGATCTCGTCATTTACCTTAAAGTTCTCAAAATCCAAAGTCTTGTCAAACTTGAGTAGATAATTCTTGGAAGACTTGGAGAAGAAATGATCAATGATCTTGTATGGATTAATTTCAAACTTGTCAAGGAACTTGTTCTCAAACTTTGTAAAAGTGTGATTGGAAGAATAGATTCTTGAAGTAGCATTGGCAGCCATAGAGATGAGTTTGAAGTAATTGGTTGTTTTCAATTCCTCATCAGCTGGTACAGTAAGGGTAAGAGCCTTCTGAACCACTGGTCTGTATGGTTCAGGTGGGTATTGGGAAATTTTGAAAGTGTCTAACAATGACTGGTACTCAAACGATGGTTCTTTAGAAAGAGATCTCAAGTATGCAACAAAGATCTGGTGGAAAGAGTAACCTCTCTTGTAGTAAAACTTCTGTAGCTCATGTAGATCATCGTCTGAGTTCTCGTTTGTCTCCTTGAATTCATCTCTACTGAAGCAAATCTGACCGGCAGTGAAGATCAAGTCCAAGGCAGTCTTGATATCAAGAAGATAATCATCTTCAAACACAGCAATGAAGATTTCCAAAAATTCAAAGAGCACACAGCAGTGGTTATGAGACGGAAGGAAAAGTGGCATTCTTTGGTAAAATGACTGAATGTGTGTGTAATTGGTGGATTCTTCGTACTTTTTGAACTTCTTGTAGGAACCCCAAGGCACAATAGCGTTCGGAAGAAGGGACCAAATAATTCTTAAACTGAGGATAAGAGTGATCCAATTAGCATTTGTGATGATTAGTTCCAATTTTTCGCCAGTATAAGAACATCCTTCATATGGGAACATTTTTCTGATAAAGTCATTAGCCACTGCAATATCCGTTTCATCAAACTGACCCAAACTCGGTTTAAAGATATCGTAGAGAGCATTGAGTTCCTGTCTTGTAGCCTTTTGACGATCAATCTCCTTGAGTCTACTCTTGAGTTCCTTGGTGAGATAGTGAACAACATATCTTGCAGAAGTATGAGTGATGGCCTCGGCGGCAAGAATATCAAAGTTTGGCTTGAGCAAAGAGCAATCGTTGAACTTGTCATAATCGTAGATGTAGAAGAATTCTGACTTGAGCCTGTTGTTCTTAGCTTCAATCACAAGATCGAGATGGTTGAGATCCTTCTTGTCCACGACGTTGATCTCCTTACCGATGGACTTCTCGGCAGAAGTCTCAAGGTGGATTGAGGGTTCATGCTGGGAAGGCATGATGGTTGGAGGTGGAACGGTAAAAAAAAAAACGAGTGTGGGGTGGTAATGGGAGTTGTGTTTTGTGGAGGGGGAGGAGTAGCTGTGGGGGAATCGTCCGGCGTAGACGTGTCAGTTGTTTGTAAAGCTTTGTTTATATATTTTGTGCCTGGAGAGGGGGGGTAAACGAGGTGTTTTGTGTTTGTTTTAACATTCCTCCTTGCGCGCGCGTCAACAACAGTCCAAATCAAATTCTTATTATTGCGCGTGTTGCTGCGTGCTACGTTGAAACAAAAACAAGCAGTTCTCCCCCCGATGTTTTTTTTCCAGAAGTAGCTCTATTATTAGCTATTGTGCTGCTCTGGACGCTGCTTATCCTTTCTGTGCCTGCCTCGTATGCTGTCAATTCCCCTCCTCGGATTGCATTGATGACAGGCGATGAGGATGATGCCCTTGACACCACAACGCGTGTTTATTTATTTAGAAAATGTGCCCCTGGTGCCTGGCAACGCGCGTTGCGTTTTATTTTATTTTTTTTATTTTACACACCCAAAACAAAACTCTCTCGCTTAGTGTGAAGGAAGTGAAACACAACAAAACACAAAAAGAAAGAAAAAGAAGATCACTTTATCTACCACTCATTACGCCTCGTAAAAGAATTATATAAGTTGCTTTTTTTTTGTGTGCAAAGGTATTTTTGATCTGGCGCTGATCTGAGACGATCATCCTACAAAATCCCTTCTCTCCCCACTTCTACGTCATTTTTGTTTCATATATAAAACAGCTCCGAAAAGAAAAAGAAAAAAAATATCTCCGGGGGAAAGTTTGTCACATTTAGCATAATGTCATTTGTTTGTTTGCTTTTTTAACACACAATCATAAAATCTTTGGGTAAAGGCGGTTTTGGGATTGTAACTCTCTAATTATGTTGGTGTCCCTTCGGTTTCTTGTCCGGTGGGTGGAGAGAAAAAAAAAAACTTGCTGACACATAAAAAAAAACCGATGAGCTAAATAAACCTTCCATTTCTCTTAAAAGCCAATACAACACATACACTAACACTAACACACTCATGGTTGAATACAGAGGCGCTCTTGTTCTTGCACCTATGGTCAGGGCTGGTGAGATTCCTACTCGTCTGCTTTCTCTCCGCTATGGCGCAGACCTCGTCTGGAGTTAGTATATTCTCTTCATTCATTCATTTCACGATTCGAATACTAATAGCTTCAGGTCCCGAAATCATTGATAAGAAAATCATCACATGTGACCGCATTGTGAATACAAAACTCGGAACTGTCGATTATCTCTCCAAAGGTCATACAAAGATTCCAGGTGTAACAAATCTTGTTTTTCGAACTCATCCAAAACTTGAACAAGGTAAAATTATCTTTCAAATGGGTACAGCAAATGCAGATATCGCAGTAATGGCTGCAAAGATGATTATTGACGATGTGTGTGGTATTGATATCAATGCTGGTTGTCCTAAACACTTCTCTATTCATGCAGGAATGGGTGCTGCCCTTTTGAAAACACCAGATTTGTTATGCAACATCCTTACAAATCTCGTTGAACAGGTTGGTAAACCAAACAACAAACCTATAAGTGTCAAGATTAGACTGTTACCAGATGAAGAAGATACTCTCAATCTCGTCACAAGGCTTGTTCAAACGGGTATCGCAAACCTTACACTCCATTGTCGTACACAAACAATGAGAAACAGAGAAGCGCCAATCAGAAAATCTGTGGCTAAGATACAAAAAATTTGTCAAGATCATGATGTTTCATTCATCATTAATGGTGCACTCACGGGACGTAAAGAGTTCTTGGAACTTCAACAAGTCTATGGCATAAAGATGGGAGGAATGATTGCGGAGAAAGCAGAGGAAAACCCATCTGTCTTTAGTATGAAACCACTAGACTGGGCTCCACTCATTAAAGAATATGTTGAGATTGCAGAGAGTATGGATAATTTCATTGGAAACACAAAGTATATGCTCACGAGAATGGTTCCGGGGAAATCTATATTCTATCAGTATGTCACAAAATCAAAAACCTACAAAGATTTACATGAGGTGTTGAACAAGTTGAATGATGATGGAACGGAAAAAAAGCAAGAGAAGAATGAGGTTGTCTCGGGTGATACAGAAACTGTTACTGTTTCTGCAAATGACGTTGAGGAGAATGTTAGTGATAAGAAGCGTAAGTCAGAACAGGTTGATGAGACACGCATTGAAAAGAGACAACACACTGAGTCTGTCGCTGTTTAATAAAAACAGAACTCTACATAAACAGACATTCGAAAAATAGAAGACAACTCTTGGTTTAAAAAGCAAGTTGTGTAAAAAGAAGACACACAAATGCAAAGATATTACTTGCGAAGAAGATATATGTACATGCAGAACAAGTTAGGATCAACCGTGAGTCATAGTCATTGGTCAGAAGGAATGGGAAGGTTTCGAAGTCTGGTAACAGCAAAAGAAGGGGGGAGGGGGTCATAACAATCGTGTAAAGGGAGAAGAACTTTTTATCAAGCTTTCACTTTTTAACCCACCAACACGGACTTCAATCCACACCAAACCGCAGCAGCGCCAGCCATCATACCAGAGGCATAACCCATTGGCTTCAGACCCTTTGTGGACTTGAATAATGCACCAGCAAGGGCACCAGAGACAATAGAGTTGACCGAGTCGTGCTTTCCTCTCGCACCATCCAGAGTGGCATCAATGAGGTTGTAAGACAATGCGAGAACACCAGCGTTGTTACCGAGGAATGGACCTCTTCTGGTGATATGGTTAAGAATGGTGTTGAGTCTCAACTTGCCTGGAGCGTTTGCTGGGATGTTCTTGATACCTTCGAAGAAACCATAAGCACCACCAGCACCAAGACCCATAAGGTAAACGGCACCAGCACCATAACAGAGATCATCTGTCCAGCCTCTAGATGGGATCAGACCCTGGGAGCCCTCCATCTGTGTAAGGGCCTCATCTTCGAGGTCAAGATACTCGACACCCTTTTCCAAGCCTGCAAGTGGATGAAGTCTTGATGTATCAAGAGCGCCTGGGGTCGATATGATGTTGGACACGTCGGCAATGGTGGACGGGTCAAACCCGAGCTTAGGATCTATTCCTGATGTAGCTTGTGGAACAGGAGCTTCTTCCTTCTTCGAGGATCCAAAGAGCCAGGACATTGAGCAGGAAACTTGTGTGTGTGGGGTGGTGAAGTACAAATGAGATGTCTGAGAGTGTACTCTTTTGGAGACTTTCAGTGGATCAGTTGAGGAGTACCTGAAGCAAGTGTCCGGTAGCTCTGATGGGGCTCTATAATATCGGTCTTCTAGGAGAGCCGTGGATGATAGAGAACACAAAGGGTCTATAGCTGGAGTCACTCTCTTCGCCTCTGAATTTTTCATCGCTGGCCGACGCTTTTCCGCGAAAATATGGTGGCCGGGTAACACTTACTTATTCGCAACCAAGAAAAGATGTCTGTCATTCGCGCTCCTCCAAGTTACACACAATAGAGCTCTTGACAAACTCAACTCTTGATTTCTCCATTGTCTGAACACTTCAGAGATAATGGGTGCTTCATCTGAGATTCATATCGAGCTTTCCAAGCTCAGGCACTCAAAGGATGAGCTCCTACGAAACCTACATGCCTTGAAAGATCTTCGGGATGACTCTCTCAAAGCGACCATATTCAACATGCTCAACAGCTTCATTGAGTCTCTGAGCTACCTCAAGTCAGAGATCGAGTTCAAATACGGCATCAATCTCAATTCTCCACTCCTCACGGACGACCTTGAGCTCAGTGATACCGCTGTCGAGTACAGCGAGTTATCAGACTTCCTTGCAAACTTCAAGAAGAACATTGTTACGAAGCAACTTGATCTCAAGGCATCTGATCTCTCCGGCTTTGAAGCTCAGAAACGCGCAAAGTTCGAACTTAAGGGCTCTGAAGATGACACTTTATCTGAACTCCCGAGCAGGAAAGGGCATCTTGACTATGAGAACATGACAACAGATGCCAAGGTAATGAGTACCACAAAGAAGATCACATCTCGCCTCACGCAATCCAGTCAGATCCTTCAAACTTCTCTTATGCAATCACAGCTTAATCTAGAGGAACTGGATATTCAGGATGATGATCTGGCCCATCTTGCGGATAAGTATGGCTTTGTTGGTGGTTTGCTGACGAAATCTGATGAGTTTGTCAAGGACATCAAATTGAGTGCGGAGAGGGACAGACGTGTTATGATGGGTGCACTTGCATTCTTTGGTGTTTGCGTTTTGTGGGTTCTGTGGTGCAGATTGTTGAAGTGGCCAATAAAGTTAACCTTCGGTATCTTGTTCTACCTGCTGAAGCCTTTCTTGCTTGTGTTTGGCTCCTTTGGAAAGTCCAAAGAGGTGGATTTCATTGGCGAACAATTCACACCAGACATTTCATTCACAACATCTGCACTTGTCGAAACTTTTTCTTATACAACATCTGAGAGCTTAGACGAGACTACTGGAGCTCTTGAAGATCTCACAACCACTTGGAGCGATGGCCCTTTCGAAGCGCAAACAAGTGATGACTTTGAAGGAGCCCTCGGCAGATTAATCGATGAATTATGAGACAAATGACATCCGTATCTCCTTACGATCTCTTGTCCAATTGTTGCTTCATGGCGCGGGTTTTTCCGAGAAGAGAGTCGATCCTCCATGACGTCTACCTAAACTATGAGATTGAGATCGCCATTTATTTGACGAACACAGACAAAAATTGGTCTTGCAGCATTCGTATCGACGACTAACATTTGGTGTTTTGTAGTTTTGTAGTCTATGTTTCGATCACGATATGTTTTCCATCTAAAGATCTGGTTGCACTCCTGACTTCGGTTTCGTATGTGAAGCTCTCTTCATTTTACCATACTGCGGGGTTTAACCCCTAAAATCTCTCATAATGCTCTCTTATTAATTATTACATTCGTTTTGTCCGTTAGATTACGCTATTTCCGGTTTTGTGCATTGATGTTGGTTGCTTGGGCTTATATCATGAGGGGATACCAACCATATGTGCAGGAGTAATGAGCTCTGGCTCTTACTTGGATCACCGGAGGCGAATATCGGTTTTCAGGTGCGGTGTCTGGCCGCACGGTACGTACTCCAACATGTATGGCGGACTTGGCCGCATTCTTGTAAATCTTGGGAATAAGCGGCCGGAACAATTGTCGGGAGTCCTGAGGCAAGTTTCACCGGCCGAAGCAAGTTTCACCGGTCAAGGCTGCTCCCAACGGTCCGAACGGTGCAGCCAGTCTCGAGGATGCATCGGGGAGATTCACGGTTAAAACAGACTTCCGTTTAGTTACAGTACAGAATCATTCGCAACATCCATATGACACCGCATGGTCTGCTATTATAGCACATCACCCGTGTGTCATCTACACCAAGCTGCGAATCAGCTAAAAAGGGTCTTTCGACCTCAACTTTGACTCCAACTGGACTCTTTGCGTATCGATTTTGACTGCAAGAGCTTGGAGACTTCCCCACGATGTTTAACTGGTGTATGACCGCCTCCTTGGAGCTGACGAATCAACATTTCTAAAAGTGAGGGTTTCGGGACAAATTCCCGGTCCCTCATGCACCCCGGAACAACTTTTTTGGAGTCGCTCCGACAGTGCTGATGAAAACAATTGGTTAAAAATAAGCCTTGACACGACAACAGCGAGCGGCTTGGCATGGACCAGTGGGGAAGATCAGAGCTCGATATTCGATAACTCTCTTCCTGGGACGCGTTTGGGGGGGCTCTCCTTATGGCGCATCCATGGAGCATCCAATTTTTACTTGCCACCTGTACTTGAGAGGATTTGGCGCCGTCTGGTAGAGCGTCGGCTTTGCTGCACTTTTTGGACTATAAGCACATGATTTAGCACATATACAAAAGAGAGGATGATCTCTGTCCCTTATGGTCGATCAATACGAATACGGGGTTCTTTCTCAAGACGGTAGTTTTTCCGACTCTTAGGACTTGAAAGACCCCTTGAAGATCTTTGTTCAGTAGCACTCAGGGAACGCCTTCCTACTAATTAGGGCACTATTTGTTTACTCAACAGCCTTCTATAGGCAGTTCTTATGAGGTCAGTTGCCCTTTGAAGAGTGGCCCAACAGGGGATACCAACTTCTATGCCGGTTAATTTGGAAACCTGAGACCTATCGTAAACACCTCCGCTCTGGTGAGATGCTCCCTCTCCCGTCAAACGAATACACTCATGTTTGAAGCGGAGAGTCGTCACCTTATGAAGTCACGGGTAGACTCTTGACTCAGGTAGAAGTGACCTTGTCGGTTGTGTAGGCTCGTTGTCTCGTGACATTGGGCACGCAAACTCGCCGCACCGTACGGCCGCCGTCCGGAGAAATCAAGCTTCTCCGCAAACCTGCTGGAATCACCCCTCCCAAGTCATCAGCTGCACCCCAACTCTGGGTAACGGAACATTTCTAGGATGAGGACCTAAAAGAGAGGGGTATTACAACTAGTCTCCTATCCTTGTTAATATGTGTAGAAGTCGGTAACATCCCAGCATATTGACAATCCTCTCCAACAAAGATCAACTCCAGTCGCGCGTTGTCGAGATTTTCCATGACCGCTGCCCTCCAAACATGCCTATGCACCCCCGCGAAGTTTGTCCGTCCTGGACAAATTGTTTTTCTCGATATTTTGCTGGTTTGTTTTGGTTTGTGACGCACGCCAGTATTAACAGCAACTGGAACATCAAAGAATAATTGCTCAAGGGGAAGCTGTATACGATGCTGCCTCACCGGCTGCTATGGGCGCTCATCTCGTCGTTGGCATTATTCCCAGTTGTGCTCGAATAGAGAGACCTTTTGAAGATGTCGCCAAAATCCAGTGTACAACGAGGATCCCAATTCTCGGAAAAAGGCAAACTCAAAATGGCAAGCGGCCCCGCCCGTACAGTTCGGTGGCTTCAAGGATGAACCCCGGCATGCTAGAAACAACGACGCGTCAGAGTAGCATGGCTCGTCGCCCCCGTGGTGGAATGGCTGTATTCAAGGTCCTAACTAGCACCACCAGACACCTAGGACCTCTTGGTCTATAGATATCTGGTATTTATGCCAGATCGGAGGGCTTCAGAGCCCCCCCCCCCCAGAAAAGATGAGGAAAAAAAAAGAAAAGAAAAGAAAAGACTTTCTCCACCGAAAATGACGTGTCCGGGAAATTTGTCCGATATTTTTCCATCTCCGGAGACATGCAGCTGTTGACTGCCCCAGACAAGCGCCTCTTCTTATTTGCCCCATAGTCATGCCGATGTAAGGTGTGGTCAATCAGGACATGGAAAAAACTATATAAGAGCCACCTCCCGCTCGTTTTGCCACCTCAACTTATCTTTTCTCCTTCATCAAAACAACTTTACATAACTTCGCACAACATGGTTGGATTCTTTGCTGACGAGGTCAAGTTCTTCAAGAAGAAGGACCAGATCGCTGCTGATGAGAAGGAGCACCACACTGACTCCACTGAGAACCTTAAGAACTACTTGCCAGACTACGGTAAGTCATGGATTAAGGTTCCACACTTGGTTAAGCTCAACCTCATCATCCTCATCATTTCCCTCACTTCCACCAACACTGGTTACGATGGTTCCTTGCTTAACGCCTTCCAGTCCATGCCTGACTGGATGGCCGTTGTTGGTAACCCATCTGGTGCCGTTCTTGGTGCTATCGCCAACGGTGTTGTTTTTGGTGTTTTCATTTCCTTCTTCTTTGCCTCTTCTATCTCCGACAAGCTCGGTAGACGTCACGCTGTTGCCATTGGTAATGTCATCATGATCATTGGTACCATCATTCAGTCCTGTGCTGGTGTGTGGACCACTGTCACTAAGGAGCACGAGAAGACTGACATGAGAGCCTACGGTATGTTCTTGGTTGCCCGTATCATTTTGGGTGTTGGTAACGGTATTGCTACTGTCGCTTCTCCACCACTTATTTCCGAGCTTTCCTACCCATCCCACAGACAGGCTGTCACCGCTTTCTTCAACTCTAACTGGTATTTGGGTGCTATCATCTCCGGTTGGGTTTCCTTCGGCACCAGAAACTTGGGCGGTAACTGGTCTTGGAGAATTCCATCGATCATCCAGGGTTTCTTCCCATTGGTTCAGGCTGTTCTCATTTACTTGGTTCCAGAGTCCCCACGTTTCTTGGTCGCCAAGGGCAGAAACGACGAGGCTAGAGCTATTTTGATGAAGTACCACGGTGGCGACAACGAAGAGATGGGTGGTGCTCTTGTCGACTTCGAGATGTCTGAGATTGAGCTTGCTATTGAGCAGGAAAAGCTTGCTGACAAGTTCTCTTACAAGTCCTTCCTTGAGACTCCAGGTAACAGAAAGAGACTCTTCTTGCTTACATGGATTGGTATTTGCATGCAGTTGTCTGGTAACGGTTTGGTTTCTTACTACTTGTCCAAGGTTCTTAACTCCATTGGTGTTACTTCTACTGCTCAGCAGTTGGTCTTCAACGGTGGTCTTATGATTTTCAACTACGGTATTTCCATCATCATCAACTTGTTTGCTTTCCAGAATACCAGAAGAAGAACTACGTTTATCACTTCTGTCGCCTCTATGTTGGTTGTCTACGTCATCTGGACTGCTCTTTCCGCTGTTAACCAGGAAAGAAACTTCGAGGACAAGGGTCTTGGTAAGGGTGTCATGGCTATGATTTTCTTCTACTACATCGCCTACAACTTGGGTCTGAATGGTCTTCCATACCTTTACTTGACCGAGATCTTGCCATTCACTATCAGAGCCAAGGGTATCAACCTCTGTCTTCTTGTTCAGCAGACAATGCAGATCTACAACGGTTTCGTCAACCCAATTGCCATGGACGCTATTGAGTGGCGTTACTACATCGTCTACTGCTGTATCTTGGCTGTCGAGTTGATTGTTGTCTACTTGACATTCGTTGAGACTTCTGGTCGTACTTTGGAAGAGGTCGCTGAGGTGTTCGGTGAGTCCATCAACGAGTTCGACGTCGACCACCTCAAGGCTAAGGCTGAGACCGCTCACGTCGAGGATGGTGACTCTTCTTCCTCCGTTGAGAAGAGCAACAACTTGCTTGTCTGATTCCCCTTTTGCTAGAATCGTTTGTTTGGTTTTGTTACGCGTACACGAAAATTAGGTATTAGCTACATTACACTAATATTACGTTAATATGTTACTTTCTAGTCTGTTCTACTTCTCAAGCACTAAATAGATCGAGAGTTTTATTTAAACATGGCTTTGAGGGCCTCCTGGTAGTTGTTAGTCGTGATGATCGGTGCGGTGGGCTTGTTGAATCCCGGTTCGTTAGTGGAATCTGGCTCTTGTTTCCGCAATCTCATGGCATTGGCCAAACTCTTCATCACTTGCTCCTCCTGAAATGTAATATTTGCATCATGATCATCCAAATTGAATTTGAGTCTGTCGTAAGGGTTGAGCATCTTGAGGGCCGCCAACAATGAGAAGTAAGCTCTGTTACCCACGTTTGAGAGCTCACTGTAGGGCATTTTCAATCTCTCAAGGACCAATGGAAGCGTAGTAGTGTTCATCATGCCACTTTCCATGGTCTCTTTGTGAAAGAATGGGGGTGTCACATACAGGTAGTAGACATCAAGTATTGAGTGTAAATCTGTAGGGATAAGTGGTGAAGCTTCCTTTAACCGTGGTAGTTCTGGCGGCAAATTGAATCCAACAAGAACCGGCTCCCTTTCTGGGTCAAAGTAATGCTTCAAAATAGATTTTGTGAACTTGATCATCTCCCTCTGAGGCATCGACATAGACTGGCCGTGATATGTGTTCGTAGAAAGCATACCGAAGAACTCCTGAGCGATGACATGGATGCGCTTAATGATTGGCAAAGGGGAATTTAGATTGTCTTTCGGGTCGTAAACGGCAATACCAATCTCTCTGAATGTCCCTCGAACAACCTTTAGCTGCACAGAAAGGATGGGACGTTGGTTGTCGTTGACTATGTGGATGCTGTCTTCGAGGTACTGGAAGCGCTTCATTGCCTGTTGGTCTGAAAGAACTTTTCCGTCCAGATTCTCTCGGAGGGCCCATGTATAGTCGGAGCCTTTTGTCATTCGATATGACTGGATATACGACATTCGAGGGGATTCTGGATCTCTCGTTGTAGTTGGGATATCGAAACCAAATTTGAGCGTCTTCTTCAGATCAAGCGGGTTTCTGAGCGATGCCGCCAGCTTCCTGACGTGCCGTACTGAATGATTCAAATCACCGAGACCAAATGGCTCTCTGTAACCGATAGCTGTGAAAGGGTTCTCTAGCAAAGGTTTCACTTTTGATCTAGAGGCCGGGGCGAGAAGTGTCGAAGACGTTGTAAAGCTCCTGCTGAGATCACAGTTCGCCCTTTTCAGTGACTCCGGGAAAGCGTTCCTTGTACTATTGAGTGCACGAATCATAACTTCTAGTCACTTCTGAACATCTCTGTAGAAAAAGGGCTTGTTCGTGCTCATATGTCAAACGAGTGTGTGTGTGTTCGCGGGACACCCGCAACAAAGCTGGTAGGGCCACTATATGGGGCGTGTGAGCTTCCAAGATCTACGAGGAGAGTTGATACTTCGACTCACCAGCAGCTTCTTTCTGGTGAGAGATTTTTTGCTTGCGATTTGTAACAAATATTCAGACCAGTTTAAACCAATCTTCAAGCATCTCCAGGACTCGCGAGAGTGCCCATTTTGAATAAAAACCGGTCAATTCCAACAGACAAAATTCTTCACAGGCTCCCCATCACCACAAAATCGCGCCCTTTGAAACACTAATAAGTCACCAAGGCAAATTCCTTCTCTGCCGAATTCCTCACTCATTTGTAAGCCGCTCGTCCTGGAAGCCGCTTTATCCCTCTTTCTACCACACTCGCTTGCTTTTCCTCCTTGTTTTCTCGTGCAAATTCCGTCTTCTAGCCACGAATCGCGCTATCAGGGTCATCAGCTTGTCCCGTCACCCTCCACAAGACCACGCCTAAAAGTCATGGACGCGGACTCTACGATCCCCACAGTACGAGAGGTGAACCTCACTAAGGACCTGGCCTCCGGGGAGAAGTTTCTCAACACCTATAGGCTTGTCTCCAAGCTCGGTACAGGTACCAATGGAAAAGTGTACCTAGCTGAAGATGTTGCCACTGGTAAACAATTCGCCATCAAGGAGATAACGAAAGTAACCAAGCTCAGTATCACCAACAAAGATCCCAAGACACAAATGAACAAGATCAACAACGAAATCTTCATCATGAAGCACATTATCCAGCATCCAAAGGTGCTCAGGTTACATCAAGTACTTGATGACACCAAGTTCAATAAGATTTTCCTTATCCTCGAGTATTGTTCCCAAGGAGAGCTGAAGTTCGGTGCTATGCATAACTACTGTATCCCACAACTGAAGATGATCATAAGAGATATTGTCCTTGGACTCGAATACATTCACGGTATTGGTATCATTCATCGTGATATTAAACCATCAAACTTGTTGATGGATTCAGAGGACTTCGTCAAGATCAGTGACTTTGGAATCAGTATTGATAAATTCCAAGAGTTCCAAAAGACCTCCAGTTTCGGTACACCAGCTTTCCTTGCCCCTGAACTCTGCAATGTTTCCACATCATCTAAACCTGGTTCAAACAAAGTGGATGCGAATGTCGACATTTGGGCTCTCGGTATTTCCATCTACTGTCTCTACTTCCACAAGCTTCCATTCCACGGAAAGAATGAGTATGAACTCTTCAATGAAATCATCTTCACAGACATCACATACCCTGATACAACAGATAGAGAGGAGCTCTTACTCATAAACTTACTTCAAAAGATGTTAAACAAAGACCCGAGACACAGAATCACCATCTCAGATATCAAACAGCATAATTTTCTCACAGAGGGTCTTTCAGCTGACGAACGTTCTCAATTCTTGAAATTCAACGAACGTTACCTCTTTGAACGCAATGACAACTTCCAGAGGTCCACTTCTATTCATCGCAAATTCAAGTCCATCTTCAGCAGGCGCAAATCCTCGTCTGCATCCAGCAGAGACAATCCTATAATAACTCTGACATCCACGGAGTCTCTACCAATCAACAACAACACTACTGAGGTCATTCAAAAGGAAAAGCTCCTCTCGCCACCATCCCCTACACTTGATGCTCGTCCTTCATCGACTGTTCCTTTAAGACCACTGTTGAGAAACAAACTGACGGCATCTTCAAACAGTTTGAACTTGAACTCATTGCTTCGCTCTAAGAAGGATGTTCCAAACTATCTTGATGACTCAACTTTCTTCCAAAGCATGGATACAGATGAATCGAGTAGTGACTCCGATGACGATGACGACGACGATGAGAGTGATGAAGGAGGCCTCTATAATGATAAAGAAGACACTCTTAGTTTCAGGATTGGCCCAAAGAGAGCCAACAGTTCGCTGGCGATGAAGACGATGAATGAGTACTTGGACATTTGATCCCGATCATGAAGACCGCTACCTTGTGAAATCCAGATATCCTTTAATGACTATGCATTTCTGGTTTATTGAACCCAGTTAATTTCCTTACACCGTTTGATAGTTTTTTTTGGCATGAACGTGCAGTAGTTTGGTCTTGGGGGTCTTGCTCTAATTTCACTTTTTACAGGTGTTGGTAAGGATGCTCTAGAAGCAATTGGTAGCTCGTTTCATATAATCTAGCTTCGCTTATATAATCGGTCTGCCCTCATCGCACGTGCCACCAAGACTGGACTATTACAGGATCGTATTTGTTGTGTGTGTTCATTGATGTCTTCAAAGGTATATTTGCCTGTAATTTGATGGTTAGCATACATGTGAACGGGTTCTACGAAATAACACAATTTGAAACATCCAAGTGAGCTCTCCGAGATCTAACAATGGCTCTTCCTGACCTCCAACGTTCAACACATGCGCTTGCACTCACCTCCGAAACACAACCTCTAAAGCTCCATCTCCCGTAATCAAATGAGACAGCTTCTGGACGAGCAGAACAGTTCATACAGATGATTGTTGACGCCACGTCGAAACTTGTTATAATTTGTGGAGGGTGCAGTATATGAAAGGAGTAATTCTGGTTTTTGTATCAATTCCAACTAACAACTCCAGCACTGGACTCAGTCACAACAACAAAGCGACAGGCTACGAACCTAACATGTATATATCTCTTCACTAAAGCTTCATCACAAAGATATCGATCCCAACTCCTGCTCCAAAGCGGCAGAATTTCTTATACGCGATCGCAAGTATCATAGAGCAAACTAGCAACCAAGGAATGCTCGATAGAATTCCACTGCGTATTAAAAGGTTGTGCACAATGAAATCATACAGGAGCAAGAGATTTGGTAGTCATACACAGGTATGGATATATAAAGGCCACAAGAATATCCTCTGAGCATTTGTATGCTTAATTAATACAACATACTACAATGTACAAAACTCTCCTCAGAACACCGCTCGCACAGACCATCAGAATCCGCCCAAGCGCCATCGCCACGCGCCAGTACTCATCTCTTTTCGAAACAGCTAAAGAGAAGCTCAATGATATCAATCTCAAGGTTGGCCAGGCAGCTGCCAGTGGTCTCGACGCAGCCGAGCATGCAGCCGAGAACATCAAAGAGACAGCCGAGAACATGACTGAGGCAGCTAAGTCCAAGGCCGAGGACTTTCAGTCCACCGCCACTGACGCTAAACACAGGGCAAAGCAGGCTGCCAGCGAAGCTGGTGAAGCCGCTCAGGAGATGAAGAAGGGAGTTGAGGAGAATGACATGAAGGCCGCCAAGCAGAGCTACGAAGATGCAAAGCACGAGGTTGAGAAGGGCGCCAGGGAGGTCAAGCACCAGGCTGGCCAGGCATACGAAGACCTTAAGAACGAAACAAGAAAGAGAATGTGAGTTTTTCCCCAAGTGATGATGAATACGATTTTGCTTTATTACATTTTGTAGTTTTGAATATCATACTGTACCTTAGAGAACCATTTATACACACGAACCACAAAAGAAACGAGACAAGAATTAAAAACACAAAACGACATCTGCAATCGACACAGTTATTTTGCAAAGTACTCGTTGAAGAGCACTCCGAGTGGTGGGAGCCTGTTGTTGGTCACCGGGACGTCCTCCTCGTCGTCATCGTCTATGGCCGGAGTGGCCAGACTTGTCGTACGGATGGAGTTGGAACGCGACTTGTAAGGGTGTGATCCTCTGCGTAGAGTATAACGCTCACTCACTGTCTGTTGGGCAAAGAGCTGTGGGGAATTATACGAGAAAGAGTTCGAGCGCATGATACCATCGCCTGTTAGGAAACTCGACTGGGACGACACAGATAGTGAACGTTCAACACGTGGCGTCACATTAGACAGACGGCGGTAAGTGGAGTGCGAATGGCGCTTGCGAGGGGTGACAGTATCAAGAGCAGAGACAGATTTTGAACGTGTCTCAAGCTCATCGATACGATTCCAGATCTCACCTTCTGTGCGCGATGGCAAGAGGATGCTCAGCTCCGCAAAGCTCAACTCACGCTTGCGGCGAGCCATAAGAAGCTCGTCTTCATCGTGCGTCCACTCGTCGTTGGATGATACGGACGAGCTCAACGGGCCATCGTCTGGAGACATTCCCCAGATCTGAGGCACAGGGATGGCTGGGACCGTGGCCGACGTTGACACCGAAGAAGCGCGGGCTTTGATGGAAGGTTGAGAAGGCTGAGGCGATGGAGAAGAGGAAGGCGGGGAGTTCTCCTTTACAATGGACGAGACGATACTGGCTGTTGGAGTCGAAGTTGAGGATGAGCCTGGTGTCATCCCCGGGGTAGCCGACTTTAGAGAGCCGGAGCGAAGACGTCTCCAGCGGAACTGGCACGCGTTCGGTGTTCTGTGTGCGAAGTGAGACGCGATCTCTTTCCAACCGAGCTTCTGTTGTTCCTTGAGATGGCGCAAAAGGAGGTCGTCCTGTGGGTCCCAAGACGACGGGGTGCGCGAGAATACGCGCGTCAGCTTCTCAGGCGACTCCGACATTAGGGAGGCCTGTCGTCAGATCTCGAAGTTCAAAGATGTGCTAAGCCTGTGGCGGAGAAGAACAGCGTATGTTCTCTGTGTGGGCGCCCGTTTGTTGTTGAGTGCAAGGCGGTGGGCGGATGGTGCGGTGGGGCCAGCTGTCGATAAGGAGGCGATGAGCTGATGCGTGGGAGGGGAGAAGACGGCAGGTGGAAAAGAGCGACTGAGTAGAATGTAGAGCCAGTGGTATACGGACTGGGCTGGGCTGTGTGCTTGGGTCCGGATGCGTGGATTCTCGCTTATGGTGTGTTTGGTCTGGTGGGAAATGGGTTGGGGAAGAAAGGGTGATGAGTTGCCCGATTGCGGCTCGACGTCGACGGCATCACAATGGGTCTAGTCCCGTGTTGGCTCAAGGTCATTCGCGGGGGAATTGCCCCATTTGTGCCTACAGCGTGTCGGGATCTAAGGTGGGGAGGAGCTGAGGAAAGAAGATGAACCTCTATCTTGCCTACTAGAGCCACCGATGCTGATTCCCGTTCATATTCCATAGCTTTTGCTGTCCGTCTTTAGTACGAGAAAGTAATAGTGACCATCACAGGGCTTTTTGTCCCACGCCCGCACGCGCCCCATTCAGTCGCAAACAATAAGGGCCTCGAATCAGTCGCGAAAAAGGCGACTAGTCCCGCAAGCTGTGGGCCTGAGCTTGGAATCTGTGCGAACACCCAGACACCACAGAGCAGCCATGCACACACATAATTGTATTATCGCGCCGGGCACCGTATCAGCTGTCCTAGTCCGTATCTCCCGCTCGCAAATCTCTTTGTGATAGAGACAAGAATCAAAATCTGCATTAACGCCGTTTATACATAAAAAAAAACACAGATACACAAAACTAGAAGAAACGCCGTATATACACAACCTAAATTCAGTCAATCTTCCAGTGTGTCTCCTGGCTCTGCTCGGTGAAGAGTTCCAAGGTATACAACGCCAGCGTACTCACCATGTTGATCCAGTTCCAGAACAGCCAGGGGTTAACAATGACTTCGGAATCCGCGCGCTCTGTACTGTCCTGGATCCACCACCCCCATATGCTCATCTCCGAGGCCAGCTCGTTGGAGTATTGCATCATCAAGTGTGTATACACAGCGAGCACAATGCAGGGGGAGAAAGCATATATGATTCTCATGGATCGCGTGGATGGTTGAGGTGACTTGAGTGCTGGGATAATTCGTGTGGCAGAGTAGAACACAGACACACGATAGGCCAGATTGAAGAGTACAGGTGGGGTAATTGTCTTTGAGGCTGCAATGAGGAATTCAATCACTGCTTGAAAGGAGACAGGTACGTTGAGCGTTAATGTAGACAGCAGTTGTGTGAGTGAGTCTGTGATGATCAGCGGCAAGTACTGGGCCTCTTGTTTGAGTTGGTTGGTGGCCGTGGAGATGAGAAGCCCAATCTCCTCAGATGCCAGGTGCGATAGCTCAGGGAATGTCTCATAGATACACTTGACAATGTATGCAAACAAAAGTGAGCTCTCAATGGTGGACCCCTTCTTGGAAATCATACCATAGAGACCAACACCACCACAGAAGGTGAGAATGGCACCGATGAGGGAAGCTGACAACGAGCTGATCTCTACCGCAGAGGAATAAATTCTGTAGAGGAAGTAAAGAGAAGTAGTGATGATACCTCCAGAGGTCAAGAGTGATACAATGACCCAACTCTCAGACTTGTGAACCTTGAGCCATTGAAACGTGTGACCAATAGTCTGGATGGCCAATATTGTACAAAGTCCTTCGAGAAGTGTAAACCATGGCGTGGAATTCTCGATGATGAGCCTCCATGGCTTGATCACGAACTTGTAATAGACCAAATTTTCCTCCTTGAGAACATCCTGTTCAGTGTTGTTAAACACCGAGAGGAAGAGGGTCAACAATGAAGGAATCAAGAGGTGCTGCGAATAATACACCACATTCATCAGCAAATTCTTGTAAAACACCAACCGTAGCATCGTCAGGATGGCATACATGTTGAATAACGTTACTGTGAATGCAAGGCCACAGTATACACCACCAACCTGGAAGGAAATCGGTACTGTTAGCACAATTAGAACGAGGTATAGTGTCGTGAAAAAGACACGTATTGTCGAGAGTGCCTTCTTTGCCAGCGAACTTCGCTGAGATCGTGGTGGCATCTCCGATGAAGGTGGTGGTGAGGGAAGACGCACAGGGTGTATATGTGCTTGTGTTGTCATTAAGTGAATGTTCTAGGGGTGTGACGGAGCAAGAACGGAATATGGTTCGTGAAATCTAGTAGAATGGTGGCAGCTGCTGGAACTCGTGACTTGTGCTTAAGGCAAGCGTCGGGTGTGTGTAATCAGTAATTTCGGGGGCACTTGCACAGTAGATGAAGGTCCGTTACGCGTCGGGGCAAGCGGGAAAAGCGACAGGCGCGAGCGCTAAACGAAAGGGTTTGAAAGCGAAAATGGGACGAATCTCTTCTGTAGAGCTCAAATGCAGCAAATATGCCTGGGAGTGGTTGCACGAACGTATGACGAGGAAGGGGCGTTGTCTTTTGACGTGGGGAGGCCTGCTTTCCAAAATTTCACCAATTCACCAATTTCAAAGTGTCGTGGCCGCAGTCAGAAAAAGTGCGTGGTGATCTAGAGAGAAATACTCTCAAGATCAGCACAAGGGCGTTGAATTGGATTATGTGTGTGTTGAATTGGATTATATGTGGTATATGTGGGAGTTGAATTGTATATTCTGTGCGAGACAGGGAGCTTGTGGCGTGAGTAGAGAGCACATATATGCAAATAATCAATGCTCTATTGATGGACATCCCAGAGTTCGTTAGTTTTGACGCTTACTCGACGGGCTCTTGATGGGAAGTCTCCATTGTCAATGAGGGTCACCAATTAAATCCCACAAGACCAATATATATATGTGCACAGTAACAAAGCTATGTCATCTCAAATCCCCCTACCTTTGGCAACTTAAAACATGACACATTCGCAGAAGAAGACAGCATGTGTGTCCCCTCAGAGATACTACAAATCGTAGTCTAACTATACAGAGCTGATGGGGCCATGGGAACCAGATTTTCGACAGTTGTTGGGTTCCCCAAGCATTTGTTGGCAGCTATCAGTGCCTTTGATTCATATATAATCGAGCAAGACAGTTAAAAGACGTCTATTGTCATTGAACAATGACGCATTACAAGACTAGAGCTACAATTTAATGCAGTTGAGCGGAGCTAGTGAAGTGTGGAATTTCCTCTTTTAGACACAAAGCCGATTTGGGACAGATTCCATAGGTAATGCTGTTACCCGGCTGTATTTCATCGGCGCGACTACTGGTCCCTTTGCCGACTTTTTCACGGAGATATTCCTAAAGAGGAAGGTTCCGCCAGTAAAGCCGAATGGGTCTCGGATCGTTGGACTGAAATGTGATAGACGCCAAAGGGACAAAGGTAGCGTTTCTTTAATAAGATTATGAGTTTTTGAGTTTTTGGTTGGGCAGGGTAGAGTCAATTTTCCTTCACTGCTGTCCTCACAATCTCGCCCACACAGATAGGCACTACGGTGTTTTGCGGCCTCCAGACATGGATTCGTTTGTAAAGGCCAACACTGCCAAGGAGACATCCTCACGAGATCTCGAAACAGTTTTGACAGAAAATTGTTTTAAAACCAGTTTATAGCACTAAGAGAGTATCCAATGAGTACTGGAACGATCTAGAACATGCCAAATCCGCAGCATGAGCCTTTCTGCCATTTGTCTTTTCTACATGCAAGGGATTCCCGTCTGCGAAAACGCCCCGCTCGGAGGTGTAATGAACAAAGCACAGAGGACAGCAAGGCACACCCAACAAAAGCAGGAGGACCATCGTGGCAGCCGAGACACGTCCGAAACCAAGCAATTTTGCAATAGACGCTTCTAGTACAAGTGATAGTAGCAGGACGGACTTTGCGGTGGGGTGCCCCGAGCACAACAATCTGCCCCGGAACCGACATATTTAAAAAGCTTTGTTTTTCCCCCTCTGACAAATTCCCCCAAGCACAAGGAAAACACCCTGTGAATCATGGAAGATCACTCGAAGGAATCCACGCTTCCTGCTAAGGAGGATCAGAGCTCACGCTCGTCCTACGACACCGCAGAGAATCCACAAGCGATCAACACAGAAGATGTCGAGGCACAAAATGACGACCTCTTCTCCGACGAGATAGATGAGGCCGACAACAACCCAACCGCCTCGCGCCAGCTGTCCAGAGCACTCACAAACGCTTCCACACCCAAGGAGGCAGATGCTGAGTACGATACGCCACTGCCCCCAATGGGTCTGGGCAAGGAGTTGCCTAAGGAATTCCCGGACGCTGAACCATATACCGTATCGTATAATGGACCTGATGACCCAATCCACCCACACAACTGGCCTCTGAGGAAGAAAGTATTCACTTGTATGATTGTTGGCCTAAACACTGCTGCCATTGCTTGGGGCTCTTCTGTGTTTTCTCCCGGTATCCCTGAGGTTGCTGCTGTGTTTGGAGTCAGTGAGGAGGTCGCTACTCTTGGTATCTCCCTCTACGTGCTGGGCTTCGCCACAGGTCCAGTCATCTGGGCTCCACTCTCTGAACTGTATGGGAGAAGACCAATTTTAATGATGTCAAGTTTTGGATTTGTCTGCTTCGCTTTTGCAACCGCAGCTGCTAAGGATCTCCAAACAGTGATGCTTGGCCGTGCGTTCGGTGGCATTATTGGCGCCGCACCTCTTGTCGTTACACCAGCATCGATGGCAGATCTCTTTGGTCCGTACTCCAGAGGTAAGGCTATGACTCTCTTCTCCATGTCCGTGTTTGCCATCCCACTTGCTGCTCCAATCGCTGGTGCATTCATCTCTGCCTCATATCTGGGATGGCGCTGGACCGAGTATATTACTGGTATCTTTGGTGCCTCTGCCCTTATCATGCTTGTTCTCTTTTATGAAGAGACTCACCACCCTGTCATCCTGGTGAACAAGGCCCGTGAGATCAAGAAACGTACTGGTAACTGGCTGATCCATGCTCCTCATGATGAGTTTGAGCTTACGATGAAGGACATTGTAGAAAAGAACATCACCAGACCACTCAAGATGGTCTTCACTGAGCCTATTCTTTTCCTCATCTCGTTCTACAACGCATTCGTCTACGGTATTCTTTACCTCCTCCTTTCCGCATACCCTATTATCTTTATTGAGCAGTACGGCATGACTGGTGGTGTTGCATTCCTCCCATACTTTGGTATCATTATCGGCATGATGTTTGGTGGTGGTTACTGCTACTTCTGTGAAGGTTGGTACATTCGTGATCTCAAGGCAAATGGAGGAAAACCTATGGCCGAGTCTCGTCTTTATCCACTTTTCGGTGGATCCGTGCTCTTCCCACTAGGAATGTTCTGGCTCACATGGGCCGGTAGTTGGCCAGAAAAGGTCCACTGGATGGTTCCAACTGCCGCTGGTACATTTATTGGATTCGGTTTGATCACCATTTTCAACGCATCGATCAACTACGTCGTGGATTGTTACCTTGTCTTTGCTGCATCCGCTCTCGCTGGTAACACATTCCTCAGATCTTCTGCAGCTTGTGCATTCCCACTTTTTGCCACGCAGATGTTCCACGGGATGGGACTCAAGTGGGCCGGTTTGCTTTTGGCCTGCGTTGGATTTGCGCTGATTCCAGTGCCGTTCTTGTTCTTCAGGTATGGTAGAAAGATCAGAGCTAAGTCCAAGTACGCGTTCGTGCTCAACTAATAAGAAATGTATTTATTGCATAGTAGTCAAAAATGCCGATTAATACGAATACAACGGAAAACAAGCTTCATGTATGATGAATTAGTAAATTTCCACAAAAGCGAATTGTCAGATTTTGTGCCATGGGCTTGTTTCGCGAAAGGCCTTGCAGGAAAAAAAAATTGGCTAGAGATGAGCTGAGCTTCTGTTAATGAGGGACCACACAATGGGAACCAAGCATTCAGCATCGCTCTCTTCAGGACCGCAGAGAAAGAGACAGAATAGAGGGAGAGGAGAGATTCGCCAGGTTACGCGAACAGCGAGAAGAAGTAATAGAGATGATTCTGGGGATGTGCTAGAGGAAAATGCGGGAACTGAGCTTGAGAGTGAGAGTGAAGCGGAAGAGGCCCTTGTTGAGGAAGATAAGGGTAAGGCCTATGACATGCTCTTGGGCTTGTTGAATAATGAGAGTGACAGTGAAGTGGAGCACGAGAGTTCATCCGAGAAGGAGGAGGCAAAATCACAGGAGGAGTCCGAGTCTGAAGAAGAGCCCGACGAGGAAGATCAGATTGCCGGCGTTGTCGGCGATGAGCATGCTCAAGAAGATGAAGAGATAGATGAGAGTGAATTCCTTGGTCTCTCAGATGACGAGGATGCATCAGATCCTTTTGAATCCCATTTTAATTCCTCAGAAGAGTACCTCAAAGAATGCGTCAGAGAGCTTAGGGCGAACAAGTGGAGGAACACCAAGTCAGAGTCAGAGAAACACACCAGTATTTTTTCATTACCACCAGTGGAATCCGCCAAGAAGTATGGGAAGATTGCGCACTTCACCTCATTAAAGTCATGCAATATCAAGCAAAAAGTCCAGGATGCATTCACCGAAAAGTACCCATCAGCTCTGGAGACCGACGTGGCCAAAGAAATCTTTGATCCAATGATGTCCTACAAAGATTTGTTATACCCATACGGGGATTTCAAAAAGCAGTGCGACTACGTAAAGCTCTACGCTCTCCATGCTCTCAACCACGTCCATAAGACCCGTGATAGAGTGCTTAAGAACAACATGAAGTTGAAGCTGCAGAACGAAAAGCTCCAAAGGGGAGAAATCAAGCCGGAGGATGAGCGCGAGTTTCGCGACCAGGGTTTCACAAGGGCTAAAGTGCTGATTATCCTCCCCACGAGAGATCACTGTTGGAAAGTTATGAAGGAGTTCATTGCATTGTGCGGAGTTGAGCAAGTCGAGAACCAGAAGAAATTCAAAGCACAGTTCTATGATGATGCCGTGGTTCCAGATACCAAACCAGATGATTTCAGAAATCTATTTGAAGGTAACAGTAATGATTTCTTCTGTTTGGGTGTCAAGATGACAAGGAAGTCAATGAAGTTGTACTCCTCGTTCTATCAGTCAGATATCATATTTGCCTCCTCACTGGGTCTTCACATGATTCTTAACAACCCAGACAAGAAGAAACGTCAGACTGACTTCCTTTCTTCTATTGAGATGCTCATCATTGACAGAGCACATGCTATTGAGATGCAAAACTGGGATAACCTGTTATCTGTGTTAAAGTATGTCAACCGTGTTCCAGAGGAGATGCATGACACAGATTTCTCACGTGTGCGCATGTGGTCTATTGATGATCAGGCTCGTTACTTCACCCAGACGTTGGTGTTTACGGAGTATAACACGCCAAACGTCAACAACTTGTTGTCAAGATCACAAAACATCTTTGGGAAGTATAGATTCAGAAGTGTTGTTCCTGCCAAAGAGAGTGGCATGAATCAGGTTGGTATCAAGATTAATCAGATTTTCTCGAGATTTGAGAGTCAATCGCCTGTCTCCGAGCCGGATGAAAGATTCGACTACTTCAAGTCCGTGATTGTCCCATCTCTTTCCAAACAGACCACATACGAAGATGGCCTTTTGCTGTACGTTCCTCAGTACTCTGATTTCATCCGTATTAAGAACTATCTGAAGCAGAAGACCTCCCTAAGTTTCTGTGATGTCAATGAGTACTCCAAGCCCCAGGAATTAACTCGTGCTCGTGCTCTTTTCCAACAGGGCCGTGCGAAGATTATGCTCTTCAGTGAGAGATTGCACCACTACAAACGTTACAACTTGAAAGGTGTCAAGAATGTGCTGATGTATGGCGTGCCTACAAACCCAGTCTTTTACACGGAAGTTGTGACATCAATTGCAAGATCCGTGTTTGAAGACATAGCAGACTTTAACATTTCCAACGTTAGGGTCCTGTACTCTAAGTGGGATGCAATGGCCTTGGAGAGAGTAGTAGGAAGTGAGCGAGCACCCGTACTCACACATGGTCAGCATGAGTTCTACGAGTTTAGATGAATACAAGTTGCCACAAAAGCAAGTAGAGCAGAGCACCTTGAAACTGCCCCTGAAAAAGACACAAAGGGGTGTCCGGATAGGAAGGGTGTTTCCCCAGATTTTTCGGGTCCGGGTCGGCGTGTGGCGCGTACCACACCAGCTGACGGCTCCGGTTTGCGCTGCTTATGATTGGTGCCGCGCATAGATTTTTGAGGCCTGTTTGCGCTGTTGAGGAGTGTTTTGGAAGACAACCGGGCCAATTTTGTTGTTCAGTGGTAGCTAAATTGGCCTGTCAGAGCATCCTCGCTTCGACCTGCTTTTTTTCCGTCCGCAAAGAGTGTCTCTGGGGCGTTTCTTGACTGGTAAGTGTAGACGAGGTGTCCGGGTGTCCCGCAGGCCCGCCCGGCGACACCTAGCAGAGAGGGCTTCAAAAAGACATTCAACACCGCTCTTCTCTCTCTTTGAAAACAACCCCTAACCAGCAACAAAAATGCTAGCCGCCCTGCGTGCCCGCCGTCTACCACGTGCCACAGCACTCCAGGCCCTCGCCACCCGCCGCTACTCGACGGATGGCTTCCTGTCCACTGCCAACGCCACGTACATCGACGAGATGTACGACGCCTGGAAGCAGGACCCATCTTCCGTGCACGTCTCGTGGAACGCCTACTTCAAGAATCTCGACGGCAACGTGCCGGCCTCCCAGGCCTTTGTTGCGCCACCAACACTCGTCCCGGCCCCTTCTGACGGTGTTGCCTCGCACATCCCAAGTGCTAGCAACGACGATGTGCTCGTACACTTGAAGGCCCAGCTCCTTGTTAGAGCATATCAGGTGCGTGGTCACCAAAAGGCCCATATTGACCCGCTTGAGATCTCCTTTGGTGATGACAAGAGTGCTGCTGTGCCAAAAGAGCTCACCCTGGAGCACTACGGCTTCACCAATGCAGACATGAACAAAAAGATCCACCTCGGCCCTGGTATCCTTCCAAGGTTCTCCAAGGATGGCAACGACTCCATGACCCTCCGTGAAGTCATTGACACGTGCGAAAAGCTCTATTGCTCATCCATTGGCTTCGAGTACATTCACATCCCTTCTAGAGAAAAGTGTGACTGGCTCAGAGAGAGAATCGAGATCCCAACCCCATACAAATACACCGTTGA
This sequence comes from Petasospora hungchunana, assembly GCA_030563225.1. Classification (NCBI taxonomy): domain Eukaryota; kingdom Fungi; phylum Ascomycota; class Saccharomycetes; order Phaffomycetales; family Wickerhamomycetaceae; genus Petasospora; species Petasospora hungchunana. The sequence continues at coordinate 631,781 of JAKUBL010000001.1, read as the reverse complement.
CCAAAAGAGACAGATCCTCGATCGTCTTGTGTGGGCTACGTCCTTTGAATCCTTCCTCTCGACCAAGTTCCCTAACGATAAGAGATTTGGTCTCGAAGGTGCCGAATCAGTTGTGCCGGGTGTTAAGGCCCTTATTGACCGTGCTGTGGAGCTCGGTGTCGAGGATGTCATCATCGGCATGCCTCACAGAGGTAGATTGAACATGTTGTCCAACGTTGTCAGAAAGCCAAACGAGTCCATCTTTTCCGAGTTTACAGGATCCAAGGAGATTGACGAAGGCTCTGGTGATGTCAAGTACCACTTGGGTATGAATTTCCAGAGACCAACCACATCGGGCAAGCACGTCAACTTATCTCTCGTTGCTAACCCATCCCATTTGGAGGCCGAGGACCCGGTCGTTTTGGGTAGAACAAGAGCCGTTCAGCATTACAAGAAGGATGTCGGCACCTTCAACAAGGCCATTGGTGTCTTATTCCACGGTGATGCTGCCTTCGCAGGCCAGGGTGTTGTTTACGAGACTATTGGATTCTCTGCTCTGCCAGCCTACTCCACTGGTGGTACCATTCACGTGATTGTTAACAACCAGATTGGTTTCACTACGGACCCAAGATTCGCTAGATCTACTCCATATCCATCCGATATTGCCAAGTCTATCAATGCTCCAATCTTCCACGTGAACGCTGATGATGTCGAGGGATTGACATTTGTGTTCACTTTGGCCGCTGAATGGAGAGCCACTTTCCACTCCGATGTCATCATCGACGTTGTTGGTTATAGAAAGTACGGACACAACGAGACAGACCAGCCTTCCTTCACACAGCCACTGATGTACAAGAAGATTGCTGATAAGAAATCCGTCATTGACATCTATTCGCAGAAGCTGATTGAGGAGGGTTCCTTCACCAAGGCCGATATCGATGAGCACAAGCAGTGGGTGTGGAACATCTTGGAGGAGTCTTTCTCCAAGTCTAAGGAATACAAACCGACTTCTAGAGAATGGTTGACTACCCCATGGGAAGGTTTCAAATCTCCAAAGGAGCTCGCTACTGAGATCTTGCCGCATTTGCCAACTGCCGTCGAGGAGTCCACCTTGAAGCACATTGGTGAAGTCATTTCCTCTTGGCCACAGGGCTTCGAGGTACACAGAAACCTCAAGAGAATTCTCGCTCAGCGTAAGAAATCTGTTGTCGAGACCGGGGAGGGTATTGACTGGGCCACTGGAGAGGCCTTGGCCTACGGCTCTCTTGTTAACGAGGGTTACCACGTTAGAGTTTCTGGTCAGGATGTTGAGAGAGGTACTTTCTCCCAGCGTCACGCTGTTTTGCACGATCAGGCCTCTGAGGACACGCATACCCCACTTAAGTACGTTTCCGAAAACCAGGCCGACTTCGTTATTTCTAACTCTTCTTTGTCCGAGTACGGTGTCATGGGTTTCGAGTACGGTTACTCTTTGACTTCTCCGGATGCATTTGTCCAGTGGGAAGCCCAGTTTGGTGACTTTGCCAACACTGCCCAGGTGATCATCGATCAGTTCATCGCAGCTGGTGAGTCGAAGTGGAAGCAGAGATCCGGTTTGGTGTTGACCTTGCCACACGGTTATGATGGTCAGGGTCCAGAGCACTCTTCTGGTAGAATCGAGAGATACTTGCAGTTGACTAATGAGGACCCAAGAGCCTTCCCATCTGCTGAGAAGCTTGAGCGTCAGCACCAGGACTGTAACTTCCAGGTTGCCTACCCAACTACCCCAGCAAACTTGTTCCACTTGTACAGAAGACAGATGCATCGTCAGTTCAGAAAGCCACTTGTGATATTTGTTTCCAAGCAGCTCTTGCGTCACCCATTAGCCAGATCTGAGTTGTCTGAGTTTACTGGTGAGTCCCACTTCCAGTGGATTATTGAGGATGTTGAGCTTGGTAAGTCCATCGGTACCAAGGAGGAGATCAAGCGTGTTGTATTCGTTTCCGGTCAGGTTTACACCGCCTTGCACAAGAAGCGTGCCCAGCTCGAGGACAAGACTACCGCCTTCATCAAGATTGAGCAGATGCATCCATTCCCATGGGCCCAGGTGCGTGACTCGCTCAACTCTTTCCCTAACGCTGAGGACCTCGTCTGGTGTCAGGAGGAGCCATTGAACATGGGCTCTTGGTCCTTCTCCCAGCCAAGATTGAACACAACCCTTAAGGAGACCATCCACGCCGACAAGCAGATCCGTTACGCTGGTAGAGATCCATCGGCCTCCGTTGCTGCTGGCTCCAAGGCCATGCATATTGCCGAGGAGAATGCTTTTGTCAACGATGTGTTCCAGGTCGAGGAATGATTTTAACTCCGTTTTTTCTTATTCTTTTATTGCTTTTTTCAGTCATGACATATATTCACATAGAGGTGCCATTTTCTCGTCTCCACATATATTTATTTTCGCTAGTCCATTCCAAAAGTGGTTTTAGAAACGTTAATCGTGTAGCTGATGGAGGGAGTTTTCCCTCGGGACTATATGAAGCATAAGCCCGCGATAATATTGTGGGGGGTAGGGGGGGGGGCGCAAGGATCCGACAAGCCACAATATTTGAAAATCTCCAATCGCCACTAATTTCTCCCACAGCTTTTACACCGTTTTCTTACGACAGCTGAATTATGTCGAATCAACGTCAAAAGACCGCTCTGATCACTGGTGCATCATCGGGGATTGGCTTTCAGGTCTCGAAGCAGCTCGCGCAGAAGGGATGGAAGGTCTACGCTGCCGCTCGTCGTGTTGAGCTGATGGAACCCCTTAAGGAGTTCGGCGTCATCCCCGTTCAGCTTGACGTTGCCTCTAAGGAGAGCTGTACTCATCTGAAGAACTTCTTGACTCACGAGCTAAAAGATGGTAAGCTGGATGTGCTTTACAACAACGCTGGTGTATCGTGCACCGGCCCAGCAATAGATATTTCCGATGAGCGCTTTGAACAGTGTTTCGAAGTTAACGTGTTCGCTCCAATGAGACTCACAAGAGAACTCCAAAGTTTTTTGATCGCTGCTAAGGGCACCATCCTCTTCACCGGTTCGCTCGCTGGCGTTGCTCCGTTCCCATTCTCTTCGGTGTATTGTGCCACAAAGGCGGCAATTCACGCGTATGCCCGCTCCTTGCACATTGAGATGAAGGCTTTCGAAGTGAGAGTGATCAATGTTATCACTGGCGGTGTTGCGACCGACATTGCAGACAAACATCCCGTCCCTGAGGGTTCAAATTTCCAGTGTGAAGAGTTTGAGTATGCCTTCCACCAGAGAAGAGAGATGGTTACGAAGAACCAACCTATGCCAGCCGCCGAATACGCAAAGCAGGTCATTGAGGATATCTTGAGCTCTAAGGATCCGATTGATGTGTACAGAGGTCAGCATGCGCTTTGGCTTTCCTATGTGATATACTTTGTACCAGGGTGGATCATTGAATGGGGATTCGCTAGGAAGTTTGGGTTGAACCCGATCTACGCAGCCATGAAGAAGAAGTTTTCGGGGGATGAGACACATTTGGATTGATACTTTTTAACTGATGATTTTGAATGGTATGAGCCTTGTCGTAGAGAGGATCAAAGTGCTAGCCATAGAAGGCTGTCAAATATTAGATCGTACATACCGATGAAATTTGATGTCGAGATGCATCCTAACAAAGAACCAGCCATGTCAAACATACACAAGATCAGCTGCAACAAAGAGAAGCAAGACCAGATCAAGGAAAAGAGCCAGCCCGAGAGTGCGCGTACCGGAAAACGCTGGTCTCCGGGACAACCCGCATACTTCCCAGACATCTCCAAGCCCGCATAGAAGCCTTCCTCAAAAACAAGAAAAAATTGTGAACTTACCACACTTCCTTCGTTCTTGCCCTCCAGATCCAACTTCTTCACGCTCCTTTTGTCAAGTCTGGTTACTCTCTGTTGCTGTCTCTGCCACTTCTAAGTTCAACATCAGTCTAGACATAGAAACAGCTATTGAGCCGTAAGTACAAAACAACATCTCACACACTCACACTCTATGGATAGAACTTTTCGGGTCAACCAGCACGCTGTTTACACTCAGGATTTCTTTCATGGGCTATAAGCACTCCTTTCTCTTACCATAATTTTCTCTCTTGATCGCAAAAGTTTGACCTATGGTAGTCTTGAGGCCCTTTTCTATGAGCCATTCCGGCTTCTCACACCATCAAAACATGAACAACTGGAGATCTGACGCAAAATCCACCGCTCCAAACGCAGCAGCCAGCCAAACTAGACATCCCATCAACATTAACCACAAGTTTTCTGTCATGTCCATCTGCTTTTCTTCCTTCTTAGAGCCAGGAGAGCTGTCTTACATCCTTCCACACACAGCCCGCCCCGAGGAATGCTTCCCAAAAGGGTAATCGCATTCGTTGCTCCGGCGACGGATGCGCCGAAAACTGCTTCATTGGGAAGAATGTCAACAAAAGTCGGAATTACGCGACCTCGGATATTACCTAATTGGGAGCGCGACACAGGGGGCGTCTCGAAGGGGGGCGTCGTGGGGCTTTTTTTGACTTGGCTTTTGTTGATGGCGGATTGGCATTTCACTTGTGTTGTTGAGGTTATTGATGAGGATCTGTGGATAACTCCTGTTTTCTGTTTTTGTCCCTTTCTTTTTTTCTATTTGAGACCCACAAAAGAGTGAGAGACAGTGTGAGATCTATACTACAAAGATCTTCTACTAACATCCATGCAGTACATTTTTGCTATGAAGTTCACCCACTCTGCTATCGTTGCCTTTGCTGCTTTCATCAGCTCTGTCAAGGCCGACGAGGACTGTTCCACCACTCAGTACCATGCTCACCACCAGCACAAGCGTGCTGTTGCCGTTGAGTACATTTACTCCACGATCACCGTCAACGCCAATGGTGTGACCATCGAGCCAGCCTCTACGGTTTCCACCACTACCTTGAGCTCTTCAGTTCAGGCTCCATCCACTTCTGACACTACGACATCCACTTCCACCAGCTCTGTTCCAACCACCACCACGAGTTCGACGCAGGCCTCTACCACCTCTTCCACCGCGCAGGCTACCTCTACATCCTCTTCCTCCTCTGGTTCTGATGCCGAAGGATCTGGTGGTATCTATGGCGACCTTTCCGACTACGCCGGTCCATACTCCGGCTTCACCGACGGAACTATCGACTGCGATGACTTTGCCTCTATTGTTGGCCAGGGTGTGATTGCTCTTGACAACCTCGGATTTGGTGGTTACTCCGGTATCTACCACCCATCTGACACTTCCACGGGCGGTTCTTGTACTGATGGTTCTTACTGTTCTTATGCTTGTCAGCCAGGTATGTCCAAGACACAGTGGCCTTCTGCACAGCCAGCCAACGGTGTCTCCGTTGGTGGGTTGTACTGCAACAGTGGTAAGCTTTACAGATCCAACACTGACACGGAGTATTTGTGTGAGTGGGGTATCGATTCTGCCACCGTTGTGAACGAGTTGTCAGAGGCTGTTGCCATTTGCAGAACTGACTACCCAGGTACTGAGAACATGGTCATCCCAACCTACGTTGAGGCTGGTGCAGAGTTACCACTGACCGTTGTAGACCAGGAGACTTACTACGTCTGGGGCGGTGCTGGTACCTCTGCCCAATACTACGTCAACAACGCAGGTGTCTCTTGGGAGGACGGCTGTGTGTGGGGCACTAGTGCTGGTACTGTTGGTAACTGGGCGCCACTCAACTTTGGTGCCGGTTACACTGGCGGTATCTCCTACTTATCGCTGATTCCAAATCCTAACAACCTCAACGCTGCCAACTTCAAGGTGAAGATTGTTGCTGCTGACGACGATTCTACTGTTCTAGGCGACTGTTCGTACGAGGACGGCTCGTACTCGTCTGGCTCTTCCGGATGCACTTCGTCGGTGACAAAGGGTAAGGCCAAGTTTGTGCTTTACAACTGATTGACTCTTATATATCTCCCCTTTTTTCTTTAGTTATTGTTTATATATCTCGTGTTGGTATATTGTTTTGTATATTGGTGGGAAAGGGCGACGCGTAACCGAGACGCGTTGTGTGCGCGATGGGGCCTGGACCAAAAGGACAGGAACGTAGAAAGAGCAAAGAGGCCACCACGAACAGAAGCGGCGCCAGCATCAATCCGAGCATATGAAGAGGGACACACTAGGGACGCTCCACGAAGTTCGGAGCACACACAAGCGACGCAAGTCTGTGGATGTGGAGTTAGAGGGCGCCTGGGCCAAGGAGGTGCTGGGTTTCAGCGTGAGGGAGTGGCCGCACTCCCAGAAACTGTTAGAGCAGTTGATGGCACTGAGGCTCGAGCAGGAGAGAATTAGGACTGCGCAGCTGAGGCTCGAGACAGTGCAAGCCACACAAGAGCTGCTGGACAGAGCGGTCGAGATCAAAGTGCCGCCCAATCTCATTCCACAGCTTGTGACAGGGGAGCGGAGAGCCCAACGCAGTGGATCGACGTCGATATTCAAGGCTAACGTCCCACAGAGGTTCGAGTTCCACCACTGGCAGAAGCCCCGAGAGCCCAGGGAAGACTCCCGGCGCAAGGAGAATGTACCTCAGCAGATTCCAACTCACCGTCGCAATCAGTCGGAGGCCAACGTCACCCATCTTCGCTCTCTCTACGAACAGCACTGGACACCGCCACAGCAACGGCCGCTCCATTATCAGTACCAGGGACAGCTCCCGCTACCACCACCACCGCATTTTCAGTTCCCACCGCCACCGCCACCACAGCATCAGCAGTCCCAGTCCCCCAGCAAGGCTGACGTCTCCTTTCTCATATCCACACCCACAAACCCGCCCAGATAGCTACAATACACATTAAGCGAATATCTATTACAGTAGAAACAAACAGCTCACTGAGAGGCACACTGAACACCTGGCTGACCCTGGTCGTCTTCATCTTCGTCGTACTGAGCACGTCTTCTCTGCTGTTCGTGCTTGGCGGCGTTGTACTCAGTGAGCACCACGTCGTCCACCTCGGCGTTGGCCGGCACGCTCTCTGTCTTGCGTGGAGGGAGAATGGCTTCGAGCTTTTTGAGGTTCTCTTCGGAGGTGAAGTGGTCGGATGGGAACTTGACGGTGAACTTGATGAAGAGGTTGCCGCATCCGCCCAACTTGTGGATAGGCATACCCTTACCCTCCACAACCTTAATCATGTCTGGGGAAATCACCTCGCCTGGAATGATGGTGATCTTCAGGTACTCGCCACTCACGTGCTTGATGTAGAACTCGCCACCAGCCAAGGCCGTCAGTAAGTCAATTTCCGCCTCATAGATGAGATCGTCGCCTCTTCTCTTGAAATCCTTGTGTGGCTTCTCGTCAACGACAAACACAACGTCACCAGGAATGATGTCTGGCTCCTGGTCACCTTCACCCTTGAACACAATTCTCTGACCACTCTTCATACCTGGCTCAATGTGAACCTCCAAAATCTTTCTCTCAGACTGCGTCTTCTTACCCCTACAGGTGGTACATCTGTCCTTGGCGTCGATGATGTCTCCAGAACCGTTACATTGGTCACACTGGGTCTGGAATCTCTGGATCATTGGGCCCATCTGTCTAGTGACAAACTTGACACCACGACCATCACATCCAGTACACTTCTTGACAGCACCCGCCTTACCACCACGACCTTCACAGCTCTTACACAGCACAGTCTTGTTCAAAGCTAACTTGGCGGTTCTGCCCTTGTAGAGCTCCTCCAACGTGGCGCCGATCGAGTGCTTAATGTCGTTACCTCTCTGTGGACCTCTCTGCTGTTGGCCGCCACCGCCAAACATACCACCACCACCAAAGAACTGGGAGAACAAGTCATCAGCATTCATACCACCCATTCCTCCTGGACCACCACCCTGGAGACCCTCAATACCGTACTGGTCGTAAATTTCACGCTTTTGGGAATCGGAGAGCACTTCATAGGCGGCTGTGATCTCCTTGAACTTCTCAGCAGCATCTTCGGAAGAGTTTTTGTCTGGGTGGTACTTGAGAGCGGCTTTTCTGTATGCCTTTTTCATCTCCGTCTCGGAAGCGGAGGGAGACACTCCAAGGAGGTCGTAGAACTTTGTATCCTTCACCATAGTAAACGTGTGTGGCAAATGCGATGAGGATTGGGAATCTGTGCTTTTTAACGGACTCTAGAGAAAAAACCTCGCTTAGGAATGGAATACTGAGAGTTCAAAAACGAACAGAAGTGTGAAATGAGAAGCACAGGCAAAACAGAGAAACACAAGGAAAAATGTGAGTTTATAAGCGTCGAGGCCCCTCGACTTTTTTTTTTCCTGGCCTGCCATTGAAACACGGGTACGGAGAATTTTCCAGAAGCTGATGAGATGTTCGGATGCTTACATAAGCTCTTATCATAAAAGTCATTTCATTTTATAAATGCTTACCAGGTGTATCTGTTCCTGGTTGTCATGCTGAAGAGGTCAAATAGTTGATCGTCATCAACTGTCACATCGTTACCGGTTGTGAAGAAGTTTTTGAAGTCAAACTGTTGTTCCCCATCGATCTTCTTCAAAGTGCTCTGGTCTTGTATAGTGCAGATGAGTAGGAATGAGCAAAGTCTGAGGAGAAGCACATGGAAGATCTTGGAGAGCTTCATGAAGTTGAACGTTGTTTGGCCCGTGTGCATCAGGTGTAAGGTGTCGGACATCACTTTACTGAAGCTTACAACGAGGAATCGAACACTGTTGAGTTTCCCAAACTTGTCGAGAAGTAGAGCGTAGTCTTCGTCCACGTCAAGACTGTCGAAGTCCGAGATCTTGTAGATGGTATCCAGCTCACCGCTCGCCTCCAATGACTGGAGAATAGCGGCATCATTGTGGTCATTACCATACAGCACATGATTCACAATCAACTGTTCCTCTACATTAATCATGGAGAGGAATCTCGAAGTAGTGAATAATGTCACACGCCTCTGTGCAAATCTGAGAATAGGCGCCGTCAACAGTAGCGAAGAAACAGGATAGAATTCAAAGTAGTTTTTGTGGTTACCGATTCTGTTGTACCCAATCCACATCTCTCTGAACAGTGCCTCAATAGTCAGCGCATACTTCCATCCCAAGAGCTTATACTTCCGACACTGATCCGTATCTGCTTCTCCAACCTGCTCAAGACGTTTGAAGCAGATGTGATAGAATGCCAAAATTAACGCAAGGATAAAATACCTGAGTGCCAACCGTTGTAAGATCATCGAGTACTCATCCATATTATTCTTTGATAGATCATCCAGATCAATCGCCTGGAAGTTTTTCACATCTTCAGACATCGGCTTGAACTCATTCTTCAACAAAGATCTTAGCCTCCGGATCAAATTACTCTCCATGAATTCAATCAAGTCATCCACTTTACCCATATCATCAATCATATTGTAGTTGAACAGTACACTGTGGATGATATGAACAGACTCGATGAGTTCGTTATAGCAGTAATCATAGCGTCTAAAACATGCCGGCTCAAACTTGGAGATGAAACCCACATCCATGGACTCAAACGTCTCATACAACACAAGTGTATACCACAGTGTCTTCATAGTTCTGCGTTCTCCAGCAGTGGAAGATGAATAGTACCGTTCAAGATCCTTGTTCAAGTTGATGGACATAGCCGTACTGATCAGCAACCTGATATTGAGTGTCGGTTCACAGATTTGATCTAATGAATCCATAAATCCAGCAGACGCGGTATACTTCTCCAATAACAACAGCGCAAAGTTCACCGTAATATACTCTGGTGAGATGGCTTGTTCTCCCAATCTAATGCGGTGACCAATGACGTCGATTCGCATGAGTGCATGTGCATATTTGGCATAGAGGACATAGTCCATTGATTCGAAGTCGTTCTTTGCTTGCCCGAAACTGAAAGATGCAAGAGCGAGAATTGAGAGGACGAGCGCCACAAAGATTATCTTCTCAGCTTGCTGTGGGAGTTCCAGGTTGAAAGAGACTTTACCCTTCGAGTCCCAGTGAAGAACTCGTGCAAACCTTTGCCGAAACGAAGGTTCATCTAGGTATGGGAATAATGTCCATCTGTTTTGGTTCTGTCTGAAGAAGATGGAAAGGACATATTCGCAAGTGCCCTTGGAAGGGAAATTGGCCTCAATGTCACGAATCAGTTCCAAAATGTAATGGTCGCCATTATGATTCCTCATACCAACAACAAACGCCTTACATTGCTCATTGAAGGAATTGACAACTTTCTCCTTATCTGTGTCGACAACTCTCTCTGTTACTTTCTTCTCGTAGATCAACTTCTCTCGCATGATCACCTTGTGGATTTGTTGAAGGAGGAGCTTCATCTGTGGCTCACTCTCTGTGATTGCAGCAACAGAGATGGAGCCAAGATATGCCTGTGTTTGTGGAGCGGTCATGACAGTGCACAACAATGGATTCTTTTCTGGGTTGAGTTGAAACTGTTTATAGCTATTGTCCTTCTTCGAGCCCTTGAGATAGAAGTAGTCTTGCGGAGACCCCGTGGACTTCTTGTTATACTTGAAGACAGCCATTGTCCGGTCCCTATCGTCTTTGAGCTCTCTGTTTTTCTTAACCTCTTTGGCAAGTGTCGCCTTGGAATCCTTGGAAGCAAGACCCATCTTACGATAGATACACAACTCCCCAGGGATCTGGAGGTCAGAACATCCAGTGCAGATGGGATGTTTCTTGTCACACTTCTTTCTTCGTAGACGACAGCCAATACATGCTGTGCCCTTTGGCTCCTCCCGTTGTGTAGACATGTGGTTTGTTTGTGCTTAGACGAACAATCAGAGAGAGATGCGATCGAGATGGGGAAGAGACAGTAGGAGCGAAAGGAATCACACAGGTAAAATTGCGTGTATCACCACCAAAGTTACCAACAGAACACCAGTCACACAACTAGCTAAAGCAAACGTAGAATCAAAAAGCGCCTTCAAAACTCGGCCCGCATCGACGGTTTTTTGGTGCCTGGCGTGGTCCTTGTCTGTCGAGTCGTTTCTTTTTTTTGCCAAAGGGAAATCCGCGGCCTCGGCATTTAGCGGGGTTTCCGCGGTCCCCAGCCAATCAGAGCGCCGAATCACCGAGGCTGTGCCGCAGCACACCCAGACACCGCAGGACTGCCCAGCCAGGCCGACCTTTTCCAGGAGGTCTTGGTGCTCCGCTTATTGCCGAAGGAGTGGTAGCGAGGGGTATACGAATACGCTAGGGGTGTTATTGACATCTTTTCGGGATTTCAAAGCTGCCTTTACCCATAGCTAGCTCTTTTCGCTGGGCTTCTGCGTGGATGTTGGTTGATATCTGGCGGCATGAATCTAATGTCCGCCTATGTCCGACTCTAGAGCATTTATGTGTCTAGTCGCATTTGATTATCTCTCTAATTACATTTCCTCCCTGTCAGCATCATCTCTGGATTTCTTCTTTCCCTTTCTCGGTCTGTTGTCGTGAAACTCCTTCGTCTCCCTAATGGCTTGTGCTGCCACCTTATCCACTGTTGGGTGGAGTGTAGCAATAGCTTCTCTGTCTGGGACTTCCTTCGCCAGTTTCATCTTAATCACCTCTTCGATTCTCAAGAAGAGCTCCAAGTCATATTGTGTCACAAGCGAAACAGACTTTCCAGATCTCCCAGCACGAGCAGTACGTCCGACTCTGTGGACATATGCCTTAGAATCAGTTGGGATGTCGTAGTTTACGACCAAGTCAACAGATGGGATATCAAGACCTCTAGCAGCCACATCTGTTGCCACCAGAATATTTGACTTTCCGGACTTGAACTTATTGAGAGCTCCGAGTCGTTGTGCTTGAGTGAGTTGGCCGTGAAGTGGAATGGCCTGGAACTTGAACATACGTAACATGAGTGCCGTTCTTTGGGCATGTGCACAAGTTCTCGTAAAGATGATCATCGACTTTCCGGCGTTCTCATTTACAACGTACATCAAGAAGGTATCTTTCAAGCCGTCTGGCACCACCATAAGTGTCTGAATCAGGTTGTCAGCAGTACGGTGTTTTCCTTCAACTGCGACACGCACTGGATCTGTGAGAGAAGCACGTTGCAGTTTCTCAATCTTGGAAGTCATTGTAGCAGAAAACAAATATGTTGTTCTCTGTTTTGGAATGATACTGAGGATCTTATCAAGGACTGGACCGAACTCAAGATCAAGAAGTCTGTCAGCCTCGTCCATGACCAAGAACTTGAGCGCTCTAAGAGAGAAACCCTTTGTTTTCTCCAAATGATCCAGCAGTCTGCCCGGTGTAGCAACAATAACGTGTGGTTTTCTCATGAGCATTCGAGCCTGGTCCATAGAGTCCATACCGCCAACAATAGTAGCGCATCTCAAACCCATCGAAGATCCCAACGCATCAAACGTTTCTCTGATCTGATAGGCCAACTCTCTCGTTGGTGAGAGAACAAGAGCAAAAAATGGCGACTGGGCCTCCCACAGCGCCTGGAGAATCGGCAAGGCAAAAGCAGCTGTCTTACCAGAACCAGTCTGAGCCAAGCCGATAATGTCTCTTCCCTGGAGGCCATATGGAATTGCTTCAACCTGAATGGGTGTCGGCTTAGTAAAGTTCATCGCCACACAAGCCTCTAAGAGCTCAGGAACAAGTCCAAACTCTTTGAAAGAAGTGATTTTGGGGATGGAGTCTTTATCTTGTGGCTCCTCCTCCTCGTTCTTTTCCTGTGGCTCCGTCTTCTCCTTCTTCTGCGCCTTGAGTGCACGTTCTCTGAGTCTCTTGGCAAGCTCTAGTGTGCTTTCACTCTTTGAAGACTTCTTGGATACCTTTCCAACTTTGGACATGCTGCTTGATTAATGAATTTTGTGATCTAGAGTGGAATAGAGAGTGCTTACAAAGAGAAGCACGGACCTTAAATTTTTCGTGGTGTCTGGATGTCATCGCATACAAAATTTTCCCACCCAGCCCTTTCCTTCTCATTTGGCGCAAAAGAGATAAAAGAGTCATAAATGGCTAAAAGAAGAGTACGTTCGACTTTAATCCGGCATAAGAATCCCCAAACTAACGCTCTTTAAGCATAAAAGAAGAACACACGTCAAAGAGACAGAGGAGGCCACGAAGGTGCCGCGCTCCATGGTCCTCAGGCTGGGCTCCAACATGAAGAATCACTCGCTTTCCCAGCTAGTGAGTGACATGCGTAATGTGATGCAACCTCACACTGCAATCAGACTGAAAGAGAGAAAGTCGAACAAACTCCGTGACTTCGTTGTGATGGCAGGCCCTCTTAATGTGTCGCATCTAATGGTGTTCTCCCAATCAGATGCTGGGACTACACAGCTCAGAATCGCTAGAATGTCCAGAGGTCCAACTGTTTCTTTCAAAGTGGAAAACTACTCCCTGTGTAAGGATGTTCGAAAGATCTTGAAGCGCCCTAAGTCCATTACCAAAGAGTCCAAGGAGCTTCTCCATCCTCCTCTTTTGGTGCTCAACGGCTTCACCAACCCAGCCAAAGCAGAGCCACACGAGAAGCTCCTTATCACCACTTTCCAGAACATGTTCCCACCTATCCAACCACACCTTACTAAGCTCAGTTCTGTGAAGAGAGTTCTCATGATCAACAAGGACGCCCAGACGGGAGCGATCGATTTGCGTCATTACACCATTGATACGAAGCCAGTGGAAGGCTCAAAGACCGTTAAGAAGCTCATTAGTGCAAAGGCCAGCACACACAAAAAGCTTCCAAATCTCTCACGTGTCACTGATGTCTCTGAGTTGCTCACAGATCCATACTCTGGTGCATTCACGTCGGACTCTGAAGTCGAGGAGGACAGTATTGTTGACATGAAGGATGAGAACACTGTAACACAATTCAAGAGGAAAGAAACAGAGGAGGTTCAAGAGACGAGTAATGTGAGAAAGAAGGCCATAAAGCTTACTGAGATTGGCCCAAGATTGAGACTGCACTTGACAAAGATCGAGGAAGGTGTTGCCGGTGGTAAGGTTCTCTACCACAATGAGATCAAGAAGACCAAGGCAGAAATTGCAGCATTGGACAAGAAGCATGCAGAGAAACAGAAAATTAAGGAGGAGAGAAAGCAGGAGCAAGCGGACAACATTGCGAAAAAGAAGGCAAAGAAAGAGGCGAAGAAAGAGAGACGTAAGAACCGTGAGAAGAGACTCGAAGCCGGTGAAGACGTTTCCGACGAGAGCGAAGACGAATCTGAGGCAGAGAACTCAGAAGTACCGGAGGATCTCGACAGCGACCTGTACAGTGACATGGACGATGCCATGTCCGATTCCGACTAGATAGAGAACAATGAAAGGGGTCTAGTTCTATTGTTTACCCGCGAATATTACCATATTAGGACATATCCGCCGGTGTTAGTGTAAAAACTGCTAAGTCCGTTGACTCGGCCTGCCTACAAAAGTTTTGTCACAAAATGGCGTTGAAAGCCGTATGGGCGTGAAATTTCTGTTGCCGGTCTATTCTTTCTTAATACTCGGTATCTGCTGTTTGTCAAGCTGAAAGCCCGTCCTAGACTCGCTACTTGGTCCTCCTCGATTACCCCTTCCTCCTCACAAACACGCAGTTCCCGTTTCTATTACAACCCTCCCAAGATGTCAGCCAGAGACATAATTCAGCTCAACCTCAACCGTGTAGTCCACAAGTTCACTACAAGAGATGGCCTTCTCGGAGACTACAACTACCAGTACCTTTTCACTCCTAAGGTCCCCTTCCTCTCTCGCCAAAAAATCAGACAGCCATTCTTTGGTCTCAACGATGAAATGCCTGTTGTACTTGGCTTCATGTTCGGTCTTCAACATGCTCTTGCTATGCTTGCCGGTGTCATGACACCGCCAATGCTTATTGCTTTTGCTATGAACGCTTCAACTGAGCAGCAGAACTACCTCGTCTCCACCTCGCTTATCGTATCGGCTATTCTCTCCGTTATCCAAATCACGAGATTTCACATCTATAAAACTCCATACTATATCGGCTCCGGTATGCTCTCTGTTGTTGGAACTTCATTTGGTGTCATTGTTGTTGTTCAGAAGGTTTTTCCCCTCATGTACGCCTCCGGGTACTGTCCAGTGAGTAGTGATGGCACACAACTTCCTTGTCCTGAAGGGTATGGTGCAATTCTCGGTACTTCCTGCCTCTGCGCATTATTGGAGATTGGCATGTCTTTCATCCCACCAAGATTCCTCAAAAAAATGTTCCCGTCTACTGTCACGGGGTCTGTTGTGCTGTTGATGGGTGTTTCTTTGATTGGTTCCGGGTTCCAGGACGTCATTGGAGGTTCAGGTTGTGTTGATGGTATTTGCCCATACCCTGGAGCTCCACACGCCCTTCCGCTCGGGTCTCCAGAGTTCATCGGTCTCGGGTTACTCGTGTATGTCTCCATTATTGTCTTTGAGAAGTGGGGCGCACCAATCATGAAATCCTGTTCTGTTATTCTCGGTCTTCTCGTTGGCTGTATCGTTGCAGCTGCTTGTGGTTACTTCGACCGTTCTGGTATTGATTCATCCCCAGTTGCCTCTTTCATCTGGGTGGAGACTTTCAAACTCACGGTGTACGGTCCAGCGGTCTTGCCGATGCTCATTGTCTATGTGGTTCTCCGTGTTGAGACCATCGGTGATCTTACTGCCACATCCGAAGTTTCTCGTTTGGAGGTTGAGGGCCCAGCCTATGAGTCTCGTATCCAGGGTGGCGTTTTAGCCGATGGTCTTAATGGTCTCTTGGCCGGTTTCTGTACTGTTACGCCGATGTCCACTTTCGCCCAGAATAACGGTGTGATCTCCATCACCAAGTGTGCAAATCGTGTTGCTGGTTATTGGTGTTGTTTCATTCTTCTCATCATGGGAATCTTTGCCAAGTTCTCTGCCGCCTTAAGTGCTATTCCTAAGCCAGTCTTTGGTGGAATGACATCCTTCCTCTTCACATCGGTTGCCGTCTCTGGTCTCAAGATCATCTCAACCTGTAAATTCACTAGAAGAGACCGTTTCGTTCTCACTGCATCCCTTTTGCCGGGTATTGGTGCCATTCTTGTCCCCACATGGTTTGACAATGTGTTCAGTTACTCTGGTGACAATACTGCCCTCCAAGGCTTCCTCGATGCCATCGTCGTGATCATGGAATCCTCATATGCACTTGCTGGTATTATCGGGACAATCTTGAATTTGATGCTTCCTGAGATGAGCGAGGATGATGATGACATTCCGGAGGACAAGGAGTCAGATGATGATTTGGATGAAGTCCATATGGACGATTTTGTTCCGCAGTATGATGATGCTGATAAGTTTGATGCAAAGAACGCTAAGAAGGGTGTCGTTGACACTATCGCCTCTTCTTCCTAATGCCGTCATGAACCTCTAATACAGATCGTAATTCATAGCATATCTCCGTAGAACTAAAAACAAAAACACGCATAGGCTCATGATTTGGTATTATGAGTGACCAATTTGATCTTTTTTGGATCAGTGGTGAAGTTTTCGAGGAATCTTTCAGATCTCTTTGGAGAGTTCGATGTGTCGGCAGTTGGAGAAAACGGTATCTGATCCCGGCCCAAGAGAGTAGAAATGCCCCTAGAAGCATCCATGACACGAGCGTACTGGCGCGATTGAAGAACACGAGCAGAAGGTTGGGTTCCCAAGCCAGGAGTCTCGCGCGTCCAATCAACAAGATCTGATCTTGGTGAGCTTGGGGTATCTTGAGGGACCTGTCTCGCGTCTCCCAGATTTGCTAGGCGTGCATTGGCAGCCTGATCACGTACAGACGAATCGATGATCTGCAGTGGTTGTGATGAGCGTGGTGTCCGAGAATGTAATCGTTGAGACTCTTCACTATCTTGACTTGAGTTTTCCTTGTCTATATGATGACGAGGGGTAGATAAAGTAGTCTCGCGAGGCACTCTAAGTTCAGCTAGCTCCTTCTTCATTGAAGCTTGCTTTGTTTCCATCTGAGCCAGTGTTTCATGTAGCCTCATCCTCTCTTGAGTCTCGGACTCCAACTGTTTCGTGAGTTTCTCAACTAATGTATTCAGGGACATCATCTCATTTTTCATCTTGTCCATTGCAGATGTTTGAGCAACCGATTCATCATCCCTTGTATCCTCCAGTAAAAGCAATCTGCTTTTCAGCTGTGTTAGATCGTTCTGCTCCTTGAACAAATTCATATTGTTATTCAATAGCCAGATGTTGTCACTTGTCCACTTGAAATGATCATGAAACTTGTGCTGATTCTCAACACTTAGGTTACGTATCTCAGCCAAGGAATCACCAAACGTCTCGAGTTGTTCATGATGCTTCTCCAAAGTGTTGTTGAAGTTTTCCATCACCGTATTTATGTGTGTGAATGCAGATGGTAACTGTGCATACCGTTCCTCGATCACTCTTAATGTAGAGTAGTTCTCCTCAGATTTGATAATTCTATCATTAATACCATTGACACGCCTGTCAATGTAGTCCACGAGGATGCTTGTATCCTCCTTGTGTGAGTCCAATCTTTGGATAAAATCAGGATGCTTCTCTTGGACTGACATAATGGACGTTTCCAACTCCCTCCGCAAATCAGAGAGATCTCTTGAAGCTTTGAGAAAATTTTGAATTAACGACTTCATGAACTCCTCGTTCTGGTTCAAAATCTCTTGATGCTTCCTCTGACTTTCTCTGGTTTCCAGTTTCTTATTGAGTTCAACAAGTGCACCACTGTTTTTATCAAAGTTCTCTAACATGCTAGAATTCACCTTGAGGAACTCCAAGAGGACATGTGCCTCCTTTAAAGCATTCTCAAACTTTGTGGAGTTATCGTCACTGTCTTTCAACAATTGCAGGAATCCTGAAGCGTCATTGCGCAATCCTGCATCTGGTAGGCGAGTGATAAATTGTTTAAGGAACGCAGTTGTGTCAAGAGGTGATTCAGAAGATTCAGGCACTTGTGTAGATTGTGGTTGCCTCGCCACAGAACCACTTGGAGAGCTTTGAGTGGCTGCAATTTCCACATCAGGTTGCTCCTCTTCAACTGATGACTTGATTGGGTCTTGTGTGCTTGGTTTTCTAGCTCCCTCTGTGTCCACACTTGTAGATCCCATATCTTCATTAGAAGATCTGACGCTTTCCAGTGAAATTGTTTGCTGCCTATGTGCATCTGAGAGATTGGGAAATGTGAGATCAGGGTGAGTTGGAACATCAACATCAATCGTGTTATTGGGTAGTGCCAGGGCGGTACTGATGAGTTCCCCGATAGCATGAACATTGGGGAATGATAGATCTTGTTCACTCAGCCAACTCAGACCATCAGAGATACGCTCAAGGCGCCATTGTAAGCAGAAATCAGGCGTTAATTCAACATGGACCAACTGCTGGCAGAGGTAGTCCAACGTGTCTCCTAGTAGCACCAGATCTTCGTAGGTAGCCAAAAGCTCCGGCTGCTGATTCTGTAGGACAAAGTCAAGATGCGAGGTCAGCAGCCAATCTAAGAAACCGAAGGCAGCGCGAGCAGAGAGTCCAAACTCGTCCCATTCTAGCACAGCGGCTTCCCAACGGGCTAGTTCCAGCAAAATATGAGCGCCGTGCTTGGAGAGTGGCAAAGATGAACTGATCACACGGAGTCTCAGCAGAAGACGCTGCAATCTCCCAGGATCGGCTTGTCTCGGGTAGTGTGGTATCAAACCGCCGTGATCCATGTCAAATGTTGATGTTTTGAGGTATAAAAAGTCAGTGTCTGTCCGCGCTCTTGTTTTCTTGCCCCCTCTCAAACACCAAGGATGAGCACTGTGTACGTCCGCAACATCAACGAGAAAGTGTCGGTAAACACTGTCAAGTCAAAGCTGCTGGAGATATGTGCCGATCTGGAGCCGCTGGGAGTCACTGCACACAAGAACGTGAAGATGCGTGGACAGGCCTTTGTCGCTCTCCCCTCTGAACAGACCGCCAAGAGGGCCCTTGCGCTGCTGGACGGCATACAGCTGTTCCAGAAGACGCTGGAGGCCTCCATAGCACGCACAGATTCGGACTCAGTGCTGGAGAAGACACTCGGCAAGGTGGAGTTTGAGGAGCATCTGAAACAGCGACAGCAGAAGAAGAAGAAGGAAATGGACAAGCAGACCACAATCAAGCCAGTGAAGGTGAATCTCGACAACACACCGCCAAACAAAACGCTGCTTGTACAGAACTTACCATCAGATGCCACAGAGGAGGACCTTTTATCAGTATTCTCAGACTATAAGGGCTTCCTGGGGATCAGACTCGTTTCCATCAGAGGGGTGGCCTTCATTGACTTTGAAGCAGACAAGGACGCCATCCCGGCCCAGAACAAATCACAAGGTCTGTCTATACGAGATCACAATGTTTCGGTCAATTTTGCAAAGAAGTGATGTATATGTCATTAAAAACAAAAAGTCATGAAAGATATTCCTATGTACAACATTTACTTACCCAACAGAACCGTTCTCAAACCCGTGATGAAGTTTTCCTTACCTTCACCCTGGATCTCAGCCAGTAACCTCTCATAGTAGTTTGGGTTTCCCTGAGGTTTGAGCAGCTTATCCTTCACGTAGTAGTAATCTCTGTACTTGTTACTCTGGATACTCTTGAGCGACTTGATCTGCTGGATGAGCACCTCTTCCGAGAAGCTCGTGTCGCTCTTCACCTTAATGTCTCTTATTGTGTAGGGATGCACCTCCTTCACGATCTCAGCAAGAGATTTGCCAGTCTTCTTCTCCGGATTGGCGATGCCAGCCACCGGTCTGAATCTGTCGAGTTGTGCGTCCTTAAAAGAGAGCTCCGTTAGCTTCTCCTTAGGAAATCCCTCCAGCAACTTCACCAGAAGCTTTGCAGTTTCCTTAACAGCGTTTTCAGCACTCATTATTGGCGGTTATTGCCCAAGATGTGACAATCAGTAGTATCCTCATTGGCTAAAAAGTTTAGAGCCTAAACCAAAAAAATCAAAAAAAAAAGGTGGTGTCCGGATGTATAGCGCTACGTTTTATTCCACCGCTACTAATTCCAAAATAGAAATGTTTATGAGTACTCTACTCGTCGTCCTCAGCCTTGGACTCGAACGGAGTCAAATCCTTGGTTCCTTCAGCCCAGGAGATGTTCTCATAAGTGACCTCCTTGATGGCCTTGATGATGTCCTTGACGGAACCTCTGACCTGCTTTGTGGAATCACGTTCTCTTAAAGTGACAGAGCCGTCCTTCACAGAGTCAAAGTCGATGGTGATGCCGAATGGAGTACCAAGCTCGTCGTTTCTGGCGTATCTCTTGCCGATGGAGGCACCGGAGTCGTCCACCTTGAATGGAATCTGCTCCTTTCTCAAAATACGAGAGATCTCTTTGGTGATTGGAAGCAACTCCTCATTGTTAGAGAGTGGCACCAAGAGCACCTTCGTAGGAGCAACGATTGGAGGGAAGGACAGCACACCACGCTCAGTAGATTCTGCACGGGTCCAGAATCTGTGCTCAAAGATGGAGTAGATGATACGGCCGATACCGAACGATGGCTCAATAACGTTTGGAGTGTATTCACGAATGTGCTCGGTGTGTGTTCTCTGCTCAATCTGGATGAATGTACTGTCCAACTCAACCTCGCTTTCGAGCTCTGGAACCTTGAAAGTGACCTTACCGTCCTTGTGCAGCTGCTCCTTCATCTTGATCAACTGATCTTGGGACTGCGAGGTCAGGAACTTCTCGACAACTGGAGCATCCTTTCTGAACTTCGGACCAAATTTCTTCTTCTCCAAGTCAATTTCGTATTGTGTCACGGAGATGGCACTGTCAAGCTTCTGTCTAACAACAAGCTTTTCCTTGGTCTTGTTGGAGTGGACAGTCAAGTCGTAGGCAGATCTGTCAGCACAACCTACACACTCGATCCAGCCGTAGGAGGTGTGCAGCTCGGCATCCCAACAATCAGCTGCATAGTGGGCCATCTCGTTGGCCATGTGCTGACGGAATCTGAGGCGCTCACCATCAACACCAATCTTGATGAGGAACTGGTAGATTCTGGCAATGAAGTAACCTAAAGTCTCGTTGTCAACCATACCGGAAGCGACAGCCTCACCGATGGTCTTCTCAACAGGCTCTGTGGAACCAGCCTGCTGGACATTCTTTGGTAAAAATCTGAGCTTGAGGTCCTTAACGTCGGCAAAGTTGTCGTGCTTCTTGTTATCTGGGTCAACGTAGTGCTCAATTTCAGCCATCAAGAACTCACGGACTCTGAGCAAGCCGGATCTTGGAGAGATCTCGTTTCTAAATGACTTACCAATGGCGGCGGATGCGAAAGGCATTTTCAAGTTGTTGAAGTCCAAGAGCTTGTTGAAGTTCAAGAATTGACCTTGAGCAGTCTCTGGTCTAAGGTAGCCCTTCATCTGACCAGAAGGACCAATTGCGGTCTCAAACATCAAGTTGAAAGCTCTTGGAGCCTCAAGCTTCTCATTGGTAACCGGGTTGTTGATGTCGTACTTGATCATCAACTCGCCGAGTTCTTCACCAGAGTAGCCGTCAATCTTGGCCAACACGGACTCGTACTCGGCGACAACCTCGTCGACAAGCTTGACTGCTTTGATTTCCTTCACCTTCTTCTTACGCTTCTTCTTGTCAGCGTCTTCCTGTGCATCGGCATTGGCGTCCTTGACAAGACCTCTGGCTTCTTTGTCACCCTTAAGTCGAGACTCGAGAACCTCTTCAACAAGGTGGTCAGCTCTGAAGATCTCACCAGTCTTCAAATCTCTGCACATCCAGTCGGAAAACTTGTCAACGTGGCCGGAAGTCTTGAGGACTTCGTATGGAGTGAGCATTGTAGTGTCGACCTCCAACATGTCCTCCTCGAGGATGAAGTGCTTTCTCCAGATGTCGACAATGTTGGCCTGGAAGGCACAGCCCGGCGGACCGTAGTCGTAAAGACCGGAGACACCGCCGTAGATCTCAAAGGATGGGGCGAAGAAGAAACGGCGCTTGAGAACGTTCTCGAGGTTCTCACGGGAGAATTCAGCAGCCTGACCTGACATCTTTGTGGGTAGTTTTTTGGGTGATCGTGGGGCGGAGTGGAGGAAAAAACGGGAGTGCTGAGCGCTTCTAAGTGCCTTGTCAAGAACAAGGAGTGGGCGGACAGACGTTGTGGTAAACACCGTGAAATTCGGAGCTGGGGAGGTGCAATTTCCGCTGAGATGAGTAAGTTGTTGGACGGTTTTTTTCTAGCGGGTGATGTGTATGGAGTGTCCCCTACCATCTCCGCGATTATTACTACATTTGGACGTTATGAGAGCTTCAACAATTATTATACTGGGAGAGCTGGTGCTTCCGTGTGAGGTGAAGGAAATGCAACTGCAGCTGGCGTGTTTTCTCTGCACTGTCAAAGACCTCCATGAACATCCCCACTGGAACGGTATCGCACTCATTGGCCAGCTTGCTCTCCACTTGGATGTTCTCGTTGGTCTTCGACTTGAGAATGGAGCTAGGAGGCGAACAGACCTTTGAGATACGGGAAAATGCCGGTAGAACTAGACGGGTCGATTGTGATAAGCGCAGTGATATCATTGATGATTCTTGCAACTGCAATGAACCGTACTGCTTGTGGTACTCAACACGCTCTGCGACGCTGAGATGAACTGGCAGTGGCACAAAGTAGGTTACATCTCTGAGAGAAGTAGTACCTTTTTTCGCCAATCTTTGGCCGTTATGGTACAAGACAACTTTGGCGTATTTTTGGAACTTGATTGATCCTTGACATTGTGTCACCGTGAGATTCTCTAACTCTTTCTCAGACGAGTCGAATGAGTGAGGGTCTGTGATATCAATCATTCCATCTTCCTCCTCTGGCGGTATAATCTCACCTGCCCTGTAGATAGGTTCGATATGCCGTCCATCGGAAAGAGATCCAGCCAAGATTGACAAGAACTCGCTGTTTCTCACAGTTGGAACAGTCACAGTCACGATAGAGAAAGACGAGCTAGACCCTGAGGATGACGCATGGCTGTAAGTGCGCAGTCTCTTCTTTGAGCCTGTGGAAAGCACTGGTGAAGTTGGAGAGTTAACCAATTCATGATTCGATCCTGTTTGGATACCAGACGGTGATCTATTAGAGCTCAACTCATCCTTCGAGTCACTTAAGAAGCCCAAACCAAAGATTTCACGTCTCAAATCCTCAAGTCCTTCATAGCTCAAAGCGTTCGTTGGAGAAATTGAGGGGATAGAGAGTGAGCCCAGAGATTCATCGGAAAGTTCATCCTCCTCTTCCCTGACAATGAAGCTCCTCCTGCGGTACACCTCATAGCACTCGGTCATTTCTTGTTCACTCAAACCACCACCTCCCATGTTACCAACACCTGGATATTTCTCCGCCTGGTATATTTGTTTTGCTTTATAGTAGCTATAAAGCTTCCTGAACCAGAAAGGAATCTCAAGCTTTGACTTTCCCCTCCATTTCCATGACAGGATACGAGTTGAAAGACTGTTCTCAGACGTTCGCTGATCAGTTGGAGACGTCAAACAAGAATCATAACTGGAGAAAGCTGCACTGGTTCCTACTTGGTCGAAAATCTCCTGATCAAAAATTGTTGGACTGAATAAAGTGGAAACATCCTTATTAAAATCTGGTGAATACCTGTGAGGGATCTTCAAATGACGAATTAGTCTGGCACGCTTGCCATCAATAACTGTCTTGGGTGGGGAATGGGGTGTTGGATGGTATTCGGCTACCATAGGGGAAAGCGCAGACTCGGTGCTCACGATGGTTTCTTCTAGAATAGCAAAGTCAATTATAACAATGCGGGGAACTAGCTGGCTAAATATCTCCTTCACTGCTCGAACTGCTGATGTCAGGCTCCTCTGTAAATCTTTGCATTGTCTCGAAAAACGTCAAGAATGTGACACAAAAACCAATTTATAATTCTCCGTGTAGACCGGGGTACTTTACGGATAAATGAACGTTAATTAGAGTGATACATTTGTAAATTTGCGATACAGTTCATACATATACAGTCAGTGCAATCTCTATAAAACGTCCATATCTTCTTAAAGACCCCGATTTAGCCTTAGAATTCTCAAGGTGCCCACGCGTTGGTCGGAATAATGCGGTCACCTGAGAATAACCCCCGGATGTTTTGTCCGCATTGGTCGGAGTAAGAGACGCTTGATAAGACCAGACCAGACTAACCGCCACCTTTCTTCACCTTCTTCTCGTCTTTTCAACTCTGAGGCTATTTGAGGCTCTTTGAAGAAGTACCCGTTGTGATCCAGGCTGTATATCGGTTCTCGGGCCGCCTAAACACTTGACTGATCACTGCAAAGGAGGGAGGCAACATACCCTCATTATGGCAGATCACCACCCAGAATGGGAGGACGACTCATCCGTCGATTCATGCTTCCTCTGCTCTAATATTTTCAGTTTCTTCTACCGCAGACATCACTGTCGTCGCTGTGGTCGTGTCGTTTGTGGCAACTGTTCCATGACTCAAACACTCTATGAGGAAGGAGCCACTGTCGTCTCCTCACCATCTTCCATATTTGCAGAACCTGGATATATTCCTCATCGTACGTGCGATGGATGTGTGACGGAACTCATCTTTTTAGGTATCCTTGAAAGGGACGCATTTGGAAACATTGTGAGGGCTACGAGAAACACTGATACAACGGCTTCAAGCTCCACTGGCGTTTGTCCTATTGAAGTTCCGCACAGACAACGAAAGGATACTGCAGAGCAGCACACAGTGAGTATGGATAGGGATGATGATTCTGAGAGAGATCGGTGTCCTGTGTGCGGTATCCTCCTTACTTCAAAGACTGATACTGAAAGAGAGGAACACATCAACGCTTGTCTCACCGAAGCTGAGTTCAGTGGCTCCCCAGAGCACCAGAGAGCCAGTAACAGGATGTTGGTCTACTACATTCCATTTCCAGACAGAGACCAGAAAGTGGTTATGTCCTGCTCTGATGCATCAAATCTCTCTGGTCACACACCAACTCATGAGAAACAACTACCAGACTATGACGAATGTGTCATCTGTTTGGAGGACTTGAACCCAGGTGACAAAGTCGGCAGACTTGAATGTCTCTGTGTGTTCCACTACAAGTGCATCAAGTCCTGGTTCAAGCGAAAGGGCCCCGGTGACTGTCCCGTTCACGCTGTTCACATTTAATATGACCCCTATGATGATAAGATTATGAGCTCACGAATTATTTACTCTTCTCTCTATTGGAGTTAGTTTC
Organism: Petasospora hungchunana; assembly: GCA_030563225.1. NCBI lineage: Eukaryota > Fungi > Ascomycota > Saccharomycetes > Phaffomycetales > Wickerhamomycetaceae > Petasospora > Petasospora hungchunana. Next base: position 606,659 of record JAKUBL010000001.1, on the reverse strand, counting down.
AATAGAACAACTTTTAACGTCCATTATGTCTTATGTACCATCTCATCTACTTTCAGTTACAGCAGATATCTACTTCACTGTTGTGGCTGCCTCTTGCAACATCCCCGAAGAACGAATCACCTTAGCTAACACATCAGGACGGATAGGTTTTGTAATGAAGTCCGCCATGCCACATGCAATGCAGCGATCTCTTTCTTCAGTCTCCACATTTGCAGTCAGCGCCACAATGATTGGCATGAGACTTGATCCTTGGTATCTCTCCCTGAGATCCTTTGATGTCTCTATACCGTCTTTATAAGGCATTTGAATATCCATCAGAATCAAGTTATAGTTTACACCCGTCTCCTTCACAATCCTCTCGCATTTTTCCAATGCTTCAATACCATGAGCGGCAGAATCAGCAGTGTATCCCAACTTCTTCAAATGAAGTAAAGCAACTTTGGTGTTCACCATATTGTCTTCAACCAGTAAAATTCTCAATGGTACCTCCTCAGCAAGAGCTCTGTTTGTGACTGGCGAGTGTTTCTTGATAATACCATTCGAGTCCGTGGATGTTGATATCTCCAGTTTTGAAGCAGATTCAAGAATAGAAATCAGCTTGGATTTCATAAACGGAAGAAGTAGCACTGGGTGGTTATCATTAAGGATATGTTTAGCAATTTGACCAAATGGACTTATCACGACAATCCTGTGGGTAGGTACCGAGTTCAGCTGTTTTGAGGATAACTGGTCGTAGTATGTTGGTGAAACGAACACGGATAGATAACTCTTAAAGGACTGGAAATTCTTGACGTGGGATGTTACCTCAGTAGAGCAGCCCGTTCTCTGCTCTAAAAACTCCTTCAGAGAAATAGAACTATGGTTCTTATCAGCAATTATCAGCACCTTCGAGTTGGGCAAGATCTTCAAGTTTTGTTTGGTGGACTGAACCGATGAAGCTAACGACAAAAAGAATGTCGTTCCTTCACCTTCAGCGCTCTCAAAGTGCAGACTTCCTCCCATCAGATCGGTCAGCTTCTTCGAAATAGCGAGACCAAGTCCAGAGCCACCATACACTCTTCTCAATGAGCCATCAACCTGACTGAAAGCACCGAACACCTTCGAATGAGAGTCCTTTGGAATACCAATACCTGTATCTTTGATGCTGATAGTGAACTCATACACACCTTCAGAGGAAAGCATTCTGGTGTACGCATTCAACACAATCGATCCATCCTGTGTAAATTTGACAGAGTTTCCAAGCAAGTTGATAATGATCTGTTTGAATCTCGTCATATCTCCTCTGATGATGTCAGCATCACCACAGTTATTGTAGAAAGCCAGATCCAACCCTTTCTGTGACGCCTGTTCCGCAACCAACTGAGTAGCACTCTCCACGCAGTCATTCAGTGAGAAAAACTCACTTTCAAGTTTTAAGGCACCATGCTCGATCTTCGAGAATGTCAGAATCGCATCGATAATATCAAGTGTAACCTGAGCAGACGACTGTACAGTTTCCACGTATTCCTGTTGGAGGCGATCAAGCTTGGTATCCAGAAGAAACCCAGCACAAGCGAATAGTGAGTTGAATGGTGTTCTTATCTCATGGGACATGTTTGCCAAGAAAGCGGCCTTCTCAGCAGTAGCCTCTTCAGCAGCCTTTTTTGCAAGCATGGTTCTGTAGTACAAACGAGCCTTGTCAAGAGCAAAAGCGGCTTGAGTACACAGCAGTTCAACAAACGTCTGTTTTTTGCCAGCAAAGAGGTGTGAAGTGTCACTGTGCTCAAGATATAATGCACCAAGGATCTCCACGTCATTCTTGATAGGAATGCACAGAATGGATTTCGGTACAGACTTAATAAAATAAGAATCGAGATTTAGCAGTGCGCTCAACTGGGTATTGTGCTCCGCTGAATTCTCCAGGGTCCTCCCAGTTTCAACAACTGTCTTCATCACAAGTCTTGGTAATAGAAGTTTGTCGCTGTCTTCATTATCCAGACGGCTGAAGAAAGAATGACCACCAACAGCCCGGTAGCTGATAAGACCATCCTCATCTCTAAAGGCAACGACTGCATAGGCGGCACCGCTCATACTAACAGATTGCTTCACCAGATTCTCAATAATGGAATCAATGTTGATACTCTCAGAAACAGAAAGTGTTGCCTTGATAGCATTGAACAAGTCTGCATTCTCCTGATCTGACTCCAACAGTTCATCAAGTCCTCTGTTCTCCTTGCCTAAAACGGAACTGAGGAAGTAGTTGATAGGCGAAAAGTTCCCCATCTCACTTGTCTTTCTCGATCCTGGAGTAGGAATATCAAGTTGAAAATTGTCAAACGCCTCAGGATAGTACTGCTTCAAATCAGAGACCTGTTTCTTGTGTCCGGCTAGTTGGAAATGCCTGGCGGCCTCTTGAAAATGCTTTCTTGCCCTGTTCTTCGAACTAGCATGGTAGTGCAGCCATTTTGCACATCGCTCGTGAAGGGCACCGCTGTCGAGATGAAGTTCATAACCATCTGATGACTCGATTGCCAATTCATAAGCATCCAGTATCTCCAAATTTGAACAATTGTCGAGTTTCATCATCTCTGCACAATGCATCAAGTACTTACTTTCAAATAATTTCGGAGAGTTGGCCTTGCAATCACGAAGGAAATCAATGTGTCCAGTGAGGATCTCACGCTTTGACTTGTCAATGACGTTTGGATCATCGATAACATCGAACGTCTTTCGAATAATGAATAGCACGGTAAGTAAGTTGTATGGCAAGAGCTTGAAGATGTGTTGGATTTCTTCGTCAAGCTTCTTGGAAGAAATGGCGTGGTTTTGGTAGGCACCGTGTGGAGTACTCTTAAGCCATTGGAGAACACTGTAATAGTAGCACCTGAAGAAGAATCCTGACTTATGGAGAGAAAACTCCGGATCTTTGAGAACATCGTACTTCTCATCATATGGCATTTTCAAAAAGTGCCTCAAAAGGGTGACGGATGTGTTGTACCATGCTCGGTTCGATACCTCTTCAAGATCAATCTTTCTGACAGACTGCAAGAGAGTATTGTATATCACATGCAAGTTCGTGCCGTTCAAGACCTCAAGTGTAGGCTTGATTGCAGAAAACATGATGAAGCTGATGGATCCGATAGATGTCATTTGTGAAGCACTTGATGAATAGATCTCGTAGAACTTCAGCAGTTCAGTGATAGGTTCCAAATAGACACCAATCGAGTAGACGTACACGTAGAACACTTTGTTGCAAAAGTCCAATGTCACAGTTCTTGTCGTCTTAAGAAGATATAGAGCAAACTGAGAAAACTCCTTTGATATGGTCATCGAGCTGTTGATATGAACGACGGCAAGCACGACATAGCCAACAGCCGAGAAACCAGATGCACCATGAGATAACGAATCAACCACAAGGTAGTGAGCCAGAAGATCAGCCAGTAGTACATCACCCTTATCCATGGCAAGGAAGACAAGTTCAGCTAAGATTTCCTGTAGGATTGTGTGGATTTCTCTTGGAGTTCCCTTGTCACGAATGATCCTGCGGATCTCAGAGATAGATTTTGGAAATTGAAAGATAAGAGAATCATGCTGCGAGGGGAAAGTATCTTTGTCATTGTTGAAGGGGATATGGTTCTTGTTCAAACATCTTATCGCCAAGTTCACACACTCCTCCGACCGGTCAACGGCAGAAAGAGCTTGGATATATACAAGCACGATTCTCGGGTCTTCCCGGAACTCCGGTCCATGACTGTCAATAAACTTGATAGCATCCCTTATATCTTTTGTTTTGAGCATGCACTTCGTGATCTCATAGTCCACATCAAATCTGTGTTCTGGTTTGGCATCTCTCATATGGTTCTCAAGGATGAACTTCGTTATTTTGAGGAATTTCAATGCCGGAACAAAGTCGTAGATCTTGTAACAGAATATTTGAGCAAGCGATAAGACTTCTAAGTAGATTTTGGCTTCCTCTCTTGTACGAACAGCAGTGTAAGACTTGGAAAAGTGATTGGCAATCTCCATACACGACGTAGTATCGGCTTCAATGGCCCCACGGCCGTGATAAAAGCGAATTCCAACAAGCTTGTGGTGCTCTGCAAGCTCTTCCGTGCTCAACATGTTGCGAACAACGTGTGTTTATAGAGTGTCATGGATCAAAGAAAACAAGCACAGAGAAGACATATCCTTCAGATCATTCTCATCAATGTGAAATGGAAACTCTTCAGTAGTCAGATGGAATGGGAACTTGTAGAAAATGTTCATGGGACGAATCAACCAGCACTCCATAGCTTTGGACAATACACGAGCCACTTCATGTATTGGCTTCTCGGATGCAACAACAAGATCATCAAGAGAAAACATCGTGTTGTCGTAGATACATGCAGCAATCTTCAACAATTCTCGTTCGCTCTCGTCAAAATATCTCTTCAGTCTCAGCTCGTAGACACCTGCACTGTCCTCCGGGTGATGAGTCGTAGCATCGTGGTCAAATTTCCACGTCGACCCTGCCCCACCCGGACTATTTATAAACTGCAAAGCGTCATCCAGAATTATCTGCTCAAGTAACTGCACAGACATCAACATGTTTCCAGAGGCTTTATCATGAACTGCCTTCGTCAAGTCGTCAATAAGACTAAGAGAAGGGTTGAAAAACTGTGGATAGCTCTTCTGAACAGAAAGCGATGTCCTGCTTGGCGTGAATGTCTCTTCCGTGAATGATCTGTACTGCGCCGAAGACGATTCACCAATGCCATACTCTACATAATCAGAGTTTAGTCTTCTCTTGAATTCCTTGAGTTGCTCTTCATCGGAACTGTCAAAGGTACCAAGCACAACGATACGTGAAAGGTATTGTTCCTTGATGATCTCTGATCTTATCTCATTCAGAAGCTCAATGTCAGAGAGTGAGAACCATTGGAAATCATCAAAGAAAACAGTGAGTGGATACTTCTGCCCCAAGGCAATGAACAAGCATTTCAAAAGACGTCTGAAATTTTGCTCTGGTCTCACGGCAAAATCATTGGTATTGAGCTTGTCATACTGGACAATCTTGGTGTAGTTTGGTCCCAATATATCCTTGAGTTCGGGTAAGTGAACAAATAGCGGAGAAAGATCGGATGATCCCACAATCTTGATGATAAGATCCCTGGCTGCAACAATGTCTTGTTCAGAACTCGCAGTGATCTGATGGAGGATGTTGTTTAAGATCGAGATAAAACAAGCGAATCCTGATGTCTTCGAGTTGCACTTCCACTGAGCAAAGAAATGGTTTTCTGATACGATTCGACTCTGAAGTTCTGTGACAAGTCTGGTCTTGCCAACGCCAGCCTGACCCTTAATTAGTACCAGGTGAACGCCAGTGTCGAGGGACTCATACAGAGACTCCAGAAACCTCAGCTCTTTCTCACGACCATACATGCCTCTTGGGAGGTTCAGCAAGCTCAATTTGCGCTTATGTGCCTCCTCAAATGTGGTGTTTTCTCCTGACAAAGCATACTTGAGGTCATCCAGGAGGAAATCACAAGACGGATAACGCTCAGACCCTTTCTTTGACAACAGTTTCATTGTGATTTCACTCAGTGCACCACCAATACCAAAATCTGAAAGCGGACTAGGCTTTTCAGTGATGTGCTTGTTGATAAGGTCACGAGCATCACTGGCAATGAATGGTAGCTGTGACGTTAGGAGCTGATATAGAATAACACCGGCGGAATAGAAGTCAGCACGGTAATCGGCAAAGCAGTTTGTCTCTCCAGAGACCTCAGGGGCCATGTAAGGAAGCCAATCGATAAGATATCTCTTGTTCAAGGTACGGTAGCCTCGCGTGCAGTCTTCGGAATAGAAGGAGAAGGAGAAGTCCCATCCTGTCACGTAAACCTCGTTGTTGTCATTAATAAGGATGTTTGAGGATGTAAGCCCATTGTGAGTCACTCTATATGAATGTATTATTTTGAGAGTTTCGATGCAAGCGATCATTGCTGTGAGAATTTTGTTGGTGTCCTTGATACAGCCAAGCACGAACACCTCATTGAAGCTTCTGAGATTCAGAATATCTTCGTACACCAATGCATAACCTCCATTATTTTCAAGAGCCAAAAAGTCAATTGGATACAGTATACCTTCGATGCCATGGGGTAAAGAGCGCGGCCGTGTGATGTCTGGTGAGGCCCGATCTGGGCTTGCAACGTTCAGGCCAGATAGAGTATACCACTCGTTGAAGAACCGTGTCATAGACCCAGCTGAGACGTACCCAACATATTTGATGAGAACGCTTCTCTTGGACTGGCGATGGAAGCCTCTGTATAGGTCACTTGAGATGTTGGAGAGCATAGCGTACCCGGGCACTGCGTCACGAAGAGCATCGGTCTTGAGCGCCTCACTAGGACCAGCAACGTTGAAAGTCTCAAAAAGTTCCTTGCGAATATGAGAGCTTGTTGTTCCTCGGTTAGCGAGCAGATAGTCGTAAAAAGAAGACTCTGACGCTGTCGAGTGGTCTGAGAAGTGTGTCACTGGCGATAGAAGGTCCTCGCTGAAGAACACGTCTGCGCTGCTGAGGGGATGGCATCCTGTGCCAGCATCACTGGCCGTCCGGCTGAGCTCCTTCTCCGAGAGTTCAGTGGAGGACGGTGACATGTCTGGGCCGTTCATTATGGCCTTCAGGGAAGTACTGTGGGGGTCTGAAAGGATGAAGCGTCGAAGATTGCTCAGTTCGCTGCCGTCAGCTTGGGGGCCTGATGCAGGAGTGACAGACTTCGCGATCCCTATCTGCTCCGCCGGAGCCTCAACGGAGAGGCTCTCGGTGTGTATTTTGTATGGGAGCCGGGTCATATAAGGTGGTTGAATGGTGGTTTCAGGTGGAGCTCAGCTGGCTTGACGAAACGTCTATCTAATGTTCTTGAGGTATCCCCGCAGAAATTTCTTGCACCAATATGTTTCATGCTGGGCTGGTTTGAGTCCAGGCCCTGCGATCGAACGCATCGCGAAACTGCGAGATTTCCTATAGGAAAGCGGACCTGTGTGACTCTTCAAGGGAATCGATAACAGCACCCAAGAACCGATGGAGAACCCTCATGAGCAGGTGCAAACCGCTCTCCTTGCCCGTATCATCAACAACGTGGTATGTACTCCCCCCTCACCACTGTCAAAGTCTGCTGTTTCCAAGATGGAAACTCGGGACTGACGCGTAAATCAAAACAAACAACATGGCACTAACCTGTTTCCAGGAACGACTCAATGAGAATGTTGTCGTTCTAAATAACTGCCTGAGGGTACGCATGGTATCTCTAACTATTGTGTGGAAGGTCTCACGTACTAACATCTCCTCTAGGACGCTAACAAGGACAACTTACAAGTGGAGCTTGTGGCCCAGATGTGGGAGAACTATCAAGCCAACGCTGATTTTAACCTCGAAGCAACGGGGAACAAACAACAGCCTCTATAACAATATGCCATGACACACGCTCATGGCTTTTATGATCTCTTCCTATCTAATTGAAACTTCTTTTGTAGACCACACTCTCCTGCCAAGAGTCCGTGCCCAACAGAGCATGTCTCGTCTTGCGCAAGATCTAGCAAATGAGGATCAACACAGAGCCTCCTCACCGCTCTGCCCACGAATAACCGGTGAGCTGAACTTCTACCTCTGTCCAGTTCGGGCCCATTGTAGGCTGGACAGGTACGTGACTTGGATTTTATCGATTAAACACTACTCTAGCATTCACAAACTCCAGTAAGACCATAATTACACTGCCTTCCGTCGTCCGTCGTATATAGACGTATCAGCAAGAACTGGATTTGTGAAGGGCGGGCCCTAAAAAGATCTATCGGCTTCCATGCAGATACGAGGCCCCCCGAAATATTCATCTAAAACACCCAAACACCATCAGATTCGCGATTAATCCTCGTGAACCCATGCGTCAATTGAACCTCTCACCCACCCACACTGTTTCTTTTGGCTGGATCCCAATAAACTGGAAGTTTCATGCTGCGATTACGACCAAAACTTGGCTTCATAAGGCCATTCCGCACATCTGCAAGGGCTCTGATCCCAATTCCAAAGTCATCAAAGGATCCGATCCCGTCAAGACTTGAACAATCACCAAATCCAGATGTGGCTCAACAGAATGCTCTGGGGTCACTCCTTTCACAAGTGATTAAAGTCACTGGGCCATTGAGTCTAAGTATGTATATGCGTCAGTGCCTCACGCACCCAGAGCTCGGATACTACACCACCAGAGACCCATTGGGCGCCCACGGTGACTTCATCACTTCACCAGAGATCTCACAATTGTTTGGAGAGATGGTTGGGGTTTGGCTCTTTGCTAATTGGTTGAACCAAGGGAAATCCTCGAACATTAACTTTGTTGAGTTTGGCCCGGGAAAGGGCACTCTGATGTTTGATGTGATGAGAAGCTTCTCAAGGTTGCTCACGAGGAGAGGAAATCCGGATCAAGTCAAGATGAGCATCATCATGGTTGAGGCCTCACATGTGCTGAGACAGGAACAGAATTCCCTTTTGGGTGACTCGGATGTTGATGCCACTGGTAACTTCTGGAAGGCAAATCACAGATGGGGTGGCTCCTTGACTTGGGTTGACACTGAGATGGATGTCTACGCTGTGACGAATGAGACGGATACAAACTTCATTATCGCTCATGAATTCTTTGATGCTCTCCCAATCAATAAATTTGTCAAGACTGATGATGGATGGAGAGAAATTCAAGTCGACCAACACCCCGAAACCAAAGAATTCTGTCTTGTTCGCACTCCGAAGGAGACTCCCTCCTGCTCTGTCGTGAAAGTCGATCCTCGTTACGCTCGCGTTCCAGTTGATACCGTAATTGAGATCTCACCCGAATCACTTCGCTATTCCAAAACTATGGCAGATCTCATTTCTCGTAATAAAACGAACTCTGGTGCTGCACTCATTGTTGATTACGGCCCAAAGGTTGATATCCCAAGCAATACGCTGCGCGGAATAAAAGACCATATGATCGTCAGTCCATTTCAAGAGCCAGGCGAAGTTGACCTCTCGGCTGATGTTGACTTCGAAGCCATTGCAAACGCGGCCAAGAAGTCTGCGCCTGTCGATGTTGTTGGTCCAGTGGAACAAGGTGATTTTCTCCAACAGATGGGAATTTTTACAAGAGCAGAGCAACTACAGAAACATGCGAAAACCGAGAGTCAGAAGGACACCTTGTGGAGTGGATACAGAAGATTGGTTGAAAAGGACGGAGCATCAATGGGTAAGATCTATAAGTTTCTCGGGATCGTGCCAAAGGGAGTCTCTGTGCCAGTTGGATTTGCAGAGTAGAAAAAGTAACTTCATAACTACAGTGATTTGGCTTATTTATTTGTCTAAAAGATCTCTATTTATTCTCTTTTTTTTCATGTGTAATTCAGATTGACTAAAAGATAGAGTACGCCTCTGTACAAAAATGTCGGGATGCTATTGTTCAGGCCCAAAGAGGAAATCCTTCTAAAAACCACCAAACATAGGCCGCCTGTGGATATGGTTTTGAGGCTACTTTATATAGCTCATAGTATGCTATAAAGTGTGGATACTTGCCCAGGGATGGAGCCCTTGAAACCTCTTCACCGTTAATGACTTCCATCAAGAAGTTCAATGAGACTCTTCTTGTCCCATACACCAGTTCTGGAAGATCCCACAGGCTCATTGTACTTCCTAACGGCATCCTGACACTTCTGGTCTCAGATCCCGCAGAGGACATAGCTTCTGCCGCCCTTTGTGTCGCTGCCGGTGCTCATAATGACCCAGATGACATCGCTGGTCTTGCACACTTCTGTGAGCATCTCCTCCTCTTGGGCTCTAAGCAGAACCCGGACCCGAACGCTTTCCATGATCTCATTTCTAAGGCAGGTGGTCGTCGTAACGCCTTCACGACTGGTGAGCAGACTTGTTACTTCTTTGAAGTACCTTCTAATGCCCTCTTTGAGAAGGAGCCGCTCTTTACACACCTCCTCTCGATGTTTTCCGATAGTGTCAAAGCTCCAGCGTTTCCTGAAAGTATGTTCGAAAAAGAGATCTATGCCATCGACAATGAGCATACTGCCAACATTGCTCGCTCTGGTAGAACAATGTACCATGGTGTTCGTTTGATGGCCAGTCCAGATCATCCATTCCATCGCTTTGCAACCGGTAACTTCTTTACACTCAACGACGTTCCAGGCATCAAGAACCTTAATGTCAAAGACCATTTGCAAAAGTACTTCCATGAAAACTACGTTGCAGAGAAAATGACCCTTGTGATTAGAGGTTCCCAGTCTCTCAACATCCTTCAGAAGCTCGCAATATCTAACTTTCGTGACGTACAGACTTCTACGGAGAGAACCCAGAGAAAGACTAAGTTCAATATCCTTTCCAAGTCAAATTCTACAAGATCTGTTATACCTGTCGACAAGAGCATTATGGACTTCCATGTTCTGTCTGGCTGGAAGTATCAGTCCTCTGCATTTACTTCAAAAGAGGCCTACAATTGTGTTCTCATCGAAACCACAAAATCACCTCTACTCAGAATGGTTTTCCCAAGTAAGGACTCCATGAATCCTCTATTATCCTTGTTTGAAACAGCTTGGTGTAATATTCTTGGCGATGAGAGTAAGGGCTCACTTGATGATGTGCTGAAGAACAAGGGGTACTCCACAGGTGTCAGTGCCTTCTCCCAGCACCTTTCTGAAGATGATGGTCTACTTGTTCTGGAGATCAAACTTACCAATACAGGTGCCAAAAAGGTCAATGATGTGATTTCTATGGTAATGAATGACTACAGAGATCAAATGTTTGAAGATGTGGACAGCTTGGCTAGCTACCTCTTTGAAATGGAGTCCATTGATATTCTGAACTACCTCCACCAAGACGTGAGCAAGTCTCCAATGGAAGAGGCTTCTTCATACTCTCAAACTCTGCAAAAGAATATTGCACTTCTCAAGCCTAAGAATATCCTCAAGGGTCAAGGAAACTGGGATTCTGTTGAAAACATTGGGTCTTCTGAGGGTGATAGATACTGGACTCAGAGGGCTCTTGAATTCCAGGAGTATATCCATCGGATATTCGCCCTAAAGAATCTCAGATTCGTACTCATGTCCGACCCAAAGCTCATCTATTCTCTTGACAGTGTCATCACTTTGACTACCAAAGGCTCAGACAAGTACTTCAACTTTGACTACATGATCGCCAAGTTCAATCCAACCGGTTTCACAAGACGTATAGGAACAGAGTTTCAAATGGTCGGACGGAACAAATTTATTCCAAGGTATGCGCGTGATCACAACAAGCTGAGAGCTATTCTCGAGGATAGTTCTGCAAAGTCGTCCATGGCCTCCCTCGGTTACTCCACTAAATCTGCATGGTCTGCCACAAAAGCCCAGCTTCTTCGAAAGACCAATTCCTTCGAATTATGGGCCAAGGCTGAGTGCTCTAAAGTCTTTGACTCCAAGGTGTTCTTGTCTTTTGACTTTGTATGTACCACAATTCAGGCCAGTGCATTGAACACCATGAACACGGAGATCCTAGCTGAGCTGATCAAACTCAGGGTTGCAAAGAAACTTTACGCATCAGAGCTCCTTGACTATACTTGGTGCATTAATGCTTCACTCAAAGGGGATGCTAGACTTGGCTTTACTATCAGCGGTTTTTCAGACGGTGTAGATTATCTTTTGGGTATCTTGATTGATGGTTTTCAGAGCCTCGTGACGGATTTGGAATTTACTCTTGAGGATTTTAGAATGGCTCGTGTCGCTGTTAGATCAAGATATGGTGACTTGGAGCAAGATACTTCTCTTGGTCTTGCCCTTGTTGGTCTTCTCGTTGTTCTCGAAGAGAAGGTCTGGACTTTGGAAGAAAGACTTGATGTATTGGATGACATTGATCAAAACTCTTTCAAGGTTTTCCTCTCTAATTTCAAAACTGGCTCTAAGTTCTTGAAGCTTTTCGTTCAAGGTGACTTCCCATCTGCTGATCACTACAGCACTGCCATCAACCCAATCACCGGTCACTTGAATACTTCGTCTACAGATCGCCATAAGGAACCTTCTACAATTCTGATTCCTCCAGGATGCTCTTACTTCATCACGAGAGAAGGGCCAAAGAGTGACCCAACCAATGCCATTTCCTTCTTCATTCAGACAGGTCCAAGAAGCGATTCGTACACCAAGCATATCACTAGGATATTCTCATTTCTTATTTCTTTGAATCTAGTTCCAGATCTTAGAATGAAGAAGCAACTCGGATATGTTGTGTTGGGAGGAACGCGACTCCTGAGAACTACAGTTGGACTCCATATCAGTGTCATGAGTGCTAACTTCACACCGCAGTATCTTGCCTATGCTATTGATGAGTATTTGGCTTCATGGGAGCAGAGTTTGGATAATATGAGTGATGCTGAATTCCAGAAGGATATTCTCCAGCCTTATATGAGGACTGTGGGCAAGGCGTTGAATTCAAGTGGTGGCCCAGAGAGTCTGACTTCTGAGATTCTGCCCAGTGTTGGAAGCTCTGCTACTTCGAGTGGCGAGTCTATGAAGTCACATAACAAGATTAAGGATTTGATCTTCACTGATGATTATGATCCTGAGAGTGATGCTGATTATGCCACCGTGGCTAGCTTGGGCAAGGGGGACTTAATGACGTTCTTCCGTCAGAGAATCTCTCCAAGCTCAAGGGCTAGATCCCAGATGGCCGTCATGATTAAGAGCAGATTGACGCCAGAGGAGAGCAGACAGCAGTTGATGAAACTGCAGTTGGAGGCCTTCCTCAAGATGAACGGTCTCAGAATCTCTTCGGATAAGTTGAAGGAGATGTTTGAGGTGTCAGGAGGAAATCCGGCTTCCTTAATGAAGGAGCTCTTCAAACACTTCATGACCCAAGGTGAAAGCTTGAGACTCTGTACGGTAGTTCTCAAGGAGATCTTCAATCAGCTCACCGAGAGTATGAAGCACAGAAACACTTCCCGCTCTGGGGCTACAGAAGTCAAAGGGACCGAGAGTGTTGAGGTCGATGATATCGGCGGCTTTCAAAGTAATCACTCCGTCCTATACGCTCATGAATAGAATCTTAGTGGATTAACAGCTACAATTATATTCTTTGTGATATGCGGATATGAGATGAGCTTAAATAATAAAAGGGGGTAAAGCAATGCAAAAGTTTAATGTTTCTTCTCCGACTCCATGTCTTCGTCTGACGTAGAACCGGCGATGTGGTGAATAGTGACGTGCTCTTCAGACTGTTTTGCCTTACTCACAATCTCCTCGACATCACCGAGGTCTTCCTCCTCTTTCTTTGGAGCTGGTGCTGGAGCACCATGGCCCTCTTTTCTGAAGTCCAGGCCTTTGTCCTTGATCATGAAGGACAGCAAGAGACAACAACCAATGAGTGGTGCCCAAAGAATGAACACATTCTTGCAACATCTCATGTACAGCTCCTGGACGTAGAGAGCCTGTTCAGCAGTTGCATTCAAAGAGCTCATGTCGACCTTAGAGTAAACATGCGCTTTGAGGATGGCCTTCAAATCCAGGTTAGCTGGCTCGTTGATGAAGGTGTCGCTATCCAGCTTGCCCATGAAACTCATGGAAAATATCAGAGAGGAAATAGCAAGACCAACAGAACCACCGAGGTATCTCATGACCTGTCTCGCAGAAATGTAGACAGAACGGTCCTCCTTTCTGGCGTGAGCAAGACCGGCAATCATGGTGTTCTGGAAGGACATACCCTGACCCATACCATTCACAATCATGATGAAGACAATGGCGACAAAGCTGGTGTGCATGTCAAAGATACCAGCAACGAGAGAAAGAGCCAAGGTCCAACAACTGAAACCCAACCAAATCATAGGGTTGTAACGGTTGGTACGAGTCACAATGTAACCTGAAACAGCAGAGGAGATCGCCTGTGGAGCAACGACGGCCAAGAAGAAACAGGAAGTAATGATAGGAGTGAGTCCTCTGACGATTTCAAAGTAGTAGGAGTAGTAAAAGTAGAGTGGGAAAAACGCCATACCAAAGAGGAAACTCTGAAGAAGCACAAGAGAGACGACAAATGATCTGAAGAGTCTCATTGGGACCACAGGGAGCTTAGCGAATCTGACTTCGACAATGATGAAGCCAATGAGAAGCACACCACCAACCACGAACATGGCAATGACCATAGCCGAGTTCCAAGCGAACTCGAGACCACCGCCGTTGATTGGAATGAGGATTATGACAAGTCCACTGCAACCAAGGAAGAAACCGAGGTAATCAATGTTCTTGAGTTTCTCCTTGGTGCTGATTGGGGACTTTGTGTTTGGAACGTATCTCCAGATGACGAAGGTAGCAGACATAACGAGAGCGAAGAGCATGAAGTAGAACTTTCTCCATGTAGAGTGCTGGACAAAGGCAGAGACAAGGAAAGGACCCGCGCCCAATCCAACACCGACGAAAGAAGTAAGGTAACCCTGGTACTTACCACGCTCCTTGAGGGGAACAATGTCACTCATAACCACCATACCAAGAGAGGCGATACAACCGTCAAAGAGACCACAAAAGGCCCTGAAGAGGAAAAACTGCACATTTGTTTGAGCAAGACCACAGGCCAGGTCGAAAAAGGCGAGACCACAAACACAACCAAGGACCATGTACTTTCTACCAAAGATGTCTGCGAATCTACCACAGACAAGCTGGAAACAGGTCATGGCGATGAGCTGGGAGGTGTTGGCCCAACTCATCGTGAGTTCGGCGTCAAGCTCCTCGGCAATATATGGCAGCACTGTGGAAAGACAGTTGGAGTCAACAAAGGAAAGCATGGAACACATAGCCATAGCACAAAGGACGATTCTGATTTCGCCTGGTGAGAGGGTCTTCTCATGAGCTGCAGCAAGCTGTTTACTCAGAGAAACCTGTGTGGTTTTACGTTCGATCTGGTTTTCGACATCGACGGTGTTGTCGGTACCGAGGATGCCCTGAGGCTCATCGATGTCCTCAGCGTGATCGCTTGACAGGTTCGATGAGGTAGATGTTCGTGAGTGGGCCATGATGGGTATGGGTTCTGATCTCAGAAGGCACTCGTTGATATGCTGACAGGTTGGAGAAAAGAAAAAAGCGTCTTCAACAGCATCTTGGAGAAGGGGGACCTCAGCGGTATATATACACTCACGCGTATTGTTGGACGATGCCTTGAAGTGGAAGGAATGCCTTTGTCGTCGGCGTTCGCGCCCAATGGGGAAAGAGCCCGATAAGGTAACATCCGAAGAGCTTTCTGATCCGGCCACAGCAGGCCCACCATGGATGGCATCAGAACATGAGGATGACGCGTTTTTTTACCAGAGTGCGTCCCTCTCGTGTACTTGACATTGGAAGTTCTCGTTTCCCGTGTTTTTATGTTTTTGTTCTGTATAACCACGACCACGTCTCATTTCGACGGGCAGGTCCATCACTTTGTAACTGGGGATCTCGAAACTCACTAAGCTTGTTCTTAATGGTAACATAACATGAGCTGATATCCCTGTTGATGTAATATGCGTTGTCACCCTGTGAAAGGCCAGTGTATGAAGGTGTACGCATCTATTTGAGTATCAGCTCGGTGTACTAGATCTACACCATCTATAGAGCAAGTTAGGGATGATCCACTCTATATCTAGACGTCGTTCGGGCTCTCAACATACTATAGTCTTATTTGAACTATATCAGAATGTTTACCCACAATATTGAGTATCTTTTTTAAATATAAAGACAACAAGTTTGAACTCATGCTTCATTTCAGCTGGTTTCTTTTCCTCAGGATCATTATCTTTTTTTGGTAAGGGCAACGCGATAACAAACATATCGAAGAACTGAATCTTCATCCACTCAAAGCATTGTGCTTTGGTGCTCCAGAGGCTTTCGGTGGGTTCTTTCTCCTTCAACGGAATGCAATATATTAGAATCAGAACAATAAGAGCAACCAGCTAATAGAGTATGCAATTTCTATTCGAACGAAGGTTGGAATTGTTGCAGCATGGTGGAACGGCTCAAATTAATAGTATTTCAAGAGGACGGGTACGCGCTCGCATGCATGCATGTGTAATGGTAGAGACGAGAATGGCAAAGTGCACCTTGTCCAATGCACCGCTCAATATTTCTTTCAAACATGCAAGCTCAACTCGTGTAGTCCGGTTAACAGTGGCGTTGGGCAGTTTCTTCTGTTCCAGGTAATGCCCAGTTCAATAAAGTGGTCCAATATGACATATTTATCTCTGTGACCTTCCTGCCCTCTGTCCTAGGGGCGGTATTTGCTATAGTACTGCTTAAAAGGGCCATCCAGCTTCACATCGTTTTTTTTTGAGAACAAAGATAATACATTAATATAAAGGTAAAATTGAGCTATAAAACCAATAATCCACCAGCAAATGAAACGCTGCCGTTGTCCTAATTGTCCTAATTGACATAGGAGATCTCCATTGTGATGTGACGTGTCCAGTGTCACAGATCTGTCCCGACTTTTGTTGATTACTCTCGGTGGCCAAGTTGGTTTAAGGCGCCAGACTGTAATGTTTACCAAGTCATCTGGATATCGGGCGTTCGAATCGCCCCCGAGAGATTTTTTGCCCCTCCGTATGCAGAAGTTACCCGGTCGTGATGATTCCTCAACAACACCGTTTGACGCCTTCTGTACTTAAACCTTTAAAAGAACCGAAAGAAAAAGCTTGTTTTCAAATAACACTCTCAGATCAGTTGGGATGGACTTCAAGAAGTCCCTTGAGCGTCTGAAAGGCTCGCCTAATGCGGAAACTATCGACAGCATCACATCTGAAATTCTTGAACGCGATGATGACGACCTCATGTTCAGACTTCAGTACACCGCCATCTACTTGCAATGCATAATCCCCGTCTACCCCAATCTGAGGCCCCAGCTGAAGCTCAAAATACGGCATCTCTTCTACAACTGTGTTTCTATTTCCCATCTGCTCCGCCAGTACACGCTCACCAAGAATGAGGTCTACTTTGTGTTCACCAGAGATCTTCTCATGGACTCGTCTCTTCTCCTCTCTGCGATCAAATCGTGTAATGGCAATCAAGCGGAACTTTCCCAGGTAAAATCCCTCTTCTTTGGCTCAAAGATATTCAATTGCTTTGAAGGTCTTTTTGAACTTGACAAGTTCCTCCTGATTCTGGCATCACATCTCGTTGAAGCTTGCAAAGAGTCTTTGGCGCCACCACAATACTTCCTGTCATACCTCACTATCCACCCAATCGAATCCAAGTTCACTCTCTTTGACACATTTCTGACACAGAGAAACTTTGCTTACCTTCGTCAGTGCACAGCCGAGATGACATCGCTTCAGGGCCGCCAGTTCGTAGTCGTCTACTTGCTTCCGTATCTCTCCATGAAATGTGGATGCGGTAATATCAGTACAATTGCAACAATCATCAAGTCATTATGGATTAATGGTACTGACAATCATGTGCTCAGGGCCACGTCTACGCTGAACCACCTAGAGCTGTCTCAAGCTGTGACCTTCGTGGTCGATGACAAGGTCGAGCACACGAACGGTCTTCTCGATCTGTGGGGCAATGAGGCGTACATTAAAGATACTCCATTGGATCATCAGGAACAACTCACGAAAATGATCCTGATCTTCATATCATATCTTGATAAGGAGCAGAAAAAGTCCATTTCAAAGAGCAGAGCGTTTCTCTCAGCAATCACATTAAGGCTCTCCAGTAACGACATCAACATGAGAAACCTAGGCATGACCATGGCAAAGAGGGTAACAGATGGTGAAATTGAGTTTGATATTGATGATGAAATGGCTGTGAACAAATCTGAATCCTTACACCTTGAGCAAACAATAGATTTTGACCGACTTCACATCATCGATAACTTCAGAAATCTCACTCTCGAATCAACCAAATTGACAGCTGCAGCGTCAGAAGATGAAGATTCCGACAATGAAGATTTCACTGATGATGAGAAATCAACGCCCGTCTTTGTCAAGGACCTACTCACGAGATTCAACGACGAGAAGCTTCCAAGCATCACTCAACTTCTCACCCATACGATTCGTCTCGTGAGACAAAAGGCGACTTTTAAGATGGAGATCGAGTTCTATAGTAAGGAGCTGATGAGTGTGCTAACTGGATTGCTGAACAAGTATGACGAAACTGGGTTTGAAGAACTAAAGCTAAACGCTATTGTTTCCCTTCTTGTTGTGAATCCTTCTATAGTGTCGTATCTCATCACGCTCTTGATTACCGGTGACTACTCATTACAACAAAGAATGGCTATTCTGAGCTCTGTGGCACTTGCAGCTAGAGAACTTCGTGGTCTTGAAGATGGTGTAATTGACAAGCCTCAGTTTGACTTCCCAACTCAGGAGATCTCACAAAGGAAAGCAAGCGCTATTGAAGAGCTCCAATCGCCAAAGATCGTTGAAATAGAGGAATCTGATAGGTCTGATGGTATCATCGCTAATGGGAAAGTCGTCAGAATTTCCAAGAAACTAACGGCTCCAAAGTCTACTCCAAAGCCTAACAAATTCTCAAAAGTGGCACCAACATTCTTCTACCCACTTGCCAACGCCTGGATCGAGGGGATCAACATGGGAACATTCAACGAAATGTTCCTCAAACATTACTTGTCCACCATGGAGCTCATTGTCCATGCTGCTTATCCTTGTTATGGATTCGAAGATATGGCAGAGATGCTGATGCAGATCAAGGGTAACAGTTCGAACATCACAATCTACTGATTAAGAAAGAAGTAATGCATCAATGTCTAATCTTCTCCAACGTCATTTATCATTTCTTCAACCTTAATGGCAATCCATAAACCACTGGAGCTGCACCATTGAGATATTTTAACTTGCACTCCTCTCTGGATGCATACACTGCCTCAGCAATGTTCATCTCGCCACACGTACTATGAAGACCCCACTTATCAAACACTGATAGACTGAACCTGTCGATATCTTTGTCTGTTACATCCCAAAGATTGCCCACCACCATTGGACAACCCCCCACCAAGTATGAGTAGATCGTTCCGTTTGGCTCAAGTTGGTTGTTATAACTGAGAGCAGCAGAAGAGCAGCCTAAGAGAAGGGAAGGGCATATTTTCCCCATGCCCTTGATGGACGTTTCTCTAATGTAGCTCGTTCCGGCACCGTGGCCAATATAGACGAAGAGGTTAGACTCGAGTGATTCTTTGAAGTCGTCTTCAGATGGTTTTGTTCCGACAAGAGATCCCCATTCAAATCCTTCGCGAAGTTGCTTCAATGGCTCAGCAAATCTCGCTTCAGTCTTCATGAGGTCACCACCCGGATTCAAGATCATGGATCCACGGTCCTTTGGTGTGGACAAATCTGGATAGCTCTCCAAGAGGCTGACCAGAATGCTCAAAGAAGGAATTCTCGAGATCGAAGTGCCACGAAGGCAAGGGAGTGACTCCCACGGGATCTTGGTCAACTCCTTACCCAATAGTAACACTGTGTGACTGTACATCGCTGGTTCAGGGTTAGCGGCAACAAAATCTGTCAACAGCATCTCAACTTGGACATAGATGTTGTCAATGTCTACCTCGTCGTAAGCATTCTCTTCACCATGGAACAACAAAATATCCAACACGAAGTAAATCAAGTCCTCCATTGGCTCTGTACTCATCAACTTTGAAGGGTCTCCCAACTTTAAGAAAAGCTCAACGATGAAGTCATCAATCTCAACGCTCTTGTGTGGGGCACCATGTTGCTTCTGACTTCTTGAGGGTATATTCAACTTAATGATGTTCAGAAATCTTCTCTTGAACGAAGCCAAACTTTCGCTACTCACCTTCAACGGACTGAAAATAGATGTGAACCCGCCAATCCAGTAGTGTTCCATTTTGCGCAACAAATTGAACAAGCGACCATCAAGGGCAGCTCGAGTCTTGTGCCATGCCTTTCTGTCCTCCGGCGAATCGATATTGTCAGTTGCCTCTGTCTTCATCGTCTTGTCACTTTCACTGATGATCTCCTCGAGCTCCGCTAGACAGTCTGAAAGATTGAATGTTGTCTCTTCGCCCGTTCTTACAGAGAGTCTGGTCAATGGAAGTTTCAACATCTTTGGACTTTTATCAATTCTGGAAATAATGAGTTCATCGTTGATCGTACTCACATCAATGCTAATCACTTGCCAATTTTTGTCTCTCACGAGCTTCATATCTGGTTCTTCGAACCGGATTGTTTGCGACAGACCACCATATTGAAATGAGGGGATCAGGGGCGGGGCTTTCTTCGTAACACCAACCATAAACCTCTCGCTCTCGAATGGCTGACCTTTAACGTGATTGTTGAGCAGGAAACAATTGCTAAGTGCCTCGTTTGTATGTGTGTTGGAAATACTGGACAACGTCAACAAGTTCAACGACAAAACTCTATGGAGCTCATTTCTCTGATAATTAGCCAAGTACTGAAGTTCTGAGAAGAGGTCCAAAATCATACTCCTTGATTGTTTCATTCCAATCACAGCCTTCTTCACGTTTTTCATACTCTTTGGTTTACTCTTTCCTGGCGTGGGCCTAGGAGATTGTGATCTCTCGGTCTCCAGGACAATAGCTGGTATGGACATTGCAGAGTCTTCCAGTGTTGAAAACAATGGATCCATGTTCAAGGACTTTTGTGCGTTGATGAAAAGTCTTCTGGCATTCAGCATGTAGTTCAGAGCGCTCAAGTATGGATTCTGAGATCTGTTTAAAGTCAAATCAACCACCTCAGAATTGAAATAGTACTCGTAGTGCAGCTTCCAGACGTTCGACAGAAGTTTTCTCTCCTTTTCCACAAAAGCTAAGAACAGCTTAAGGTTAGAACGAGCATCCATCTCACTGTGGTTGTCCTCCAAATAAATGTCTGAAAGAAGTCTGTAGAACACCAATTTGTAGTTGTCAACAAACTCTTGTGATGGGTCATCCTGGTTCACTAATCGAAGTGAGTCGAATACTGAGTCTGTTTTGAACTTGAGTGACTCACATTCGTCCCGTCTTCCAGCAACATGAAGATAGTAGACAACAAAGTAGTTATTCAAAGCAAACAAAGGCTTGAATTGGCAAATGGTATCATTGAACTTCTTGAACTCACCAATATAGTAGTCAGAATCTTTAGTGATGCCAAGGTGAATAAGAGTGTTGATCAAGGTCTTGAAACTGGAGCTCATCTTCCCCAAGACATATAAGTTTCCTGGTTCATTCTTCAAAATCGACTTCGAGAGCTGGATAGAACATACCGCAGAGACAATACATTCCAAATGGAATCCTTTGGCCCACATGAGCTTGGATCTGGAATGGTGTAGCTTCAAAAGGACCAAAAGAACGTCGAGAAATTTCTGCCTGTGATACCTGTTTTTGTTGTCAACACTGAATATATCATAATTAGAGCAGATATCTTGGTGTATCACTGAAGAAACTTCGTCGAGCATATGTTGGTCAAAATTGATCAAGTAGTACTTCAACTTCAACAACGAGAAAGAAATTCTTGTCAAAAGAAAATCCGTTGGTGTTTCGAAGTCCTTTGGCTTCATACAATAGTCAAAGTCCTGCGGACTAAGCTTCATGATCACCTTCATACACAATGCATTCTCTAACTTCTCAAGCCTGAACCACTCTTTGAATGGCTCATTCCCGGTTGACACGTACTTTTCAATACCATCCAACAATATCCATATTGTTTTCTGAAAGTTGATGAATTTCAAATATCCCACAAACTTCTCCAAGAACTGAACCTCAAAATCAACAAGAGGATGTCTGCTCCTCGGAACCCAAGTATTCAAGTACAATTGAGTTATCTTCTGGATGTTGACTGTCGACTTGGACTTCATCTCAAGCGTGAGATAATAGAAGCATTTGATTAAATGGTCTGCATTGGTAGCATACGCACTTGTCGATTGTCTGTTTGACTTGACAATTGGAATCTCATTGAAGTAAACGCCACAGAGCATCTGAAGAATCGGCTCGGTGATTGAAAGTTTCTCGAAGAGTATTCCCAAATTCTCAGATGAATACTTGGAAGAAAGAACAAATACCAAGGCCCTATTCTCCATAGAAAGATCTGAAAATCGAATTGAGCTCAGGATGTTGTCGAAGAGTATCTTGGAAGAGAAATTCAAATCGAAAGCATCAAGCCTCTCGAGAAATCTCGAATTCCCCAACATATTCAAAAACCGATCATTGACAACTGCATTGGTCACCTCAGAGAGAGGCTCTTTGTGCTTCGAGAGGATGTGTAGAGCTTTCTTGAACTTGTACGCAAGACCTGACATGGAACCTTCCTTTTGAAACAACGATACTTCGATAGCAAGCGAGAGCGAGTAAAGCTTCATGTTGAAAGCCAGATTTGAAAAGTTCCTCAATCTCTTGTGCTCTGAGGCTTCCGAATAAAGGATGTGGACTTTCGAAAGTGCTGTCTGGAGAGTTGCGGAAATGTGCTTTGCTGTCCTTATGATGAGCAAAGTATGGTCAATGGCCGCATTTGCCTCGATATCCAACTTGACAAGGTGTTCAGTGAAGAATAGAAACATCTGTTCATCTGAGCTTTCGATCTTCGATTTATTTTTGAAGTAGAGTGATAATTGCTCTAGAAGTTCATTACTTGGTCTCCTTATTTGTAGAACTTGATGTGCAATCAGTTCAGCATTGACCTTGGGCAGCTTCAAGAGCTTGATTGCAGACGCAGAAGATGAAACATCAACAGAAACGCCTGGCCAGTCAATTCCACCACAAGTGGTATCTTCAGACTTCTGAAAGAGAAAAACCAATTTCGAGAATTCATCTGTTTGGGCTTCTGATACAAATGCGTGAACGAAGAGGGGCGTGAGTCCAAATTCTGCAAGAGACTCAATCGAATTCACGACACTTTCGATAAATGCATCATAGCACATGTTCAAAATATAGTCTTGAAACGACAAGTTGAACTTCTTAGTGTATCGAAGGAATTGGATGTTCATGCACTGTTTAAAATGAGGCGTCGGTGGGCAGCGAGTGAATGAGAGAACAACCTTACCAAGCATGATTCTTTGCGCATCTGAAAGTGAAGCAGCAAAGAGCTCATCATTAAGGAAGAACCGTAAAATATCATCTGCATATGTATAGTCACCAGCTCGAAACATCCTCAATATGGTTTGAAGAAGAAGGAATCTGAGTGTTGGACTGGATGATCTGGTGAATGTAAAGAGCTGTGAATCGGTTTGTCCTTCTGCTGATTGTATCTCGCGGATCGTCGCAGAGTAATCGCTCTGAAGTGAGTTTTCAAGATCCAAGAGTTTGAAAATGAACTGGTTGTGTTTTTTGGATACTTCCTTCTCTTTTTCAGGCAAGTTGATCTTGTGGAGCTGGGAGAAACTGGCAGAGGCGAGCCGTAAATGTGCAGACGAGAGTGACTTGATGTGGGAGAATCTCCGAAGTACAAGATCAATGGCACTGACGCACAGTTTGTATATCTCATGTGGCGTCTCCGCAATGGGCTGTGAAGGGACTATACTCTTGCCGCTAGGTAAAAATGGCTGTAATGACCGCTTTGTGGGTGAGTTGACATTGACAGCCTTCAACGGCGAGCCATGAAGCTTGAGCTGGGCGTAGCTCGAGACAATGTAGTCCAAGTCCCTTTCCACCATCTTCAAGGGGCCACTGAAAGCCGTTCGCTGTCTTGCTGTGCGAAGCGCCGTGCTCTAGACCCGCAATAAGAGTGTTTCGGAATCTCGTGCTTTGTTTACTTTTCGGGCGCGACTCATGTTTCGGGCATCAATCATTCTATGCACTTAGATTGCATTTCCTATTTAAGAAGTCAACATACCGCTTGGGGCGGGAGGGCCACGATGGTTGAGACAGCTTGACAGCCGCTACAGAACAAAGCTCAGCCCATCCTTCAAGCAATTGACCCCCTTCACGAATTCAGATCAACTAAGTTACACTTACGGCCCCATATTTCACTTCCACATTCATATAAGCAGGAGACGAAGGTAACTTAGAAACCTAAGCAAATGTCCTTCCTCAACGCTCTAAGGCAGAAGGCATCAGCCCTGTCTCTATTCGACAAAGCGGCCTCTACACGTCCTTCGAAAGACGAATTGTTCCGTCAGGAGTTCAATCTACCAGAGAGTGAAAGCATTATCGATGAGAACAATGCTGAGATGCTCATCGTTTCGGAAGCGACGCTCCACTACAACGGTTCAGCCCAGAACAACCAACTGGCAAACCACTCCAATCAGGTGTATCCCGGTAAATTATTCCTCACGGATCATTTCCTCATATTTCGAGACTCCTTTGATAAGAAGAGCTGTATCCTTTGTCTCAATCTCTCTACAGTCAAGAAAGTCGAACGTATCCCTTCCAAAGCCTACGTCTTCGCTCTTTCCATCTACACTGCCTCCGGGATCAAGGTGCTGATACAGTTTATTGGTATCAACTCTCGTTCAGAAGAGTTCTCTCACAGGCTCAAATTGCAGCTGAAGAAGAACATCCCAAACACACATAAGCTCAATCCCTTCCTGTCGTCGTTGTATTCGGAGTTCATCATCAAGAAGAATGAGCCCGGTGCCAATAAAGAGTCCATCAAGGCACCCACAGCTGGTCTTGGTCTGATATACAAGTTCCCAGGAGATCCAAGAATGCTCAAGGACAAAAACAAGCTCCGACTGTGGTATGACTATTTCAACAGATACGGTCGGAATTTGACGCTCACGCGCCAGAAGATGTTCTTCAAGTTGATCAGAGTTGGTCTTCCTAACCGGTTGAGAGGAGAGATGTGGGAACTTACATCCGGTGGTATGTATTGGAGATTCCAGGAGCTCGGGACGTATCAGAAGCTGTTGGATGATAACGAAGGAAAAATGTCCCTTGCCATTGAGGAGATTGAGAAGGACTTGAATCGTTCGCTTCCAGAGTACCCAGCTTACCAGACTGAGGAGGGAATCAATAGACTTCGAAGAGTACTTACTGCTTACTCTTGGAAGAACCCTGACGTTGGATACTGTCAAGCTATGAACATCGTTGCGGCTGCCTTGTTGATCTTCCAGAGTGAGGAGCAGGCCTTCTGGACGCTATCCGTGCTATGTGAAAAGTACGTGCCTGGATACTACTCCAAGACAATGTATGGGACGCTTCTCGATCAGAAGGTGTTTGAGTCTTTGGTGGAAAAAACGATGCCAATCTTGTGGAATCACATTGCCAAGTACGACATTCAGCTCTCTGTGGTTTCTCTTCCATGGTTCTTGTCGTTCTTCCTTAGTTCAATGCCACTGGTTTACGCCTTCAGAATCATGGATATCTTCTTCCTCAATGGGCCTAAGGTACTGTTCCAGGTTGCACTTGCAATTTTGAGAGTCAATGGTGAGCAACTTTTGGAACTGGATGATGACGGAACCTTCATCTCTGTCCTCAAGGATTACTTCTCCAGGCTTGATGATTCAGCTCACCCAAACTCATCTGATCCAAAGTACCGACAACTCTCTGAGTTCCAGAAACTTCTCATTGTTGCCTTTAAGGAGTTTTCTAACATCACAGACGACATGATCATTCGTGAGCGTGAAAAGCACAAACCAGCCACCATGCAAAATATCGAGTCCTTTATCAAGAAATCTCAGATTCGTAACCTCCCACGAGCAAAGAACTTGACGCCAGAGAACCTATCGAACCTCTACGATAGATTCTACGAGGGTATTCAGTCTCACAAGGCAGGCCTTGGTACTGGTAAGTCATCTATGGACTTCCTCACATTCAAGCAGTTCCTTTCTGGCTTCTGTGACTGGATTCTTCCTGATTCTGATTACGACTACCATGAAAATGACTTCCTTCATAGATTGTTCAGAACTTGGGACACAACGGATCAAGGTGAAGTCACGCTAACAGACGTTGTTGTCGGTCTGGATAAACTTGTTGAAAGAAATCTGATGGATGCAATTTCGAATTTCTTTGAGATTTATGATACTGATGGCAAGGGTGAAGTGGATAGAGAGGGAATCCTTCAGATCTCAGAAGGTCTTCTCTATGTGACAAAACCCCTCCAAGATGGTCTCATTCTTGATCAGCTCACAACGAGATCTATTGAATCATTCGTTGCAGACAAGGTTATTGAACTCCAGAAGGACAATAATAGTGACGAGATCGTCCTTCCTTCGCAAGTGAACATCGACAAGGAGAAGTTCCAGAGAGAACAAGGCGAACGTTACCTGTCTGCTGCTTCCGCGTTCATCCAACATGCGTTTGAGTATGCCCAGCCTGGCGAAATTCCACAACTGATCGACTTAGAGGAGACCAAGGACTTGAAGACAATGAAAGCCAACGCTGCGCTTGATCCGAACCATCCGCTGCTCATGTCCCTTGCCACATTCCGTATGGTTGTCCTTGCTGATGAGACATACGAGCTCCTGTTCGCACAAACCATCCCAGACTCGATTCATTTGGACAGATCCATCACTGTTACTGACAAGGGTATTGCTCTCCGTGACATGTTTGATGGTCTCATCGCGGATGGAAGACGTGTTGCCAACACTGTCCGTCGTCGTATGGACTCTACTGCAACGCACAACGTTGGCTCAAGGCCCCGCGACAACACATTAATTGACGATGAAGATGATGACTTTGATCCACAGTCTGCTGCCAACTACGGTGATGTCCTCGAAGGCGCTGAGGTCCAGGCTTTGACCGATGTGCCGGTGGCCAACTCCGACCAGAATGTGGAAAGACAGAACGAATTAAATGTTCTTCATGACAGTATACAGAAGTCGGGCTCTCTTTCTGAGAATCTAATTGAGTTCGATATCTGATTCCACTTTTATAACTACGACATACATCATATCATATAGAGATGATTAACCCTTGCTCTACAGAAGATTCCCCAAGAATACCAATTACTATTAAACATTCTTCTATCGACTAATCAATCACAACTATACTAATCCTTTGACGATCTTCCAAACAACTTCTTCAGCTTCCCAAATTTGGATTTCTTCTTGTCATCTGCCGCTGCCTTTGCCTTCTCTAAACTCTCATTGAAGAGTTGTTCCTTGTCACTCTCACTGAAGAATCTCGTTGTTCTCTTCTCATTGAGTGACTTTGCTGGCGATTGGTTTTTTGGAATATCAAAACCACTCGATGATCTCAGCGTGTATGAGCTCTTTGGCTTTCTGAGTCCTTCGATACCGCCCACTGGCGGTGGAGGGGCGAACATCCTTGAAGGTCCACTGGTCATAGGCACATCTGAGTCCGAGTCCGAGTCATTGAATCTGGAGCTGAAGTTTGAGATGCCTTCCAGGGTTTGAGAGTAGTTGTTTTGTCGTGCAGGTGGGGCAGTCTGAGCCTGGTGGGCTCTGATTTGCTGGGCCTGATGTCTGTAGAAGCCCAAATTAGACTCCACATTCTGATGTTGATGGCCGCCGAATGAAGGGTCTCTCAATGATTTTCTCTTGAATGCAGCGTGAGAGTCGTGTGGTCTTTCCTTCTCGAAGCTCGACTTCTTTTCAAGACCTGGACGCACAGGTTCATTCTTCTTCATTGTAGCGTTCAAAGCAGCAGCATTTGATGCCGACTTTGGAATGCCACCCTTCATAGTTTGAGAATAAATTGGTGCTCCCTGCTGTCTTCCGCTCTGTCCCGATCTAAAACCCTGAGCAGATTGCGGTCTCATGGTTGGAGCAGGACCATTTGTGGCTCTCATACTCTGTGAGGACTGTGGTCTCACTGCCTGCACAGACTGTGGTCTCTGAATCTGATGAAGTTGTCTCGAAGGAGAACCCAAAGCAGAAGTTGGTGTCTGTGGGGGTCTTAATTCTGATCTTGCCGGGACGCCAGTGATCTGTTGAGACTGCGCCCGTGTATTTTGATGACCATTGGCTCTTGGGTGGGATCTGCTGTTCAATGGTTTGTCTATAGTTATTCTTGTAGAGTTACTCCTTGGAAGACTGTTGGAAGAATGGTTGGACATGGCGTTGAGGCGGGTGTTTTCCGCAGTGGTCAGAGAAATGTAAGCCTGACTAGCAGGGTTCTTGTCAGCGAGGGCGATGCTGCTTGATGAAGGGTTCTTGTATTTGAGAGCAGACTTTCTTGGGGAGTGCTTACTTCTCAAATCGGATCTGGATGGGACATCAAGCTCTTCTGTGGAGTTCTCGGAGTAGATACTGCTATTGTTATCTTGAAGAGACGATGGACTCACACCTGTCGACTCTTTGTTGTTCACATATAATAAAGGAATTGTTGGACGCAGATGCTGAGCCATGCTTGATGTCTTTTCGATGTACTCGGTATCCGCAGTGGTAACAGAAGACTGGCCAATTCCAAGAGTATCAGATGACTTAGCTGTGGATAGAAGGTCTGTGTAGTGATCTAAAACATCATTCTCGTAGTCACTTGGGACTCTGTCATTACCCTTTGAAATCTCAGGTTCGATTACATCAGTCTGGTTGTTCAGCATTATTTGTTCCGTCTTTTGCTCTTCCTCCAATGAATCGACGATTCTTGTCTCTTCCTGCTCCTTAGATTGCTTGAGCTTCTCAAGATCATCGACACCTTCAACCTTCTCAGCAACTTCTTCCATGCTCGAGGCCTTTTCTGAACTAGCGTTTTCCTCGCCCTCTTCTTCAATAAATGTCAGGTGGTTCTTTGCAGCCAAGGGCTCATTAGGTAGCTGCTCAAACTCCAGTGGAGCATCCTCGTTCACTTGAGGTAGGTCATCACTGAATGTAGGTCTTTTACTGCTTGCGTTACTTGATGATCTTGATCTTGCGCTTGAACTTTCGGAGTATGCCGGTCTTGGTGGCTTGACAAGAGACGAAGTTCTTCTCTGCAATGGCTTTTTCACTGGTGCAACTGGATCCTCTGCAGGAACTTCTATTGTAATCAAGCCATAAGGTCCCGGAACATGTCTTTTCACCATACGCGGCCTTCCCTGTTGTGTTGGAGCCCTCTGGATATTAGACTTGTTCTGTCTCGAGGTTGTAGTGAGACTCTGGCTGCGGACATGCGGGGTACGAGGGTGAGAAGGCTGACTCGGGTTGTGCTCTTGAAATTGTGGAGGTGGTCCTTGAAGGCCCATCAGGGAACCCGAACGTGATGTAACTTGGTAGACGGAGCTTCTTTGAAGAGATGAAGTGCGTTGGAGGGAGTTGGAACGTGGGATCGGTGTACCTGTCTTAATAGCCTGACCAATGGCTGTTGCAGCTGCAAGAGCGTTTCTGCTGGCATTGCCCGGCTGTTTGTTTGTTAGTGTTGATATGGGAGTGGTTATGGCGTCTCTGACGTTTAAAGCGGGTGTGAATACTGCCTCTGTTGGAGCCGCCCTATCAGTACCCGGCTAAAGACAACATGGGACCAGAAGAGAGTTACTCACGTCTGATGGAGGAAGCATAGGTCCGTTTGGACGGGACTTGCGCTTGCTAGAAAACATTGGAAGTGTTTGAAGGTAGCGATGAGATGTTGTGAAGCAATCAAGCCTGAGTTCCACCAAGGGGCAGTGTAACCAACGTGGGCGAAAGCAGCAATTGTCGACGGCTGGAATGCAGCGGCGTATCCAGATGTTATAAAGGGCTGGATGCAGGAGACAGTGGTGATTTCCTCTCAGGCGAGCAGCTTGGATAGCTTTGGGGCACTCACAGTGGCTCGTTCTTGAGTCTGTTGGCTTCTGAGCCTTCCGCTGCTAATTTCATATCCTCAGCATATCCGTGCTGATAATTACAATGGGGCCGCCGACTCCGGGCAGAGTGCTAAACAGGTGTCGCGTTTGGATAGGCAAAATCCAGCCTAATTTCAGAAAGCTAGCTCTCCACCTCCCCACCAAAAAGACAGAAAAGCTGTCTACATCACGATGGCAGCTTGAAAGATCTTCACGAGGAGGGGGTTATCCCATGTCGTTGGCATCTGGCTTTTCCTTCACTTTTACGCCGGTTCCAGGAATTTAGATAACATTAATATCAATGGAATTCATGCACCCTTAATACATCCCTTCCCGATAAGGACCTACCCTTCACATCATCTCATCGGTTTGGGAGAAGTTGCCTCATTTATGATTTGAAGAGACGTGTGAATACGACGCCAGTTCCCTAAATTGTCGTTGATCGCCGCTTGCATCCAATGTTGTGCCTCGAACAATTGCCCACCCACAATGTCTCAAAGCTCACAGCTATCAGCTTTTTACAACCTAATTTAACAAAGCCCAACTGGGGGCTGGGTCTCGCGCTTCCATTGGAAGAACGCAAGTTGGTACGACTAAAGAGTGCGCTGCGTAGTCGAACGTCATTGACATGACAGGGCAAGCCTTGTTAGCCGTGGTGCCTTGAGGAACCTTCCCCAAGAAGTAGAAATGACCATCCGCTATATTAACCTCCCCCCCTTCTCTGGACTTGTATGTGTCAGAACCTCAACACGAAGGAGATCAATAAGTGATAATATATTGGGTGGTGGCACCACTTCCCCGCAGTGTAGATTGGGTATCATACGACAGATCTCGGATCTCGTTCTTTCGCCCGAGATGCTCATATCTCAGCGCGTCTTTCACTCGCTTGCTAATTCGCCACTGCTAGAATGACATTGCAGGAAATGGCCAAGAACAACGGTACCGCGACGAATGTGGGGGTGGCTGATAGAACTGTCGAGATGACCGCATGAGTGGACCGTGAGGCGTAGAATACACCTCGGGTGGATATAATGATGTCATTAACAATACCTTTTGTGGTAACCTCTTTGTTGCCTCAAAAAATACCCGCTATACCGATTATCTGATCTTCTGCTATCTATTCTTGCCATTTGACTCGTGATGAGAGTCTACTGGTGAACAGTGTACGTGGATTGGGTCCCATAATATAGTGATATTTGTCCATGCTTTGAGTGGATAAGAGCACAAGAGATGGAGAATCATTTATGAATGTCGTGCTAATGCCCTTACCATGAAATGGATACCCATCTTGGAGAGGGGGTCAGAGGGTCTCAAAACCTCATGACTAGGGGGGCCTACTCTCCGATGACCTTCGACTGCACTATAGGATGTAGTAGTATATATATATTATAACTTTTATTAGCTATACCGGCCAGAATAACTCTTGGACATGAGTGTAGCTTGAATTGGAGCGTATGAAAATTACACTGGCATATTTGTGAATATATTATTGATATATATAATATTCAGCTGATCATCAATATTGATAAAATGATCCCTTCTGATCCGTCGTTTTGTCAATAAATTATATCGCATAATTGCAAATTGTCGACGGCAACCTCCACTCGTGCCTACGCTTAGGGATCTGTACTGAATATGATAGCTGTAATATATCGATATATTAATTTATTAAATTATATATATAATCTGATGATCGTTATAAGTTGATCGAGCTGATCGTTAAAAAAAATATACATTCTCCTCAACGTCGCGGATCGGTATTACATCAGCATTATATATACATAGATAAATTGAATACTATATATAATAATTAATAAAAGCAAGCAGCATTTATCTAGTCGATTCTCTACTCAAAGTCTGACATTTTATTTGTGCACGCTAAGCTTGATTATACAAGCTGACAGAAGTACAGGTGTTTCTTATCTGGTGTCCAGGTGTTTGTGACAGGATTCATCTGTAGCTAGCTAGTGGGGAATCGGAGCCGCGGCGCCAGCTGGACGCCACACGCCTTCCATTTCAGGTTTTCGCTATAGCCAAATATTGTGTAGTCGAATAATTATCCTTCGCCAGAACTGCAATAGCAACATCAGGTATCGAATAATCATATGATAAATACCGATGAAGGTTCTAGGCCCCATTAAAACTGTCAATACCAGTCATTGTCGTATGCCGGCGCCTGGACCTTGGCTTCTCCTTCGTTTTGATCGCAGAGTATAACTTGGTTTTGGTCGCATCCAACGGCATGGGCCTAATGCCACGTATACCACCTGTCCCCATAAGCGAGATCGTATTTGAAGCGTAGAACCAGCGAGCCATCCAAGCCAAAGCTGGGAGATACAAGAACACAAAATGACAGCCTCTAACTGCTGACTCCTGCTCTACTGGCCATAGTTACAAAAAAAAGCAGCGTGTTAAATTTTAGCTCAAGGCGGCCCAATACAGGTGGACAAGAAAATTGAGTTTTGACTTGCACATCTTCCTACCGCAGATCGCAGGCGCACTCAAACCTTAGATTAGGGCGGTTTATTGTCAGCAATCACAAAGCTGACATGAAACAATCCAGACAATGAAGTATTATCCTATAGTCAATATTGGTACACCTTCAAGACATCTAAGCCTTCCGTTGGGTTTATATTATTGTTTGCGCGCGTTTTCGTATATTTCTTAAATGGTGTTACCTTGTCATGAACATGGCATAAGCCAGCAGGAGAAGGCTTCATGGCCAAGACATGGGTCATTCCACTCTGGAGATTGTCCTGTGAGATTCTGCTGTTGCTGGAGGCGAGATTCCGATTCTTGCGCTGGCTAAGACGCAACATGTAGACGACACGCTTGCGCGGGAGCTGGTTTTGGCTGAGCATATGTAAATCACTTTTGAACTCTATTATTCCCGAAGCACCAGGCATGTTTGCTACTCCAAAAGAAACTCAAAGAGCTTCTTGCATTATAAGGTCCCGGCAAAGTGGAACCAAAACAACCGTAAGACAGACTCCATGTAGAAGCTTCTCGGTGCCCTCGATAGCGCATGGGAGTAACTGCCAGGTCATGGTACAAACAGCTTCTTCGCTTGATGCCACCTTGTGGATATTGTTCTGTGAAAGAAGCACATCTAGGATAAGAAAAGCTACTTTAGTTGGATTTGAGACAGAGAATGGGTCCGCTTGACTTCAGCCACTGCGTCAAAAGAGCTCCTAGTTCTTGGGATTGTGGAAGAAGAGTAAGGGAAAGACTTCAAAGGCTAGAGAGCCCAGTACCTTGATGATTTGAGATATCGGATTCGGGTTTTCTGTGGCCAGCAGCACCATTTAACCCGATTCCGATCCAGGTACCCATCAAAAGTATTTGGCTTTGGAGGCCCAAGGTACCAGGGCTGTCCAATTGGATTCAAGATATACCGGAGCTATAAACTCACTCTATTAGCTGCTGCAAAAAGCCCCAGTGATTATAGAGAAGAGAAGTGACCCATCTGGCAGTAGATTACAAAGGTCCGGCCTCCAGGATGCCTTCCTTGAGTCTGAGACTTCAACAAGCGGAGAGACTTAAGTGACTTCGGAGTGCCTGCAGAATGATTCACCAAGAGTGTACAGCGGTAGGACTCTTTATGGTGATCGAATCGAATATTTGTCTTTGAAAGCAGCTGAACAAGAGTCAACCATGCTCTATAGCCTTTCAGAGAGTCGACATACATGTCTCATGAAAAAACAACCAAGAAGAAGAGAAACAGAGCTCTTGAGTTAACCCATTACACATGTATCCTGTCTGCTTAGGAAGGAGCTCCCTCCAAATCAAGCCAATGTGCCAGTGGGGAGCACGTGAAGGTGGAGTGCGCAGTTTTTTCTTTTTGGTGTAGGACCAATATAGGGAACCTTACGACAGATAGTGGACCCTGGCATTGATTAATGATGGACACCAACACACGACCGGATAATTCCAGCAGCTAGAGAGATGTCATTAATTCTTGCTTCCAAAAACCAGCGGAAGAGACAAACCAAGCGCAACCAAGCATCAATGTCTCATTTGTCAAAATTAATAATGCAGACTTAGAGCTTCGTTAATTTGAGCGATTAGCACTCATGCTCAGACAGTTCACTGTAAATTTTAGAGACCTCTTGGACACTTTAGACTCAGATACGCGGCATCATTGCGAGGACCCCGCGTAACCAACTATCTATGGGCGCAAAGAGAAAGCAAAAAGAAGAACGGCCCTCGAGGTATTTGCTTCAGCAAATTTTGAGCGTAATGTGAGAGCTTCGATGAATATGAACCGAGCTTACGTGGGAAGGAGTGACCTTGCGAACGTGGACCTTTTGTCTCAGCTGTGGCGCAATGGAGCATAAACAACGCTCTCGTACGACAGCAGGACCGACGTTGCTCTAATACCTTAAGAAGAAGCAATACTGCCCTATAACAAGCAGATTTTCATTCTCAAGTGAGGAGTAGCTATAATTATTATTCGCAAGTAGAATTGCTAAATGAGGTTCTTCAACGAGCCAACGTACAAGCCACTCCAGTTTCGAAGGGGAAACCAAGCACATTGTCAAGGTGGGTGTGCCGAACGTGTACCGAACTAAACTTGATGTATGGTATGCTTCTACTTAAGCGCTGATCATATATATGCATCTGCTTAGAGACATCGCCATATATCCTCCTCCAGCGATCGGATCTTCCAATTGCATTTCGGTAGGAATACTTCTCTCATCTGCTTTCTCACGTAAAATACATGAAGAACGGCTGCGGTTCAAGGGCGCTGGATCTTATCTCGGGACTTCTAACGAAGATCCTACGAAGAACATAGAGACTTCAAGATCCAGGAGAGACAACGGTCTTCGGATGCATCAGAAAGACAACCTTTATTTTGCCAAGAAGCTGTGACATTGTGGGACTTAGAATTGTCATGGCTTATGCTTTAGGTGGATCGAAACATAAGAGAGACAGTGGGTACCGTCATGACTGGGACGTACTCTTAAAAGGAGCGCTGCCTTCACTCAATTGAAAAGAAAGGGAACATTCTGAATTTTGATCAGGAGCCGCTTGAACCAGCGTCTACCTAAGGATTGTGGTTACCTCCTGAAGACTACTCATGATACTAGGTTACTTTCAAAGTATCAGCTACATATAAATAAAAATCCTCAATCGTCATATAACGTGAGTCTATAAATACTCAGATAGAGGTTGAAATCTCATTTCTGAAGTATGTTTCCGCCATGCTACGCCCCAAAATAGTCATATTGGCGGGGATTGGATAGCTGTTTAGTTCAGAGAAAGCCAAACCTTTTGTGACGCATATTCACTCCAGCTTCGAGATATAACTCGAGAGCAGTCCATTCCGAGGGAAGTACTTTGGGAGAAACCTTCCTCACTCATCCTCTTCGCCGGACGTGATGGGCTTCTGAAGGCGTGCTGCGTCGGAGCATGCTAAGAAGACCATTTCTGGGCGTATTGCACGCCGTTCGCACGAATAAGGGGACAAATGTTTTAAAGAGGGTGCCTAATGCTAAGCATGTTGTACCTGTGTGTGGTCTGCGCAGAATTTCTGGGTTTGGATGCCAATAGGCGAAGGTGCCTTGTAGGTCATTGAACATTCTTGTAGCTTCATAAACCTGCTTAATTTGAAATGGGTGCTGTCATTTGGTCCACAACTAGGAGATCATCAATTGCAGCTTCAGCGACATAAGGTTCATCCATCACTGAGACGATCAAAGCGCCTATGGCTGTGATATTTTGAAGGTTCTTGTTATCCGCATGCCAGGACGCTTGAAATCTGCGAAGGTGCAACACCCTTCTCAAAGCAGAAATATCTATGCAGACCATGCATGAATCAGCATAGAGGGTACTCATCGATGTAGACAACTTGCGAAGTTACGCACAGCTTATACTGTAAGTTCATGCGGGTGTGTCCTCAGGCCGCAGGACCACACAAGCTTCTCTGAAAGGCTGCAGACTTGGACAGGGAGTCACAGACCGCCCAAAAAGGGCAAGATACTGTAGGCTGTCATCGCTCTGCCCTCTGTTTCCTCTCTGGGGTTCCCCCGTACGTATATAATCAGCGTGATACGCACCGACTTGAAGTAAAAACCCCAGACTCCTGAGTCACTTTTCACTATAGGCACACTCCACGCTTTGTTAACACGGTGCTTCACAGTCCATATACACAAACACAGACACACAGTATCCGTTGCTCCTTCCTCACACTGACGAAGGATTGAACTCCCAATAATGAACAGCGACCCGCTTTTCGCAACCTACGGTATGGCACACCAAGAGGATGCTTCGTTCGCCCAGGAAAATGACCGCTACATCCACCAAGGAGGATCCGCCGCTCCAATGGCCTTTCACCCGCCACAGACGGGTTACTTCACAGTCCCCCAGCCAGGTCTCCACCAACAGCCAGCCGTGCAACTGCCTTCGATATCCATGACAATCCAGACTGTTCCACAGAACTTCTCAGATTCGTTTGGCGATGACTCTTTCAACGGGATGACGACTACAGGAGAGCCTGTGGATTACTATATGGCGGAGCCTTTCCAAAGCGCCGCTCTCTTCCCAAACATTTCCACAGATCTTGCTCTTGAAAAGAGAAGACCACAACCTTTGCAGCTTCAAGAGCTCTATCCCACTCCTGAGGAGCCATACTTCCCACACACTGCTGTTGGCGTGTCAAATGAATTCTCCCAATACACCACTTCATCGAACCCTCATCGGTTTGGTTCCTTTTCCAGGGCAGTTTCACAGCCTTCAAGTCCTCTTCCTGCCCATACAAGCTTCGGTGTTTCACAGTCAATTCACACAGATTCCCTCCCTTTGGACGGGCATACTGACCACAGCCAACCCAAGACAGGGAAGCTTCCCAAGACTATTGGCAAATCCCGTGCGAAATCTGTTCCTAATATCCATGGCTTACACACTACGCAGCCTGGGCCAATACCCGCTTCCCAACCGAAGCTCAACTACAACTCAGACACTGGAGAGGAGATGCTGACGTTCTCTTACTCCAAGAACAAGATTATCACGACTTTCACGATAAAGTGCCCTGCTACACGCATGGACCCACTGCAGCTACCAGAGGACTTCTTAAAGGAGAACTGTGTGTATCCGCGTGCCATGGTGCCTGTGGAGGAGTACAAGGGCAATAGAGGACGCTATGAGCGTGAGTGCAATGAGATCGGGTGGACTCTTGCGTGGACCAACCCGGAAATCAGAAATCACAGAGGCCTTGTCCAGAGAGCTGTGGACAGCTGGCGTAACACACGCTCAGACAAGACGATGCGCTCTAGAAGAGTGAGAAAGACAGAGGTGAAAACGTGAATTGTATAGCTTGGCCACTGGTGGCCTCTACCTTTAACATGATACCAAGGACTGATTAAGTGCAGATTTCGGGGCTTATGCTCTGGACGAGGACGGATAGACAGTCATTTGTAGCAAAAGTGCGCAGAAGTCTATTACGAAGAGAGGCACCTGAGTTGCAAGAGAGCAAGGGGAGGGGTAACAATAGAAATGTAGTCGCTGTGCCTGAACAATGTTGGTGGGCCCTAGATGTGAGCAGCGAGCGATATGATCAAGCACCCCCGGAAACCACAGTTAGAACAACAACTGATACCAAAATCATCTTTAAATCTGCTTTGGCAGTATAACACCTCTAGTTCTCCGTATGCTCATGTCACTTCTCATGCTCAAGCCTGCCCCTCCAGCCGATCAGCCCTTTGACTAAGACCTCTCACTTTCCGGATTCTCTCTCGCCTTTATTTCCAATATCCCCCTTTTATTTCACGCTTGAGATCTCAATCATCTTCTCGAACCTTTTGGGGCTCATAGACACCTCAGTTGAGGGACACAGCGGGTGACGCATCATTCCAGAATACTCTACCGTAGCTTTCGCTTCATGTAGCTATAATCTTTGAAGATTGCGGTCTTCTTTCCAAAATCCTGGACGAAGCAGAACCTCATCTGGCGTTAATTATCCCAAGTGGCAAGGGTTATACTCCACTACAGCCCCGCGTAACCTCTGGAAGTAACTGCAACTGCAAGAATCATGGCCTAGATCTTAAAACAATGCAAAAAGAAATAAGTTCATCGGGGAATATATAGTTCAACAGCAGGAGCTGTAAGCTCTAAAGCTTAGATCCAGCCAACGTTGTGGTAAAAGAGAGAGCAAAAATCAAGATGTGAGGAAACTAAGGATATAATATATATATATATATATATATATATGTATATATATATATGGCTCACGGATGCGCCATTCACTTCACGTAGAGAAGCGGATTTAAGGAAAGCCAATGTTCCCCCAATCTAAGAAAACAAGAACACAAATCAGAAAACATGATGCAAGGTTTACTCGACAGTGACGGACTTGGCCAAGTTTCTTGGGAAATCAACATCAACTCCCTTGTTAACAGCCAACCAGTAGGACATCATCTGCAATGGAATAATGTTTAGCAACCCTTGTAAACAGTCGACAGTCTGCGGAACCTCCAAGATAGCCATGGCCTTCTCCACGTTGATACCAGCATCGCCCTCATTACGGATGATGATTGGACGACCTGCACGGGCAGTGACTTGTTCAATTGCAGACATCGTCTTTGGGAACAAGGAATCTCTGGTGGCGAAGGCAATGATCGGTAGCTGATCATCGACCAAGGCCAAAACACCGTGCTTCAACTCACCGGCAAGAACACCCTCAGAGTGCATGTATGAAATCTCCTTAATCTTCAAAGCACCTTCCAAGGCAGAAGCATACTGGTAACCTCTACCAAGTAACAAGAGAGATCTCTGGTTGGCCAACTCCTCAGTACAGAGACCCTTGATCTGCTCCTCCAAAGTCAACACCTTCTTGATCTGCTCTGGAATCTTCTGCAACCCTTCAATAATGGCGTGGCGACGGTCAATCTTTGAACGACGGTCATCAGAAAGAGAGAGAGCAATCATTACCAAAGCGATGTACTGAGAGGTGTAAGCCTTTGTTGAAGCAACACCAATTTCTGGACCAGCGTTGATATGGACACCACAGTGGGTCTGACGAGAGATAGAGGAACCGACCGAGTTCACAACACCCACGGTGATGGCGTCTCTTTCTAAACAGTACTGCAAAGCCATCAAAGAGTCAGCGGTTTCACCAGACTGGGAGACAAAGATACATGTGTCATCTCTGAAGACTGGAGACTTTCTGTCCAAAAAGTCAGAAGCCAACTCGACACTTACTGGAATCTCCGTTAATTCCTCAAAGATGGCTCTGGTAGCCAAACAAGAGTGATAAGAAGTACCACAAGCAATCATAATGATTCTTCTGCATCTTCTGATAGTAGACAACCAAGACTTCAAACCACCCAAGTTGACAGTGCGGTTCTGGAAGTCCAAACGGCCTCTCATGGTGTTGAATGTAGACTCCGGTTGCTCAAAAATCTCCTTCTGCATGAAGTGCTTGTATGGACCCTTCATGATCTGGGCCAATTCGATCTCCAAAGTCTGGATGGATCTTGTAGCAGATATGTTATCGTCTTTTCTAGCTCTGTGAATGTGCAACTCACCATCGTAGATGTGTGCAATATCGTCATCCTCCAAAAACAAGACCTTCTTGGTGTGCTGGATAACAGACGATGGATCAGAAGACAAAAAGAATTCAACAGGCTGCGGCATACCATCCTCACTCAAGAAAGCTCTGGACTGGGAATGTCTGAGACCGGTCTCACCCTGGGCAACTGGCAACAAACCGAACTGTGGACCGTCCTTCTCCTTCTGAGTAGGCGTCAAGTCATGCTCGACATCTGGGAACTCAACGTCGACAAAATCAACCTTCAACTTCTTCTCAGTCTTAACACCGACCAACAATGGGGAACCTCTTCTAGTGGCGACGACCTCGTTAGGGTAATGGATGGACTTGACCAACAAACCGTAAGAGCCATCGATCTCAAAGACGACTTGCTTCATCAATTCGTTGAAGTCTGGCTCGTTACCGTTCTTAATGTTGGTGTCGTAGATGTGCTTGAACAACTTGGCGATACATTCGGTGTCGGTGTCTGACTCAAAGACAAAGCCCTTTTGCTGCAACAAGACCTTCAATTCTCTGTAGTTTGTAATGATACCGTTGTGAACAACGACAAATTCGTTCTTAGCGTCAGAGCTCTGCGGGTGACAGTTGATAACCTTTGGCTGACCATGCGTAGCCCATCTGGTGTGAGCGATACCTGCATGGGAGACGAAGGTAGTCTTTTCATCAAAGCATCTGGAATCGTACTCTTTCTTCAACTGGTGGACCTTACCGATCTGACGGACAATGTAGGTCTCATTTGGCTTGTCACCGTCGATGGCCAAGCCGGCAGAGTCGTACCCTCTGTACTCCAATCTTTGCAAACCCTCGATCAAGGTGGAGGCAATTTCGCCTCTGTTCTTTTCAACCAAGTAGTTGACGTAACCGAAGATACCACACATATTAGAGAGTCTTGTGAATGTGGAGTGTGATCAGATGGGGGGGGGAGGCAGTGCGAAGATCTGGAAACGTGGTCAAAGATGTCCTTACTGTGGGGAAACGACGATTTGGCTGGGTAATATAAACCGAGATCTGAGTACTTCAATGGACTAATGTGCTCGTTCAGGGAAGAGAGGCACAAGATTAAAAAACTGGTGGATGTTGTGTTGTGGTAGAGCTGAAATTGGGCAACAGCGGATTTTTTTTGTTTTCGTTTCGCTGAGGGATGTGAGTCGAGAACCTTCTGAGGTGTCAGTCTGAGAGTTAGAGAATGCTCTGTCTGAGAGATGATCCAGTGTTGCGCTTTCTGAGTCTTCAGCGGCTAGGCTAGTTTGTTTACTTTTGGAAAGCGGAACAGTTCCAGGCTTTATATGGCGGGGACAGGCGGTAAGTTTTGACTCACGGGGAAATTAACCCGCGCGCTCGACGTGTTTTGGTCTCTTAAAATAAACAAATGTGGGCGTCACGGCCACTCACAACGGGCGGCGAATGGAGTAAAGTGGGATAAACACTTAATAATACACATAACACGTACACACCAATTTTTAGCTTCAGAAGAGCTCACATTGGACTTGTTTCAAAGCGACTCTCGGTCCTCATCGCGAGTTCGTGGCGCACTTCATATGTCCCTATCGGGAAATGTGTAAATAAACCGCATCATCGCGCGAATCCCAAACAAAGAACTAAAACCATTTCAACTCGAAGACGAAATATTGGGTGATGAAATCTCCAGCTATATAACCTCTAAAACCGGATTGTGAAAGGAATGCATACTTCTTTGTCCATGAAACGTGCGCGGGGTGTCAAGTCCGAGCGGCTGAAGCTTCTCTGCTCACATCTCCTTTTTCTCACCATGTTCCCCAGTGGTGGCTAAATCTATGAAACCGCCCTTGTGCGCACTCTTCCAATCAGATTTGGGCTTGAGTCACAACTCATCGGCCGTAATTTGCTAATACCCGCCATCCGCTTTCCGCAAGAGGCAGTAGCTACTCTATATATAGCCTCAAAATGAAGCACAGGAACAATGCCCAAGCCTCCAATTTATGCCAGTAGTCAAACTGCGCCCTTCTGCCGCAAAGTAAAAATGAAAATTGGCCGGGCAGCATGGTTATGAGCGCGTGTCGTGATCGGATTTACGGGACCAGGGCAACGTCGCAAAGCGCATATCGCCAGCTTACTGGGATTCTATAAGCCAACCAAGCTTTAATTGCAAAACAGACATGCCATTACCAAGACTTCAAGTATCCCGGATACTTAGGGGTGTATCTTCCGGGGCCGGGCCGATCTCTGTGCGCTGTTTTTCACAAGCTCACATGTGCCTGAATGTATCTAGTCCTAGGAGAACATCAAAGAACACAACACAAACCAATGCACAAATCCTAAGACGTACGAAAAGAGCATTATGGCCACATAGCAACTCATCAGAGTTACTTGAAAACATACAGAAGGAGTATCCTACTCTTCCAGTCACAACGCTGACCAGCTGTGAGAAGTACGACTTGAACAACATCCTGGAGAAGAATAACCTGGGAGTTCATGTTCTCATCCCAAACGAGATCCTGCACTTCAAGTATCGTGATCATCACGATATCTTGGTTTTGGAATCCGGTACCATCGTTGGCTGGGGAATTGACGAGAATACTCTCGTAGATAAGATTGCGCCTCTATTTCAAGACAGTGTAATTTCAAGGTACGACTTCCCTGAATCGGAGGATATGGAGTACATCGAAGTCATTGGCGAACCAGAACAAGAAAGTCATGCTATCACAGAGACCATCTTAATCAATGGCCATGATGCACAACAAGCACTGTTGGATAAAGCCGCATTTTCATCCGGCTTATCCAGATCAACCAGACTTGCCATCTTGGAGAACGCACTCGAGAGACACATCGTACAGACGAGGAAGATCACCGAGGGTGTGTCTGCTGGGAAAAGACTCAGTGTTACAGAGAAAGACCTCTTGCGCTCTACAGGAAGATTGTTCTTGTTGAGAGGTAAGTTGAACTTGTATTCCGAACTGATCGAGATACCAGACTTCTACTGGAGTGAGCCAAACTTGGAGCGAATTTACAGGGCAACTTCCAATATTCTCGATATCTCGCCAAGAATCTCAATTCTGAACAAGAAGCTCGATTACGCCACAGATGAGTCGCGTGCGCTTCTCCAAACATTAAACGAAGAGAAAGGCACTCGACTTGAATGGATCATCATCATTCTCATCATGATTGAGGTTGGGTTTGAATCGTTCCACTTCTATGAGAGATATGTCATAGACAAGAACGAAAAAAAAGAATAAACGGATGACACGGTCATATCCGATGCACATGACTAAAGACGCACCAAAACTCTGGTATATATACGCGATTGATTCTAAACTTTTAATTTACTCCTTCTCAATGATATCTAACTCCAATAAAATCTTGTCACCGTCAATGATCTTGACATGTGAAAGATCTTTGACAACGTAAGAAGCACCAGCTTTGTATAAGAGCTGTGGATTGAAAGAGCTGGCAATTCCGATGACAGTTGCACCAGAGTTTACACCAGCGCCAATACCAACAGGAGCATCTTCGAAGACAATCTT
Organism: Petasospora hungchunana; assembly: GCA_030563225.1. NCBI lineage: Eukaryota > Fungi > Ascomycota > Saccharomycetes > Phaffomycetales > Wickerhamomycetaceae > Petasospora > Petasospora hungchunana. The sequence goes on along the minus strand of JAKUBL010000001.1, from coordinate 564,036 downwards.
TTTCACCGTCGTAGGATCAAATGAGTTTTTCTGACAGAGAAGATCGGCACCCTTGAGGTACCCCTCGGGATCTGGCTTTCCCTTGCTGACCATCTCAGCAGTTATGAAGACTTCTGGCTTGGGAACGTCGCTCATGATACCATCAAACCAGCCAAATGCAAGGCCTTGGTTTCCAGAAGTAACAATGCACCACTTATCCTTGCTCAATCCGTTCAACAGCTTGTCATGGCCTGGAATGACTTTGACAAGATTTCCGTGTTTCTCGAAGATACTTCTGTCAAATGCCAATGCGGCCTTATTGTCAGTGTTGTCAATGTTTGGGAAGAACTTAGCCATGACTTCTGAGGTTCTAGTACCGTGGGAGTACTCGAATAAACGGTCGGTATTGACATCGTGCTCTTGACACAAGTCGATCCAGATACGCTCCACGGCATCGGTGGTATTCACGAGAGTTCCATCCAGGTCAAAGAGGCAGATGTCTGCTTCAACAATGACCGCCTCACCCATTGTATCAGTGAGTATATCAGTTCAAAGAGATGAGGATGGGAGAAGACAACGTGTAAAACGGCGGCCGAACTGTGAAAATGTGAAAGTACGCTAGGCGTCAGCAGGCGTGCTGCGCGAACCGGATATTGCCGATAAAAAGTTAATACATTAAAGGATATAAATCAGCTATAAAGCCAATAGTCCGCCAGCAAATGAAACCCTGCCATTGCCCTAATTGATATAGGAGATTTCCAATCTCAGCATGATAGAGCTGCTCAGAATTTAGCCCATGGCTCCGATAATATTCCGACTAGCAGCCGATCCTATGCAATGGGTAAGCCCAGAGCAACGGATGGCATCTTGTCAAATGTAGAGCAGTTAATACTTCTCTTTCACATCTGTAAATCTCAGTTCCAAGCAATCATGTATATAGGGGAGATCATGTGTTAAACTTCACACTTCACTCCATACCGTTTTCGACTTCTTTGTGCTCTTGAACTCCTCAATAACCTGGATACATCGGTCTTAGCCACTATACGAGCCTCCTCATGGATTCCTGCCAGGTCTTCGGCCCAGGTGTCTCTAGATGTCTCTTCAGATAGGTGTCCGAAAGATTCGTGGCTCAACTTAGACCCTTCGATAGCTCCCTTCTTTGTTGCAGCGCACCTCTTGAGTGTGTCCATACCAAATATTTGAATGCTGTGACCAAATAGAGTGCATAATTTTTCATTTTCGCAGAGGCATCTTGGCCGAGTGGTTAAGGCGAAAGATTAGAAATCTTTTGGGTTTACCCGCGCAGGTTCGAATCCTGCAGATGTCGTTATATTTTTTCTTTCAATTACAAAATACGGTAGGGCCACGACAAAAGATATATAGGACTGAATCGTATATAGTCAAATTAGACCTTGACCGAAAAAACAAACAGACCCTTCTATCCTCCGGCAAGGATAAAACTGATTGTACTGCGGGTGGCTTGTTTGAAAATACTACACCGCCCTGTGATACATGTCGATGTGCCACGTCCCACTAGTCCATAAAACCTCCCTTACTTCACGACCTACTGAAGAAGGCCTGATTTTGATCTGATATTGTAACTTGCATTGTATTCAGATCCTTAAATGGATTACCAAAAAAAAAGAACGTAATCCTTAAATGATGCAAAAAAAATAAGAAATTGATGAAGGTGGATAAGAATTGAGAGTGTTCAGAGGTCGCCAAACGAGCTGTAGACGTTTCTCCAGTCCTGGAAGAAGTGCTTGAAGAACCTAACACCTAGACCAATATCTTTCGCACCGGTGGCAGCTCTGATGCTGTGCATGGAGAGCTGTGCAATACCGAGGTCAACAGTTCTGGCACCGGTGGCAGAAGAGATCGAAGGCCCAATCGTTCCACCAGATCTGGCACCATTCTTGATCTGGAAGTATTGCAACTTGTCATCGTTCATTCTTGCAATTTCCTCGCAAAGGGCAAGACCAACCGAATCCGTGGCCATATGCCCGTTAGGATCCAGTGCAATTGTGATACCAACGTTTGGAAGAGAGTAGTGGTCTTGGAGATACTCGTTCTTGTAAGTTGGGTTCATCAAGTGGGTGACATCAGCAGAGAGGACAATGGAGTTGGCGAAGGAAACTCTGGACAAAGTCTCAGAGTCCTCGAAGAGGGATGAAATGACACGCTCAGTGATGCTGTTGACGAGTGTGGACTTGGCACCCTGTCTGGTAAGGGAGCCGATCTCTTCGTTGTCGTAGAGCAAGACTTGGTTGAAGACGCCTGCTGGAATTGGTTTCTCAGTGTACTCCAAGAGCGCAGAAATGGCAGTGAAGGAACAAATTCTGTCATCCATTCTTGGGGCGAAAAGGAAGTCGTCATTCAAACCGCCAATGACACCACGCTGAACATCAAAGAGATCCAAGTCCAACTGAATAATGTCCTCCACCCCACACCCAGCAAGCTCAGCGATGTATCTCAAAAGACTCAGTGGATGTTTGTTGATCAATGGACACTTCTTCTCTTTCTCAGTTGGCTCTGAGTCTTCACCGGGAGTGTAACCAAAGACTGGAATTGCCTGAGTCTCAGTGTCGAACGGAGGGTTGGCAGCAGCACCAAAGTGTGGGGCAAGAGTAGAAATCCTTGCGATTGGCTTTGGGGAGGAGTCAATCAACTTCGAAGCTATCTGGAAACCAGTTGGAGAATCACTGTCCTTCACTCTGACAAGAACTCTGCCCGCCAGGCCCAAGTCTCTGTCGAACCAGAGATGAGACAAGGCACCAGCATAGGGAGCCACACCAAGCAATTCATAGCCATCGACCTTTGATTTCTTAGAAACGGGCTTGAGCTTACCACAAAGTGCATCACAGTGACACCCAATGATACCAGCACCATTCTCTGGCTTCCAGTCCTCACCAAGGGCAAATGCACCGAGACAGGTGCCATTTCTTGTGGTGTAATAGAGACCTGGTTTAAGGTTAGACCAGTCGGACTTCTCAGATAAGTAGGCAAATCCTCTAGATTCGAGGAGCTTGGAGAAAAAGGAGACGACGTGGAAGGTTGTTGGGTTCTGTGCCGTGAACTCAATGTAGTCGTCAGAGTACCTGAGGTAGTAGTCCTTGTCCATCTTTGCGAGTGGGGCACTTTCCTCCTCCTCTTCCTCCTCTGGAGTTGTCTCTTCGGCAGAGAAGTCATCAGAGTCGGAATCAAAAGTGACAATCTTGTGAGCCTTCTTGATTCTTTTGACGGAGCTCTTCTTGGAACGGGACTTCTTACTGGCTGAAGACCCGGAGATGCTCTCCTTGGCATGGCTCATCATGGAAGCGCCCAACTGGAGCATGTCGAAGGCCTGACGCATGGTCTCTTCGGCCCTTTGGAGATCGGAATTCTTTTTTGACATTTCTCAGAGTAATCGTAAGAACTTTGAAGATTCTGGAAAGGGGAATGTAGTTGAATTGGAGGTCGGAATTTGTCTTTTGAAGAGCGAACGCCGGCCACGTTCGATACGGTGGCTGGTTTTGTGGGGCTTTGCTGGCTCGGAATTTGTACACTGCGATTTTAGTGATTTCATATCCTATATTTTGTTGAAATTCCCGGTGTTTCACATTCTTCTAAGGAGATGACTTGTATTATCGTGTCTCTACTGCCCAATTGAACTTCAAAAGGGTCATAAAGCTAATTAATAGTTGAATTACGAGGATAAGTCACGTGCTGATAACAACAGTATGGAGAACCAACCCCGGAAGTGAAAAATTTGAAATATAATGAAGTAGAGAGATGAGATGACATGATACCACCTCTTTATTCACAAAGCCAAAATGTCAAAACAGAACGAACAGCTTCCTGAAATGCTCTCAGATGCTGTTCTCAAGGCCTCAGCCCCTGTTCCTGAGAACTTTGTGGAAGTGAAGGGCATTGACTACTCCAAGCCTGAGAGTATGAACATGAGAGCTACTGATCTGATCAAGAGTATGAGGGCCATGGGATTCCAGGCTTCATCTCTTGCTGAAGGCTGTGAGATTATTGACGAGATGAGATCTTGGAGAGGTGAACACAGAGATAACCTGGAGGAGCACAAGAGGAACGGCGAGTTCGATGACGATGGGTACCAAAAGACCACCATCTTCATGGGCTACACTTCCAACTTGATCTCCTCTGGCCTCCGTGATACACTCCGTTTCTTGGTTCAAAACAAGCATGTCAGTGCTATTGTGGCCACTGCTGGTGGTATTGAGGAAGATCTGATCAAGTGCTTGGCCCCTACATATATGGGTGAATTTTCCCTCAAAGGTGCTAAGCTTCGTGACGAGGGCATGAACCGTATCGGAAACCTCCTTGTTCCGAACGATAACTACTGTAAGTTCGAGGAGTGGATTGTGCCTATTCTTGATACCCTTCTTGATGAACAGACTGAAGCTGCTAAGAAGTTGGGCAACGATTGCCTTGACGCTGACTCTCCGGCTGTTCTTACACCATCCAAACTTATTGACAGACTCGGTAAGGAGATCAACGACGAAACTTCTGTACTCTACTGGGCTCACAAGAACAAAATTCCGATCTTCTGTCCAGCCCTCACTGACGGCTCCATCGGTGACATGCTTTTCTTCCACACATTCAAGGCATCTCCACAACAACTGAGACTTGACATCGTTGCCGACATTCGTAAGATCAACTCGATGTCTATGGCTGCCTCCCGTGCCGGTATGATCATCCTCGGTGGTGGTTTGATCAAGCACCATATCTGCAATGCTTGCTTGATGAGAAACGGTGCCGACTACGCCGTCTACATCAACACCGGTCAGGAGTTTGACGGTTCCGATGCGGGTGCTAGACCAGATGAAGCTGTGTCTTGGGGTAAGATCAAGTCGGAGGCGCACTCCACAAAGATTTATGCTGACGTGACCGTGGTGTTCCCACTTATGGTCGCGGCCACTTTTGCAAGCGGTCAGTAATTTTAAACCTGTACATAGACTAATAGGTATATATGAGACTGTTTATGAATGAATAGGAATAAATAAATAAATAGTCGGGGTGTGACTCCCAATAAATAGATGTTTGGCGTATAAATTGAGGAATCAAGCGGATGTTCTCTCCGCAACCTCAGGCTGCCACTCCTGGAACTTCGGCTTTGCAGTGTTATATGGCACATAAGCACCTCTGCTTCCCGTGTGATTAACAGCATGGACTTCTGGCATTGGATAAGCTCTCTCGGTCTTCTCCTCACCAGTAACCTTGTTCGGTGGGATATCGGTACCGTATCCGAGCCAGTAGTGCCAGCCGGGCTCAATATGGGACATTTCAACCTTGTTGTCCTTATACTCGACCCATCTGGAACGTAAGTGGATGTCAACTGGGTCGTCAGTCTCGTAGAACTCATTGCCGTAGTCGTCCTTGCCGACGAGCACACCGGCTCTTGCATCTCCGATCGAATTCATTTGCTTGGCATAACGAGACCAGCCGGCCTTCATGGCGTTTCTGATCGTACGCGCGAGCGATACAGACATAGTGGACGGTGTGCGTTGATCTTGGTGATGTTGGTCCTTTGGCTTGTCTGTGAGTGGTGGAGCAGCTTGTGGGGGTCGTTGGAATTCGCGAAAAATCCCCAAAGCTCCGAATGGGGACAGTTTCCACTTCCAGAAAAAAATTTAGATATGTGCACTCTAAACAGGGCATTTGCTATGCGACTTTCTCCAATCTTTCCGTAGCAAGTACCACCAAGACGAGTAACCATGTCAACAGTTAAACCGAGCACGTTTGGACGGGACCATTTGCCGCGACTTTAAAATTGAAGCCCGCAGGACGAGGACGCAGTGAGGTTTAGTCATCCCTCTTTGCGCGCGCGCACATGAATCAATCCTGCCCACTAGGGAGATCTCAAGATGTATTATAACTTTCTTGAACCCGGCAAGTCTTGTTGGACCTCAGAGTCCGGATTTTTGGTAAAACAGGTATGGCGTTCCTGTTCGCTATGTTCTGGAAGCCTGGAGGGGAAGCACATCGCGGAGATTAGGGGGTGACCGTCGTAACACCCAGTCAGATCGCCATGGCAACAATACGAAAAGAGTCTAGAGATCCAGATTACAGACTTGGGAGCACGCCTTGATCCAGAGTTCCGGGGGTAGACCGAAATACTGAGACAATGAACATGACAAACAATTCATCACAATCAACAACAGGACCTGGAGTTATAACTTCAATTGGCCAACGGTCTGTTGACTGGGCCTGGGAGGTGGGCTTCGCTCGCTGAAAACGACGTTCGCTGCGGTTGGTCCGCGCGTCTGCGGCGAGATGAGGGAGTGGGAAGTTATGCGGTGCACGCCCAACTTCCTGCTTCTCCCTCCTTTTGGCCTGTAGCTTTTTTTTGGATCTACCCTATGGCACTTATGCATCTAGTTTAAGTATTTTTCATATCAAATGGTCCATAGCAGTGAGAATACCACCAGATCTTGCTATTCATGACTGTGACGCACCCATTGCCTAGACATCGATGCTCATTCAGATGCGTGAAGGTGCTTGTGTGATATGTCTATACCATCATGTTCGTTAGTTTCACAAATTGGGGTCTCCTCTAGCCGGGGTTAAGGAATGGACTACGCATGTAATCTTAGAACTGCATCCAAATTACTCACAATAAGATCAATTGATTTTTCGAAGCCCAAGTCATTTGTATCCGTTAACATCAAGCCACTCCTCAACACTGGATTGATCTCTGGCAACCCACTTAGCCTTTGTCTCGACACTGTTCAGAGCTTGTTCCAAAGATCTCGCATAGTCCGCGGTTTCCTTATCAGCAAAAAGTGTCTTGATCTCCTCGTAAGACTCCATACTGGAGAAGTGACCTAGCGAAAACTTCACCAATCTGTCAAAGACCACCCTGTTGATGCTCAAACGCTTGTAAATAGCATCGAAGTTCTCCTTGAAGAAGTTCCAGTACGCACTTCTGGCTTTGCCACTTTCAGAAAGCGGGTAGACAATGTACTGCAGATCCATGATTGGTACTCTGTTGTCCAAAATCAGTTCCACGGCCTTGGAGATAACGGCTGGGTTAGTGGCAGTGGCGAGCGCAGAGAGAACAATCTCTTGAGTGTCAACAGTAGCGCCAGGGGCGGAGATGATACCGAACACTTTCTCAAAGTCCTCCTCAGTGGCAGTTGGACTAGATATGACGGCTTTAAGGATAGTCCCTCTGAGCGCAGGATCAACGGACTCGCCAGTAACATACTTTTCAAACAATTTCTTAGCAGCATCAACAATCTCAGGAATACCGGCACTGACACCAGCAGAAAGAAGAGAAACTCTGAGCTCATTGACAAGGAAATCGTCCGAAGAGGAAACAAAGTCGAAGCTGAGAGCCGACGGAGTGACGACCTCTATGAACAGCTTCTGCAGACCATCTTGGACGGATTGAGGCTGTTCGTACCATGCAGACTGAATTGTTTTGAATGCCTCGAGGATGGCTTTCCAGACAACGACATCAGTTTCACCCTTGAACAATTTGAGAAGGTCAAGACAGTCAGAAGTCTTCATCAGACCAGCGACAGATGTGACACAACAGTCAGCGATGAGACCAGCTTTGTCAGTAGCGGTGAGTTTGTCCAAGTTCTTCTTGATGGACTCAAATGTGACAGAGTCATAGACAACACGAAACAAACCATCCGAGTTCTTGTTGATCTTGAAGAATGGGTTCTCATAAGCCAAACCTTTAACAGTCTTCGATCTCTCTGAAAGGACAACGTCAATCCTCTCAGAGTCAGAAGGGCCAGTAGAGACGTTCAATGGGATGTACCAGATAGTTTGATTTTCCTCATCGGTGGCATCGCCAGAAGACAAAAACCTGTTTTGAGTGAAAGTGACATTGCCTTCACCATCTTGCTCCACAGAGATATATGGGAAACCAATCTTGGATATCCAGTTGTCAGCCATTGAGACGACATCCTTACCAGAAATCTCAGAAATGGACTCCAGCAAATCCTTAGTGGTACCGTTGGCGAAGGTGTGCTTCTTCAAGTAGTGAGAGACACCATTCAAGAATGTCTCTGTCCCCAAAGTCTTTGCAAACTGATGGATCACAGAACCACCTTTGCAATAAGAAATGTGATCAAACACCTGATCAATGTCTGAGGAGCTCTGGATTGGGACTTCGACAGGGTGGGAGGCGCGCAAGGCATCCATATCCAATGCCTGCTGGAGGTTCTCCGTTGTGTTCTGATCAAAAATACGCCATTCAGGGAAAACATGGTCAATAGCGTAGTATCCAACCCAAGTTGCGAAACCTTCGTTCAGCCAGAGTTCATCCCACCAGTTCATAGTAACGAGATTACCAAACCATTGGTGCGCGAGCTCATGTGCCACAACATACGCGACTCTCTTCTTGTAGGAAGAAGCCGAGGTTTCTGGGTCGAAATGAAGTGCAGTTGGTCTGAAAGTGATCAGACCCCAGTTCTCCATGGCATTATGAGAATATTGTGGCACAGAGATGATGTCGAGCTTAGGTAAAACGTAATCAATGTCAAACACCTCGGAGAAGTAGTCAACAACCTTGATGGCAACATCAAGGGCAAGCCGACCCTGCTCGGAGATACCTTCCTGGGTGTAAATTCTGATTGGGATCTTTTTACCGTTGTAGCTTCTCTGGGTAAAACCTTCAACGTAGTCCACCTTACCAATGACCCAAGCAAGGAGGTATGTACTCATCATTGGGGTCTCCTGGAACTTGACAGTCTTCATACCCGAAGCCTCAATGGTTCCCTTCTTCTTACCATCATCAAGGACCTTAGATGACAACACTGGAGTATTGGAAAGAACAGTGAACTCTGAAGCAACAGTGATGGTGAGCTGGAAAGTGGCTTTCAAATTTGGCTCATCAAAGCATGGGAGCGCTGTACGGGCAGCCACGGCTTCAAATTGAGTGGAGAGCATCACCTGCTCCTTACCGTCTTTAGCCTTGTAGTCGGATCTGTAGAAACCTTCCATGTTGTTTCTGATCTCTGCGGTGTACTTGATCTCCAACACCGCCTTACCACCCGGCTGGAGTTCCTCCTCGAGGAGAATTGTAGCGGACTCGGACTTCTCATCAAACGAGTAGCCCTTCACCCCAACCACAGACTCAGTCTTAGTTATGTTATAAGTCAGATTGATCTCGTGAAATTTCAAGTTCAGAGCATGAAGTTGAATCTTGTCAGTGGCCACCTTTACGTCAACAGTAATGGCAACACGACCTCCGAACGAGTTGTCGAGCACATTGATCTCAAACACTTCCAGGTCGTAGTGAGTGGGCTTCACATACCCAGGAAGAATATCTCTTGTTCCTTCTGTCATTGCTAAGTTGGCGGGAAAAGACTCTGGAAAGGAAAAAGGGGAGAGAGACAATGTGACGGCATTATTTTCATGTCTCCGTAGCACCGTTGCTAGCCGCGGGGTTGGGAATTGCATCACGTGACTAATATATCGTCAGCTTGAATGGCACGTGTAAATGACAGAACTACCCACTCCCAATACTCGCAAATCAACAATGAGTGCCACAGACTTGAAATCGGTTAGTGACTTCCTTGTTTCGCTCTCAAAGAAGTGTGGCGATATCATAAGCTCTCATTCCGGGAAGGAGACGTTCGATGACAAGAAGAACAGCGTCGATCTTGTGACGGCAATTGACAAGATGGTGGAGGAGCTTGTGTCCCAGGAGATTCGTGATGCTTTCCCAGAATGCTCGTTCATTGGTGAGGAGACTTACCAGGAGGGTGTTACCAAGCTTGATGACTCTCCGACATTCATTGTTGACCCAATTGACGGTACCACGGACTTTATTCATGGGTTTCCATATAGCTGTATCTCCCTTGGATTCGCCGTTGGTAAGGAGCCAGTTGTGGGAGTTATCTACAACCCGCATTTGGATCTGTGTTTCCACGCTATTAAGGACCAGGGTGCATTCCTAAATGACACTAAGCTTCCTAGCTTGAAGAAGAAGCCATTGGCACTCCAGTCCTCGTTAGTCGCGCTTGAGTCTGGGTCCGATAGAGACGGTGATCTGTTCGACATCAAGATGAGCACGATGAAGAATTTGCTGGATAAGGAGAAAGGCTTCATCCACGGGTACCGTTCATTTGGGTCCGCAGCTATGAACATCTGTCACGTTGCTACGGGCCAATTGGATGCATACTGGGAAGGTGGATGCCAAATGTGGGATGTGTGTGCCGGCTGGGTCATCTTAAAGGAGACAGGTGGTGTATGTGTTGGTGGAAACAGAGGCAAGTGGGACAATTCTATTGATAGCAGAGTCTACTTGTTTACAAGAGGGGCCCCTGATGCTGATCAGAAGGAGTATGTTGAGTCCTTCTGGAGTAACATTACTGGTGACTTGATGTATTAGTTACCTCTATACTTCTCGGCATCTATGACATTCTCACCGATAGTTTCCATATTTTCACGGTCAATCAGCTTTCCGGCATCTTCGTATGCGATTGAGGCCTCGTAAGCAGCGGCAATTCTCTCTGTTGTGATGCCAATCTCACAATGTGCCAGCGCCTTGATACAATTGGCATATCGTGTGATTGTCTCTCTGATTGACTTTGAGATCGTATCGTTGACATCGGAGTAGATCTCCCAAGACGATTCTTCTTCAAGCCTCGTGATATTAACGGATGCGTCACCGACAGCGTAATTTCCTCTAGCAGTGATGGCAGAGGCGTCCTTGTTCACCACTAAGTTTGCCTTCTGGTCAGTGTTCTTACGCAACCAGCAGTAGCCATTCACGCCGATGATTACACCAACACCACCGGGGAGCTCATGTTGGTGATACTTGGAGCGTACAACAAGAGAAGATGGGACCTTCACAAAGGAACCGTTTCTTAGTTTCCCGTACTTAAGAGATCTCGTGTGGAGAGATGCGCTCCCGTCTTGGAACAACGACTGCACTTCGGCGTTGAGCAGATCGCCTTCTTTCAGGAATGATCGCATCTGGAGCTCGTCAGATTCGGACTTTCTTCTCAGCACTCCACCAGGCAAGTTGACTGATCCCAGCATCAGAACCGCGTCCTGTCTAGCACCAATATCCACCTTCCAGCGCCTCTGCCCAACCTCTGTTATGCGCCCGACAATGTGATCCCCCGTCTCTGGTTGGTATCGACCTCTGATGGGCGTCACACTCAGCAGTCTGTTCACACGGGAGATGGTGCCCGCTACGGAGGAGAAGGCGTTGTTCTCCAGATAGTACGTGCCATGGCCTCTCATCCACGCCGGGTCGTCCGTCACGAGCTGTCCGGGCGTCACGATCTGGTGGTGCTCCGTGTCGATGTCGATGTTCGAGTCTGACTCTTCATTGAAGTCAAGGGCTGTGATAGTGAGAATGTCCATGTTAAGTGTTTTTGGTAAATGTGTGATGGTAATTGCTAGGGACAAATTTTTTTTCTTGGTACCCGCGCGATGACCTTTCCTATACTATCTTTTAATGCTCAGAAGCGTACACATACTGGGCAAAATGGCAACTCCACAGCATCTTCTCCCACCAGTAAACAGGTCCATGAAAACTTTGGATAGAGACTTCTTTTTCCGTGAAGTCCCGCTTGTTGAGGTCTTCTTCACACAGCCACAGCTCGTTGGTACTTTTACCAAGAAGTTCGCTAAGGACGTGCTCAGACTCAAGAAGGTCCGCAATGTCCTCAGGTTCGACGACGGGACAAGAGGTGTCCTGCTCAAAGAAGACATCGCATCTGTTGAAGAAGCCCAGGCCAAACTATCCCCGCAGGCGTACGAGTTCATCACTGAAAACAACATCACGCTGAGGCCATATAAACACACGCTGACGTATGACTTTTGGAGAGCTGAAGACATCCTCTCTTCAGTGCTTCCTGAGGATCTTTTGTCCGAAGTGCCTTCGGGATTCACCATCACGGGACACATTGCACATCTCAACCTCCGCGATGAGTTCAAGCCATACGACAACCTCATCGGACAAGTCATCCTGGACAAGAACCCAAACATCCGCACCGTCGTGGACAAAGTCGACACGATCCATGCGGTGTACAGAACCTTCCCTATGAAGGTCATTGCCGGTGACACGGACTTGGTAGTGGAGCAGAGGGAGTCCGGGTGTGTCTTCCAGTTCGACTTTGAGAAGGTGTATTGGAACTCAAGACTACATACTGAGCACGATCGACTGGTTGCGATGTTCGACGAAGGTGACGTTGTGTGTGACTTGATGGCGGGTGTGGGACCATTTACGGTGCCAGCGGGGAAGAAGAAGGTGTTTGTGCTGTCAAATGACCTCAATCCGGACTCGTACAAGTGGATGAAGGTCAATGTGGAGAGGAACAAGGTTCAGGACTTTTTGAAGCCCATGAACTTGGACGCAAGAATGTTGATTCAGCAGTGTATTAAGTATTTGGAGGAGTTCACCAAAGAGAGAAGCGGAGAGGTGAGCTACACTACCCGCAAGAGAAAAGGAGAGACACCAGTAACTCACACCTTGGTGATACCGAAGTTCGTTAAACACTTTGTGATGAACTTGCCAGACTCAGCATTGGAATTCTTGAATGAGTTCAACGGTATCTACCACAAATATCCTCAGATGAAATCTATGGATGGGTTCCAGCTCCCATACGTGCACGTCTACTGCTTTGAGAAGTTCTCTCCAGATGAGCCAGAACCAGACATCGACGAAATTCACAGAAGAGTCCACAAGAAGATGTGCAATATTATGCAGTACGATCTTGACTTCAGCACTCTTCAGTTCCAATTTGTCAGACAGGTTGCCCCTACAAAGCCGATGCTTAGAGTGTCTTTCCCATTGCCCGAGGAAGTTGCTTTTAGACAGCCTCTCTAAAAAAATGTAACCCAAACAAAAAGTCGAAATATGTACATGTGTTTTGTAGTTCTATTTACTTTTTTGTCTCCTTCATCTCCTCGATCTTTCTCTGGAGACCAGGTGCAATGTACTTCTCCACAAAAGTCATCTCCTCTTTTCTCTTCTTGTCCTCCTTCTTCTTTGCAACAATACACCATGTTGTACCTAAGTGTGTTCTCTTCTCCTCCGTCACCTCCAGCCCACTATCATCCAAGATTTCACCAATATCCAGGTTCCAACGACATCCCCAAGTAGCAAGACGTTTCTCGGCTCTGTTGTCCAGAACGTTGTTGATCATATCGTACTCACCACGGCCGTGCTCCAGCAGCACGATTCTGCCGCCCGGTTTGAGTAGAGTGGAGAAGTTCTTCAGCGCCCTCACTGGATCCTCGTGCGAACACAGGCCAAATGCCTCTATGATTGTGTCATACTTGATTCCAGTGTTGTCCGAAGTCAGAGAGACCTCCTGCTGATCAACATCACTGACAGTGATAGTTGGCTTCACATCACCAGACCCAGACAGCTCCACAAGATCCTCAGCTCTTCCCACAACAAACGCAGCGTTCTTGTAGACCGGGAAGTTGTCTCTGAACTTCTTATTGGCAATCTCCAACATCTTCTTGGACGAATCGAGGAAAGTGATGGACTTAATCTGGTCCATCTCCATGTACTTGATGTTTCTGCCAGTTCCACATGACACTTCCAAGACGTCGCCACGACAATGTTTCATCAGCCACTTACGTCTGCGGCCCATAAACACCATCTTCTCTTCCCAGTCAATCTCACTATCGTATTCCTCGGCCTTATCATCGTAGAATGCCGTTGTGTCTCTCGGTGGTAAGATCTTCTCATTTGTGTGATTCTCGCCTTTGGCTTCTACTGTCATGCCATCAAAGCTCGTCACACCTTCCTTCTTCAATCTGTCGTACTCCTCCAACTTCTTCTCGTCTCTGTATCTCGCATGACCCGTCAACTTCTTCATTCTGAGCGTTTCGTACTCGTTCAGCTCACCGCCCTTATCCTGCTTGTTCCACAACTTGTCCAGTTCCTTGTCCTTGTCATAAACACCGTTCATGTACTTGTATCCAAGGTACAAGAACAAGGCATAACTCCCGACGTAGTACCATGTCATCTTCTTCTGGAATTCACGAGTACGGAATTTAGCATAGTTACGAACTAGCCACTTGTCGGACTTGAGGTCTCGCTCGTGCTGCTCCAGCTGGAGTTCCTCTTTCGTCTTGGATCGTTTGACGGTGGATGGTGGTCTGTAGAAAGAGGACTTGGTGCGTGACTGGCCTCGAAGGGCGAGTCGTGTGAGGCGGAGCATTGGGCGGTGGTGGATAGCGGAGCTTGGTGGTTGATCGGTGTTTGTATTTTTTTCCGATTGAATTGAGGGCATAGACATTTACGTAAGGAATCTTTCTAGACGGCACCGATATGGCGAGTAAAAAGCAGGAAATTATAGACTTGAAGACTGGCTTTGAGCTCAAGGGGATTGGTAAGATGGCTTTGGAGTTTGTTGGAACATCAGAGTACGAGCTGGGCAGCGTGGAGGTGTTGACACATCAACAGCTCATCGCACGCGTCACCGAGATCAAGGAGGCACTCAGGCTAGAGAAAACTACACAAGACGACTCTATACTGAGTGACATAATTCCTCATTCAACAGGCATAAATTTCTCTTCAGAGTTCAACATCTTCGAGTCTGACCCATTTAGTGATGCGTTTCCTAACAAGAGAGTCAAGCAGTCAAGCGACTTTGATCCGCTATCCTCAGAACTGTGATATTCAGGCATAGTGCTTCTGATACAAGCCAAGAGCCTTAATTGGGAACAAGAAGCGGTAGTTAGGGTACTCAATCGCACAGGAGTGGTTGAACACACCTTCCATATCCTCAAAAGCCCACTCACCAGTACTTCTCTGTCTCTTCATCAAGAACTCAACACCGCGCTTGACAACTTGCTTGTTTGGGTAGCCAGCCAAGATCAAACCAATCAATGCCCACGCGGTCTGCACTACGAGACTCTGTTCAACCTCGACATATGTGTGTAACTCGCACGACCTCATCGACTCACTCCAACCTCCATCGCTTCTCTGGCGATCAACAAGGAAGTCACACCCTTTCTTGACAGTTTCAGAGTTGATGTAAGTCTCTCCAATTGTGTTCAAAGCTTCGAGCGCAAACATACCGGCATATGTGTAACAAATACCCCAACATCCGTACCATGATCCATCACTGTGTTGTGCCTTCTTGATGTATGCAATAGCTCTTCCAATAGCACTGTCAATCTCGACTCTTCTGTAGTTGTTATACTTTCTGAAATAGGTCAACCCGAGCACAACAGAGTCAGTGCACTCGACGTAGGGATATTCCACCATGATGTTTGCGAACACCTCAGCTGGGTTTAGCTTCTCCAACAATGGTGTGGCTTTGATCTTCTCATAGGTGGCGAATGAGCCGTATTCAAAAGATCCAACGTTTTGAAGACCAAGAAGGATGTCAACGGCGGCTTGCAATCTCTCGTCAGGAATCAAATCTCTAACATCGGCAAATTGCGGACTGTTCTGTACCATGATGATGGCTTTGACAGACTCGGCAGTACAGTCACTCACGGTATACCCCTGATCCTTAGTACTGAATGGCCATCCTCCATTTCTCTTATCTCTGAATGATCCATCCTGGCACTCTTCATCAAACTGCGATCTGACAAGGAATTTATAAGAGCGCTCCACCATATCATGATACTCTGGCAGTTCTGCAAGTCCGGTCATGAATAGGTACTGCACCGCAAATGCTGCATCCCACACTTGTGAACCGTTCGTTCCCATCACCGTGAGTCCCTGAGGCCCCAAAAACAACACCTCCTTGAACTTGGAAAAGCACAACTTGAACGTATCAGAATCAGCCCCTTCTTGGTCATAAGCGACAATGGTATTGAATGCAGCACTCACTGGTGCAATGGTCATGTAGTTTGTATTGAGGAACTCCTTCTTGATGATACCGTACGTATAAGTCTTGAGCACATTCATCAGCCATTGGGGTCTCCACTGTTCCCATTTCGCCATAATTGGGTTCAAAATATTAAGTAGAGCAGAGTGTGGATAGTACAGGTCCACTCCACACACGTCATCTCTATGCTTGGAGAAGTCGATGGAGTCGAAAGGACGTGTATACATCTCTTCTCTCAAAGATCGGATCAGGTCATCTTCCGGGCATGCAAATTTGATACCGTTAAGATATCCAACACCGATGTAGATAGCTCGAGTATGGACCCACCAGCGAGCAGGATGGACAGGAAGGGAATATGGTAATGTCCACAATTCCGCTGGAGCAGGATTCACACCTTCCCATTTATAGAGGTTCATCACTGACAACCATGCTTTCCCCCAATGTGGGGCTCTCAATGCGCCCCCGAGCTTACGAAGCGTTCTTCTTGCACGGACACAGACAGGGTGGTCTTTATCAAGCCCTAGAAGACGGAGGTTTAAGTAATTCAACACTGTCCCCAAACAGGTGGACTTGTCGATAGAGTGTAACCCCCATCCACCGTCAACAGGATGTGCAGTGTTGACAATATATCTGATCAGTTCCTGACGCTCGTGTTCAGGAATTGGTTGCTTGGTGACGTAGCTCGTGATGACGTACCCAACAGTCATAAACATCGGGCCTTTGTATTGGTTCGGGAAGATGCCGCTGTTGGTGTCTTGGATGTACGAAAGAAATGTTGCCCCGTTCTTTGCGGCATCGAGAGCACATTCTGGTGCTGGAAGGTCTGGTGGTGCGAAATCTGGTGTTTGAAGGAGGTACTTCTCGACAGTGCTCTGCTGGTGCTGGAGACTTTCTTCTTCAGAGAGGTAATGCCATTGTGTGTTTCCGAGGTCAGTTGTGGAGAGCCTCCACCGTAGAGGATCGGTCTTGAGCAGACCCAGCGATTCAGAGTAGAGAACCATCTGCCAGTGCTCTCCTATTATACTGTCTTGGGTGACCAATTGAAAAGAAATGTCGTTTAAATCAATTGTACGATCCCGAGAAGGCCTCGTTTACCAAGTGCATGAGGGTAACATAACCACCGAGATAAATCCGAGGGCGGAACTCCCGGATATTGCCATTTTCGGACGGGTTAGGTCAAAAAAAATTCTGGCAGGCCTTCACTATACTCCTTCTCTCTCTCTCTCTCTCTTCTGGAGGATAGACAATATGGCTCCTGCTGAGAAAATTCCCATCAAAAACAAACAGATTCGCCAGCAGTTATTTGCTAAGCTGAAAGACAAGAAGAATAAAGAACGTCACAAACTTCGTGCCACAAGAGCCAAAGAAGAGAAGGCAAACCCTGAGCTCAAACAGGAGAGACTGGCCACAAATATTCCAGAGACAATCGAGTCTAAGAGAGTCTACGATGAGACAGTCGGTGCAGATGTGGAAGGTGAGGATGATTTCAGCTCGTACTTTGATGGTCGTGAACCTAAGATCCTCATTACAACGAATGCAAATGCCAGAAAGGCAGCCTATGAGTTTGCAAACATTATGATGGAGATCCTACCAAACGCTACATTCATTAAGCGTAAAAGAGAGTTTTCAATGAAAGACATGTCCAAGTTCTGCAGCAACAGAGAGTACACGGACCTTGTTGTGATCAATGAGGATAAGAAGAACGTCAACGGTGTCACATTCATTCATCTTCCTGAGGGACCCACTTTTTACTTCTCAGTATCATCATTTTTACCGGGTAAGAAGATTGCAGGGCATGGTAATGCAACTGATCATATCCCAGAGCTCGTCCTCAACAACTTCACAACGAGGCTTGGTAAGACTGTGGGAAGACTCTTCCAATCATTGTTTCCACACAGACCGGAGTTTGAGGGAAGAAACGTCGTGACATTACACAATCAAAGAGACTATATTTTCTTCAGAAGACACAGATACGTGTTCAAAAACGAGGAGAGAGTTGGGCTCCAAGAACTCGGACCTCAATTCACACTCAAGCTCAGAAGAATGCAGAAGGGAATCAAGGAAGAGATTGAGTGGGAGCACAGAGCAGATATGGACAAAGAGAAGAGAAAGTTCTATTTGTGATTGCATTTTACAATATCATGATAATGACCGTATAAGAGCGTAGAGGAGGACATAATAGGGGTAAGGGGGTTAGGCGATGAGATCACTGTCGACATCGCAAGTCCAAGGGCATAGGAATTCTTTAACGAATTGAAGGCTCTCATACCTATATCAACCAATAGAAATCAGGTGATTCATCAGTAAGCTCCAAACACTAACACGCACCAGATCTAAGGCTTAAGGGCTTAGAGCTTATCGCTATAGTGACGTTGTGCCGCGAAACCAAAATCAAAACACAACAAAAAACCAGCGGCCAGTGCCCACCACAACAAACACAGGCCACCTTTTGCCCTGCTTTCCGCCGAAAACGACAACGTCTGCTGTCCCGGCCACATCATTCATCATCCTAGTGCCACTGAACACACTATCGATTGATTTTCTGCCAGGCGTATTGGCCCACAGATCGCTTTAACTGCCGAGCTCATCGCACCGGTTACGACACCTTCTCATCTGTCATCAGTCATTGTCTATCGACCGATCGTTTCTTTCTTTCTCTCTCACCTCACTGCCATGGACGCCGCAGGTGCTATCCAGATTGTGAGTGCTCTTGAGCTCATCCACTCGCCGAAGTCGACCAACGAATCTCGGCAAGAGGCGCAAAGATTCCTTGAACAAGTCAAGTCGCAGAGTGAATCGCCATTATGGGGTTACGAACTGGCTCTTCCTTCACAGAATGCAATTGTTCGTCATTTTGGATTGACACTTTTGCAAAATTCGATCAATCGTCAGTGGAATAGTTATGACGATGAGAAGAAGTTGGCTATCCGTAAATGGGTCATCGACTTGGCCTCAAAACTCTTGGAGAACGATCCACATTACCTCAAGGAGAAAATCGCTGGCTTGTGGGTTGCTGTTGCGAAGAGATGCTGGGGGTCTCACACTGCTTCTGATAAGGCCACATACCAAGATATGATCAAAGGTTGGTCCTCGATGGACAGGGATTTGCTTGAGTTATGGTTGGGATCATCACAGACCAGGGAGCTTGTTCTTATCATATACAGAACATTGTTCGAAGACGTTTACATTCTTGATGACCCAATTACATCCAGAAGGAACTCCGTATTGACATCGTGTTGTACAGACGTCCTCCTCCCACAGAGCATGATAGATTCGATATATGAACCTAACGACAGTATGAGAGAATCAAAGGCTACTGCAGAAGGCTGGTTTTTGATTTGGCAGGAACATCTGAGTGAGTCCATACGAAATGGTAACGAGACGAACATCATCAAGACGCTCGAGACTTTTAAGACATGTCTTAACTGGCCTCATGGCGGATTGATCACACAGTCACAGATCCTCAGGTCTCTCATGAATACATTACTCATCAACAACATCCAGATTAAGATCTTGACAGTCAATTGTTTGCATATCTTGTTTACCAGAACTTTCAGTTCTGCTGATGACTTGGATGAGATCGTTGGTACCATCTTCAAATCAGAGGGCATTGAATTACTCTCGAACATTTACAACTCCATACGCAATGACCCCGATGATCTTGACGATGAGGAATACTCATGCAGTAAGAAGTTGACCGAGATGATTGTTGGCTTGAGTAAACATTTGGAGATCATCGATCCAAATACATCTGATATCAACGGATTCCTCAAACTCGTTTTGTCCTCTACAGCCAGTGACAGCTTGACCATCTCTGCCATTTCATTGAACTTTTGGGGATACATGCTTCGTGAAGACGACAAGATCGCCATGGTCAAGGAGTTTCTCTTTGAGTTGTTGGAGGTGGCCTCTTCAAAGCTTTTGAATTATGGTGAGTTACACAAAGACCATGTCAGTCAGAAGTTTATTGCCATCGATTTCAACTCTCAAGAGGAAGCATATTCTTTCCTTAACAACTACAAGAAGCTTGTTGATGACATTGTGAGATTGACTATTTGCATCAAGGGAGACGACGGCCTTGCTTGGTTAAACCAACATTTGGAAGCTTTCTTCTCCTCCTCCATTGCAGCCGAAGCCATGACATCCGAGATGTTGGACTACCACAGAGAACCGTTCATCCTGCTTGTTTCCCAACTGGACATTGTTCAGGCAAGTATCAGAGGTATCATCAGATGGAAGCTGTGGTACTCTAATATGGACTACAACGAGAAGTTAGATGCCCTGCTGAGAAAAGTCCAGATCCTTCTCGAAAAGCTTTTGGCTATGCATGCAAAGGATCCAATGGTGTTGAAGAAACTCATGCAGACCTATGTTCAGTTTACGCCACTCTTGGAGGACAGCATGACATTCAAGGTCATTGAGAGATTGGTCAATACTGCTACGTATGAGTACCCTCCACATGCATCTGATGAGCTTGCGACATCGATCAAAGAACTTAGAACTATCTGTGGTACAGAGCTTAACAGAGTTGGATATCTTATGCCGGAGCGATTGGTTGGTGTTCTCCCAGAGTTCGAGAACGTCTTCCAAGGTCTTATTCCACGCTTGTCAAACAATGAGACCGTTGCATTCAAGGCATTCATTCTTGTTGTTTCTCAACGTGCTGGTGGTGATGACAAGGAGGCAACGTTCACCAGAATTGTTGAGCCGGAGATTGCATCATGGACTGATCCAGAGACCGTCAAGGGACTGAGTGATCTTCCGTGGTTCATGGCCAGATTGGGAATCGTGGAAATTGCAGAGTACTTTAAGTCTCGTGGTATTTCACCTGATGCTGAGTTGCTCAAGACTCCAATCGATGAAGAAGGCTCCAAGTTGAAGGCCGCATTGAAGGACAGATGGTCCGCTATCTTCCCAGTGAGATCTACGAGGTACTTGATGCAATACTCCATTGAGCGACTTGCTCATGACAGTAAGGAGTTCAAGTCTCTTCTCAACTTGTGGAAACCGAGAATTATTCCAATCATTCCACATCTCTTGCAACTCTTATACCAGATCCAGGCGTACCACAATCCAGATAACTGGAAGCAACTCCCAGAGATTGTTCAGTCGTTTGTACGCGCCACTGTTGTTGAGAGATTTTGGCAGATGGGTATCTCCATTCAATCCCGAGATGAGTTTCTAGAGGAGAGTGTGAAAGCCATGCATTCTCTCAGAGACTTTGCAGACTCTGTTGGTCATATCGTTAGATACACCCGAGAGTACGTGTTCTTGTCCTTAGCCACTATTAGTGAGTTGGAGGACACATTATATTCGATTCCAAATATTGCTGAGTTGTTCTGGAGAGCTGCTACTGGTGAGAAGGTTGGTATCACACTGCACTCTTGGAAGCACATGATCAACACACTTTTGAGACCTGTGATCAGACACTGCCCACAGACACATGTTAAATCCTTCATGTCACAGCTTCTCCCTTCCATGTTCAGTACATTGGACGAGCTGCTGATGAGCAAGTGGGAGAAGGTTTACATCAGCGGTCTCCAGTTTGACGAGAATGACGAACAGTTGAACGAAGAAATGATGGAGGAGAATTTGCTGAGACAAGTGACACAAGTCATTATCAGACTCTTGATTGATTGTGTTGGCCAATATGGTTACAAAAGTCCTCTCAGTGAAACACAGTTGGAGATCAGAAGACTAGTGTTCAACAACAAGGAGATCCTTGCACCTTTCCTCCGCTTGATTTGCCATATCATCATGTTCAAAGACTCTAGGTGTTCATTCAATGCAATTTTGATTCTCAGAAGCATCTTGGCAGATATAATGCTGAAGGATGAGGAAGTTGACAAGTACCTCTGTGATGATCTCACCAAGGCTTTGTTGCATTCTTTGACCACCGATCTATACCGTGATGCACAACCTGAAACGGCATATGTATTTTCCTTGTTATACATCAACATGTCTTCTCATGGTGATTACATGATGAATGTGATGAGACACTGTTTGCCTACAGCTACGGAGAGCGACTTCAGATACTTGGATGAGCACATCAGTACAGCCAAGTCCCTCAAAGACCAGAGAAACGTCGTGTTGCAGTTCCTGCAGACCATCAAACAGACTGATGACGACGATGCTAAGGCCAAGAGTGACAGAAACAAGCAGATTGAGATGATGCAGAGAAAGAAGAAGGATACAGAGACTGATATTCTCAACCTTGCAAACACGGAGAATGGTGCGTTGGGTAACTTGTTCGGAGAATGATCTTGTACCTATCATCAGAAAAATTTTCACGTTGTACTAATATAAAAGAAGATAGAAGACAAGAAACCTCATTATCTCAAATTTGCAGTAGCGTTGGTATATATTCATCATAATCTATCACATCACGTAAAAAACCGAAGAATTGAAAAGAGAAATTACCAGACGTCCTCCTGGTATTTGTTTAAAGTTCTGAAGTTTTTCAGAATCTCATGAGCCTTTTCCTCAGAGAAACCCTTACTCTCAGAGATAATTCTACAGAGAGTGTCATTAACATCTCTAGCCATCTTGGCTGCATCACCACAGACGTAGATGAATGCGCCGGCGTCAATGAGAGCCATAATCTCCTCCTTACGCTCCCAGAGTTTGTGTTGGACATACACCTTTTCCTTACCCTCTCTGGAGAAGGCATTGATCATCTCAAAGGACTCACCAAGCGTCTTGGAGTAGTCCGTCCATTCTTCTTTGTAGAGGAAGTCCTCCGTGGAGCTTCTACAGCCGAAAAAGAGTACCATCTTGCCGAACTGTTTACCCTGCTCAACCTGTGCAACACGGTCTCTGAGGAAACCTCTGAATGGAGCAACACCAGTACCTGGACCGATCATGATGACTGGTGCATTGACGTTGGTTGGCAATCTGAACGTGGATTTACGCACGTGAACTGGGAGCTTGTAGGGAGCAAAAGAGCCCTTTGGACCCTTGAGGTTGTAGTTGACATGTGGTTTGCCGGTCTCCTTGTTCATCTCGAGCTCAATGTCACGGAGCAAGTTGGTGGCAACCCCAGTGATGAGTCTGTCCTTGTGCTGCTCAGCCTCAACGACAGCGGTGATGTGGATTGTGGTCTTCTCTTTGAGGTTCGAAGAGGAGATGGAGTAGTAACGTGGTTGGAGTGGGGAAATGGACTCGATGAGGAACTCGAGGGAGACCTCTGACCAGCGTCCACCACCGGAAAGGATGGTCATGACATCAGCAAGGTCGTATTTCTCATCGTGGATCTCCTTGGCGTACACAACCTTGTCCTTGGAGAGTCTGTCACACTCCCTCTTTGCCTGGTCGTTAGGAGCAAATTGCTTGAGGTTGGCAACCACCTGTCTCGACACTGGGCCGGTTATCTCCTTGTAGTTTCTGAAGATTGCCTCAATGGTACATGGTGTTGGGAATGGGATGCTGACGGTGGAGTCGAGCGCCTTGAGGTCGATAACGTTGTCCTTGTCCTCCCAGAGGTTGGTGATCTTGAGGAACTTTTCGAGCTTCTCATCAGGGTTTGAAGGCCAAACAGCCAAGTGGTCACCGGTGGTGTAGCGGAGATCTGTATTCGAGAGGTCAAACTCGGCGTGGATACAAGATCTACTGGAGGAGTTGAATAGTTCCTTGGAGAAGCTAATTGGAGCAAGGTATGGGTGGGCATGGTCGAATGGGCCCTTGGAAAGATCAGCTGATGAGTTCAAGTAAGACTTATCTGGCTCACCAGTGAAGATGGCATCCTCCTCAAATTCACCTGGGTCGAGTCTCGTGAGCTTGAGAGATGGCTCGAAGACCGCATCCTGCTCCTCGAGGTGAAGCATGTCCTTGAGAAGGTCAAAGGTGGCCTCCTTCCAGGCAAGGTAGTCCTCGTCGAGAGAGCCGGCACCATCGTCACCCTTACCGAACTCACCGATGAGGTTGGCACCCGCGTTGCTGAGGGAGTTGAAGGCCTTTTGGGCAGCACCGTTGAAGAACTCGTAGGTAGAGTTACCGAGGCCAAAGAGCGTGTACTTCAAGTTGCCCAAATCGCCCTCGGACAAGTTTGAGACGTGGTCCTCGAATGGAACGGCCTGGTCGGGGAAGTCACCTTCACCATAAGTGGCGATGAAGAAGGACGTGATGCACTGAATGTCGTTCAGGGTGTCAAAGTCGTAGTCTGCGAGGTCTGCCACCATGACATTGAGCTTAAACTTTGCCTTGAGCTCCTTGGCGAACTTGTGAGCGTAGTCCTCGGCAGTTCCGGTCTGGGAGCCGTAAAAGATGAGGTACTGCTTCTTGTTCTCCCTCACCACCTCGGCGATGTCACGAGAGTCCGACACAACGCGTGTCCCGTCGTCCGACACGCCCCAGAAGACGCCCTTGGTGAAGTAGGCGGCTACCGCCAGTGCCAGAGCCACGAGAACGGAGTAGTCGAGAGTGTCAAGAGCCATGTTCTTTTGTTCTTGTTGGTGTTTTTGGGCGGTTCTGGAGAGGGAAGAAGAGAAAAGTGAAAAGGTGTCGTTTGATCAGATCAGGCCCATCGCGCAAATTGGCGGAAATTCGGGTGAGAAACACTGCCGTTTTCGGATGACCTTCGCGGACCTCTTTGTGTGCCAATCTTGTCAAACGAAGCTATACGACCACACATCGTTGCAAAATGCGAGAAGCCACAAATTCGCGACAAGAAAACCGATATGGTCCATTTTGCGCAATTTGGCAGGGCCGAGAATCGGGGTGTTTCAACTGTTCGGGAATTATACGGATTAGGAGGTCAATCTGAGAATTTGAGTGATAACACTGTTAACACTGCTCCAACTGACATTCTTGATGTCTCCTGCGATTCTCTATCTATTAGAGGTTCGGTAATTAATGAATGTGTGTTATGAGCCCTCGATTCTTCACCATCTTTCACATTTAGCACATGTCCCCACATATCATACGACAATTCAATCGATAAGCCAATGAGGACACTCCAAAATAGCCAGGAGTGGCACTTGCTCGCCAGTGGGAGTGCTAATCTTGTCTTTACCTACACGGGGAACGATATACAGCTCAAAAATCAGCTATTGAGGCTACGACGCTCAAACCAGGAGTACGATACACAGTATGTTTTCGACTTTGTGGAGAGTAAGGTAAGACCTCTACTTCATGAGGTGATCCCGATGAATTTGGTGAAAGTGGAGTTCGATAATTCGGCGGCTTTAAACGATGGGTTTGGACTCCTGATGCCATGTGTTGTGCCTAGAGATTCAGTGGTTGTATCAGAGGGCCAATACTACAAGGTCTATCAACAGGGTAACAGCTGGACGCTGGAAATCAAACCAAAGTGGCTGATTCCAACCAAGAACGGATGTCGAAACTGTGCTCACCACAAGCGGAAACATAATGAAGAAGCCCTTCTTTGTACGACTGCTTTCTGTGATCCAGACAGGATGGTCGGTGCTGTGGCACTACTTCGACTGGAGCCAGCACTTCAAGACGTTCTTTGTGACTATTTATCCACGGAAGATAACGTTTTCAACCACTTGAAACAGCTTCAAAGGCCATTACAACTGGACATACTCAAAGATAAGTCGGAAGTGACACCAGACCTCTGTTTTCAAATGACAATACGTGATGTCTCAGTATACATCATCATGAGTTCAGAAAAGATCATACAAGTATCAGTGACAGATGTTGACCCGAAGCCACATAGTAAATGGGAAAACTGGCGCTCAGCAGAAGACACACTAATTAATGAGGGTTTCTACACATCTTCACATTCATAAAGTCGTTAACATTGAACGGAGCCTTCGACAAGTAGTTGCCCGTTATTCTTTTGTATCCAGACGTCCATTCCTTTATCAGTCTCCTGGATACACAATTTAATTCGATCCCCAGAGAAGATAGGTGCACAGTTCTTGTACTTGAATGACTTTACGTCCAGATCATCATACAGCGTTCCAATCCATTCAAGAAGTAATGTCACAGATAATGGGCCGTGCATCAGAACAGTAGGATAACCCTCAGATATGGCATACTCCTTGCTATAATGTATTTTATGGGAGTTGAAGGTCAATGCGGAATACCTGAACAGTAGAAGGTCTGATGGTGTCAATTCATGTGAAAACCTTGGATTCTTCTTTACCATTATCGGCTGCTGCAAAGAATACAGATCATTAGTGTATATCAATGTTCTCCTCTCTTCAATTGAGATATCAGACGCAGCCACAATCTCTCTATTGATCGTAACAAAGTGGTTCTCTCTCATCTTTCTGAAGGTCTCCACTGACTCCACACAAAATGCCGGTTCGTTGAATAAAATGGGCTTATGAAACATCATTTCACCACCGATCCACATCCGCCTCTTAAAGCTGGAGTCACTGGGTTGTTGATGAGCGTCATATCCGTCTTTGGAGAGTGATTCCTCTTCATTCTTGGGATTGAAGAAGATGAGATGATATCCAAGTGGGAGTGTAGATGACAACGGTTTCTGAACGTTAAAGTACGACCAGAGTGCTGCTTTGAGACATTGAGCATGGGACTTGGAAACTGTGTCCGACAATATCCACTTTTTAATGAGCATTGCCATTAATCTAAGATATTTTGAAGTGTTGGAGTTCAAACTTTAGGTTGTTATGGTAACAAATGATCTGGGCTCGAAAATTACAGTTTTTAGTCGTTGTTTTAACTTAACAACAAAATAACTGGGAAATTCGGTTCTATCTGAAAAGATAAGTTTAAACCTGTCATATTTATTTACTGCAACGTCACTGAGCTTTAGATGGCTTTAGACTTAATTTAAACAGATCATCATACGCTATGTCTTCTCAGTACTATTCAGGGGTACCCCTCCTGCAAGTGCAGGTAAAGCACGATACTTCCCCTTATAATATTGAGTGCATCTTGATGGTAGCAGTCTCTGCTCTTGGAACAGCAATGACTCGGAGCACTGAGGTTCCAATTAGTTCTCTGGTGAGACTTATTTTTACAGCGATGTCGACCTACAACTACGCATACTCATTTACCAGAGATTTAACTTGGTTTACATCGCTCTCCATCAAATATTCTCAGCCACATACGCCGGTCCTATCCGCTAATATTAATGTCTGCATTCTAGGATCTAGCGGAGTGCTATTCTCAATATAACATTCCACCGAAAGACCTGTAGACTTATCTCTGCTTTACATAGCACAATATCATGATAATATTGTGAGGCTCAGGAACGCATGGCACATTAATTCATTAAATATCAATATCCCTTTGTCTCAACAACCCCGTTAGAGATTTGATCTCTCCTGCACCTCTCGGATTGAACTTCTCGAGGTACTGCAAGATCTCATTGTAGTTAGCCTCACTGGTGTCAAGCTCATACTCATCTTCAGGAGCACCTTCGCCATCTTCATCATCATCTTCATCACCCGGCTCGTCCGGTTTCTCATCCTTCTCTTCTTTTTCGTTCAGCTGTAGTTCATTCTTGATATGAGACACTTTGTCGTCCTCTTCTCTAGTCCCGTCAATGATACATCTCAGTTTATATCTCATCATTCGTCTTAGCTTCATCATGACGAGCGCGTCGATCCAACCATCATGAAGATCACACTCCTCTCTCAGCTTTTGGTTTTTTAATATATCCTCAACATCAGGATCAACAATGTTCTCAATCTGGAAGGACAATGAGGCTGGAACATCCTCCCCGTTGAATTTGAACACTGAGGCAACGCCATCAGGAACATCAGTTCTCACATCTTTGAATATGGTCGAGGAGAAATTAGGGACACGGAACCACTCAGTCTGGTATTTGGCATATTCTGGAGAGGACTTTGGATCTACGCCAAAACGAATGTATGTCAACCTCCATGGACCTTTCGTGTATGTATACGAGAGCTGTGCCAAGGCATACTTCAAGCATTGTTTGTGTGTCTTTGGGATAATTGCTTCGAGATGCTTACGAAGCCAGATTGGTTTCTGTTCAAAGAGCTTGGCGAGGTGCTCAATCGTGGCAAGCGTATCCCTGTAGAAGGGGTTGAGGGGATCGGACTTGAAGAACTCGAGCTGTTTCTTCAACTCCTGGGAAGCCTCAGTTGGCACCTCATCTTGCCATCTGATTATCGTAGAGCGGAGTTTGATATGTTTGTTCTTGACTGTGAGCTTGCCCTCCTTCATCACTGTGGCCGAGTTCTTCTTGTACTGGTAGTTGAACGGGAGAGGGATCGAGGAAAATCGTGGCGGTGGAGGAAGCTCATACAATCCGGTAGGCTCGGGTTTCCATGGTTCTTTGTCCTCTTGGAAGAGATCAAGTTTCTTAATGTTTCTGTAGTTGAGGGAATGGATCGACTTGTTGATTGTCTTAGCGAACTCACTGGAGCGCGCTTGGTACTGGAAATCGGACATTTCCCTGAATCTGAACGTCTTGTTGATCACCGCCAATGGCATAATGTGAATGGACTTCTTGCTAACATGCATTTCTGCTAGTGCCTTTTGCACATTGCGGTTGTTCTTCTCTAGTACCTTCTTTGGGATAGATACCTTGATCAAAATCTGCTCGTTGTTGCTTAGCTTAGCATTGACTGGATGCTCGTAGATGTTTTTTGTAAACCTCAATTCCAGTGGATTAGAAACATCGTCGTGGCATGAGCGAATGATGGCCTCCTTGCCACCAACCATGTGGAGAGCCTTATCGATATTGTTCACCTTGAGAGGGAACTCAATGCAAGAGAAGTGCGGTATATCGAGCGAATGCTCTTTGGCGTATTGTTTGGACATAGTGCAAGTAGAGTAATCAAATCAACAGAAGACTCCTTTTTTGGTTCTCTAAGCTAGCCTGGTTTACCTCTTGTTTTTGGTGAAGCTGACGAGTTTGTTTACCTTCTAAACACTGGTGTACGGATGCGATAGCATCTGCCACGTGTCACGTGTCGACAAGCAGCCACACTATTAGAACGTAAATCGCAACCTTCTAAAGACTTCGATAAGACATATTCCAATTATTCTGCAAAGGGTTTCATACTACTAAGAAGAGCACAAAATTAGCAATTGACTACACAATGTCTGAAGGAAACGTGCTTGTTGTCTCGAACAGAATTCCTGTCACGCTCAAACGCTGTGCCGATGGGGAATATCAGTACAACATGTCCTCCGGAGGTCTCGTCACGGCACTTCAGGGCCTGAAGAAGACGTCGACTTTCCAGTGGTTCGGATGGCCAGGATGGGAAGTCCCAGAAGAGGAACAGGACAAAGTGACGCGTGAATTGGATGAGAAGTTCAAGGCTACGCCCATCTTCTTGAAGGACGAGATTGCAGATCTCCACTACAACGGCTTCTCTAACTCGATATTGTGGCCATTGTTCCACTACCACCCTGGTGAAATCAATTTCGACGAGAAGGCATGGGCTGCATATAATGAGGCCAACGAGAAGTTTGCGGAGGAAATTTTGAAACACGTGAAGGATGGTGATGTTGTTTGGGTCCATGACTACCACTTGATGCTTCTTCCAGAACTCTTGCGTGTTGAGATTGAGAAGCGTGGCATCAAGGATGTCAAGCTTGGTTTCTTCCTTCATACACCATTCCCATCTTCAGAGATTTACCGAATCTTGCCTGTCAGACAAGAGATCTTGAACGGTGTGCTCAGCTGCGACTTGATCGGATTCCACACCTACGACTACGCGAGACATTTCTTATCATCTGTGGAGAGAATCTTGGGAGTCAAGACGCTTCCAAACGGTGTTGAGTATAGAGGACGCTATGTGAACGTTGGTGCTTTCCCTATTGGCATTGATGTCGACAACTTCACTGAAGGCTTGAAGAAGGATTCCGTGGTGAAGAGAGTCAAGCAATTGAGAGACAAATTTCAAGGTATGAAGATTATTGTAGGAGTCGACAGACTGGACTACATTAAAGGTGTACCACAGAAACTTCATGCTCTAGAAGTGTTCTTGACCGAGCACCCGGAGTGGATCGGAAAGGTTGTGCTAGTACAGGTTGCAGTGCCTTCCAGAGGAGATGTGGAAGAATACCAGTCTTTAAGAGCTACAGTCAATGAACTAGTGGGTAGAATCAATGGTACTTTTGGCACAGTGGAGTTTGTTCCAATTCACTTCATGCACAAGTCCATTCCGTTTGACGAGTTGATCTCTCTGTACTCTATTAGTGATGTGTGTTTGGTGTCTTCTACTCGTGATGGTATGAATCTTGTGTCTTATGAGTACATTGCCTGCCAAGAGGAAACGAAGGGCTCTCTCATTTTGTCTGAATTCACAGGCGCTGCCCAATCATTGAACGGTGCCCTCATTGTGAATCCTTGGAACACAGACGAGTTGTCTCAGGCTATCTATGAGTCTTTGACGCTGCCCGACGAGAAGAAGGCTGCCAACCATGAGAAACTATTCCAGTACATCTCCAAATATACCAGTGCCTTCTGGGGTGAGAATTTCGTTAAGGAATTATACAAGCTTGGCAAGTGACAATCAAGAGGTCTTCGAAGAGTTTTCCTACTGACGGTAAATACTCTTCGTTTGAATTTGATATATATATATATATATATATTGTTTCTTAGTCATATAGGTCTGATGCTGAGTTGGAATGTAGCTTGAGAAGAAAGCACCAACCCACGAATGGATGCAATCAACCTCTTTGGACTCTAGTACGCAGAACATTAATGTTAGATCCATTCTTTGGCCAATTAACTCAATGATAGCAGACTTTAATCATCTGCATGGCTTACGGAGCTTTCACTTCGTCCTGTATCGGACATTCCGCTGTAGTAATCAGGATGAACACCAGCTTGACTGGCGAAATAAGCTCTCAAACTTATGTCATGAAAGTTCTCAATATAGAGAGAGCCAATCCCTTCTGCACGGCTAACTAGCAATTCAGAAATTTCAACTCTCCTTTTACTTTGATCGGACTGCCCAACTTGTGATCTTACGCTGGCCAATGCGATTACCTCTGACACTGACTGATACTCTTGATGGCAAGGCCCACGCTGTCAGCGGGGGAGCACTATGGGAATAGAACGACAGCCACTACCGTGTTGCCGCTTACTGATAACAGAGTTTCTCACTGAGGAGAAGAAAGCAAGGCATTTAACAAGATGTTGGTCGATGTCACAAGCCTGACTGTGCCATTGAAGCCTGTGCCTGCTTGAGATCGCTTCTTGTTGAGCGCTATGGCTTTCCTGCTCATTGTTCACTCCTGCCGGCTCAGTCATCTCAGGCTCTATCTCTTCTACAAGCAACAAGGTTCAAGCATTGTTGCCTGCCCATAGTTTGGACGTGACCCATTTTGTTTCGATATTTGATCTTTATGAAAAAATACACTGCGGTCTTAAGCTCTCTTTTGTTTGTCTAATTTGATTGTACCCCCTGGGTCGCTCATTCCATGAAGCGAACAATAGCATTGATTTGGGTTTCACATTAACCTGCATACCGCTAGTGAGACATTGATGTCTATCACGTTTATCAATTGAATGTAATAAACATAACATTCGTTCCGAAAACCCCCGATGTACTATTAAGCCTCTAGCGATAATACTTTAGTTAAAGAGGAGCCGGCGGCCCGCCGGCTTCCTGCGACAGCCCCGGAAGTTTCACGACATCCGACTGAAAAAGTTGACCAAAGAGCATTTGGCTTACTCTGGGTTATATCTTCACTTTCCATCAAATCACGCGATGTTCACACGGACGATACGCTCTCGCTCATTGACACAGGTACAGCGCCGCTATGCGTCCCACCACGTTGTTGACGGTGCCCTTCCACAGCGTCCGTTGAAGAAGATCGCCCTGGGAAAGGCCCGTCCAGCCATCTACTACAAGTTCAACTGCAAGACAGAGTTCAGTGATGGTGCTGTGGTTGTTAGAAGATCACAGTTCCCTAAGGACGAGCTGAGGCTGATCCAGGATATGCGTAACTCGCCAAAGTGGAACCCACGCAGAGTCGACCTCGAGGTTGTGGATGCTAATGCTGGTGGTAAGATGCAGAAATTCAAGGAGAAATTCGCTCAGTTCACCGTCAAGGAGGAGGACAAGAAGGAAGAGAAGGGAGCCAAGAAGGTGGCAGAGGTGGAGACAAAGGCCGAAGAGGAGGACGTTATGATGATGGATGACTACCTCGATCTACTCGGTATGAACGCTCAGGAGGTGCAGAAGGGTGGTAAGCTCGCCACCAAGCAGAAGGGGAAGAAGAAATAAGTGGTAAAAGACTTGTATATATCCCGGATTTAATGACCACAGCTTAGTATAAAAGGTTCGTAGTGTCTCCTAGAGGTAAAAGACATTCGCGGTGAACAAAACAACTTATACAACAACAGACAGCATCAACAAACAATGGGAAGTGTTTTTCTCCCTCACCTAAGGACAGGCTGGTATGTTCTTTCTTCCCACTCTCTTCTAGTCTCATGTACTAACACCATCCACCAGGCATGTCGATCAGGCCATCATAAGTGGTATGTTTCCCATCACCAATCAAACGAGATCCCTTACTAACACCACCCACAGAGGACGAGCGACTCGTCGTAATTCGTTTCGGACGAGATTGGGACAAAGACTGCATGCGCATGGATGAGATTTTATACAAAATAGCCGAGAAAGTGGCCAATTTTGCTGCGGTGTACGTTTGTGACATTGACCAAGTGCCTGATTTCAACGAGATGTATGAGTTATATGATCCCATGACCATCATGTTCTTCTACCGAAACAAGCATATGATGTGTGATTTCGGGACAGGTGATAATAACAAGATGAACTTCGTGCTGAATGATCAACAGGAGATGATTGACATCATTGAGACAATATACAGAGGCGCACGCAAAGGAAGAGGTTTAGTGGCATCTCCCGTTCAGTACCAGCGAGGAAGTGGAAATTGACGAAAAGCCAAAAAAAAAAGAAAATACGTCTAACTTATATTATTGTAGCTCTAATCCTTCGACTCCAAGACCTGCTTGACTGGCTCCCTCTCGTTGACGTAGAGACCATGTTCCTGGATGTATCTAATAACGGAGTTCGGCAGCAGGTACTGGACACTCATTCCTCTTCTGATAAATAATCTCACCTTCGTGGAGGAAATATCGTTGTAAATGAGCTGTTTTATGACCAGGACGTTGGCTCTGTGCTCGTACATAATGTCGTGTGAGAGCAAGAAGGAGCGGACATCGGATCCGGTACGCTCCACAATCAAGCATCCATAACGACCGAGTATATGGTGTAAGTCCTCATCAGCCCACACATTAGGCTCTCCCATACTCTCAATGAGATCACCACCAGCCAGCAACATGATCTTGACACCCCTCTTTGTGCCGTCTGGAGTCATAACACCTCCTCTCTTGACATTGATCTCTTCGTTGAAGTGGTCAAGCACCTTTGCCGTTCTTGTGTATGTTGGCTGCAGAGATTCCCATGCATCCACCATCAGCCAACTGCTTGTTCTCTCACATGCCAACTCACACATACGAACTCTGTGGTGGGAAGGCGCAAGTCCACGCTTCTTGTAGTTGTCACTGACAGGGGAGTAGTATCCACCAATTACCTCGAACCTCGTCTGTTCTCTGATAGCATCCATGGCCATTTCAAACATACGCAGATGGAGATAGGTGATTGGTGAGAAGGAACCACACGCTACAATAACGAGTGGCTGCTTGTGGGGGTTCTTCAGCTTCTGCACAAGACGGTGGGTAGGGAATTGATAGTTTTCCAGGGTTTTTGACTGACGGATGATGCCATGTGGCACTTCTTCCAAATCTGCAGTCTGGTAGGACTGGATTCGTGCTGGTATTGATGTGGACGCGATACTCTGGTCATCGCCATCTTCCTCGGAGGAGTTCTCGTTAGACGACAGGGGCTGAAGGTTCTCAGGGATCATAGGGATACTGCTTTCCAGCGACGTTCTGGAGTGGGGAGTTGAAGTTCCAAGAGAGGAACCAGCAGTGTTTGGACTACTGCCGTAGTGGGTGTGTGAGTGGTGGTGTCTATGTGTGCGTGGGTGGATCGGTGCGTCCAGCTTGTTGGGGTAGTCCGCAAGAACTGGAGGTTGGATAGGGATTGCCTTTGGAATTTGTGAGGAGGGCGCCAGCGGTGGAATTTCCGGGTGTGTCGAAGGAGGACGGAAGTCTGGTGCTCGTGTCGGGTCCATTGCGAGTGTTTGAAGGTCTTGTGGGTGTTAAAAAGCCAACTTGAAGGCTTTTGTGGGTCTTTGGCGGCCGATATTTGGTCATCAGCTTAGGCTGTGGTAAGGCCACGAAGAGGCTTAAAGGGGACTCTCGCAGTCTCAATAACCGGACTTTAGTCTTTTCAAAACAAGTCGTAAGGACTGGGTCGCGGCCAACCAAAACAGTTCTTTCCCAATGGTGTGTGGCATTGACACCTTGTTTCCCAAGCATTCATGAGTTAACCATGAGCATCGAACACTCAGAGAAAGTTCGTTTGACCCGTAAAAACTATCCAACTCTCAAAGAGCTGAAATTGGCGGTCCTTAAGGGAGAGTACCACAAGGGCATCGCCTACTTCTCACGATCGTTCCTATGGAAAACGGTGTGTTTGAACTCTTACCAGATTGAGTTCTTAGAAGACGAATTGAAGCCGGTACCCTCTCCTGGTATTAGACAGACCGACGATGTCACACAAAGAAACAGCCACGCGAAAACACCGTTAGCATCCGAGGTGGTCTCGGAAGACCCGCTTACAGCCACAGCCAAACCAGTCTCTGATGAGCAGGACATTCTGGATGTGATTCGAATGGACGTTGACCGTCTACTAATTGCACCTATATTCCAAGAAGATTCCGTAAAGAAGGACATCATACAGATCTTATACAACTACAACAATTTCACCCCATACAAGCAAGGATATCATGAAGTCTGTGGGTTGATCTACCTCCAGTTGTACAATGACAACCCAAATAACCGCAGTTTGAGAATTGAAACTTTCAATATCTTCATGTCCCTGATGATAAGTGTGGCCCCAAACTTCTACAACGAGGACAATTTGATTGGCTGGTGTATTTCTGTGTTTAATAAGTATTTGAGGTTGGTGGACCCTTCACTATATGAATTGCTGATCAAAAAGCACAAGATTGAGTCTCAGATTTGGCTGATTCGCTGGGTGCGTCTGATCTTCATCCGGGAAATTGGTATGGAAAACGCATTGAAACTCATTGATTTCTTGATATGCTACGATCATGACCTGTGCAAGTTATTCCCCTTCCTCATCATCATCTTCCTCATTAAGATCAAGCTCAACCTGGCTGAGTGCGAGGACAATGGTGAGGTATTATACATGCTGTTACACTACCCACACAAGGAGCTGTCTGCTGATGATATCAAGGAGATTGGAGACTACGCTATCAAGCTCTACATGCTGCCTGAGGATAAACTGGGTAAGGCGGGCATCTCTCTCAACAAGAAGCTTCACAAGGATGTGAAGTACGAGAAGCTGAAGGACCTGGACAGACTGCGAATGGAGCTGAAGCTTCAGCGACGCGTGAAAGGTGCCCTCAAAAGAAAGTAACAAATACGAAGAACTGCGAAAATACGAGAAAGAAAGTAGGCAGATTTTTATGTACGTGTGAGGTGATTCTTATATTGTAGACCTAATAAGTAGTCTAGACGACCACAAGGACTAGACTATATCTCTTTTTGTATATGCACTTTCGCGAAAACGGGCCTGGAACCCCAGAAAAGCGGGACTAGAGCAGCCCATGATACACAGGCACAGAATGCAAACGGCTAAAGCCAATACAAAACTTTGGAAGGGAAACAAGCAGCCAACCCCAGAAACTTGCAACAACTCGCAGCCTGCTATTCAAAGCTCATTATCCACTCACTATTCTCGTTTAACAGGTCCAGCTCAGTGCTATTCATCACAATTATCTTCGATGCCCCACAGCAAACAGGGCGTGTCCAACGTGGAGATTGACTGGTTCCTTCGTGGACAGCTCCCTGAGGCTACCACTCCGATGCCTGTCCCCATCAAACACGTTGACGAGCCCGAGAAACCAATCCACGAAGGGCTGCCTCGAGTTACATCGCCAGCTCAGGAACAGCTCACAAATGTGCTCAGTAGGACTAAGTCGCTATCTGAAGTGGAGACACGTAATGAGAAGGACAGAAAGAGCGGATTCTTCCGCACGCTGTTCGGCAAGAAGAAGAATGGATCCAAAGACAGTCTTCAGAGTCCAAGTCCTCCGCATCTCAAAACTACACAAAGAGTTGCATCACCTGTGCCTGTGACTGTAACTTCAATAGGCGGGGCTCCCCTTCAGAAGTCCAAAACAGCTTCCTCAGTAAATGAAGTGGACCCTCGTCTAGAAGAATTTCTCAGATATTACAAGGCAAAGGGACTTGACAAGCTACAGAAGGATGTTAGTGCAGACAAAAGCAAGAAGACTACTAATGTCTCTGACTCGGATGTATCATCCATCACTTCATCCATCCACTCCACTGCGCAGGACCGCAGATTATCAACATCGACCAAGATCAAGAAACTTGATGTGCTGGGTAGACCTATTCCACCTCATCCAGCACAGGCACCACTTCCGCCCGCTATTGTCAAGTCACCTCATTTCGAAGTCTCAGTCAAGCTCGAGGCTCCAGCCAATAATTCCGCCATGTCATCTACATCAAGACTCACTGGATTCCTTCGCAGGCATCACGCCTCGACATCAGAACAGTCTCTGTCCAGAGCGACATCCCAATCTTCACATGTTGATAAGCAACCAACAAAGCATTCGATCAAGCCGCCAGAAGAGCCCAAACCAGTGGTGATACCAGGACTGGAAAATCTTCCAAAGTTAAAGCGTGTGAGCTTTGACATGCCTGTGTTCTTCAATGACCCACCACAGCAGATCCCATCAAGAACGCCGCGCAAGGGTGAAGTTGAGATCTTGAAAGATGGATCCATTGTCATTCATAAACTCACTGCTGCCGAGAGGAGACAGATCATGAGTCAAAATGGTGGTGGAATCGTCGTTGGAGGGACTGGCCATCTTAAGATTGTTCCAAAGGCTGTCGAAACTAAGGCGGTCACATCAGACCCAGAAACACCAGCTTCCCCTTCGTCCATCGGTTCGGCTGCTTCAGAGAACGACGAGGCTGCTCAGAAACACTCCATCAAAGTAGCCGCTGCTGCTGCTGCTGCAGAAGCTCGTGGTAAAGAAGGGGGCTCTGAACTGACAAGGATCTCCACTAACAACGATGAGGATGTCACGGTGAGTGCCGGTGCGTTCAAAATCAGCATTGATAAGCCCATGGTTCGTCACAACAAGAGCGCTGTCTCTCTTCGTGCATTGGAAGTCGCTGGTGATGACGATGATGATGATTTTTTCCCACCACAGAATGTGAAGGTCCCA
This sequence comes from Petasospora hungchunana, assembly GCA_030563225.1. NCBI lineage: Eukaryota > Fungi > Ascomycota > Saccharomycetes > Phaffomycetales > Wickerhamomycetaceae > Petasospora > Petasospora hungchunana. The sequence continues at coordinate 526,975 of JAKUBL010000001.1, read as the reverse complement.
CTTGATATACTCTATACCCGCTGTTGTCATCTTCGTGAGATTTTACCCATTCCTGCTACTCTGAAGCAGATCCCTCCTGGTTCCATGGACCCTATTCCCGTGCTTCAGTTGCGTAATCCGAAACCTTCCCTGGTTGAAGTGCTGACGTTCAGTGACTTCATCTCCGTTGCTCCAGTGCTATGTATCTCTCTTGATGGGGTCTCCCTCAGTGCGGAAATGTTGCGCTTGATTCTCTCTTCACTGGTTCATAAGAAGGAGTTGGAGAAGCTGACGCTGCGTAACACTCCACTAGATGAGACGGGATGGAAATTGCTTTGTTGGTTCCTGACCAAGAACCTCACCATGTCGCGTATTGATCTTACACAAGTTCCTTCACTCCACACAAACGTCCAGAAGCCGGCAAAGACAGCTGCCGCATCAACGATAGCTCGCATGACCTGTGATATGAGCAGCAGAAGTGATATGAACTGGCACTTGTTCAGTGCTGCTCTTGCTGCTAGAAACGGTATGGATGAGCTCGTATTGAACGGTGCAAAGATGGACGATGAACAGTTTGAGAGTCTTGTGGAGCTTGGTATGTTCAACAGTACGAAACTTGGTTTAGCATATAATGATCTCTCTTTGAGACAAGTCGAGATCTTGGGTCAGAAGATGCTTGATCTGAGAATTATTGGGTTGGATGTTGCATACAACGATTTGAGTGATAAGCTTCATCCATTCCTCAAGGCAGCACAGAAAGACGCTATAAAGTATACGTCTCTTCAGTTCCTTTCCTTGAACTCATGCAATCTGCACAACGATGATGATATTACTGTCACTTTGTTCAATGAATTTGCAGTATTCAAGGAACTCAGATACATTGATCTCTCCAATAACAAGAATCTGTTCCCATCCGTTATGATGGGATTGACGGAGTGCTTGCCGATCTATCCAAAGCTTGCAAGAATCCACTTGGACTATAATGAGTTGACACAGGGCGTGCTTGTTGCCTTTGCCGAGTTGATCCCATTCTGCAAGTCACTCAGCTACATTTCCATTGTGGGAAACCACATCGATGGTGTTGCCGCTGCTGCACTGGCCAATGCTACGAAACTCTCCAAGACGGTGATGACGCTGGATATGGACTACGAGGAGGTCTCTCCAAAGTATAGAGAAAGTATTGGTCTTTACACTGTGAGAAACATGCAGAACAACTTGCGTAAGCAGAATGCATCACAAGTGACTAAGAACTCTGAAAGCGAATGGGAGATGGATGGTTTGAGAGAGCAATTGTCTCGTCTGTTGTTGCACGAGCATGATGATCCTGATCCAAAGACTGTTGAAGCATTCATTCAGAAGGCGTTGAAGGTGAGACAGCGTATCCATGAATCCATCAATGAGCTCTTCCACCTGAGATTACAAGGTGAGTTGAATGTGGATGGTAAGGAGGCGTTGATTCGTTTCTGCTTCGTCGATGCATCCATTGAAAAAGGTCTGAACTTGTTGAGTAAGCGTCCCAGCATAAATGCTATCTATGATAAAGTCCTTGCTTCAATCCACACTGAAGACTCAGTTCCAGAGAAAGACCACAGAAAGCTTTTGGTACAAAGCTCAAGTGGACGCAATTCGCCACAAAACTCCATTCCAATGTCTCGCCAGTCGAGCTCCAATCTTGTTGTGTCTAGTTTCCTCAATGCGAGCAGTCACAACGAGTTGATGCCGTTCGGTGTCGCACATCGTGACTCTGATAGCAGCGAGGATGAACAACTCGAAATGATCAAAGACGATGAGACTGCTCGCTCTCATGACAATACCAAATTGAAGGAAGAAGCATCCATTTTGAAGATTGGTGGATTGATCCGTAAATCGGGTAAGCCATTGAGTGATGAATACATTGACAAGATCAGCAACGTCAGCGGTGAGGAGTTGAAAGATATGATCTTGGAAACCAACGACTTCAGAAATATTGGTGATGTGCTTGACTCGATGAAGAAGATGGGTATCCCTATCACAGACATCTACAAGAAGGAGGAGAGTGTAAACACACAAGCATCACAAGGTGGTGCCCTGGACTTTGAGACATTGAGAAACACAGTAACGAACGTCAGTGACAGAAATACCATTGTGAGTGATGAAGAAGAAGATGCCGCATCCGCGGATACACAGAGCGTTGCGTCTAGTGAAGGTGACTTGGGTCAGGCATACGATGAGATCTTGGATCATCTGGAAAGAACGAGAACCAACAACTAATATATCTCATTAATAGCCTAATAGAGTACAATTGTTACGTTCTTGGTATTTTTATGCCGCACTATGCCGTACTATTCCGCGGTGGCACGCTTTACTTCCTCCTGATATCTCAGGATGGCCACGATCACTGACTTTTTAATGGGCTCGAGATATGCCTTTGCAAGCCCTTTCGAATGTTCATCTTGGACGTCTTCCACTGCCTTGTCGATTCGTTCTTTGGACTTAACAAGACTTTTGTACAGTGTGTTGACGCTTTGTGCCTGTGATGGATCTCCGGAGTTGAAATGAAGCCAAAAGTGTTTGAGGAACTCAATGGAAGTGGCATGTGTGATTCTCAAGGACTCCAATAGTTCCTGGTTGAAGCTTGGGTCAATCTCATCGGTGACTCTGTGCGTCTGCTGTTCTTCAAATGTGCGATATACTTGCCAACTTTGCTTAGACTGCTTAGAGTTAAGTCTCACAGACTTCAAAATGTCGTGTGCTGCTTCGTCAATTTTCTGTTTCTTGGACTCATGATAAATTTCAGAAAGATTGAATGGTTCATTGAACTGTGCTTTGATGTCGTCGGTATATGTCATGTACTCTTGTTTTGTGGGGAGTCGTTTCTTTTGGTAATGCTCTGTATCTTGTCTGAGATGGATCTGAGCATACTCTGCCAGTTGTGGTTCTTCCAAGTCGTTGTAGAGAAGCTCCTCTCTGATACGTTCAAGATCTTTTTCCTCCCTGGATTTTTGTAGATCTGGTGTTGACTGTCGAGAGTATTCCGTCTCCAAGCTTTTCATCATCTTGTGACTGAGTCTATTCATACTCTTCAGGACAGCAACGGTCTCTGGGATTGCATTAGGCTTCATGGTCATATCTGGGCCGTTACCCTTCTTCGTTGTATCATCTTCGGCATTGCCATTAACATCGATGGCCTTATTCACCTTATGGTCCAAAATCTCGTCTTCGTGCTTTTCGTAGTCAATGTCCATGTTGATGTATCTATCCAGGATGATGTCACCCCTGACATTTGTGCCCAACTTTTCACCTCTGAGCTTTCTAAACAGTTTGGAACTGAAGAATCTCGACCAGAACTCACCTTCGCTCAGTCTCGGGACATTGTCGTCATATGCCTTTCTCACCACAGGATACTGCTCGAAGATAACGTGGATCTTCTCTCTGGTGACATCAACATTGACTTGGTTGTCGGAAGTGGCTGTTGGTTTGATGGTACTGAGCACGTTAAATGGTCCTTTCTTCTGCGAGTTGGTCAATGCAAACGCTCTAAGAAGGTGGACTCTTGTAGTCCAGAACTCCTCTGCCTCCAGCCCTTGCTTCATGACAGCCTCTTTGAATGTCGCCATCAGCGCTTTGTCCTCGAGCAATAACTTCTGCTGGAGATTGTAGTTCTTCAGCAGCTTCTTCGTATCCAGGGCCTGATCAAGGAAGGATGTGTTGATCAGTGGTTTATGTGAACCTTTGTCTGTATCTGTTTCTGCAGTTTCCATGGCTGTCTTATGACGGGCAACAATCTGCTGGACGGCTTCTTTCACATTGTCCATGATGGTGCGGTTGTTGAAGGAAAACGTGAAGTCAACAGTCTCCGTGGACTCCTTCGACGCACCGGGGGGTTTTGTCTTGATCTTAATCACCATCTTCCGAGAAGTGGCTGCTGTCTCTTGAAGTCCCAAGATGGTGGAGAGGATGATCTCCACCATTCCTCCCTCGTCCGCCGCTCGCCACTGCAAAACCGACGGTGTCCGGTCCTCGTAGATTGTCAGAAGACCAATCTTCTTCTTGTAAACAGCGGCACCGGACACGAGCGACATCCTGTGTGGAGTTTCTGAAGAGCTCAAGTACTGGTGTATCTCAGGCTCGGGTTTTCTTATAGAGATGATGCGAGAGACTAAATGCTTACGTAATCCATGTGATGAGTAAGCCATTAAGTAAGCACAGAAGTTTTTTTTTTGCTTTTGGCTTTTCGGGGTCAAAGTGCCAAACCCTCTTCAGTTCTTTTCTGATTAATCCACCAAAACTCCCTCACTAAAATGGCCTTCATCGGTATCTCCTTCGGCAACACAACGTCGTCCATTGCTGCTCCTTCCAAGGACGGCTCCATCGAGGTCATCGCCAACCCAGACGGTGAGCGTGCCATCCCCTCGGCCCTTGCCTACATCGCTGACGATGAGTACCACGGTGGCCAGGCTCTTGCCCACCTCATCAGAACACCACAGAACACCATTGTCAACTTCAGAGACTTCATCGGCCAGTCCTACGATAACGTGGATCCAACTCTCACCGAGAGATCCGCCAAGGCCAAGGAAATGAGCGGGGCCATTGGTTTCGATGTTACCATCTCCGAGGACAAGACGCTCTCTTTCACAGCCAAGCAGGTCACCGTCAGACACTTGGAGCAGCTCAAAGCTGCTGCCCAGGATTACCTTGGTAAGGAGATCGAGGGCTGTGTCATTGCGATCCCAACAGACTTCACGGAGAAGCAGAGAGAAGAGCTCCTTTCTGCTGCCTCCGACGCTGGCCTTAAGGTTCTCCAGCTGATCAACGAGCCATCCGCTGCCCTCCTTGCCCACGCCTCCCAGGATGACAAGCTCACTGAGGATAAAACCTACGTCGTTGCCGACTTTGGTGGTGTCAGATCCGACGCCGCTGTCATCTCCGTCGGTGGTGGTATCCTCACCGTGTTGGCCACTGCCCATGACTTTGAGCTTGGTGGTGACAAGCTTGACGCTGCTTTGAGCGAGTACATCGCTAAGGAGTTTGAGAAGAAGTACAAAGCTGACCCAAGAAAGACAGCTCGTTCCCTTGCTAAGCTTAAAGATGCCTCCATCCTTGCCAGAAAGACATTGTCTAACGTCACATCTGCTACCATCTCCATTGAGTCCCTCGCTGATGGTATTGACTACCACTCCACTATTAACAGAATGCGTTTCGAGCTGACTGCTAGAAACGTTCTTAACCAGATGGCGGAGTTTGTTGCCTCTGTTGTCAAGAAGGCCAACTTGGATGTTTTGGACATTGATGAGGTTCTCCTCGTTGGTGGCGTTTCAAACACTCCAAAGCTCGCTTCTAACGTTGCAGGTCTCTTCCCAGAGTCGACTGCCGTTGTTGCTCCATCTTTGGACAACAAAGCCTCTTACCCAGAGGAGCTTATTGCTCGTGGTGCCTCCATCCAGGCTTCCCTTTTGGAAAGTTTTGATGAGGAGGACATCAAGGAGTCTCAGGCTGCCGTTGTCGTCAACACACAGCACTTGGTCAATGCCGTCGGGCTTGTCGGTGCCAATGGAGAGTTTATCTCTGTGCTGAAGGCTGAGTCTACCTACCCAATCAGACGTTCTTTGTCTCTCGCATGCCCTAAGGGTGATGTTCTTCTCACAGTTGCCGAGGGCGTTGCCACTGTGAAAGAAACAACACTCGAGCCACCAGCCAGAGACGAGGACGATGAGGAGGACGACTACTCTGACGAAGAGCCTGAGGTGATCAAGGAGAAGCTCTACGTTCCAGGCACAAAACTTGTGGAGATTGCAGTGAGAGATGTCACCACCGACACGGTCGAGGTCATCTTCAACATCACCAAGGAAGGCGTCCTCTCTGTCTCTGCGAGAGAGCCAAGACAGGGCTCCGTCGCTTTCAAGGGTGAGGTTACCCATTAATATCCCCCTCCCTTAATTACTTTATAGAAACAGAATTTGCCTATTGTAGTGGTGTGCGGGTGTCGCGCGCTAACCCGATGCGGCTGAGATGCCTGTGCCGTACGTCTGAGTGGCTAGGCCTCTCTCTCTTTTGAAGCCTGGGCTATAAGAAGCAGGAGATTGGCCAATTTTTTTCACAAGGAGTCATGGTATTTCCCACGCTGGCAAGAATGTCGAGATCTGGTTCCGTTCATGTGCTGGGTGTTGGTGCTATTGGCGGACTTGTGGCCGCAGAACTCTCCACAATTAAGAACGCACCTCCAATAACGCTTCTTTGGAGAAACAAGCAGCGCATGGAGGGCTTTGTGAAGAAAAATAACTCTTCGTTAAAAGTGGAAAGAATCTTTGACCCAAAATTGGAATCATTGATCGTCGAATTGGATGCTGATTGTCCAGAGACAATCACGAGTCCGATCGAGAACCTCATCATCACTACAAAGACATATCAGACACAGGCCGCTTTGAAGCCATATCTGCATCTGATCTCTCCACTCACAAACATCCTTCTTGTCCAGAATGGTCTTGGTGTGGTGGATGAACTTTACAGGGATATCTGGCCTGAGATTTCCTCAAGACCAAACATGTACCAAGGTGTCATCGGACACGGTGCATTCATTACTCCACATGACTCCGACTTCCTCATTTCGCACGCTGGTGTGAGTGATTTGAACATTGCAAAGCTCCCAAGGGATCTTGAGACTGCTGAGGAATTCCAAGAGATCGGCCCGATCTTTATCCAGAATCTCGTTGAAGCACACGACCTCCACACAACGTACATGTCTTACTCCGATCTCTTGATGATCCAGCTCAAGAAGTTCATGGTTAACGCCTGCATGAACCCAATCACTGCCATCATCGACTGTGTGAACTACGAACTCGACGGCTGTGATGGCTACGAGTCACTCTTCAAAGACATCATAGAAGAGTCTATTGATGTCTTCAAGAAGTGTATTCCAGCTCTCCGCAACAACGAAAAGGCAGACAGATTCCTCAATGTTCAAAAGATGTACGAAAATGTCGTGCATATTGCATTCTCAATCAACAGCAAGAACTCCACTTCGATGCGTATGGATATTGTGAACAAGAGAGACACAGAAATCGACTACATCAATGGCTATGTTGTGTCCCTCGCTGAGAGCCATGGCATGAAGGCTCCTGTGAACAAGTCTGTCGTTGACTTCCTGAAGATGAGACTCTCCTTCGAGAGAAAAAACCACAGCTAATACTGAAATAGATGCCAGTTATAGAGTATTTTGCGCTTGGTAGATCGAATGCCCCAGCTGTGTCCCATAGCAAAGTATTATGTAATCCTCAGTTTTTTTTTTGATGTTTCCTCGACTGGATTGTAAACAAACAAGTTTGAGCGAGTCTTCAGAACCAGTCGATTAGTCATTACCGTGACTTGAGCATACGCAGAATGGCACTCCACTGGGACCTTGCTCCCTTTTCACAGCTATACGCGTCAATCCAGCAAGAACGGACCGATGTGGTGCTCTTCACACAGCTCAAGTCTGATCTCATCAACCTCACACGGGCTCCAGCAAAGTCTCCGGCTAGCAGGGCCGAGCTCGAGAAGGGGAAAGTCAAGTTCAGTGATGGATTGGAGTATGCGCTCAATGACTCGTTCAAGATAAGTGCTGCTACTCTCAGTGACGAATTGAACATTGATGAAACTGTGGCTGCTGAGATCCTCTTTCACGCTCAAGGCTCTGGCAATGCACTCATGGATAATGCCAAGGCAGACTACTATCTCCGCAAACAGCACATCTTGAGTATTGTCAGTTATGTCTTCAACTGTTCCCAGCAAGGCCTCATAAAGGAGATTTGGTCCGACAAGTTTGTGGACGATCTGATGGAGTCTTTCAAGTTTATCCATGAGGAATTGAAGAGCATACACCAGCTTGTTGCTAGAGCCAGACTACTAGGAAACTACAGCTCCCCCGACTTTCAATTGAAATTGACATTTAGACGTGACTTCCTCAAGAGCCAACACGAAGTCCTCGCTGAGATCCTCTATGGGTTGGTTTATCAGAATCTCATCACTAAGGCCAACTTTATCCGTTTCCTCGACTTCACGGCTTCATTCGATGTGGATGACTTCTTTATCACTCATTTTATTCCAGCCTTGTTCCTTTTCTGTGCAAACCTTGATAAGCTCAAAGATGACGACGTGAAAGTGTTACACAGTGATCTCCTCAAATCGCTCAAGGACCCAAACGTCTATCAACAACCGGCAAAGCTCATTGTTATTCTCGTCTTCCTAACATATTTTGTGAACTGGTGTAAAACCTCCACAGAAAGAGTCAACACATTCGATTTTGATATTGCCATTGAGACACCGATGACCATAGCTGTTGAGCTTGGTGCTCTTGAACAACTTCTCATCATCTGCTCAGAGACTTCAGATAATAACTTTGAGCTCTTCTATGACCTGAGATCCATTCTTGAGCAACACCTTCCCAGACTCGTACCAAAGAGAATCCTCGATGTCAACGAGGAGGAGACGAAGAAGGCGCGCTCACAAGATCCACAAGCTGCTGATGTGTACGTTGTGAACAAGACATACAAACTAACTGCAAACTTGTCAACATTGCTGACAGAGGCTATTCACAACTTTGTCCAATGTTTCATCTTTGATGCTGCATTCCTCTTGATCAAGATCAAGGATTCTGAAGAAGACTCGCTCCTCTCCGGCGAGGACACGCTACTCGATGATATTTGCAAGAAGGCAGATCTGGAGAGATTCTACTTAGCTATATTTTATCTTTATTCAGAGCGTCAGGAGCTGATCTCCGTTTTCTGGGAGGACAGGGAGTCCAATCCATATGGATTTATCGAATGGGCATCTAAAGGCGAAGACCTCCTCATGAGATCCACTTTCCTTGTGATGCTTTCCGCCCTGACAAAGGGTGAGGATAACGCTGGCCATGTATATCATTTCATTGCCAACTCTGACAGAATCTCGTGGTCTATGATAAGCAATATCCTGAACGCCTACATTGAAAAAATCATCAAGTTTGAGACTAGTGGTGATGACAAAGATTTGAACGAAGAAACCATCTTGTCCATCTCATCTTATCTCACGTTGATCTTCAAGGTTGCCGATAACAATAATCTGTCCAAGGAGATGTTTGACTCCTCTCTCATCGATACATTGTTCAAGTTCATCCAGCTTGACACTCCCCTCGTTGGCGCAGGTCTTCATGTCCTCCGTTCTCTTGTGTCCGAAAGCTTTGAGAGAAGAACCATGATCTGGGAGAGGCTCGATCTCTGGCTCTTTACTCTGGATGGTAACATCCACGAATGTTTCCAGTCTCGCCTTGTTGCATTTACCGATATCCTTGGCTTTGTCGACTTGCTTGAATGTTTGCTGAGACCAAGACACGAGTTTGGAAAGTATGCTCTACCTTTCCCACAGAACTTGGGTCACCCTCATAGAAAGCCAGGGATCATGCCCTACTTGGACTTCCTTCTCACGAGTGTGTTCTTCCACTCACCTTCCCTGTATTTCTCTGAGAAGGTTGCAGTCCAAGTTCCGGTGTTGAAGATCATCGATCATTGCCTGCTGGCTTTTGACCCAAAGATGATTCTCAATTCCTTCCCTGCTGGTGTCGATCTCAACCAGGTTGTCTCCACGGGAGATTTCATGACTTATGTGCAGCACAACCCTGCTCCAATAATCATGAACTATCTCTTCCAGGAGAAGATATATTCCACTCTTCTTGGAATTGCAGCTACGGGCTTTGACAACATCAGCGACAAGAGCTTCGAGGAGGAACAGGTTCAAGTTGTGGATCTTGCCTTGAATGTCATTGAAAAGACTATTGATTTGGAAGTCACATACATCGATGAGCTTGTGCCAATCCTGAAGAAGAACAACCGGTCATTTACGCCCTCCAGGATTGGTACGCATGGTATCAGTTCGTTCTACGATGCTGTGCTCTTTAAGCTTCCTGTTATTGTGCATATCTCTCTTTATGTTGGTTCTTCTCATCTGCCTATTGCCGACAAGTCTATCAGGCTTTTGACCAAATTTGCCCAGTCTTCTCAGTTTGGTTCTAGCAACCCATCAGGCTTCGGTAAGACAAAGCTTCTCACAGTATTAAACAGTATCAACGAGTCTTTGAGAATCAAGATGAATTTCATCAATCAGTTAGAGTCAGAAATTACGTCACCAGAGAACTTGGTGCTAAAAGTTCAGATTTTAGAGTTCTTGAACGCTAATCTCTCCGTTTCATCCAGGAAGATCACAGTTTCTCACTTTCTTCTTGGCTTTGACTTCACGAACGGTCTCTCATTGGGTAGCTCTTCATCCATATCCATGATTGCATCATCCTCATCGCTGTTCAAATCTCTTCTCTACATCTTGAAGTCCAGTTTGTTGACCATCAGTTCTTCCAGTGTTGACTATGCTCCAACAAGGCTTGCTTCATTGGCACTTGAGATTTTCATGAAACTTGCAAGAAATCCAATCAGTTCAACCATAACTCTCTCCTATTTGAGTGAAGATGGTCTTCTCGAGACAATTCTTCAGACGCCAAGAGTGGACATGCTGACACTTTGGGACGGACAGAGATTTGAACCAACAATTTCGCATAGGACCGCATTCAATAGCGGACCATCCATGGGTGCTTTCCTGTTTTTGTTGAATCAGAGAAACTTCATTTTGCAATACTTGAGTATCGAGCTTCATCGCACATCCGCCGAGGGTTCCATCGCTAAGACCACAAGTTATCTTGATGCATTGATCGATGGTAATGGTGTCTTTGCTGGTCCTCCCAAAGTTCTTTCTTTCTTGGATACTCTCGAATTTTCCTTGGATGACGTCTCCAGCATACCAGAAGACTCACTTCAGTTGTTTGGAAGCGTTGATCTCACATTGGATTTGAGTAAGATTCGCCTAAACATTTCTTCTGACAGCGAGATTTTCAACCTGGAGGACGTCGACTCGTTGCTTGATCTTCATTTACGCTCCTTGTGGTCACAGGGTCTTTTCCATACCACTGAACAAGCCAAGGCTAAGGAGAAGGAGATTGAGTCATTGAAGCTGGAGTTGAAGGGAAATGCATCGAAGACATCCATGTTGTCCAGGGCACTCGTGCATATTCCTGCGCCTATTCAGAGTAACGAAGTACAGGCAGCCGATGAGAAAACTGTGATCAAGAGTAAGTTCTCCAACTTTTTGGCATTCAGCAAGTTCAAGACGTTCCAGCTCGCGTCTCTTCATTCTTGGGTCCAGTTAATTCAAGTTATTGTCACTGATGGAAAAATGGACTCTGTCAAGAGATCGAACTTCATTTTGGACGTTTTCCAGTCCATCATCCCTCGTATCAATGACTATGTGGAGCAAGATATTCTCTATGCTGAGGAATTGGTTTCTTTGTGTGTTTCCCTTTATGACATCTACCACCAAGACATGAAGACTTCACAGGGTGGTGCTTCGAATGTCATCGATGCCTCTGAGAGACTGTATCAACTGTTCAAGGTTTGCATCCAAGGTATTTTGAGCCCTTCGTCCTCATTGACTCTTCGCTCTGACCTCTACGTTCTGGCCAATAAGTACCTTTCGTGGGTCTTGAAGCACAATGATATCTCGAAGGACATTTTGCAGTCTATCAAATTGTCAAGCGACAGACTCATCACTGTGATCTGTAATGATGCCATCAGTGGTGAAGGTCCTACAAGAATCACTGGCCTCTTGTTACTTGAGTCCTTGTTCCAGCTCTCCAACATCAATCAACTGAACTTTGTTCTGAACACACTGGTGAAGAACAATATGCTTCTATTGTTGGTGAAGTCAATCAAGAGAACAGATGAAGCATTATCGTTGTCATACGGGTCCAAGATCTCCCTTGACACATTGCTCTACGAACTCACCGCCTTCAAGGCCACGCTGAGTTTTTTGATACGAGTTGCTGAGACCAGACACGGAGCTCAACAGCTTCTCCAGAGTGAAGTCTTCCAGACAATCAAATCTTGTGAGTTTCTTCTTATTGATCCAGATCTTGGCATTGAATTGTTGTTCAACGAATCGAGTGTTCCTAACTCATCTTTGGTTCGTGTCAACTTGAACTTGGACACTCCAGTGCCTATGAAGAAAGCTACCAACGGCGTCTCGCTATTTGAGTTACTGATCCCAACCTTCCAGATGATTTCTGCTATTCTTCTGAGCACCAGCTCAGAAAACAAACCAGTTATTCAGCAAGTAAAGAACCTATTGAAGCATTTCAGGAAGGTTATAGTCGGTATTTTGAAGAGAGACATGTTGGTTGATTCGAGGAAGGAAACGGAACTGTACAGACAGGAAGGATCCAAGGGCTCAAATTTGAAAGAGCTGGTGAACCTCATTGTATTACTGAGTACTCTGACTGGGCTTCAGCAAGATGAATGACTCTGCATTCTGCAGAGTTGTACAATAAAAAATGGTATTTTAGCCTAAAGTAGCGTTTATTTTACAGATTTACGATCTTAGAGACCAAGGCCCTTGAACTGCTCCAATTTGCTGTTCACTTCATCGGAGTTTGCCTGTATACGGCTCAAAGCATCCAAGTGTGTGTTGAGGAGCTTGACAATCTGGTAGAGTGTGTTGTCGTCATCTGGGGAGCTGCCATCGTCTGTGGCACCCAGACCATTAGCCTTGTTAAATGAGTCACTGACGTCATTAATCTCGTTGATCAAAGAGGACAAGTTCAACCCAAGTGCATTCAAGTTCTCATCAAGAAGCTCTGCAGTACGGTAGGCCTGTTCTCTCTTCTGGTCGTTCGAAATAACAGAGGATTCCCTCTGTTGGTTGCTTGATGAGAGTACTTCAGAGAGAAGGGTATCCGCCTTAGACTCGTAGTTGTCAAGGAATGTTTCCAGCTCAGTCTGCTGTCTTTCAACATAAAGTAACTGTTGGTCGATCTTACCCTGCGTCTGTTCAGCAGCAACGACATTTGTGTAAAGCTGGCTGATCTTCTCACCACCATCTACCAATACCCTGTCCCACTCGTTGATCTTTGTGGATATAGATTGGAATGAAGCGGAGGCCTTGGTGAGTTGGCCCGTCCATTTCGTGATCAAGTCTTCAAGGGTCTTGTTTGCGAGGGAAACTGGAGCTGGCTCCATGGTCTTTGCAGCCTCTTTCTTCTCATCGCGGTCGATGACACTGCTGGAGAAGGACACTGTCTTTTTGTCGTCCTTCTTGTCTTCGGGTTTCGCTCCACTTAATGAGAAGCCAGTGGGTTTCTCTTCCTTCTTCTCTTCTGCTGGTTTGGCGCCGAAAGAGAATCCGGCTGGCTTAGCATCAGTTTTCACTTCCGCTGGGATGGAACCAAAAGCAAACCCGTTAGCAGCAGGCTTGTCATCCTTCTTCTCGTCAGTCTTGGCACCGAATGAGAATGATGATGGTGCTTTGTTCTCTGTTGAGTTCGGAGCACTGAATGAGAAAGATGGCGTCCCTGCCTTCTTCTCCTCCACCTTTGGGGCTCCAAATGAGAAAGATGGTGGCGCAGGTAGCGCACCTTCCTTCTTCTCCTCCACCTTTGCGGCTCCAAATGAGAAAGATGATGGCGCAGCTTCCTTCTTCTCTTCTGGTTTACCGAAGCCGAAGCCTGTAGTAGGAGCTGTTGTTGTTGTTGCTGTTGGAGCATTGAAACTGAAAGCTGGTTTGTCGTCCTTCTTGGTCTCTGTGGAGCCGAAATTAAAGCTAGGTGTGACGGAAGGAGCCGCAGGAGTAGCTGCAAATGACAATGAAGAAGCAGCAGGTGGCTTCGCAACGTCTGGCTTGCTAAAGTTGAAGTTCAATGTGGGCTTCGCACCATCGGCAGGCGTCAAAGAACCGAAATTGAAAGCCGGTTTGGTGTCCTTGCTTGGTGTCTGGCCAAACAGCGACCCAGATCCGGTACTTGCAGTTTGCCCGAAGAGGGAGTTCTGGTTCTGGGACATTTTGTGTTAGCTGACTAGACAAGACACTCGAAGGTTGCTCGTTTGTTTACATTTTTTTGCTTTTGTGACTGATGTAGGCCACGACTCTCGCGAAACGTTCCGCGAACTCGCTCGATGCGATGACCTCCTACACTATTATATGGTTCTTCTGAGTTAACTTCAATTAATGCCGTTTTGCTGCTTAAAGGACTCCCATGATGAGTTGAGAACCACGAAAACACTTTGAGCAATCATCTTCTGCTCACTGGAGGCGTCGCTGGGGACTTTGTCTGGATGTGTCTTTGCAACTGCCTTCATGTAGCAAATCTTCACTTTCTTTGGAATAACGAGATCAGACATATTTACCTTCTTCCATTGTGCTTCCGGCCAAAGTACAGTATCGAGCGAGGACAAGAGTGCACGAAGGTTATCCTCTTTGCCGTTCTTCCAAGAGTTGATCTTTACTTCCACAACGTCATGGAGCTTGAACTTCTCCTCTTCGAACTTCTCCTCCTTCATATGCTCCTTCTTTATGCGGTCCACGGCTTCGTATGACTGTGATGCTGCTGGTGAAGTTCTCTTTGGTGTTGAATTGGCCTGTGTTTTTGGCTTGGGTGTGGCTTTTGTCTTTGGCGTTAAAATGTCCTGCAATCTTCTCTTTGCGTCTAGCGCCTGCTTTGTAGCACCACCGTTCTCAATCACAACTTGCCAGGTGTTAAGACCATCCTGATGTTTCTCGAGATGTTCTAGTGCCTCAGCCTTCTTAGCCATAATCTTCAACCAGAAGTTCTTCATGCTCTTACCATCAATCTCCTCTCCTGCGCCTTTGCCATCACCAATGAGGGTGAGTGCGCGAGTAGACATATCCACCACCTTTCTGTTCTCGCCCAATTTCAAATAACAAGTTATTATGTTCGACATGGAAAGAATTTGATAAGTGTGGCCATCTGGAAGCGCACTCAATGCAGTTTCATAATGCTGTAATGCAGTACTGAAGTCACCGTTCTTGAAGCTGATACCTCCTTGTTCACGAGAGTCATTGAAGAACTCCATCTGTGTAGAAGATATGGCAATATTTGGTCTTGTGACCTTAGCAGCTGACGTTCTGCTGTCTGTCTGCAGTGTTGATCCTGCTGATCTTCTCTTAGACGAGGTCTTTATCTCGTTGCTGGAGAACTGTGGCTTTGGAGATGAGAAGAGGTCAATTTCATCCTCAGAATTGGCAGGCCTTGTAGGCAATGGAGCGAAAAGGTCAACTTCTGGTTCGGATTTTGGTGGTGGAGGTGCCCGATGGTTCGGTCTTTGTGTTGGTTTTGCAGGTTTTGAGATTGAAGTCTTTCTTGGTCTTGGTACTTCCGGTTTTTCAGTATTTAGATGCAGTTTGCTGAGTTCCTCAGGCGAGATCTCATCTGGGTCCTCTTCGAATTGTTCACCTCTCTTCTTGTATTTCTCAGCATCTCTCATCCAAGCCGGACGGCCATCGCTTGGAGCTGGAGCATTCATGAATTGCCTTTGAATGTCCATTGCTTTCTTGGCCGCACCAGACATCAATTTGGATAAGCCTTGAATGTAATCCTCAGTTCCATTTCCCTTTCTAGATGATGATGAATTGTGATGGTGAGCTGAAAGCCCAGCCTTTGCTCTTGACTTGTTGTGTGCGGCTGTCATGATGTAGTTGATAGCCTCTTGGACATCTAGCCCGTTAGATGTGTGCTTCAAAGCAGAAACGGCCTGTTCAGCTGTGAATCCCATGTCTACAATAGAAGCAACAGCCTCGTCATATGCGTCATTATTAGCGGGTGGCTGAGCTGCTGCTTTGAGTGGTATATCATGTTGCGGGCGAGATGGCAAAGATGGAGATGACCCGGGTAGTGAGGCTGGTTGCTGAGAATCTACCGGAGTTGCTGACTTTGGAGGAGCATCAAATACTGCAAACAAGTCATCGAAAGATTGGTATTGCTTTGTCTGTGGTGCCGGTGTTGTGGACTGAGTTGTGGATGAAGAGCCAAAATCGGATCCATCCAGAAGATCCACATCATGCTTCGTCTGAACTGGAGGGGTTGACGTTGTAGATCTTGGAAATCCTTCGAACAGGTGTTCTTGGGCGAGCGGCTTCGATTGGACTTGTGGCTGAGACGATGGTCTTGCAGCATTCAACACTGCAAATCCTTCGAATAGGTCACTTTTAGTGGATGATGGAGTCTGCGGAGTCGATCCGGATTTGTCAAGCATGTCAAAGTTGGCCCATTGGGAAGCAGTTGTAGCCTTGGTACCATCCTGGAGAGATGACGTGCTGATCTTCTGCCTCTCAGCCAAACTGAGCTTTGAGTCATCGGATTTCTTCGAGAAACTCGAAAGCAAGTCTGCAAATTGATCCTTAGACATGTCCCGCAAGTCAATTATTCTCGTTCTTTCTCTTTGTCAGTGGAACTCAACATCGAATCGGACAAAGTGGTCGAGAGTTCAGGAATCTTATAACACACCTGCACACCACCACACATTTTAAGTGCTACATAACCTTGCCTCTTTCGGACACCTTCGCAATTTTTTTTTCTCACTTCACACACAAGCTCTTCTCCCACAATTCTGATATAAAGGACACATACTAAAATGCATTTGATGTACACTTTGGATCCTGAGGGAAAGAGAATTTACACTCTTCAGAAGACCACAGAGTCCGGCGAGATCACAAAATCTGCTCACCCAGCCAGATTCTCTCCAGACGACAAGTACTCTCGTCACAGAGTCACTTTGAAGAAGCGTTTCGGTTTGCTTCCAACCCAGCAGGAGTCTTTGAAGTACTAAGAGCTTCGAGGCTCTACACACTTGATGGGGATGTGTATGAAGAGTCGATAGCATGACTGATGAAAGTTTTTGCAAGCATGAGGCTATGAGGTTTACTCTGGCCCGCTACACTGGTTGGTTCTTGATTTCCTTTGGGATATTTGAGACTGTTCTGTATAATAATTTTGGGTTTCCTTGGTTACTTCATTGTAGATTACATAGACATGTGTGTCTTTGTTGACAGTGAATAAGTTCATAGAGAACGAGGTCATTTGATGGAGAGATATGTTTACTCTCTCTTCTTTCTATACAGATTATACTCCTTCAACACCCGGATAGACCCAAGAATCAGAATGAGCGTCAGTGGTCCAATCAGGGGCATGTAGACGGCCACTTTGTGCTCTTGTGGGAAGAATGTCTGCTGCACCATCTCCGGGTCAAAGAATGCCTTTTCTGCATGTTTCAGCATTTCCACAGAGTCAATAAGTGCACCGCTGAAATCCCCATGTTTGTTGATCTTCTCAACAACCCTTTCACGGGCCTCGAGCGCCCGCTTGACGTTGTTCAACACTGTCTTTGGAATAGAGATGTTCGGAAGAGACTCTGAGAGCTTCAAGAGGGACTGGAGAGAATCCACAGCTCTGTTCAAATTATCAATGATAGTAAACTTCTTCATAGCGTCAATTCTAATCTTTGGAGTTTTTGGATCCCTTGGGATGCCCAGGAGTTTGAATAGTTCAGAAGCAAAAGTCTCAAGTACTTGGTGCATGTATGACTCTCCAAGTACAGAGTCAATAGGAAGTGCCTCCTTCTGAATAATAACGGAGCCCCACTGAGGAATCAGGAAAGCATTTCTTCCACTAGATTCTAACTCTTCTGTAAAGTGCAGAGGAGATTGTTTCTCAGAAGGAAAGTAAAGGACGAAATTCAAAGTTGGGTAAGAGAACTGATTTGATGAGATATCCCATTCTGAAAAATCCAAGATTGTACTCAAATCATTTGAGCCAATAGTAGTGTTCTCTGAAGGGAGATTCAACTCTGTCAGGTACTTGATTTCGGAGTCGATCGTAAAGTTGATGAAACCTTTGAACTCATTAACCAGCGGGGTAAAGAACGTTTTCAGAGCTTGGTCAATCTCCCAATCAATCGGATTACCGTCGCCAGTAAGCAGTTTGAACGACAAGTGAACATCTGGAGAATATGTGATCGCATTAATGTTGCTTTTACTGTTCACATTGAGTAGGTCAAGCTCTGTCCTGAAGACATGGAACAATACAGTCTGCGTCAAAAAGAACGGCAGGTCGTTATTCTTGACACTCTCGAGTCTGTAGAAAAGAGATGCTCTTTTTTGAGTCTCATCCATCGAAATACCCTCGCCTTTCCCCAGCTGCAAATCAATGACATAAGCATCTTCAGGAATCTTGTCCTCTTGCTTCATGGTAGCATTCCATTGGACCAACAACGCCGACTCCAACTTACTCTGTCTGTTGTGTATCTCCTCGTTGATCTGAATCTGCGCAGCCTGTGTGAGATCTGGATACTTGAGCTGGTCTCCAACAGAGATGTACACGTCGTTGTTGATCTTGATGTCGATGTTTTGGTTCCTTGCAAGTGCATTGATGAAGTTGGAAGGGAGTGGAGCTCTGTAGATCTCGGTCAGTTTGAACCAAAGTGGTATACCAATAACGACGTATAATATCAGGAACGATATCAGAATCCATTGTCTCGTGAAGAGCGACTTCTTGGACTCGGACTGGATTACTTGTTGAAGCTTGGCCTTCTTCTGCTCCAAACTAAGCGATTTCGCCGTTGATTCGCTCATGTTAAGAAGTAAGTGTGGTTGAGGTATGAGACAGCAGTCCGGGGCTTCGATAGACACCAGATGTTTCTGGCTCCTGAGACTGATTCTGAGGAATCAAAGGGTTGAAGTTGATGATGTGGAGTCTGGCTCGATTTTCGCGAATGCTGTGGTTATGGGCCCTCCCCTTGGGGATGAGTTTTCGTTTCAGCTTCTCTCTGATGATCTATAACAGTCCTTCTCGGCTTTAAAATGGACACTTCGCTAGATCCTGTCAGTCAGGAACAGGTTTATGTCCATACTGTTTACAATGAAATTGCGTCACACTTTTCGCAGACTCGTTACAAACCGTGGCCCATTGTGGAGCAGTTCCTCAAGGAGAGAAAGACAGGAACGATTGGCATTGATGTTGGGTGTGGGAACGGGAAGTATCTCGCTGTGAACAAGAACGTCTTCATCATTGGAAGTGACCGCTCGGATGGTTTGATTGACTGTGCGAAGGAGTTCGGGCATGAGGTTATGGTCGCTGATGGACTGGCACTTCCTCATCCAGAAAACACGTTCGATTTTGCCATTAGTATAGCTGTAATTCACCATTTCTCCACGCCAGAGAGGCGAACAAAGGCCATTGCTCATATTTTGTCCAAGCTGAGGTCCGGAGGTGAAGCGCTCATATACGTCTGGGCTTTGGAACAGGAGAAATCGAGAAGGGGATACAAAGAGGGAGACCCACAGGACATTTTGGTGCCGTGGGTTCTTCAGAAGAAGCAAAAAAAGAAGACAAAGCAGAGGAAGCAGAGAAGGGCTGATGAGAATCATCCTGATGGAGAAGAGAAGAAGGGGGGAGATGAGAAGAAAGAGGAGGTAGAAGAGAAAGAGCAAGAGGACATCACCAAGTACAGATACTACCATCTCTACAAGAAGGGAGAACTTGAGCAGACTGCTGAAGCTGCAGGTGGAATCCTTGTCTCGAGTGGATACGAAAGAGATAACTGGTATGTGGTTGTTAGAAAGCCTTGATTTGCTTTGTTAAGAGAGTTCTGATACTTCTGTGCTTTCAGTAGTGCTATATAGAGTACTACCCCCTCAAACTTATTCTCTGTGTATCCCTTTCCTAGATTCTTTATCGATCACATTTCTGTCCTGGGCCATCACTGCTTTGGCCCAGATCTTGCTGAGAAGCTACCAACCAGCTGCTGAACACAGAGGCGGTCCCTTCTGTCTTCAGTCCTTGAGTCCTGTTGTGCCTACGAGATATAACTTTACGCTAAGGTTTGACAGCTTAGTATACAAACATTAATCTGGATCGAAGTACGTGCACGATTAAGGGAGGACTTCAGAATATTCTGGAATCCTCACCTGGCGACCTTCTCGATGACGCTGGGGGGTATCCACTCCGCAAAGATTAATGAAAGGACCCCCCAGGCAAAGTTAATTAAAGGAGACCGGGGTTCCTTAAGGGACAAGCAGCCAAGAATTCAAATCTAACGGTGTATATATGCGAGGCTTTTTCCGTATGAACCTTCTCCTCACATCAAAGTTGCAGGAGACATGAAATTAAGCGAGATGGATCAAACGCTTAATTGGTGTCAGGGTGCAAATGCAAGTTGTCAGGCGTGTATGCAGATCCGGATTTGGCATGCTATATAAATGATCTCATAGCAAAACACTGACGGCGTAGAATTTCCTAAACATTTGTCAGAAGGAGCGGTTAGATCTGATGATTATTGTCATATAGGTGATGCTGCTTAAAAAGATTATCACGTATGACTATCGTCCAAAACGTTCATTTTTGCCCTCGAATTCTATCGCAAAAAGCAACTTTTATGTATGGAGAAGGATGCTGGGTTGCAGGTTCCCCGATTTGAAAAAATCACCAATATTCATTTGTAATTGATAGAATTCCTCACATCAAAGTCCAAGTATAAGTTAATGGCAAAGTTGAAGAACTTGAAAGGCGGAAATATTAATAGTTAATAATTGAATTTTTTTGAGAGATTTTCAAAGAATTAGTGACCAAAAAATGGTTATAGCGTAAGAATAATATTTTAAATGTGGCCAGCTCATATAAATTAATCAGTGAAAATTAACATAATCATTACAACTAAATATACCATGATGCCACTGAAGTGGTATCCAATTAAACTAGGAATAAATGCATTTATTAACAACCGGTAGAAATCACATCAACTACCATGAGGCTCCTTATTGGTGTCCGGGTGTTCATTGTCAACAAACCCAAACATCAACTATTTTGGATTCAAATCAAGAACCCTTCAAAAGCTGTTAAATTGGACTATAAAGACCTTGGGAAATGGTTGAAACAAGATCTAAAGAAGTGAAAGAGACCAAAGGGGATGACGAAGAGGACGATGATCTTGACCTTTCGGACGTTCCAATGGACGAACAAGATCGTGATAATGAAGACGAAGAGGAAGAGAACGATTCCGAAGATTTTGACGTTGCAATTGAGGACGAGGAGGAATTCATTCTTGAGAAGCTCTTCAGTGATGTTATTGCAAGGCGAAACGGATTGATTGCTGATGATGATGATGATGAAGCACAGGAGCCAGAAGAAGAACTTGACGAAGAGGAGAGACTCAGATTGCTCATGGATCATCTGGACCCGGTACAAATGTCGAGATATGAGTACTACAAGAGAACTGGTATTAACAAGAACTCCGTCAAGAAACTGGCATACTCCGTACTGAACCAGAGCGTGTCGCAAAATGTCGCTATTATCGTTAGTGGTGTGAGTAAAGTGTTTGTGGGTGAGATTGTGGAGAAGGCCAAGCAAGTCAAGCAAAGGTACGACAAGGCCAACTATCTGATCAAGTTGAATGAGAAGAAAGAGCTCTCGGCTGAGTTGAAGCGTCAGTTTTTGCTGCTTCAAGAGACAGAGGCGAAAAAGAGTACGGGTCCAGAAGTCGCTGCTATCAAGGCCAAAATGGACTTGTTGAAAGAGGAAATCAAGGTGATGGACTTGAAGAATGTGAGTATTGACGGACCTCTGCAGCCTGAGCACATCAGAGAGGCTTGGAGATTGTACCAAGAGGAGAACCACAGTGTTCCCGGTCGCCAGTGGAGACTACAAGGAGAAAGTGATGGCATGCTGTTTAGATAATGACCCTTTTATGAACCAAATTGTAGATCGATTTCGTCCCAAGAGAAGCCCCAATATCCCAAGAAGAGGGCATAATGTTCAAGTAACAACTTCAACTCTTCAATTTCATCTAAGAACTCGAGTTTGGCAATATGTTTCTTCTCTTCTTCAGGAACCCAGTTGTCAGAGATGGAGTACATGTTATCCGTCTTCACATTCTCAATACCCAGACTCTCCAACCGATGGCTGTACTTCTCCAGTGTATTGTATTCTAACAATGAGGGCATTTGCAGGTTCCTGAGCTTCAAGTTTTCAATCATCACGCTTCCGAAGTTATCTTCACCTCCGATTGGATCGTAAATAGCGAGCGCCGCTGAGCTAAAGTGCGCTCTCAAGCTCTTGAGGATCTGTTCCGAGACCGAGCTTTCCGTATAGCACAGCATGCACTCCGAAATGATCAGCGTAGGGATTCTGCTGTCTAGTGTTTTGAGATATGCGTTGAAGGTACCGATTTCACGGAGGTCCATTGCTGTCAGAGTGTATGACCGTGTCTTTAGCCCGTCCAACGCATCGAACCATGCTTGCGAATCGTCCTCCACAAACTCTGCTCCCACAATCTTTGACAGAAGTGCATCAGTAAGTATCGTAGCCTGCTTAATCTTCACTGTCTGAAGGAAATCCAACTCGACGTATTCCATTTTCTCGTGTTCTTCCAACAGCTTGAAACACCTGGCATCGGAACCAGCACCCAGACTCACCACTCTCACCACTTCTCCTGCAAACCTCTTCACGAACTGCTCAATAACCATATCGATGCTTCTGGTGCGGATAAACGTGCCTCGGTTGATGATTGGAAGCTTGTTACTATTTAGGATAGCATTGTAGATCCGTCTGTGTGATAGTTTGTTCTCGTACTTGAGCACTCGGTCCAGCCCAAACACGAGGTTGGACGTGTACTCATCATGGAGATATCCTTTCTTGATGGCATTGACTCTGCACGAGAGCGCGTCGTAATCTGTTGATCTGATGACTTTGTCCGGTCTGTCGGCCATTGTTTGTTTGCTAGTGGGTGGTTTTGTGTGTGTTTGTGTTGAATCTTTACGGCGCACGAGATGAGGTTGGAACACCAACGCGCTCTAATAACTAACAATGTGCGAATTTGTATAGAATAAACTGCAATATATATAAAAGATCAAACCTTGAAAAGTCCTCTCTCCTTGTTTCTCTGTTTCAGAGGACTAATACCCCCGAGGGCCTCCATGAGTTTCACCTTCTTCAGCGGGCTAAACTTGACAGCCTCTTCTTGGACCATATCTTCGTCATCTTCAGTGATCGGCTTTGTTGCAATTTTCTTCTTTCTCTTCTTCGTAGTCTTCACCTGTGTGGTGTGATCCGTATCTGATTCCACAACAGCAGATGGCGCTTGTGATTCCTTCTTTTTCGTTTGAGTCTTTGAGTCAACCTTCTTCACTGACTTAGCAAAAAAGTCATCCTCCTCATCTTCATCTTCATCAAAAAGTGATGCCTTCTTTTTCTTCTTTTTAGACTTGGTCTCCATGGATGTATCCTCATCATCTTTCTCTGATACGACGTTCTTGAGCCCACTCGGCTTCTTTGCCTTGTGCTGAAGGAAACTGAGCGGTGAGTTCACAGTCAGGGCATCTGGTGTGCTCTGGGCCAACACGTTGTTGGAAACGGGTGTCTTTGTAGGAGATGTGTTGTTTACTCTCTTTGAAAGGAACGGAGAGACTGAGAATGCCGACACCGCAGGCTTTTTCAGCAGAACTGTTTTCTTCGCCGCCATTGGGGTGGCCTTCTCAGGGGACATTAGCGTCTTCGCTTGGTTCTTTTGTGGTGAAGTTGGTACCGGTTTCTGCTTCAATGTCTTGATGTTTCGCTTGGCCGTTTCCAGCTTTGACTCCAGCACTGCCTTCTGGGTGACCAGATTTTGAGTCATTTTCTTCGTCTCGTTCTTAGACTCCTGTAGCTGTGAGGTCAACTTGGAAAGCTGGTTCTTGAGAGTGATGTTCTCCTTCTCCAGAGTTTTGTTGTCTGAGGTCCTCTTCTTCCACGTTGCAACCTCCGAAGTCATGTGCGTCAGCTTGCTTTCCAAGACCTTCTTCTCATGCTGCACCTTTGAGATGTCCTGTTTGAGTGATGACTTGTTATGGGACTCCAACGATTGCTGCGACTCCAAGACCATCTGCTGGGAGAGAATAGTCCTCAACAAGGTCGCCGTCTGAAGCGTTGAACGGCGGGAGAGCTCGCGTTGGGTCACATCCTCCACTGTCTGAACAGCCCTGTGATAATTCCAATACGCAGCTGAAATCTCACCGTCCATTGCGGATATCCAATAACGAAGTGGGAGGTTAGAGCTTTGTTGACCTTTTTCCAGATCCTGTTGTAAACAAATGCGTCCCGAACCGAAGACCCTCGGAAGTATTTCAGATTTCCGAACACGATGTACAGCCCGAAGCCCCAAATGATCACTCAGATCACGCTTCCTATACACATAGGATTGTCTTCGGAGGATCAATTGATTATGCGGCTCGTATCACTGACTTGTACAGTGCTTTTGCTCGCCGCTAGTGCTCTTTGCACTCTTTCACACGCCCAACTGGGAGAACTCGAAGGACCGGACGGCATTATACGCGTTACAGATGACATCTTTGAACGACTATTCACAGGGCCTCGAGACTACTACATCTCCGCATTGTTTACAGCCACAGAAGACAAATACGGCTGTGATGCCTGCAAAAAGTTTTCCCCAGTTTATTCAAAGACTGCACGTTCATTCCATGCCTCCAACCCTGGGAAGAATGCTGCCTTTTTCTTCCAAGTCGACTTCTCTAACAACCAAAAGGCATTCTCTGCTCTCAAACTGCAACAAGTACCGCGCCTTTGGCTGTTTCCACCAAGCACAGAGGAGGAATACAACATCACTAGTCCGCACTTCCCCTACAAGATCGGTGATAGAGCGCTCACCGACCCGCTTGACTTTGCAAACTTCATAAGCAAGATCGTCAATGTGAACATTGTCGTACAGGATGACTTTAACCCAATGCAGTTTGCCCAGTACTTCATCGGGACGTTTGTAACGGTGCTATTACTCAAGAAGAAAGTCCTTGCGAAACTTGCTAGAGGAGCCATCTTCCGCATCTTATCTGTCGGCGCTATTTGCATTCTCACTGGTGGATATATGTTTACTGTGATCAGGTCTATCCCTCTAATAATGACGGATAAAAAGGGTGCCATCATGTACTTCAGCGGTGGTACTCACTGGCAGTTTGGTCTGGAGACGTTCATTATTGCAGGTATCTACCTCGTTTTCACACTACTGGTTGGTGGGTTGTGTTTCAAAATTCCATTGATTGAGGATCAGAAGAGAAGAAATCTCGCTACAATTTTTGCATCCTTCGGTATCTTCTGGATGTTCAACACGCTGACGAAGATTTACCTGGTGAAGGACCCAGGATATCCTTATAGACTGACTAACTGGTTCTGAAAAACAGCCATATGAACTAACAAGTAGAAAATTCGTAGATATTCTATTGAGATATAGTGCAAAAATAAAATAAAATAGTGGTCATATCAGGTCATCACTCAATGTGTCTATCATTTTCCTCTTCGTTGTTGATTACAAAGAATGAAATGCAAATCATAGCAGCAGCTAAAACGTAAACGGCTGTGATCTTCTCACCTTTGAAGAGGATATCTCCGATCATAGCAAAGGGTATCGTGGTGGAGAGGCCAACGGTCACAGTCAATGGAGACGTTAAGAGCATTGCTTTGACCCAGCAAAAGTCAGAAACAAACGTGATCAGACAATTGAGTACGATGACGCCGAGGACAAACTTCCCAGACGGGAGCTCAAAGGTCTCAATGCCCATGTAGTGGAATATCACGAGTGATGGCCAAAGAAGCACCAAGTTGAAGACCCCGACAAAGCCAAAGAAGATCTTCATGTTAATGCGAGACTCATTTCTGATTTTGTACTTGAGTAGTGTGGTGTAGACACCGTAGAGAAGTGCACCCAACAGAGCCAACGCGTTCCCAATGAAGATGCTAAGTTTTGTGCGTTGAAAATCTCCCGATATCTGATCACCATCAGCCTTTGTGATCAGGATAACACCAAGAAACGACAATATCAGCCCAGCTACTTTGATCCGGTTGAAGTTTTCAGTCTTGGCCAAGCTACCAACGAGTAACGTGAAGAACGATGAGGTTGATGAGAGAATAGTCTGGCTCCCGACGCTGGTATAGCTCAGACTCGCGTTAGTGGCAAGGTTAGCGAGATACCATATCACGCAGAACTGCGCACTGAGCTTGATAGTTTCCGCTAACGACAGCTTCTGGTTATACTCCTCGTTTAGAAGGATCTCTTCCTCATCGGATGAGTTGTTTAAAAACTCCTCCTCCACTTCTTTGTACTCCAATCTTCCACTCTCCTTGTAGTGCTTCATCACCTTTCGCACAGACGGCAGAAGGTAGAACATAAATGTGGCTGTGTTGATATATGTGATGAAGAATGGCTTTCTATAGAGGTCCTTTTCAAAGAGATCGTTCACTAGGAAGGATGATAGCACCCACGAAAGCACCACGACGCCGAGCATGACGAGCCCCAGCGTCCATCTCTTTCTCCTTGTGGTCTGGTCTGTCATTCAAAAGAGTGTGTGGTAAAGAGAGAGAGAACGTGTGGAGGGAGGACAAAGGCGAAACCCTTCTTCTTCTTGTGATAACAAATATTCGAATGGCGCGAGTAGTAGCCACAATTTTTTCCTGACTCTGGCTGTGGCGTCTGTGGCTGGTGAGATGGTTGGCGGCTGGTGTGTGGCGCAGTAGATTTCTTGTGTCAAACTTAAGACCTCTTCTCAATCAAGAAAAGACGAAAAAGTTTGTCAATCCTACTAAATTGTTATTAAATGACCCTCTTTTCAATTTCTGACCATTTTATAACCTTCAATCTTTATCACTGAAGCAACAATGGCACAAGAAATCACAGATCATGATATAGAAGGTGTCAACTCAATCACTTCAGACCCTCCAAGCTACATCTCGGATGAGCCATTGAGGGAACCAGCGCCAGCCTACGCTATGGAAGCAAGGTCACCAAACTATTCTAAATATGAGTCTTGGGAAGAGATGCACGCCAGAATGTATATTGAGTCCACATACGGGTTCACTGACGCTGCTCTTTTGGAGCAGATTGAGGAACCCATTCAGATTCCCCCAATGATTTCACCCGAAGACATTAGGGCCATGGACAGAAGCAGAGCTATTAGAGAGGAAGCTCCATACAATTCTCCCTGGAGCGCTCAATTCCGTGTTACTGCTGTTCTTCCAGTGATTCTTGCGTTCTTGGCTACCGTCATTCTTCCTGTTTTCTTGCTAGTAGCTGATATCACTTCACCAGACTCGCGGCCATACGTCTACGAGATGAACAACACAATGGTCAACATTTCAGCTTTTGCATCACCCGTGCATCGTCCTAACGTCACTTCGCTGATTGAGATCTCTACTGAACTCATCTCAATACCGGATTTCGTTAGAGTTGGGCTCACTGAGTACTGTACCGATGATGACCCAGACTTCAGCGCTCCCAAGTGCTACAACCATCACAAATGGAACGACCACGGAAGCTTTCAGTACATATATTCAGCATTGGTTGCTGAGGCCACTGGGATGAGGAAAATACATACAGAGACAGTGAGGCTTCCTTCGCCTAGTGCGCTCAAGGAAGAAGTGCACGATAGAGGCACCTTTATGTTGATGACTATCGCTTATATGGTAGCTCATGCCATTTCATTCCCAACAATTGCGGTTCTGGCATGGGCTGTGACGACAGACACTGAGGAGACCGTCTCGTTCCTTATTATTACAGCTTTTTGTGCTGGTATCTGTATTCCAGCGGATATTGGTGCGCTTGTTATGATTTGCAGGTCAACTTACAAAGTCTTCCATTCATTCATGAGTCGATATGAGGAGTATGGAATTTCAGTTAATGTTGGTGATGCTTTTATTACCCTGACAGCCGTTACTCTAGCTATTGACATTGGGTTGGTTCTGGTGGCAATTGTCTGTTGGGCTCTCCTTTCAAGAAGGATGAAGGCTTACGAGGCTGAATTCGATGCCAGAAACAACCAACAGGATGTATGATCTGCATAAGTGAATTCTACAGAAAGCATATATATTCTATTCTGCTTATATCTAGTCAGCCCTAGTCTATAACCGCACGGGTGGCTTTGAGAAATATTCTCGAGTGTAAGAAGTTTACCCCTGAGCTGAGGCCCCTGAGTCTTCGGAGAAAACAGGACTGAGAGAAAATGCGAAAAAATGACCTAGAGTCTATCAAACTCGGTATACCTACATTAAGCCCATACCCAGTACAATGCGAAAAACAGCTATGAAAAATTATAGCACAAAAATTTCAACCAATAGCGTAGCTCAACCAACGGCGTCCCAACCAGTTTTCATCTACACTTAACGGCGGTTCTTGGAAAGAAGTTGAAGCCCGCAAAAATGTAAAGCCGGTTAGCCCAAGGGGACAAGTTTGGACCACACATTTGATCCTTTTGACATTAATCCTGACTGGACTTGTAACCAACGTTTTTCCTCTAGTTTTGTCCCTATCAGCCCATGCAGAGGCATATATTTGTGAGTTTAACAACACGAGAGCAAAGCCGAATGACTTTTACAACAGATCGA
This sequence comes from Petasospora hungchunana, assembly GCA_030563225.1. Taxonomy (NCBI): domain Eukaryota; kingdom Fungi; phylum Ascomycota; class Saccharomycetes; order Phaffomycetales; family Wickerhamomycetaceae; genus Petasospora; species Petasospora hungchunana. Next base: position 498,762 of record JAKUBL010000001.1, on the reverse strand, counting down.
ACGCCACTCAGACATTACCTAGCTACATCCGTTTGGGGCTTGAAGGATACTGCAGCGACTCCAATCCTTCTTTCAGTGCTGCGGCGTGTAATGTGTACATTTCTTCTACTCGCTGGTATGACATTGCTGAGATCTATGCTCAAACAATGATTGAAAGAAATATCGAAGCGCTTTCTTTTCTAGAAGAGCTCCAATCACTTAAAGACCATGACTGGTCTCTCACTTGCTGGTGAAACGAGAATTGGGATTGTTTTCAGTTCCAATGGATCCCTTTTGTGTATCTTCGCCATGAGTGCTTTCGCCTATCATAGAAGGGCATCTGCTACATCATATTTGCTGTGTGGTGTGATAGGAAGTATATGGTTGATGTTAGTCACCTCAGTTGTTCCTCTTGATCTATGTCAAAGTCTTAAACTTGTCTCCAATCCCACTCATGCCGAGTACGGCGTTGATGTCAGATGCGGTACTTCATTCACTACATTCTTCTCCACTGCCAGCGTCTTGCATATTGGAACTATGCATACTACATTCTTTGCGATCATTAAGTTTTCTTATAAAATAAGTCCTTTATTCGTTATCATCATCAATAGGTGGGTCATAGTGTTTCCAAAATGGATGTCGTGGTTTGGATGGCAAGATTACACTCCTTATACTCCATTAGTCTTTGTCTCAACTCTAAGTCCTGCCTTTGCCTCAACAAGAGTTGCTGAACGACATCGGATAGTTGCCTTTTGCACGACTGGATCTCAACTTCGGACTGTTTCTTCTTTAGGCTCAAACGCTTCCACAAAGTCTTGTTTTCAGAAGCGGCAGACTCCAGGCGGGAGCTGAGGTCGGTGACCTGAGATCTGAGATCCTGGATGATGCTGCTGTTTTGACGCATCTGACTCTTAATCTTGTCACAATCTTGGGTAGTGCGTTTCAAGGCATCTTTTGCTCGCATGAGTTCATCCGTAGCATTGATCAACTGCTGTCTAACTGCGTTCATCTCCTTGTCATAACTCTGGTGTAGTTCTTCGAGATATGAAGAGCTGTGCGCCAAATGTGACTGAATGGAGGACATCGAAGTTGCTTGCGACATTCCCATCTCCTTGGAGAACACACTTGTCGAGGACTGGCTGGATGAGATAGAAGCCTGACGACGACCAAGAGAGAAGCGGCTATTGTTCTTGATGAGTTTGAGGTTCTCATCTTTTAAATATTCGTTTTCTTTGGACACCTCTGAAAGTCTATCCAGGGCCATAGCGGCCTGATGAGAGAGCATCTTCACTTGCTCCTCGAGAATCATGTTACGCTCCTTCTCTCCTTGAAGTCCAACCGAGACAAGTGTGAGGCTCTTGTCGTTAAATTCTGAATCAGTTGGAGAAGGCCCCGGGGAGAGCTGCTTTCCTGAAGTCGCACGCATGGTAAACTCAAGGGCGTGTTTTTGAGCAAGATGACCAAACTGCTGAGCAGAAGAGTCTTGGGTAGAAGATCCTGGCTTAGCAGTGTGCTTGGTATGCGAGGAGTGAACACTGCGAGCATCATCAAATCCGTAGCACGGGACACCATTGATAAGGGGTGGGTCAAGGGTGGTCAAGTTGCCGTTGAGAGAATCTGACGTGGAGGAGACGCTCTTCTGAGGAGCATGTCTTGTGAACAGGTGTAACATCTTGGGGTTGGTACGTTCTCTCCAATTCTTCTTAGTAGTGGTAGTTGCGGGCATCGTGGGAACAAAGGAATGCCTTCGCTTATAAAGGGGCGTGTACCTTGGTAATAGAGTTGAACCAAGAGAGAAAGACTGGGTCACCTCTCAATCTTTTTCCGGGGTTGTTCCAAACCCGTTCATTCTGCATGAAAATAGAGGGCAGACAACCCCCTTTCAGAACTTCTTTCTGGCGCCCTTTGCAGAAAATTGGGGCATTTGTGTGCTCAGTGAGCCTTCGCTGGCGCCGTTGACGCAATGTGGATACTCTATTCGCGCGAAAGGTAAACAGACTACTGCAGGCATATTTTTGTTTTTACGCGTCGCGTCGCGTTCTTTCATCGCGTAGCATGGAAGGAACCGTGCCCTTCGGAGGAGTCTGGCCGTCTTTTCCATGTTCACAGGGTGATGGGCATTGCGACAGCTAGTTTATTGCATGGGGATAATGATGGCCCCGAGATAACAGGAGCAGTGTCGCAAGTGTGGTGGCAGCTATTCTGAAGAGCTACTATCAGTCCAGGAACATCCACCAAACAACAATAAGAATCACCTCTGTAACCGTGATAACCATTGCGAAGTACCTTCCACTCTCTACAGGAGTCAATTCTCTCACCCCTTCCCGGGAAACCAAAGGCGTAGACCAAAACCCCCTTTCCTACCCCAAGGCCGCGAATTTATAACATTGGTCACCATTTAATGGGATTTCCCGATTAGGAACTCGATAAAGGAAATGCCTTCCAAAACTAAAGCGCTTTGAAAGATCAACAGCTAGCAAGAGACAGCGGTTACACGGCCATTGCGCATTTCAACAGATACAGCAGGGAATATTGACCCAATTCTGTCAGATGGGTGAGTCATTTTGGATTACCGCCATTCTCCTTTTGTTTTGGTTACAACATCAGATGCTTGCTTCGCTATCAGAGGAACGGGCGGTAACAATCAACGAAAGTTAACTAACGACAGAAACAGCATCGAAGAAGAAACTCTCACTGGAAGAGTTCATGAAGGATAACTGTGAGTTGAATCTACTCGATTTTGAACCGAGCCACCATATTAACAAACTTCCTACCAGCATTAGGAACATGGGCAGATGACGACTTTGACATCAGTTCCATCAGTGTCCCCTTGATGAACAGACACCATCAGCCCTACCACAATGCACCATCTGAGCCCCAACACTATCACAGGCAAGAACCTGACATCTCGGGCCCGCCTTTTATCGTGAAAATCACCAACATCCCTGCCTATTTCGGGAATGAGCACATTGAGGAGCTCTTCCAATCACGTTTCATGCCCTTCATAAAGTTTAAGATGTTTTGGGAAGTTGACCACATGTCCTTGGACCATGGAGCAGCTCTTGGACAGGCTGTAATGAGAAGACGTAAAGCTGCATTTGTTGAACTGCACACAGCGGCGGATCTGAACAAGGCATCAAAGTGGATGGATGTCTACATTGACAATGGAATGGGCAAACTACACCTCGAGCGGGCGGACTTTCGTGACTTCCAATTGTACAGGGACGTGAACCAAACTGTCCCAGAAAGCGAGGATCCAGCATTGTCAATGGCAGCAAGGAGATCAATGAGACCACCAGTACAGAGGCCACAAGCAATTCTGCACCGAACAGCGCCGCTCCCCGGTCCCAATCAGCCTATACCTATGCCGACTCTTGGCCAATCGGCTAGCTTCCAAAGCCAATCTCTTCATCAACCTCACGAATTGCCTCCATTACATGCTCCGCTTCCTGCTGACCCTCCAAAAAAGAAATCCAATCCATTCGGCAACGCAAAGCCAGTTGATACATTATCAAAGCAGTTGGAGCTTGAGAAGAAGCTTGCATCTCTCGAAATCAACAGCACAACCTTCCGCACCCTAGGTCACCAAGCAGATCCAGAACCTCAAGAAAAGAATAACAACAAAGCTGCACAGTCAGAGAAGATGGGGCAGCAGCCGAGATTACCAGCGCCAGGAGGATCAACACCTACTACCACAAAGAAGAGAATGTCACCGCCTGCTCAGAAGGTTCCAGCACTCAGACCAGCAGAGCAGCCTGTCTCAGCTTGGGGCCAGCCAATGAACGGGCCTTCTATTACCCAGATTGGATCCCCACCTAAATCCCATCCTCTTGAAATTCAAACAGAAGGATCTCCATCGCCATCTTTCGGAACGAAGGGAAAGAAGATGACTGAAGAGCAACCGAAGAAGATCATTCTGAAGCGAAAGCACACAGAGCCGAAGAAGCCCAAGAGCACACCACCGCCAGAGTCGTCAGAGAAAACTGCTTTGCCGGAAATTCCTAAATCGGAGCCAAAGCTGAGTTCGAAGGCCAACGAGAAATCCAAGACAGAACCATCTCCACCAGCTGTTGTCCCCGAGCCACTGTCTCCTGTGGATGCTGCAGCTGAAAGCGCAAAGGCACTAAAGAAGAAGAGAAAGCAAGAACTCTTTAAAGAGAAAAAAGCGAAACAGAAGGCGGAAAGAACCGAGAAAGCAAAGTTGATGGAGTCATCTGATACCACAATTCCCTCTGGCAAACAATCTCCACAATCTTCTGAAAGATCCTCCAAGTTACCTTCACCTGATGCGACAGGTAAAAGCAACCGTAAAGGACCGAGTGAGAAGACCGGGGAGAAGCCCAAGCGTGAATCAAAATTCAAGACAAAGACACTGAAGTTCGACTCGAAAGCGACTCGCAACGAAACAGAGAAACAGGCTATTGGATTAGATGAATCCCTTCCTTCTGATACCAACTCGATACCAGTTGCAGGCTCTTCAAAAGGCAGAGGACGTGGCCGTGGTAGTGATGGTCCTTGGAGGTCATCGATTTCAAAAGAGACTGACATCTCAGAGTTGCCTGCGAACAACGCGGCACCTACCGACACCAAGAAACTCACAAACTCATCTCACACTGATACGGCCCAGATAGATCATTGTGAGCCTGAAAAGAATCCAGAATCTGCTATTCGTGGAGGGCGTGGAGGGCGTGGGTACAGGGGCCGTGGCAGGGGTCGTGGGGGTAGACGGGGACATGGCCGTGCAACATTTCAAAACCTCACACAAACCTACAGCCACAAACCAGATGATTCGATCGCCTGAAAATATGCCACTGTGTGATATGATGCTTATGAACGCTAGTATGAATATCGTAGTAAAGTTTTGTAGTGCGACGTGCCGGAATATCAAAACCAGACTGAGGAGGAAAAACAAAGGTCTGGCTACAACGAAACAACATCATCCCCCATATGAAAACTCAACTAAGAAAAGCACAGAAAAATGAGCTCACACTGCAACCCTCGCTTTCTACTTCGGCACTCAATACGCTTCCATCCAAACCAGTAACGGCGAGATTCGCAGCCACTATATTAGCACCTCGAGTGTTCGAGTACGAGGACATCATTAATCGCAAGTCATCACCACAACCTCATTATAAACTCACAGACATCCTTGCTCGAGAGTCCGATGTGACGATATCCAATAAAGTCACGCCACTTACAGAATACCGAGGATATGTGATGTTCATCCTGGTGACACTCGCACACTGTGTTTGGCTGATTTGGACACTAACCCCCAAATTCCTCCTCAACGCACTGGGGATATACTACTACCCGTCACGGTGGTGGTCGCTCAGTATAAGCAGTCTCGTGCTGATGGCGATGCTATACACATACGTTGCCCTGCAGCTGTGGAATATCGAGGTAGAAACGATCAGTATGGATGCATTGAACTCTATCGTGGATGAAGACACTGTGATAGAAAACAAAATTGACAATTATGGATGGAAAGAGACAAATGGAGTCTATGATTTGAGAATTACGGACGTGAATAATGTGCTTTATGGCGAATGACTTAGCAAGCGAGCTACGAATGACCAAATATGGAAACATAATTTAAATAAAGCAGCAAAAATGGACATGAGTTTGTAGGTATCATCAAGTGAAAGCAAATCTGTAGGATATGATTCCATATGATTTCATGAGGTTTCTGTAAACAGACTGCCAACAACACTATCAAAAAAGTATTGTCCTTTGTGAAGAGGCAAACCCCCAATCATCATCAAAAAAGTATTTATAACGAACTGAAGTGAAAGCTGCTAAGAGACAAGTCAAAACCCTAACAGTAATCCCCTAATCCTTAGCTAGCCATCGAGAAACTTCCATGGTTACTCCCTGTTCCTTGTTGAGAAACCAAATTGGCAATTCTTCTCTCATGTTTTCCCTTACGCATCACCTGCTTCAATGCAACGGAGTCCAATGGATCCAAAAGCTCAAAACTGCAAAGGAGCTCCTCAGAGACACTCATTACTGCACCCCAATTATCGAATTCACCACAATAGTTTGGTGCACTGAAGACAGTTACAAGAGATCGATCATTGAAGAATTCATAACCATCTTCAACAACCATATGAGCACGGCAAACCAAGTCGAAACCAAACCTCGCAAGGAACTTGTTGATGGCGACCTTGTTGAAACAGTAGGAGACACCGCGTTCATTATCTTCCCATTCGTTTTGGGCATCTGAGGGGTCTGACCAGAGCAAATCGTTGATCAATCCGAAATCTGGAACATCGGTAGGTCTGTTCACGTTACGGATCTCATCCATGGAGTTCAAGACTGGTGATAAACCTCCATGGACACAAAAAATCTTTCCAGCAACAATGGCTGCCAATGGCAATGTGTTGAAAGTATCAATGAAAAGCCTCCAAGTCTTGAGGTTACAACGACGCTTGCACTCATCATAGAAGCCGTATACTCTTGTCACATTGGCACATTCGTGGTTTCCTCTCAGAAGGAAGAAGTTTTCTGGATATTTGATCTTGTAACATAATAAGAGCAAGATGGTCTCGAGGGATTGCTTACCACGATCAACGTAATCACCCAAGAACAAGTAATTGGCAGCAGGTGGGAATCCACATTTGGTGAACATTCGAATCAAGTCACCGAATTGTCCATGAACATCACCAACAATCTTCACTGGTGTGGACAACTCGAGCAAAGTGGGCTGTGACAAGAAAATCTCTCTTGACTTTGCACAAATCAGAGCAATTTCTGAATTTTTGAGACAAACACTCTTAGTTCTCTTTCCTGAGTATCCAGCGTCAAGTAATTTTTGAATTAATTCTTCAATATCAATGCTGCCACCCGAGCCGGAGACAACTGTGGATTTCGTCTGTACCGGTGACTGGAAAGGCGTGGCGTAGTTGGAGTATGAAGATTTTCGGCTTGCTGTAGGTATGTCCATCGCCGATGCATTTGATGAGAGTTGTGTGTTGATTACCAGGTCATTTGGTGCAGTCGTCGACACGTCCTTCTGTTTCATGGAGTTCAGGAGGTCATCTTGTGCATCACTGTTATTTCTAAGGATGGGTTGCTTAGGCTCAACCTGCATCATAGAGGGCGGAAGATTCAAGTTTGTGAGTCCACCATCTGGAGATGTGATATTCAGTGTTGGAAGCTCGCCTTCATAAGAGTACTTAGCGGTAGATGCGGTAGTTCCGGAAGTTGAATTAGTCACCAAGTTGTTATTCGAGTTCTTTCTTGAAGTGTGCGGTGTGTTTGGTAGTATCGAGGGCGAGTCGCCTGCAGTCCTGAAAGAAGCACCATCAGACTCGCGTGACATGGACCTTCTTGAGCGGATTGAACGCGCAGACTTACTGGAGTTCTGCGTGTCCGATCTCTGGAAGGACGGGTAGCTCTTCAAGGTGTCCTTCTGCTTGGAAGAGGAATTACCCATTGTGGTCTTCTAGATTGTTGAGTGTGTTGAGTGTGCTGAGTTCGGATATGGACAATATTATGTGTCGCAGCTGATGTGTGTCGTGCAGCTCTGTCCTACTGAATAGATGGCAGTGTTTCGCTTCTTCGGTCTAGTACCGTTTCAAGTGAGGAGCGGCTGATTACCAATGGGCGGCTAGGGACAGTGATCTGTGAGTGCAGAACTTGAGCGCGGGCCGGAAGTCTGATGTGGCGAGTCGTTGTGCGGTGCGCTGTGTGGGTGTAGCGCTGTGAAAAAGCTGCCGTTACGGGCTGTGGCAACAAGGGTCTGAACGATGGAGGAAAAGTGTTGATGTTTTTGCCTGTGGCGCCTAGAGGGGTTCGCGAATTTCGGTAAGTGCCACAGTCAGCCTACATCTCTCTCTGCCAAGTGCAAACTAATTCGCCTTTCACAGTCTAAACCCTTGGGAACTATCGAGGCTTTTTATCTCTTTTGCAGTAGTTGCTACAGTGGACTATCAATTAATACCAAAAATGCATATATATTGTGCAAAGAATGGTCTGCGATAAGCGATATTGCTTGACGCTGATATACGAGCTGTCACCGGGGTGAAAATATACATCTTGGAGCACCTTTCTATCGCTCACAATTTGCTCTTGATACCATTCAGTCTGTATTTCATGTCTTTCAACTGCTTCGTCTCAGGTTTCCAATTCTCAAACTCCTCAAAAAGCTGTTCGATATCTGCATCTGCGTCTTTGAACTGCGCACGCGCCTCAAAGAGCAAGCCGCGCATACACCACGGCAAATGATAAGGGTTCAAGCCAAGCTGTTCAATCACATATGGCTTCCAATGGAGTGGGATCTGATATTTGAGGTCAGATGTATACAATGAGAAGCTCAATGCCAAGTCATATACCTGTGGATCGTTGTAGATCCGTGAATGGCCACTACCAGTGAGCGGCCCTCCCAAAGAGTTCGAGATCTCCTTGATGACACCATGGTCGCTAAGCCCAACATTGTGCAAGTGGTTGGCCATACTGACAGTTCTTGAAACAAAGTCTGGGGTATTAGAGCTCCCATCAATGTATGTTGCTCTGAAAATGTTGGGATGACGAACATGGAGACAGGTAGAGGAGTATAGGGGAACGAGTTGGTCGTTGATGGACCCAACAAATGTGATCTTCACATTATGGCTGATGACATTTCGTAGTGCTTGAAGGAATTCACGAGACTGGACTGAATCGAACTTCTGGAACTGGAATAGCTCCATCAACGAGTCACTCTCAAGTGTAGAGTATGCCCTCATGACCCAAGATTGGTCAGCACCGTAGAACGGACCATTGTTGATACCAGCCATGCACAACAGACTGATCCTCTTCCCAGACAGTGAAATGATTCTATCATCCAAAAGCCTCGAAAGAAGAAGAATGCTCACAGGTGAACCCTGTGAATGGGCGGCAAAGTAGACGTAGTCAGCTGAATCAACATCTTGTTTCCACTTCTTCATCACTTCATAGAAAAACTCCACCCTCTCAAAAATTTTTCCCTCTTTTTCCAGTGCCAGCTTCTGTACAGAAATTTGAAGGTTTTCCTGTTTCGCCCATCTCCAAACGGCTTTCTCAGCTTCATTGGCAAACTTGATGGATGTACCAGTAGGTTCACCAATGAATGGGCGGACAACTTTTGTAGGGAAGAATCCATGAACACCAATGATTAACACTTTCTTGATACCCGAAGGCGTGGTCTGAGTACGATAGAGATGCTTTGGATCTTCAACATCAAATCCGAGTGTGTATCGCAGACGATTCACATTGTTGATGATGGATGTTGCAGTAGTGTATGGAGGAAGCGATTTTTCGAACTCAGGAAGGACACGGTTGGGTACAAGGGGCTTCTTCGGTACTTTCTTCGTGGCATCAGAGTTTTCATGTGTTTTTGGTTCGAACAGAATGGCTTCACCATTGCCGGACAGGAGAATGTTAGACAGCGATGGGCGCGGTTCAGGTGCCCCATGTGATGAGTTGTTCCAGATAGACCATGAACTTGAGCGATCCTTTGGCTGAGAATTGGTCATTTGTGGAATGGCTGGATCGATTTCGGATGCAACTAATTTCAACTGGTCTGTGGTGAGCATCGCCTCTTCATCAACAGTAGCAGCCTTTTTGAGTGATGTGAATGATGGCTTCCTCCATCCAATCCAGTTGGATGATGTCGTTTGTTCCTTCTTAGACTCTTTACTCTTGACGCTGGAAATGTCACTGCTGTCATGAGGCTCCTGGATATCTGGTAATTCTTCTTTCTTCGACTGCTGCTCATCTTGTTGCTGGAGTGATGCCTGATCATCCGCAGACTTGCTGGAATGTGTAGTCTCGATAGAGCCTGCTGTCGATGGTGGCTGAGGCGTGGGTAGGGGGCCGAACTCAGGAGGAGAACGATTCTCCAAGGACGTACGGCGAGGCCAAAGAGACCAAAGCGATTCTCTTGTAGGTGACAGGGATGGGCTGCGAGGTTGCTTCTCCGGTGGCGGCGTAGTCTCCTTCACTGAAGGCGGAGCAGATACCGTAACCATTGGCTGTCCTGTGGACTCGGCTTCCTCTTTAGCAGGAGACGCTTCTCGAGAATTCTTATCTGTGCCTTCATTCTGTGCTGAATTAGAGATAGAGCGGGCGTTCAGATCTTGTGTTGAAGGAGTTCCCAATATCCTAGAGCGCTTCTTCCGGACTGTTTTCTCAACAGGCGAAGCTCTGCTCAGAGACCGACTGTTGGCACTGCCACTGGACATTGCTGAATAAATATAGTGAAACGAGAGACAATAACGCGTTGCACAGTCTTTAAGAATGGCAGTGGCAATGATGGCTTGTGATATTGTGCTCGGGATGTGGTGAGCTCAAGAAACAGGAGCTGATCAACACTAGCAAGGCAGGCAAAGTTGAATAGCTGAAGTACTTCCAGAACTCTTCTGCTTCTCGATTAACTGCACAATAATGTAAAGAGAATCGTGGAAATGTCTAGTAGTTCTGTTGTCTGTTCTGCTTTGTTTTGGAAAGGCCACACCCTGTCAGCTAGCCGAGGCCCCTTGTTACTTCAGCGCGGCCGCATTGATATATACACCCTTCAACGAAAGAGAAGAGAATCATTGCCACTTCCATACATGAAACAAGTCACAGAATGGTCGAAAGGAATGCCAAGGCTGGTGAAAATGATTGCCAAAATAGGAACTGGTTACGTAGCCCTTATGTCATTTGTATTTTGGGACGCGTTCTATCTCCACCAATTTACAAGGACACACCAACGGATGCTTCGAGTTTGACAAGAGAAGAATTACGAGAATGACAGTTTTAAAGAGAGCAGCAATAACGGCTGTGAGTAAGAAAACTGTTAAGAAAGCAAAAAACGAGACGAGGAGCATCACTTCCCTCTTCAAGAAACCAATAGTGAAGACCGTTACACCCTTAGAACCCGATATGGCAGCACCAGCATCGTCAACGTCAATAGTCTCTACATCTGATTTCAAGGCCAAATATGTAGAGACATTGACTGATGAACAGAAAGAACTGCTTGATCTCGAGATCAACACACTGGAAGACACATGGTTTAGAGCTCTTCACAAAGAGTTTACAAAGCCTTATTTCCTTGACCTCAAGCGGTTCCTAGCTTCCCAAGAAAAGGCAAAGGTGAAGATTTTCCCTCCCAAGGAAGATATTTACTCATGGTCTCGACTCACTCCTCTTGGGAGTGTCAAAGCTGTCATCCTGGGTCAGGACCCGTACCACAATGACAACCAGGCGCATGGCCTGGCCTTCTCTGTCAGATACCCGACACCCCCTCCACCAAGTCTAAAGAACATGTACAAAGCTCTTTCCATTGACTACCCAGAATTTGAGAATCCTGGAAAAGTCGGAGATCTTACAAAATGGGCCGAGCAGGGAGTTCTCATGCTCAATGCATGCTTAACCGTGAAAGCACATGAAGCCAACAGTCACGCAAAAAGAGGATGGGAACAGTTCACAGAGGAGATTATCAGGCAGGCTGTTGTCGAAGGAACTGGGAAAGTGGTATTACTATTATGGGGAACTCCTGCTCAGAAGAGAGTCGAAAAGTTGAAATTGGATTCAAAGAGAGTGTACGTTCTACAGGCTGTTCATCCCAGCCCGTTGAGTGCCCGTAGAGGCTTCTTCGACGCCAATCACTTCCGCAAGTGTAATGAGTGGCTCATTCGACAGGATGAAGCGCCAATTGACTGGGCTTTAAAGGAAGGTAACGTGATTAACTACAAATAAAATAGCATTATCGCCGAGCTGTAGTAGAAACGCGCCCCCGTAACTCCTAAATCCGAGGGGTTGACGCGCGACGCTTCCCGCACCAATTCATGAGAGACCCACAACAACCCACATCGTCTACTGGACCCGTTGATCACCCAACGCAAAGAGGGAGACTACTTCTCCAACAAAGGAATCCCAAGTTTTCTCTAGGCGGTTGGCAATATGGGCAACCAGCTTACAGTCTTGACCGGTACCTCTACACGCCGGTCCTCACGCAAAACCAAAATGATCTCTCCTCCTTCTACGGTCCAACCAACGGCCAAGAAACAAAAGACTAATGCAGTGCCTCAAAGAAAGTCAAGAAGACTGACACAGCAGCAGCTGAGACGCTCTAGGGGTCAAGCAACTACAAAGTCCGCGAATAGTTCTAGCTCTTCTGGGGAATACAAGGGTACTCGAAGCAGACTCAGAGAAAGAGATCTATTTATCCCTTCGCAATCCATGAAGATATCTAGGGAGCTGGGAAGTCTGGTGCAATGGACTGAGTGGATGTATGAGTGTGAAAATCGCAAAACTGAATCCCAAAAGGAGATCAAAGCACAGCTTGATTATGAGCATACGTTGGAGTTGGAAGCAAAGAAGAGAGAGCGTCTGAGAATTGAGAACAAAACCAAAAGGGAGGAGGAAGAGAGACGCAGAAAAGAAGAAGAAGAGAGAACAAGAGAACTTGAAAGACAGAAAAGACAGAAGGAAAGGCTTCTCCAGCAGAAATTGAGAGCAAAGAAGAAGGAAGAGGCACATAAGAAGATGCTTAGAGCTAAAGCTCAGAGAGCTGGGAAGGGAAATCCTGATCGTGAGGAGGAGGAGTACGAACGCCTGCTTCGTGATCTGGAGATTGAAGAAGCTGCTGATGAAGTTCAAGATGACGAATCGCTTTTCAAACAGAGGGCTGTTAAGAAAGAATCCCTACTGGTCGACGGATATGTACCATTCTTGCCAGGTTGGAGATCAGATGTGGAACTTCCAATGAGAGAAAACTTTTTCATTGACTCTGTGATCAGTGGTAAAGTTTCTGAAGTGACTGCTCTTGCATTTGAGAGAGCTGAAATTGTCATTCAAGAAACTGCCTTTGGGAAAGGACTCAAATACAAGGAGTACAAAGACCTCACACCCGATCATTTACTTTTCCCATCTCCAGTGTTCCCTCATGTTGATGAGGACTACTACCTCTTAGAGTCTCAAGATTTCTATCTCGACCCATTGGAAGAAATTGGAAGATTGATGGAAATGTACTCTTTTGCTTACCTTCCTGATGACAAGAGGCTGCGGCTTTACAATCCAAATGCCCCTTATGAATCCATGGTTGGCCGCTACGCCAAGGCTTTCCACGCATGCGACTACATCACTGCTCTTGCTGTTGTCAAAGAGTTCAAGGAGTTCATGAAATCTCTCCACGAATCCGGCGCTGTTATCGAGCACCTTAAACAGAAGAAGACGTTTTCTCGCCTTTGTCTCCACGAATTGCTCAACCAGATCTACTCACGTGCAGTATCGCCAAAGGTTCAAATGCTTAAGTCGTACAAGGCCTTCTCCAACGAGGTGTATGGTGAGTTATTACCGAAGTTTATCTCTACTGTTTTTGACATGTGTGGCGTGAACAGCTCGCATCGTTTCATCGATTTGGGCTCTGGTGTTGGTAATGTGACGATACAGGCCGCCTTGGAGTATGGGTGTGACAGTTATGGTGTCGAGATCATGCCGAACTGTTCTGTTCTGGCAGAGAAGCAGGAAAAAGTGTTCCTTGGAAGATCGGAGCTATTTGGTATCAAGCCTGGCAACGTTACATTGTTTGGTAACCAGAGTTTTGTTGGCAATGAACCAGTGCTAAAGATCATTCAAAGTTGTGATATCATCTTGGTCAATAACTTCCTCTTCACATCAGATTTGAACAAGCAGGCATTACAGTTGTTCTTGGAGTTGAAGGTGGGGACCCGAATCATCAGTTTGAAGAAGGTCATCCCAGAGGCAAGATACCATGACTTTGATGACGATTTTCTCTCCAAGTTCCTGGTAGAGAAGCACGAGTTTGGCTCTGGATGTGTAAGTTGGACCGACGCTGGTGGTGTCTACTACATCACTACGTTCACTGGACAAGTTTCACAGGAGCGTAAAAGACAACTTCAGAAACTGCACAACACAAGAAGAAAGGAAAGGGAGTTCTTGAAGAGGAGTGCATCTGTCAAATCCTCGAGTGCCTCTGTCACTCCACCAGTCGCATCGGAGGAAGCAAAAGCGGAAGTTGCACCAAAAATTGAGCATAAAGAGACCGCAGAGAAAGAATCAAGCAGATGTAATGTTGTTTCACAAGATAGTGGTGATTCAAGCAAGTCTGAGATTGAAGATGTCAATGGTAGTCCAACCTCTGACAACACGAGCGTTGACTCCATCACGTTCACAGCCGCAAAGAATGCTTGAGCATTCGATTGTACCCGACTAGTTAACTAAAACTCACTATTACTCTGTATATTACTATGATGGACGTTTCTGCCTGCACCTCGCGTGTATTTGTGAAGTCCATGATTGTAGAGCAATAGATACCGCGGCCGGTGCCGACGGTTTGTTTCCCATTGCCAAAAAAGTGGCACATGAAATTTTTTGTATGGAGCCCAACGCTCACGTGCTCGTATAATCATTCTCTGATTTGAATTACATTTAAGTGACAATGCCCGCCGAAGAAATTAAGTTGATTGCCCAGGAGCTCAAGGGTGCCCTCCACCAGTACCCAAACTTCCCATCTGAAGGGATTTTGTTTGAGGACTTCCTTCCAATTTTCAGATCCCCAGTGCTCTTCAAAAAGCTCGTGAGAGCCTTCAAGTTGCACCTCGAAACTACTTTCCCAGACACCAGAATTGACTACGTTGTTGGTCTTGAGGCCAGAGGTTTTCTCTTTGGCCCATCTGTGGCTCTTGAGATTGGTGCCGGCTTCGTTCCCGTTAGAAAGGTTGGTAAGCTCCCAGGTAAGACCGTTTCGGCTACATACATGAAGGAGTATGGTGCTGACAAGTTCGAGATGCAGACCGAAGCCATTCCAGAGGGCTCCAACGTTATCGTTATCGACGACATCATCGCCACTGGTGGCTCTGCCAAGGCTGCTGGTGAGTTGATCAAGAAGGTTGGTGCCAACCTCATTGAGTATGACTTCGTTTTGGAATTGGACTTTTTGAAGGGTAGAGAGCAGTTGTCTGCTCCAGCTTTCACTCTCCTCTCTGGTCAGACTGAGAAGCTCAAGAACTGATTGGGAAAGGGAGTGTGTATTATAGTATTTCACGGGTTTTCTTATAGAAGTTGCAGTTTTGCGATGGTTATTGCCGAAAGTAGTAAGGTTATGCGGCCCGCACAAGCGATCGATTTGTGACCTCCACACACAAGTCTGAGTGAGAAATGGGCCATCATCTAACGAGGAAAATACAAGACACAATCCACATAGATCTCAGACTAATGGTACAAGGCCTGGGAATACTATCAGCCACAACAAATGTCTACCGGTTGGTAAGTAAAGCCCCTCCTCATCTCCCGTCAGCAATTGACTAACAGATGGTCTAGGCCAAAGTGCCCGAGGTGAAGTACACAATATACAGCTGCAAGACGTCAGACGATCAGGCACTTCTTGATGCCGAACTCCTCCTGAGGAAGACGAACTCGAAAGCTCTAGCAGTGCTCTATTCCAAGGAACTCTGGACGTTCTCTTACGATGGAGATGAACCACCGGTACCGGACCCCAATTTTGGTTTGTCGCAGTCAGAAACGAAGACCTTCCAACCAGCCAACATGTACAAGGGCTCAGCGGGGACACCTGCCAGTCTAATGACATTGGTGTGGACAACATTTATTAAGGCAGTTAAGAGGGCCCTTCTCATATCGCTGACAATGCGGAAGGAAGCAGTACCCTTTGGCAATGCCGCCCTACTACCCGATGGAGAGCATGTCATATATCTCGAACCGAAATTGGTGGAGAACGGCGATCTGCAGATGTCACTGACAACGAGGAAACATACCCTGGTACCTCTAAGTGAGGTGAAAGATGAAGCTGTCAATGACAGCTACACGTTATATCTTGGTCCATCAGGAATCAGAGCATATCTTGTCGGAAGCTCAGTCGAAGCTTCACTCTGCCAGAGGCCACCGAACGCTGCATACATTGCTGAGTCATTGGAAACTTTACATGGGATTGTGATAGATCTTGAAACTGCACTCTGGGTGACCCTCGTCCCTAATCTCGCGCACCTCAACGGAATGACAGCTCCCATCGCTGACTTCTTCAAACCAGTAACAAATAATAAGTCTCTCTCATGGCCTTTGGATCTTTGTTTTGCTCAGAAAGCAATCACTTTGAGAAAAGAACCCGTGGACTGGGAGAACGAGTTCAATGATCCTCTGGCGCTTATCGACAGCTTTGTCAAGTTGAAGACTACTGCTACAACAAAGACACCCACTGCCACAAACACACCTGCAAGTGGCGAAACTCAGGTACATACATTGGATACACCCTCGGCGAAGCCAACTCCCGATCAGATAACTGTTCCTACCGTCATACCAGAGGAGGACCCTACAACAGAGCTATGGGATGATTTGGATGTGGAGCTCTTTGGAGGAAATGAACAGTCTTTTGATCTGTTCGAAGACAAGAAAGAGGAGCAAGAAGAGCCACCAGCAGAAGATGATGACGATGAAGTGATGTCACTAGATGATCTCCATGCAGAGCTGGCCTCCGAATTGGAGATGATCGCGCAAGATGACGAACCAAAGACGGAAGAAGATATAGTTGATGACTCTTACGATATCCCTTTGGGTGAGATGATGATGCCCAGTACGCCTCCATATGTGGATCCAGGTGCGCCATTGCCAATCCAGTCGCCTAAAACCACCAACAGAAAGAGAAGTATGTTCTCACCCCTCAACTTCAATCCTATCATCAAGTCAAATGTTGACGACAAGTATGCGAATGGTGGTAAGTTCCATGTTCCACCTGACGTAACTCCACAACCTACTGGTCCAGAATCTGCAACTCCTTCTACAGCAGTAGCACTGGATGAAGCTTTTGGTCGTGACTCTGGAGACGATGAAGATTCTGAAGAGGAAGACTCTGACATGGAATCAGATGAATATTCAGAGCCAGAGGACATCGAAAGTGTTGAGGACATGAAACTGAGCTCTACACAACTTCCAAATATCCAAATGCTCGAAGGCTCTTCGGAACCAGAGCTGAAACGTTTCAAGACGAATTCACCATCATTGGAGACAACGCTGCCTGATAAGAGTGTAATGGCTTCTGGATCTGGTGGCTCTGGTGGCAGCGGGACACCCAATGTCCTTCCGTTCGTCCTGCGTGGTATTCCCTTGAACACAATGCCTGTGCATGTATTTGCAGACAATCCAAAGGTTCCGAAAGTGATTTCACAGGAAGTGTTTAATACCCTTCTCCAACAGGTTGTATGGGATGACAGTTGTGTTTCTGGAACATTACCAGAGAACGAGCAATATGACCAAAGTCAGTCCGATTCATTTCAGCGAGCAATTGCTCAGATGTTCCCTGACTTCCATCCCACAACGCTGTCAGACTACTCCGGTATTCCTGATACGAAACCGGCGCGTCGTCTTGATATTGGTTCTCCCTTGTCATCATTTAAAGTTCCTGACTACAGTCAAGGTCCGGAGTATCTCGCTTCCTCCATTGATACCAAAGAACCGCCCGCACCTGTCGATGACTCTAAGGCTTTATTCCTGATTCCAGAACCAAAGGTGAAGATCAAGAGACTCAATCAGGAAATCTCAGTGAACGCTAGTGCCCTTCATTTCTGGAATGCATTGAGTTTGCATTCCTTGAGAAAGCCGAAGAACTTGCAGGTCATGTTGGTACATCCTCATGAGCTCACGGAACAGTCGGATTACTTCCTCACCTCATTTGTTGAGATCTATGAGAAGGCGCAACTCGGAAAAGCTGAGAAGTTTAACCCTTCAGATTCAGTCATGAATGGCCTTTTGTCACTTGACTTTGATGACAAGAACTTTGACACCAATTTCATTGGTGCCTATCAACTCATATCCCCGGCTGTGAAGGCCCTCACTACAGACCTCTTGTTGTTCTTCCCTGACTATTACCAAGATCTCCGATCGACAGTCGAAATTGTGCATCTTTTCGAACGCATGCGCAGGATAATACTCTCGCAGTCGAGTAGCATAAACATCCTCCTCAAGATCGTCCCAGGAAACTTCATTACAGATAACGGTGTCTTCTCCGTCCTTTCTATCAACAGGCTTACTCGACTTGCATTGTCGATTTACAACAATGCTGAAGACTTTCAGGATTCGTATACTGTCTTAAGCACTCCACCGCCTACTAAAATCCAATTTCGTCTTACGGATCAGCCCATTGCCGGTAAGGTATTGGCAGAGGATTCATTCATCCATCTTGCCTATGATCGTTCCATTGACAAGGAGTCTTGTGTTGCTGCTTGGTCTGATAGTAAGTGCACTGTTCGCCGTGTGAAATCATGGTGTGGGTCTACAAGATCAAAGGAAATGCTGGAGCGTGTCATGGATGCTATCTGGGATATTACTCTGGAATTGGCTTCGAAGCTACCTGGGAAGAAGTACTTGGTCCTCACGAGGTTAAATGGTATGATTGCTGATGATGAATTGTTGCAGTTGAAGAGACTTTCTGCTAAGTTCAAGGAACTCACACTGATTGTTGTTTCAGTGAATCACAATCCCAGACTGTTGCTAAAGGCGACTGATGTCGGATACCCATTCTCCAAGCTGTTCAACCAGGGCGAGACCACATTGGAAGAAGTTCTCGTTCAGAACAGGCTTGATTCGATGCCGACAGTGGAATCCACTACCGGGTTAACACCCTCAATGATTTTCACACCACAGCCAGTGAATTCGCCTGATCTCTTCAGCATTGGGAAGTCCGGGGCCCAGGATTCTCCATCAGATGGACGCACCGCTGATGATTCACTAGCAATACGAGACATCAGTGACACAGTTCATGGCCTCATAACTCAGTACACGTCATCTCTTGCAAACATGCCAAACAGAATGTGCAACAAAACTGGATTCTTGATCAAGCCTCTATTGGACAGCAGCAATAAGCTCTCTGTCTTTGAGGTGAATCTTTTGAGTTGCCCATCAACATTTGTAAGCCTGGACCTGATGCATACGTTGCTGGTGGATATGCGTAACCTGGCTACAATGGGTGATTTGTATGGTGTTACTTCTGGTATCAACTCCCTGATTCCTTGGCATGTTGCTGCTGTTGAGAAAGGGATGAGATGCCTGATGCATATTCGTGTTGAGGTAGAGCAGACTACATGACTGATCTTCTAAAATGCAAGTTTGTTTTGGGTTAACCAATTTGGCATCTTAGCCAATCTGTTAGATGGTAAAGCTGTTCGTCTTGAAGTGGGATTTTGGTCTTTGCCAGAGCTGACATTCTCTTCTCTTCGCCCTCATGGGCGGCTTTGATCAGCTTGTTCTGCTGTGCAATGCTTAGCTGTGGTTTGGTTTTGTAAACCCAGATGTTGAAGAATAAAAAGAGACAGTAGTTCATTCTGTTGTAGTTGTTGCACATTCTCTTGGCGTTCCACGGGCTCGATGGATCATTACTTGTGTAATCCTTCGCAAGGAAAGAAACATTCTGGAAGATTAAAATAATGCTCCCGATGTCCTTATTCAAAGCAAAGAAGCTAGGAGTGTACTCCTGGAACTTGGACTTGTCAATCTGGATCAAGATCTGCGATATGGTGTCGTGAATGAGCATCACTTTTAGGTCATCATTCAGTTCTTCTTCGGTAAGCTGGAACCAGTAAACAAGGTCTTCAAAGTTTCCTTCATCAAATAGTCTTTGTCCCAGTGCTGAACTCAAGTCTTGAAAAGAGTTTCCTGTGATGCTTGCCCCAATGTCTCCCTCTCTGAGTTTGGTCCACCTTGCCGCAAGATAGACCAGCTTTTTGATGAAAGGAACCGCCTGTTTGGCTATGAGAGTTCCGGAAGCCGGCTTCGAAACCAGGGGTAGATGAACAGAGTTAGCCATGCGACGCTCATTAGAAAATATAGGAGTCGCCCTGTTTCTGTACTTTTGATATGGCATGATTGAATCGAGAAATTTGCTGGACCATGAGTATTCACCGATTTGGCAGAAGAAGGAATCTGTCAATGTTGAAGAAACGTATGTCATCTCCTCTCGGCTCTTTTCCTCCTCATACAAGTCAAGCTCCAGATTGAGGATGTCGAACACCAGACTCAATATCGGTGTCCACATCTTCCACGCCTCTTGTTCTACTACTACCTTCGACATCGAGCAGCTCACAGCCCATTGGATCGCACTGAATATCTTTTCTCCAGCAAGTGCAACATCAAATCTCTTGTTCCTGAGAATTTCAAATGACTTCTTGTCCACAACGCTGCCGTCCCAATCATCTTCGTCGACATTTGGAACAGGCTCGACCTGTATCTTGTCAGATATCAGCATCATGAGGCGTTTCTTCTGTGGAGACATGTCTTCTGTTCTCTCCCTTTCTGATGGTGGTGGCGGGCTGCGTCCAATAATATCCACGGGATCAGTGCTATTCTCTGAGTAGTTCTGGTACTTCAACGCCATTGATCTCAACTCCTTCACCTTCCTAACACCTAGGAATTCCATTGATCGCAGAAGTTCGGTCTGAGCCAAACTCAAGTCTGCAGGGAGAATGTAATCACCATTCATCTCCGTATCTGTCTCCTTGCCAATGTATTTTGACTTGTTCTTCACGACATTGACAATTGAGTCCAGAATCGACAGGGCACGAAGATGAATTGGCTTTTCTGATGTTATGTTGGCCATATTCGTCTGTAGATCATCCGCATTGTTGTAAGTACTCAGTGTCGCCAGTGTAAAAAGGACGTCCAGTACTAAAGCATTAGGGCAGTAGAAGTGAGGTAGGTGTTGGAAGAGTGTTGTCTCCAGGTAAGAGAGCAACATGTCGTAGTGTTTGGCATTCACAAAGGACTCCAGAAGCTCGGACTGTTTCTCACGGATATCCAGCACTGTCTCTGTTATGTCATCTGAATTCATTGCTTGTCCCTCTATTTGCTTTTGATGAAGAATGCATCTCCAGAGAGACACATGCGTCTTAATCGCAGCCCAGTCCCAGAACACGAGTGCTACTAACCAATTCTGATAATTTTGCTTTGGAACTTGTTTCATTCTACGGAGTACAGAGCTTTCATGCCTGAACCAATCTATATCTTTGAAGATAGAAAGAACAGTCAGATGCTCTTTCAGTTAAATTATTGCTCCATCGCCGGCTAGTCAATGGAAAGTCTGTCTGAGAGTTAGTATTGAGGAAAGAAAGAGTGTTCGTGTCAATGAGACCCCAACGAAACTGCACAGTCCAACAAGAAAGATACAATTCCGCTCCCCGACAAAATCCTTCATACACAAAAAAAAAAACCAACTGTAAGTATCGGGTTCACCAAGCCATGGTCACCCACCGAGTCCAGCCTTTTGCAGCAACTTCCACACTGCAACTGGACAATACTCACAAGTACACCCACGTCGCGCCAAGATGCGAAACACATGGTCCTGCTTGACAAAAGAAAAATGCAAGCAGAAGGTCCATTGAGCTGGTGTCCCTGGTTCACACACTGTCCAGAGGTTCATTGACACAGCTGTGCCTAAAACTTCGGAACGAGGCCACCACCCGCGGCGATATCTCGACAGCCAACACCATACCACTAGATATAGGCAGCCGGTACCTCTGGCAGCAAAGGTTCAGGCAGTTTACGAAGCGCCCATTGTAGTCCACTGCAAGGGTATACTCAAAGTGTGCTCACAGACAAAAACTCTTGGTGGTTCACGGTCATACTCAGTGAATTATCATGTGTAAAGAGGGTAGGATTTTTTGGCATAGTGTGGGAGTTTGTCTTGAAAACTTCAATTCTGTTGATCAAACGACAAGTTCATGCAATCTATGGGGGCGGCATCGTTTTATTTATACGGCAAGACCACTGAATAGTAAACAAAGCGTTTCTGCTTACGTAAACCTGTATAGGGAAAATAAGGTTCTCCATAGCCCCGGAAATTGAGGGCTTGCGGCGGCACTGGCGGGTCCCTGTTCCGAGGTAACGGACAGAAAACGGAGCTAAGCTCTACACTGGCACACGACGGAATTGAGAGTACATCCGAGATCCAGATCGGTACGAAATTGTTTTGAGTAGTCCATTTCTCATCTTCTTCTTCTTCTTCTCCATGCCTGCAATTCCTGGAATATCCTGTCACAGTCTCAAACGCACGTAATGCCTGAGGAGATGACCCAAATCCGTATAGAACCGAGCCTCAACAATGTACCCGCCATGGATTCCAAGTCATCACCACTGACTCCGCTATCATGGCCCTCCTCCCCTTCAGTTCCGAAGGCAACTATTGAAGACAACCTAGCCGGGTATTTCAGAGGGGAGCTCGGGATTGGCGAAGTGAACCGTTTCACCATCCGCTTCACACCACAACCAGATTCTCCTATCGAGAGAGATGAACTTGGGGAATATATCTGGATGTACATCAAGAACAGTGAGATAGATCTTCTAAGACCGATTGCCATGACTGGACCTTTCAACCTGTACGTGGATGTGACACCTCACAACTACTTCCATCTACACAACTTCGATGAAGACATCCAATACGATACGGATATAAAACCAGGACAGTCATTCAAGGCCAAACTCCACTTGAATAAGAACAGTTTCATTTCCGATGAGAAATATGGTTGGCAAGTTGATATCATTTCCCAACTTGCACTTGCATCCGCGTTTCATATCAATTACTCACTTGCTCTCGGATACGACCTTGCCCTTCTTCGTAAGACCAATGAGAAACACGTTCCGAGAATTCCCTCCGAGCTGTGTGTTTCGGATACAAAGACACTGTGGTCAGCTCCACCGCGTGAGCCGTCCAAACCTGCACATCTGGTCGTTATTACACATGGGATTTTCTCCAACATTGGTGCTGATATGCTTTACATCAAGGATCGCATAGAGGACATCACATCCCGCACGGAAGGTTCGAATGTGATGGTCCGTGGATTCATGGGAAATGTTGGTAAATCGGAAAAGGGGATCAAGTATCTTGGGAAACGCGTCGCAAAGTTTGTCATGGACACTGTTGATGAAAGTGAGTACGAGATTGATCGTATTTCCTTTGTGGGTCATTCTCTCGGTGGTCCAGTACAAGCTTATGCTCTTGTACATATAGTCACAACCAGACCTGAATTCTTCAAACACATTGTTCCAGTGAACTTCATTATTCTGGCCAGCCCAATGCTCGGTATTACTGAGTTCCCGGCTGCCATATCTCTCGCCTTGGATATGGGAATGTTGGGTACCACCGGTAGAGATCTCACGCTTCGTCATAAGTTCCCTACTGTTATGAGAAAGACTCAAAGTGACAATCCTGTGGATGCAGCTATGCATCAGCTGACAACTAAACCGGTGCTGGAGCAGTGCTTGCTTGACCCGAGC
Organism: Petasospora hungchunana; assembly: GCA_030563225.1. Lineage (NCBI taxonomy): Eukaryota > Fungi > Ascomycota > Saccharomycetes > Phaffomycetales > Wickerhamomycetaceae > Petasospora > Petasospora hungchunana. The sequence goes on along the minus strand of JAKUBL010000001.1, from coordinate 475,551 downwards.
CACAAACTTCTTGAGAGATTTTTGAGCAGGACGCTATACGCAAATGCTATTCATGATGGTATTGTTCCGTTGAGAACATCAGCATTGTTGTATCTTGACTGGAGGGGATTGGGTGATATTGAGATTCTGAGAAAGCAGTATGATGAAAACGCCAATGCAGTGACCGAGTTGCAACAAGCAAGAACGAGTGACGAGAAAAGAGAGACTCGTCCAAGACATGGTACTGTTAGCGAAATTCCAAAGGAATCCGAGAAAGAGGAAAACCACGTCCAAGACGTCTCTCGTTACGATGAACAAAACATTGAACAAAAGAAATCCAGCTCTTTCAGACTGGGCTCAAGACCGTCATCTTTGTTGAGTGAGGCTTCCAAAAAACAGAAGAGAAAGAAACTCAAAAAGTACCTTCGTACGCAGACCATCACATCCTCAAAACCAAAGACTGGAAAGTCTATGACAACCAGGGGTCTTCCATCCGAAGGCTCCGCCGCCACGACACCAATCGATGAAGGAGAGGATGACGACTTCGACTTCAAGATCCCACCAGTGGCGTCCACAGTTCTCACTGCTGCCAACGTTCTCATCTCTCCACAGCCAGATCAAGAGTACTTACGTAACCCATCCTCCAGACCGCAGGCCATCTTTCACGACAAGAGATACAGCTTTTCTGATCTACCCGAAGCTCACTACTCCAAGCGGCACGCTTTAAAACTCTTCACCAGAGACAAAAAAGCACTTCAAGAGCAGATGGCACGCTCGTATCATCAAGGGATGGACTGGAGGAAAGTTCTCGTTACGCTTAAGCCAGATGCTCATAACAATATTGCCGTGAGAAGGCGGTATGTGAATGCGTGGGGGTGGAGTGTCATTGACCACTTAGTGGAGAATCACTTTGGTTATGGATCTTTGGAGAGGGAGATGCAATCTGTGGAAAATATGAAAAGCAACGTTTAATAGATATGATTTATGAGAATGTTTGTACCAATTGCCTTATCTTACGCTTGAACAAGAACGATTCTCAACTAGGAGAAGGTCACAATACTTGCGTGTCCCCACCATTTCTGTGGCGCTGAAAAATCAACTTCTTCAGCACCACCAAGAAACGACTCAAACCGGCAGCTCAACAACGAACATGGCAGGTAAGCAACCGCCATACATCTCGTCTGACAATAATGATACTAACACTAAGGCACAGCTCCAGCTAAAGGAAAGGGTAAAATGGTGGTTGCGCTCGCATCCAGTGCGGCCACCGGGTACCGGAAGCACATCCTCGTGAATCGTGGTGCTCCTCTCGTGACACAAGTCCGTTACGATCCCGTTGTGAAGAAGAGAGTTCTTTTCACAGAGGCAAAAAAGAGGAAGGTCACAGAGACTCCGCCACTCAACTTTTCCAGAAAGCCTAAAGGTCTCTAAGATGGCGTATGGTGCTTGTATATAAAAGGAGGATTGGGGCTTCACGGTTAAGGTTTCTGAATGTACATTATGTTTATGCTTGTCTAGTAGCGATCGGATTGGCATGCATCGTGATGTCCTTGATCAACACGTGCACTTTCGGCCTGTTTTTCTTGTCAACTGGTAAAAGCTCGAGTTTGGAGAGTGTAGAGTCGGGCTGTTCCTCTGCTCCCATCAAAACCTTGCCAAAGACGGTGTACTTGTCATCGAGTGTCTGATGCTTCCCATACGTCTGCAGTTCATTAGTACTTATCCTGTGTTATTGTCAATCGCCCAACTTACGATAAAGAACTGTGAGCCGTTGGTGTTTGGGCCTGTATTGGCCATGGACAGAACTCCCTGTTACCTGTTAGTGTCCAGCATCAAGATGAAAAAGAAAGTGCTTACTCTTCCTGAATGCCTCAGGTCTTGGCGTATCTCATCTTCGAACTTCCCACCCCATACAGACTCGCCTCCCTTCCCAGTGTTGGTTGGGTCTCCAAACTGAACGATGAACCCTTTGATGTTTCGTACTATTCTTGTGTTGGTGTACGTTCCCTTGGCACAGTGTGCTAGAAAGTTCCATAGCATCGGTTAGTATTGTGAGATTCAGAGCTATTCTGGACAATGAAACCCACCTCTGCTGCTCGAGGACACTTTTCGCAGTAAATTTCTAGCTTGATGTCGCCAACGTTCGTGTGGAGCTGACCATGTTAGTAATTGCTGCGCCGGATTGGAAATGTGGCAATGTGACATACTGTGACTGACATCTGATCTTCTGTTAAGACTTCACCTCACTGAATTCAATATTAGTTCAATGGTGTCACTTCTGTATAGTTGAGATCTGTGATGGTTGAATTATCGGGTTTCCTGATGTTTGTGTCCCCAAGACCCAATTTCTCGGCTCTCCACCATTCTACAACTCGATAGAAGCAGCGAAAGACCAGTCTGTTTTCTTCATTTTTTTAATTATACAAGTCAAACATCAATAGGCACCCGGTGTAGGAGCTCCCTGGTAAGCACCTGGAGTTGGGGCCTGGTAACCACCTGGAGTCTGGGCATCGTATGCACCGGGCGTAGGGGCACCCTGTTGAAATCCTGGAGTAGCAGCATTCCAGCCACCTTGTCTCTGGGCACGCGCACCCCAAGCACTGGCACCACCATGCGACGTGCCTCCACCCCACTGGCTCTGTCCGCCGCCGTGGCCCGTGGCTCCTCCCCATTGACTGTTCTGGCCATATCCTGTGTTACCACCCCACTGACTCTGCTGTCCAGTGTGAGAAGTTCCACGGCCAGTACCAGCACCCCATCCAGTGGCATTTCCTCCCCAACTTGAACTGTTACCAGCGTGTGCAGAGGCCTGTCCACCCCAAGCAGTGCCCGCACCAGCACCACCCCAGGCAGTACCAGGAGCATTGTGCGCGGTAGCGCCTCCCCAAGCCGTACCGGCTCCATACCCTGTTCTTCCACCAGAAGCGGCGCTGCTCCAAGCAGGTGTTTTTGCACCTGCTGCTGGGTTCGTGGAAGACCAACTAGAACTCTCGCCAGTCGGCTGAGAGCCAGCGCTGGAGAATCCACCAGAGAAACCTCCTCTATTGCTGACAAACTCGGCATATGGTATGTACTTGCCAGATCTGTCCGCAAAGGCAAGTTTCTGTTTCGAGATGGTGAGAATTTTGTTCTTAGAATGAAGCTCGACACGAGCAATATCACCGTTTGTGTCCTTCACGATACCACGGTAGCCCTTGTATTCACCCAATCTAATCGAAACGGATTGATTCAGTGTTGGATCACGTCCAGTGAATCTGGTAGGAAGTGGAGGTGGAGCCATCTGACCACCTGTTCTGAACTTCGGATTCATCTTGGTGAGATCGAGCTTCTCCTTCTTCTCCGAAAAGTTGTTCTTGGATGCAGCGTTGGAAACACTCTTGTTATCAGTGACAAAGACACCGTTGTTCTCTGCTGTCTCCTTGGAATATACGAACACATATGATCTGTAGATGTGAAGAACAACACCACTTCTCTTGAATCCTGTCTCCTCCTTAACCATATCTGTGATTTTGATGGAGTCACCGTTGATGTCGGTAGAGAATGCCTGGTCTCTTGGAACGTCAACCTTCGATGTGATAGCCGATGGAGGCAATGACAAGATCTTACCATCCTGTGAAAGAACTGTGAATACGTCCTGATCGGCTTTGATGACAACACCAACACTGCTGGCATTGATCCTCACAAGTTCGTGAAGATCGTACTTGCTGTCGACAAGCGTAGATGTATCATCAGATCTCGTGAGTGTGTTGGCAAAGACAGTGACGTCCTTGCGAGATTGATCAGATATGAATGTGGCTTGGTCTTCATCTGTAGAAACAACAATACCAGTATGCCCGGCAAACTTACCCTTCAATACACTGACGTGGTCACCTTCATGGAAGATCTTTCTGAGATTGCTGAGTGGGAACTCCATGTTTGCACCTTTGAATCCTCTTGGCTTCATAACCACAATGTCACTTGATGAAGAAACAACGTCACCTTGAAGACCCTGCTGCTCACCAGTGAGAACCTGGACCCTATCACCAGCATTGAACGTCAGCGATTGAGATTGTTTCAAGGACTGTGCAATGGAGGTAAGATCTAGATCATCAGAGTCACCAGTGTTGAATCTTGAGAGTTCCTCCAATGTTGGCTGAACAGCTTGTGTTTCTAAGTGTTGAAGCTTGAACATCTTGTAGAGGAATCCATCAATGTAGTCCTCACCTCTGTAATGGAATGCGCTTGACGATCTCGCCACTAAGCTCTGGGGATCAAACTCCATGGCGTCCTTCTTGGAGAAGAGTCGCTGTGGTGGTCTGAACTTGGATGTGGCTCTCTTTCTCTTTCCACTCTCATCCAGATCGAAGCCCTTGTAGTCCAATCTTGGAACAATCTGCAATGTCATCTCCAAACCGTTCTCCTCCACGGCATCAACAATAGCCAAGTCACCTTTGTACTTTCCTCTCTTGATTCTAACATAAGAACCCGGTGAAACGTTGATCTCAGAAGCCTTGCTTGGTCTCAGCAGTGCAGGGTAGTCAGCAACAGGAATCAATTGTCTCTGGCTGGCATAAATATCCGCAAAGCCTCTGATTGCAACATCGACAGCAGCAAACTTCTCAGCCTCGATGTAGATGTAACCAGTAAAGTTGTCCCTCTGGAAGGCAGATAAAATCTTGAGAGAATTTGGTTTTCCCTCGAGGGTAAGCTTTCTCTGGAGCAGTTTTCTCACAATCTCTTTTTCTCTCCCTGGTCTACATCTCACAGACCAGATACTCGGATCGTTGATGGAAGGTAAAAGGAATCTCTGTGAGACTTGACCTGAGTCATCAGCTCTGTACTTGTTTGTTCTTCCATATCTCTCCTTGAACTCAGCCGCCATTCGCTGAGCGTCCTCCTCGGCGTTCTTATCACGAGAGCGGTCAACCTGTCTGTGAAGTCTGTCATCTCTTGTCACTACCTCATCATGATCATGTTCATGGTCACCGGCAATGAATCCCTCTCTTGCTAAATCGTCGTCTTCTTCATCGTCGTCCTCGTCATCATCAGACACTTCGGCCTCAACATCAACGAACTGGTTACGATCACGACGGGCTCTCTTACGACTCTTGACTCTGTCTTCTTCTTCTTCCTCATCCTCATCTTCATCTTCATCATCTTCCTCATCTCCCTCGTCTTCCTCTTCATCGTGCTCGTGGAGATTCTCAGCACCATCAATAGCTTGCCTAATCTTTGGATCAAGTGGCGAGCGTTCGCCCGACTCCTCTTTCAGTTCTGCCAAGTCGGCGCTGTCATCAGCCTCTTCACGGGTGTAATCCTCCATCTCGCGGATCTCCTCTCTGGCTTCCTCGTGATCTTTGTCGCTCATTTGGAGGGCTGCTAAGGGCTGTTATGTTGTTAACTGAGCAGTTTTGTCGGATTCGATGATGGCAGTTCGCGAAATCTAAATTTCCGAGGGAGAGCATTTCCTGATTTGGTATGCTCCGACCATCAATTTTGAGACTTTTGGGAGACATATTTATCCTCTTTTAGACAATTAAAGAGGTGTAAATGGTAATAGTTTGTCAATAGTTTTTTGTATTCGAAACACCTCTAACACGAAATAGGCACGCAAATACATCACGAAGAAGTCTATTGGCTTGTTTACAGAGCCTGGCAAGCTTCCTCCGCACTATGAAGACGAGATCCTGGATGCCTTTGCTAACTACTCCCTCGAGACTGACATGAAGATGGGTGATATTCCAGGCTATCTGAACGACCTGAAGATACCACGAGTCTTCACAGTTGGCAACAAGAGACTACGACGAGAGGAAATCGCAATTGAAGGGACTGACGTTGTGGACTTTGACAAACTGTTGGTGAAGAGCTATCAGCTACTACTCTTCAGGGACAATCAGGATGCAATTGAAGAGACGTGGAAATCGTTGACGCGAGCTTCTGGGTCAACAACTGAAACAATCAACATCAAGCAACTTAAACAAGTATCTGACGAACTTAGGCTTGGGATCAGCGAAGCTCTATTGATCGACATGGTTGCAGTGGGCTCCGACGGTAAAGCGCTAGAGGTCAACATGGCAGACTTTGGCTACATCATGGGTAAGCTGGGTCAGTTGTGTGTGAATGGTACATAACATTATATGTGATCCTAGTATACAAAGGTCATTGAAAATCATCAATATCTCTTTAGATGATGTGTTTGGACTTGAAGTAGTTGCGGAGGTAAGCAATCTGCCATGAACCGAATGCAATTAATGCTATAATGGTACAGATGGAGAAGTTTCTCACTCTGCGGTTTGTAGACTCGTTTGTATCTCTAAGTCTCTCCTCTCTGGACTTCAAATACTCCAACTCGTTAACAATCTCGTCCGTGAGTTCCTCGACCTTTCTCAGCTCAACTTCAACAGGTTTGAGCTTTTCAGCAGCCTGGATGGCATTCCAGTCCCTGGCAGCAGATCCGGCCTCGATATCCAACTCAATCTCTCTGCTGAGTTTTCTTCCCTTTCTCTGGAGGATGTTTTGGAAGCACACGTCGAATGCAGCAGACGCATGAGCGGTGAATGGAACACGCACCTCTCCCGCAAAGTCCTTCTTCTTTCTGTACTCATTTCCCACGCTGTCTCTGATGAAGAAGTTGAGTAATTGGCCGTCACCAGAAGACCCTGAAGACACGATGTTGACAACAACGAGTTGTCCCTCAGAGACAAAGTCACGGACACACATTGGCGGAGCAGTCTCAGCACCAGCCTCTAGTTCGAAATGAAGAGCATGCACACAGCTCACAAGCGCCAATACGCTGAAAACGAACTCGGTGATTTTCATCTTTGGGGGTTGGAAGTGCCTTTGAATAGTCTCCAGAGACGCGTTACTTCGATCTTGTTGTCCTTTTCTTTACGGTACGGCCACAGTCGCGTTTATTTTTTATTGTTCCGAATATGGCGATTACTATTTCTGGTTTTTGGGACTAGATCTGCTCCCCAATATGGCAATTTTCCTGCTAGAAAGGCTAGTGGAGTGCGCACAGTCCTAATATGTACATGCTTTCTATAAATCTGGGGTGATGATATCACTGCTGAACACCAAGGTCCACAACGCTCCATTGATTACCCTCACCTTCAGCATTACCAACCACTGCGATGCTGTGCTCCTTGTCCAGGAGGTACTTCTGAGCAGCCTCCTGAACATCCACAATATCCACATCCAACAACTGCTCTCTTCTGGTCTGTCTCATGTTCTCGGTAACACCCTCGCGGAACAGCGTATTTCCCTCTGACTTGACACTAACTGGAGCATCCACACCTTGGAAGATGGTCAACTTTGCTTCCTCCAAATCACGGTCCGTCCACTCGTTCTCCATCGCAAATTTACCAGCCTTCTGGAATACTTCAAGACTCTTTATGGCGTTAGGATCACGGTAAGAGTAGTAACTGAAAATACCATCAAGCGCACTGTATGCAGCACCACCACCATAAGCACCTCTCTTCTCACGAACCTCACGATGCAGGTACTTATACGTTAGCAGATTGGAGAGGACTTGAAGCTTGGCACCATCCTCGTGTGTGTATGGCACACCCTTGTACGCAGTAGATGCGTACCCTACTTGAAACGGAAGCTTAATGAAGGACTTCTTGGATTCCTTCATGCCAAAGTCAGAAGGCAGCGGTGAAGATTGGTACGAAGAGGGTGGCAGCTTGCTCAAGAATTTTGAGATGTACTTCTCGTTCTCGATGATAGACCCCTCGTCCGAGATAAGAGAGAATTTGAGTCCGTGGGAATTGATCAAGTGCTGCTTGAGCTCGTTAAGCTTGTCAATAATGTTGCTCTGGAAAGTTGCGTCGTCCTGCATCCATATGTTGAGCTTGTTGAGGAATTGCAGCTGGTCAATACCACTAATAGATTCTGAGATCGCCTTGGCAGACGAAATAGAGGCACCGGCGTAGTTTCTGGCATATGAATGGCCACTCTCTGCAACACTTCCAATGTTGTTCGAGGAAAGCATTCTGATAAGGGTAGCAAGCTTCTCCTTGTTGTTGAAGTTAGTACCCAACAGCAGATTCTCCCAAAGTTCGTATATGTGGAACGCATTCTGATTCAATGCGACACCGCTGAAGTTGAAAGACACTCTTGGAGTAAGGTCCTTTGGAGATGAATGGACGCTCACAAATGAAGAGAGACCACCGGTGTAGAGTTTAATCTGGTCCTCAATCTCGGCCATTGAGTGAGTCTCTGTGCCAAGGTTGGTCAATGCATCTGAGAACAAGGAGAGATATGGGTAAAGATCATATGGAATAGAGACATCTCTTGCAGCTCTGACGTATGTCAAACCATTCGTGTCGGTCATCCTTCTCTGAACTGGGGAGCCATCAATATCACTGTGCGAGACGGGCTGGAACAAACCACTTCGTGGAATGTCGTTGATTTTCAAAGTAGGCAGAACACTAAGATCTTCAATTTCAGCCTGTTTCTTGGCCAAATGTTGGCCTCTCTCGAAAATGACGTCCTTATCCTGCTCTTCCAAGTTTTCGACTATTTTCTTGAGTCTCTCGCTCTCCTCTGTTTTGACATCCTCTTCGTAAGTTTCACTTGGCTCCATGACAAACTTGAGCACTGGCTTGTCGATAAAGTACTTCTTGATCAAGTTTTGGAATAAATCTCCCTTGTTGTAATCAGCATTGAACTGTTTGATGATACTTTCCCACGCCAAAACCTCGAAGTTATCGACATTGTTGACCCAACCCGGGAGAAGGCCATAGAGCAAGTTCATACCAAAATCAGACTTCTGGTCTTTCTTACTGAGTTCTAATTGCTGGATAATAGCCTGAATCTTAGTGTCCTCAAATCCCTTCTCACTGTATATCTTCAAGACCCCGTTGAGGGTGGTCTCGAGCTCTTCAAGAGAACTAAGACCCTGGAGACCAATGGTGAAGAAGTTAGAGGCAGTAGTGGAGTCCATACCGGAGTTGACAGTGAAATCATCACCCAGCCCGGAATCAATAAGAGCTTGATACAATGGAGATGAGTGGCCATCAGTGAGGAGGTTGGATAAGATTTTCAGATAGAAGGTCTCATAAACATCAGACGGCGTGCCACATTTCCACGTAATAGAAGCCTTCAGCTGTTTTTCTGGTGAGGTCATAGGATCAACTGGACCTTTAAGAGTAACTGTTTGACTCTCAGTAAGAGCGATTGGTTGCTTAATGATGTTTCTCACTCTTCTCTTACCAAAGGAACTGTACTCGTTGTTCAAGCTCTCCAGAGTATCCTTGAGGGCAAAAGATCCGTATGTAAATGTTCTGGCGTTTGATGGATGATAGTTATTCTGATGGAAATCCAGCAGATCCTCATATGTCAAATTGGTCATTTTGGTTGGGTCACCACCCGAGTTGTTCAAACTTGGGTAAATGGTCTCTTGGAACTTGATCCAATAGAGGTAAGATGAGTTAGAGACTTGGCCCTTCATCTCGTTATAAACAACACCCTTGAAAGTAAGTGGCGAGGACTTGTCATTAGTGTCCTCGTTCTCAAGTCTCCAACCTTCCTGGTAGAAGTCCTCCTTCTTCAACATCGGGTTGAGTGTTGCATCCAAGTAGACGCTTCTCAGGTTCTCAAAGTCTTTTGAGTTTGTCGTGGAGAATGGGAAGAAAGTGTAGTCATGCCCGGTCATGGCATTCATGAAGTTGGAGAGGGATCTGTTCAGCATCTTGAAGAAAGGATCTCTGACTGGATACTTGTATGAACCACATAGTGTCGTGTGCTCAAGAATGTGAGGGACACCGGTCTTGTCCGGTGGGTTGGTTTTGAAGCCGATAGAGAAGACATTATTAGAGTCGTCTCTGTCAATATGTAGATGGCTTGCCTCGGTGCGCTCGTGAACAAGGTCAACTGCAGTGAGAGACAACTCAGGCACTGGTAAGACTCTCTTGATCTCGAACCCGTGGATTTTCTGTCCAACAGGATACCTCCTTAGTGACTTGGTCTGGTTATAAGTAGATGCCCTTCTGAGAGAGCTGATTCTGCCTGAATGACGAAGCATCTTGAGTCAAAAAAAAGGCAGGGGCCAGGCTTTGATGGCTTTGTCGTCCAAGTGGCGGACGGGATAGTAGGCCAGGGAAAGTGCTACGTAACCAGAAAACTGGCGGTGTGGCCTTACCGGAAGTTTTTCTCAATAAAAATGCAAACTGAGTTTGAACGTGTTCCCCTGTTCTTTTCTTGTCTTCATCCAAAACTGATAATAATGAGTGAACCACTTTCCGAGACCAGACTCTTTGCCAGACCACTTCCACCTGATGGTATGTTCCTCTTTTACTGCGCTGTTTGGCCGCTGCTTTTGACCATTTCTTTGATGTGTTTTCTCGCTGATGAGGTTTAACCGCCAGCCATCCCAGCTCTTCTTTCCTAGCAGATTACTAACAATCCCAACAGTTCGTGAATCAGAGTTGAGAGACTTCTTCCAGGGTATTGGTGAGATCACCGATCTCGTCATTGCCAGAGGTTACGCTTTTATCGAGTTTGCCACTGCTGACCAGGCCAAGCAGGCCGTTGCTGATTTGCACCAGAAAGACTTCATTGACGGTCCTCTTAACTTGGAGTTCGCCAAGGCTAAGAAGCTCAGAAGCAGACTTTTGGTTTCTAACATGCCAGAGGGCTCCCAGTGGCAGGATCTTAAGGACTTCGCTTCCGAAAAGGGTTTCAACGTTGTCTACTCCAACGTGTTCCAGGAGGAGAACAACGGTACCGGTGTCTTGGACTTGGAGAACGAGGAGGAAATGCTCAAGGCTCTTGAGGAGTTGAACGGTCAGGACTTCAGAGGCTCCCCAATTGGTTTGGAGAGAGACCCTAACCCACCAACCATGAGAGCTTCTTCTGGTAGCCGTGGTGGCTTCAGAGGCGGCCGCGGCGGTTTCAGAGGCGGTCGTGGTGGCTACGGTGGTGACAGATACGGTGACCGTGGCTTTGGTGGCCGTGGTGGCTTCAGAGGTGGCCGTGGTGGCTTCAGAGGTGGCCGTGGTGGCTACGATGGTGACCGTGGCTACGACAGAGGTGGCAGAGATGACTACAGATCCAGAGACAGCTACGGTGGTGACAGAGGCTACAACAGAGACAGATCCCCAGGTAGATACTGAGCTCTATCGATTCATCAAGCCTAGCCTGTTGTTGATGGTTCTTTGATGTCATGAAAACATTGTACTATGATTATTAACTTGCTTTCTCTCTTACCGCTACCTTCTTTGTCTTCAATTTTTGTATCATTTTGCTCTCTTCGTTTCCCAGTGCTGTCTGTGATGAACCTACTAACTTTGTTTTCTTTCCTTGGCAGTTGAAAGACTTGTGTTCGATCGATCACGAGGCTTTTATTATCAGTCCAAGAGCATAATTTCTATAGTTGAGTGAACGATTCGTGGAAACGACCAACCTGGGACCGTTGCGGCCTCTATTTTTTTTTCTTATTCGCATTGTCCTTATTTCCAAGTGGAGTCAAGACATGTTCTAGTGTACGGAGTTGTGTGGACCCTAGATATGGGTTTTGGAGTATCATACTAACAAGAAGTTTATGATTCTACGATGTCTAAAGTTATTGTTGAGCATTTCAAAGTCTTGGTGTCTCGATATAGACTGGAAGTCTTCAGGATTTTTCTTCGACGACTGTGCCTTCAACTGATGTCTCAAAATTAGAAACTGACTCTGTCTCCTCGGGCTGGGGAGTGTTCATGGCGGACTTTTGGTCCTTTAAACACACCAACGCAATACAAACAGCCGCCTGGAACCCCATAGCCATATAGAAACAGTTGTCCAGTTTGCCGTTCAGCTTCATCTTTTCCTCAAAGTTTTGAGGTGCAGTGATTGTACCCATCACTGTAGCCACCAGCGCATTACCAAGACAAATACCAACTTGCCCACAGGTCTGTAAGAGACCTGAAACGACACCTTGCAAGTTACCTGGGGTATTCCTCATAATAGCTGTAATGTAGACACCAAAGTATGTGTTGATCAAGAAGCCGAAGATGAACTGTGGTGCAACGAAGAAAGTCCAATAGTTATTAAAGTGATTGTAATCACGAAAGTACTCCCATAGAACGCAAAGCAGAACGGCAATCTGGCTTGTTACAAGAACCCATTTCATACTAATCCTGTAGATGATCTTTTGGCTGTTAAGAACGGATCCAGCTGAAAGACCAATAGTGATTGGGACTGCTTTCAGACCTGCAATAAGAGCGTTATCTTCTTCGATGTACATGGAGTATTGCAACACAATAGTCACGTTGATGATGTAAACAATGAATAGCATTGTCACAGATAGAACGAATGGAACAAAGTTGGTGATGAGAAAAGCCTGTCTTGGAAGAAATACCTGTAGCCTGTAAATCCACTTTCTCTTTGCCTCTGATGAACCCGGTTCACCAGGATCATTGATGACTTGTTGTAGGCGATCCTTCCTGGACTGGATATAAGAAATCTCATACCAAGCAGCAACAAGAATCACTAAAACTCCAACTGGAATAGGAATGTAGGCTGCTGGGTGTTTCCAGGAGGTACCGCCTTCGGTCAATCCCAGGATCACCAACAGAATTCCCAGAATGAACATTGCTGTGCCAGATCTCTGAGTTCAATACCTTCATTCTCAGCGTGTTTCTCAACTGGGTACATGAAGAAGTAGAGAATAATTGTCAGACTGAAGCCAACGGCAAACGTAAAGTAGAGGAGCCCTTTGTATCCAATTATAGTGATGGAGAAGGCACCACCAAGGACAAGTCCCACACCATTAGATGCTGTAATCACTAGCATCATGATTATCAGTGCCTTGTCAAAACCGTGTTCAGCGAAGTAGGCATATGCAATGGCAAACAACGAAGGAATCATCACAGAGGCCGCAAGTCCTTGGAACGCTCTGAAGATGATCAAGACAACGATCTGATTTTCAATAGCGGCACCGATGAGAGCGAATAGAGATGAGCAGAGCAGTCCAGTGAGAAAGACCTTCTTTGCACCAACAATGTCTGTCATCTTTCCTGCCAGCATGATGAATGAGCCCAGTGTGAGCGCGTAGGCGGAAAGAGTCCATGTCACCGTCGGCTGGTCTGAATGAAAGTGCTCCAAAACAGAGTTATAAGTCGCCAAAAAACCTGAAACGTTCAAGTTATCTAATGCCGTGCCCAAAAGGACAAGAATAAAAGAGATATTCTTGTTTCTCTTTGAGACAGGAACAAGTCTTTGAAGTCGGCTGTCGAGTCTGGCAAGTTGCATCATTTTGGTTCACTGGGAAACTCAACATAGCACACACTCAAAATGGGTAGACTGCTCTCTTTATACATGTGAGGCAGCACCTCCACTAACACCGAGCAGCATTCTAGAAGATTCAGACCTGCATCTAGGCCAGGACTGCCACAGAGTTTGGGGTTTCTCTGCTGGGAATCCTTACTGGATCCCGTTCCCCTTAGCACTCGAGTCAAGTGTATCTAAACATCTCTATGGCAATCCCTTTCTATCATTAACTGTTTGGTATCACCATTGAGGTACGCTCTCAAAAGTTATGGCATTATTTATGGAGTTAAACGGAAACCATGCTCGTTTCTGACACTTGGAGGTAAGCTAGAACCACCCTCGCCTCGGCCGAGAGCTCGGCCGAGGCAAAGCGAGCTCCGAATGTTCATCAATTGTTAGGTCAAGGTCAGTCGGTTTGCGGTTACTAGGTCTAAGTTTTTGTACCAATTGCTGGACCAAAATACTACTGGCATGAATGTCTAATAGTCTAGAGATGTCTAGGGCTACCAGGCTTGCAGCCGGACCCTATAAATGAACCCCTGAGCGTGGGTTCGGTGCACTGCGAAGAAAATCAATTCCGTAATAATAGTATAATATGAATATAATATAATATCATATAATATCATATCATATATAATTATTTGTATGATATAATCTAAAATAGTCGTTTGAGCATATTTTATAATATACATATATAATAAATAATGTAAGTGAATTGATTGAATAGTGAAATGAGTTTCCAGAATCGTTCTTTTCATGCAAAGATTCCGATTAAATCCTTATCTGCAACCAAAACTTGAACTTTTTCCATCATAGTTTAAATCTCATCCTAATGAGCTACATTGCTATCAAACAGACATGAGCAACCATCTAAAGATTGACGGGCACAATGATACGAATATAATATTTGAGGAACCCTGGAAAGCGCCGCCCTATTAAGGCCCCAACCCCTGGCACGAAATTAGCAGCTTCCTGATTCAGAACCGCATGCAAAGTGACACAAAAACAAAGAGACCCAGTTGCTCCCACTAAGAGATCAACATCACAATCATAGCTACTACGGTAGTCATATAAATATGGGCTTTTTCAATACACCAGAGGGCATTAACTCAAGCTGCGGGGTCTGCATCGAGGGTGACTTGCGCATGAGCTGTGAGCACCTGTGTGCTGTGATACTTTTGTTTGACGAGTGCCAGCAGTATGGAGGCATCAACAACGACTACTTCAGACATGATAAACCTTTGGATACACACAGAGCAAAGAGTAAGGGTACCTACATCTACCCTCCAATGTGGTCTCCCGTTTTTGCCATTGCCAAAGCAGCAAGTGACAAGATCTCCTTTGCCTGTGTTTGGGCAATAGCAAAGTAGGACAACTACGCCAAAGATCACAGCTTCTTCGCTCTCACCGACGTTTTAAGCGATGCTGTGGTGATGTACACATCTCTTGGCTCCGTTGTCAATGATGGGAAGTATGTGACAGGTTTCCAGTACACCTCTGGCTGACTAACGGCGCGTCTCGCCTTCACACTAATAGAATCTTCCGCTTCCTCTATGGCAGTGTCAAACTAAGTCAGGTTGGCCAAGTTGCATTGCACAAGTGCCTCCTCAGTAATGGTACGGGCTTCAACAAGAATGTTCACTGTTACTGGAGAGTCAGAGATTGAGACGTTTGCCGCGGAGATGTTGCAATGACGCTTATCTGCGCGGTTTCCTGTTTGGGATGTGTCCCGCGCCCTCTCATCCGATTATAAACCCAGAAGAGTCCCCCGCCTTCTCTCGTGTACAATTTTTGGAGGCAAACACAGGCATGGTTCTTTATACACCAAAACACTTCTCTCAACCGGACTTTGAGCGAACGGTGCGTGTGATCCGTGAGATGCCACTCTCCACGCTCATCTCTTCCTCCTCAGGCTACTTATCTAAGGAAACAACAACAGAAATCTCTCACATTCCCTTCACCATCCGGAGTATCAATATGGAAACACAGGAGATGAAGCTGATTGGACACATTGCTAAGCAGAACGACCAAGTTCCGCAGTTGGAGGAGACTGGGAAGTGTATTGCGGTATTCCAAGGCAAGAATGACTCATACGTCTCTGCTAGTTGGTATGAGCAGAAGAAGGTTAACCATAAAGTAGTGAGTACGTGGGATTACGCTACTGTTCATTGCCACTGTGAAGTGGAAGTCATGAAAGATAAGGACTGGATGCTTGGAATGCTTGCTGAGACTACGAACAACTATGAAGGAATGCGGGCTGGTGGTGATGAGGCTAAGTTGATTGAGAAAAAATGGGAGTTGAGCGAGGCACCTGAGGAGTATGTGGATGCCCTTATGAAAGGAATTGTTGGGCTTGAACTCACAGTGAAGAAGGTGGAGAGTAAGTTCAAGGTAAACCAGAACAAGCCGGCAAACGATGTAAGTAAGATATTGAAGGGTTACTCGCAGGAGATTGGAGGGGACAAGGCTCAGTACATGACGCAACTGGTCAAGGAGCACCACCCACATCCGGAAGCTCTCTAATATGTATTTATTCTATGTTTAATGTGCTATAAGAAGGATTCTAGAATCTCTGTGGTAAGTTCAACAAGCTGGATATGGAGATCCGAGTGAATATCGATGAACAGGCCTTTCTGGAGCTTAGCGCGCGCGGCACCATTCAAGATGTATAACATATAGCTGATAGTGTGACTGAGACCACAAAGGAGTTACATTGCCTTCCACCTTACCGAAGATGTTCTGTTAAGAGATTTTTGTATACGTCCGGTATCCTACGGGACATCACCCGAACACCAATCAACAAGGGGAGCGCGGCAGGACGCGTCTTAAGTTGCAAACGTAAACAACAGAGAAGAGCTCAGAAAGCAGCAACAAATGTCCCGGCTGGAGGGTCTGCGGCAGGATAACGCCTCACTAGAACTAGAGAGTGAGTATCAAACGATCATTTAGTGCCCTCCTTTCTGTTTCTCGTGGTCCTTTGAAGGCAAGTGGAGATGCTTATTAGGACGAGTACTAACAGTCCACAAGTTGCCGAACTTCACCAGAAGAAGGCTCAATTGATGAAACAGATCGAGAAGTCCAGGAAGAAGCATCCACTGGGAAACTCATATGAACAGTTAAGAGAGCTGCTCAAGTCTCCGACAAAGAGACAATCATCCCCAGTGAAGAAACCCATAGCAGAACCTACAAAGAACACCAAAAAGAGAAAGCGAGACGGTGATTACTCAACTCCAGAGCCGATTGACCACGAGTTCTTTGATCCAAGTATAGCGAAGTACTTCAACGTTCCAAAAAAGACAACGAGGACACAGACAGAGGAACAAGCAAAAGAATCTACAGATGAGGAGAAGGTGAATATGGTCATTCTGGAGAACGTGTATCGAATGTTTGGAATAACCGCATTCCCCGTACGAGATCCTTCACGAATCAACTTGCCGAATGAGCCTGAACTTGTTGGTATAAGGATTGAGATCTTCAACGAGCTTGAGCTCAAGTTCGAAACTCCACATTATCTTATCCTGGAGCGCAATAGGAAGAATGGAAAATGGATCATATTCAAACACACAGTGCCAGCTTACGTCCAAGTAGGAGAATTGGCAGTGGAGTGCGATGGACTTGAAGATTTACAACTTTTGCGTTTCTTAAAAACGGTGAGAACTATTCTGAACAAGACATGCACTAAGGATCAAGTCATGGAGAAGATCAAGCGTGGATTACCAAGGAATGTCAAACAGGTACAGAAGGACATTTCAGTGGAGAATGTGAAGTTTAAACTCGTGGTGGATGGGATTGAATGTAATGTCACGTTGAAGCTTGGACTCGATGATGTTTTGGCCTGTTCCGTTGAAGGCGGGTTCTCACTAACCGAATGTGCAAGGATCTCGAAGGTGTTAAAATGTGATGTGTTGGATCTGCCTCACAGGTTGGAGACAGTCATTGATGGGTTGGCAGCCGACGAAGGTGACGCGGATGATGAGGACGATGAGGATGGAGAGCGATAAAAAAACTATTGTGTTATAATTCATGTTATTTGATGAGAGTTAGTATGGACACCCTGAGACCATCGGAATAAGAGTATAAATGACTGTTGGAATGATGTAACCGAAGGCTAATCCAATGATCTTCTCCAATACGGTATGATAGAAGATAGCAGTCACAAAGAGCATGTTGATCCAGATCGAAAGCACAGCAACAATGCACCATCTCATGTAGTTCACCAACGACATTTTGAACCAAGTATCCACAGGCTCCATGGAGAGTTGACTTTCCAAATCTCTTTCGGGTTCTAGTGGTTCAGCCTTTGATACCAATGTTCTCAATTCATTCCACAAGATTAAACTCAGTGTCACAATGAAGCAGAAGTGTCCAGAAATGTCGAATCCACCTTCCCATTCACCGCTAACGTCCTTACACTTCTCAGCTGATGTAATTCCTTTTATCAACTGGCTTGCAACGGATGAATTCGAGTCTTTATCCATAAGCTGACAGGAACCTCCAGTATAAAGAAATACATGATCAATAATGAAGAACAAAAACCACAATCCAATAAACTTACACGCCAGTTTCAAGGTGTATTCCTTCCACGTAGTGATGCCTTGTTGTGAGCTTCGCCTCAACAGGAACTTGACGATGTACAACGCAGTGAAAACCACAAAAAAGATCTTGTTACCCTCATAGGCAAACGTTCTGTTAATGATATTGCGTCCGGAGATCCAATATGCCTTCTTCAGTGACTCGTAGAGCGAGTCAGGTGTGATACTCTCAATGAGAAGTCCCAGAGTAAGTAGTATGGGATAGATGAATTGGAATCGCTTGAGCTCGATAAACGTGGAGATGGCCTTATCTGCACCCATGATGAACAAGAACGAAGAATGTAAAGGTTCAATTCATGACCTGGGAAGGCAGGCCTTGTTGAGGACGTGATTTTGATTTAGCCTTGTTCAAAGCCCCCCTGTTTTTTTTTTTACGCTTCGTCTGATAACCAGAGAGGTACCTGAGCATTGTGCCCGCTTTGAAGGAAATTCTTGGGCAATTTAGTATCTCGAAGGAGAAGAAGCCTGTACTAATGGACCGACAGAAATGCACGAAGCAGACGGATTAAAATGCAGGAGAAATGCAGGAGAAATGAGGGTATCTGAGTGGGTGTTGGAGTCGTGGCCATACCCTTTCGCAAAGTGTAAATAAAAAAAACAGGTCCAGACGAGATTCGAACTCGTGACATTCTGTGAGTGAAACAGACGTGATAACCACTACACCACTAGACCTGATCACCAACGAAAAATTGAGTTCATAAACTTCGACAACTAGAACTGTGGCGCCGAGGTGTGGCGTCTCTCACGTGACCGCTGCCAATCACTATTGCGAAGGTATGGCTTTTCTGTTTCTATGACTATGGAAACGAAGGTGTGGCGGACTCAACTTATCAGATTACAAATGTTCTCTTGCTTCCTTCCTCCCTACTTCTGAGATTACCAATTTCGACTGGTTCAACGCTGGCGAGATTTTAACGCCTGCCGGTGCTGTTCACTCTCATCTACTATACTCCCACACTCGAGCCACAGCTCATACAGTTTCCACAACTTTAAGGTCAAACCTATACGGCCTTTGAAAATGATCAAACCCCAGATTTCGAAGAGGTCAGTCAATAGCCTTCAATGGATTCCCAGACGTTTTATCACTCGATCCACAAGACGCTCGTTGGCAAGTCATGTTACACACACAGGGGTTTCTTCGAATCCAGCTATGTCCTTTCCATGTCTTGACAAACTGCAAGAGAAGACAGACCTCCTCCAGACCTCCAGCACATTCCAATTTGACGACTCCTTCCGTACAAACGAGCTTCCAGAGCCTGTATATGCTCGTGTCCAGTCAGGGTTCGAGATATACCAGTCTTTCCAACCACTCTTCCTAGATTATGGCGGCTTTCTACCAGAGTACCAAGTTGCTTATGAGCACTGGGGAACACTCAATGCTGACAAGTCCAATGCCATCCTACTCCATACTGGTCTCTCTGCTTCTTCTCATGCCAAGTCACAAATCCAGAACAATAAGACTGGGTGGTGGGAAGAGTTTATTGGCGAAGGAAAACCACTCGATACCAGCAAGTTCTTTATTGTCTGCACCAACGTTATTGGTGGGTGTTATGGATCTACTGGTCCTTCCACACTTGACCCTGCAGATGGCCAGAGATATGCCACGAGATTCCCAATCTTGTCAATTGGCGATATGGTTAGAGCTCAAGAGAGATTGATGAGAGAGCAGTTCGGCGTGACCAAGTTGTATGCCTCTGTGGGATCTTCGATGGGAGGAATGCAGTCATTGGCATATGCTCATGAGTTCTCTGACAGGGTGAAGAAAGTGGTGTCCATCAGTGGTTGTGCCAGATCACATCCCTACTCAATCGCAATGCGTCATACACAGAGGCAAGTGCTCATGAGTGATCCGAACTGGAAGAGAGGGTTCTACTATGACTCAGTCCCACCACATGTCGGTATGAAGCTTGCTCGCGAGATCGCCACTGTCACGTATCGCTCGGGTCCTGAATGGGAGATGAGGTTTGGCAGAGAACGTGCAAACCCTTCAACATCACCAGCGTTGTGTCCAGATTTCTTGGTGGAGACATATCTTGATCATCAGGGAAGTAAATTCTCTTTGGAGTATGATCCGAACTCTCTACTTTATGTGTCGAAGGCTATGGACTTATTCGATTTGGGCCACCAGAACAGACTTGCTGCCAAGCAGAAGAGACTTGCGACTAGTGATGCATACGCCCAGGGTGCTTACGACTCTTTTATCCCAGAAGAAATTTGTTCCAAAGCTGGTGAAGTAAAGACCATTACGAGACGTACCAGAAGTATGGAAGAGGAAGAGGAAGACTTGCTCAGAGGAATGGAACCAATTGCAAACAAGGAAGTACTTGTTGTTGGTGTCAAGTCTGATATCCTCTTCCCTCACTGGCAGCAGAAGGAGATTGCGGCCAAGCTTCGTGAGGGAAACATTAAGTTCCATGCTGGCGACGGATCAAACATAAAACATGTTGAGCTTAGCGAAGAGGTTAGTTTGTATGGCCATGATACTTTCTTGTTGGACCTTGAACATGTTGGTGGAGCCATCAAGGAGTTCCTCTAATGAATGATTTATGACTTTTAACTATTCACGTAGCATTTTGTATGGATTATATACATGTTTCCCGTTTCACTTAGGCGTGAGCATCCACAGCTTTGGCCATAGCTCTCAGCTCCTTGACGGACTTTCTCTTGAGAATCTTGTTCTCTTTGCGCTTCTGCTTACGCTCTTCCTCTCTGATTTTCTTGGACTCCCTCACGAGAATTCTATCGCCGTACATCTTGAACTTCTGCATGTATCTTCTGTCCATGTTGAACTCCATATGCACGATGTGGTCTGTGAGGCCGAGCTTGTTGATGGCCCAGTAGTATCTCTGTGGGTCGTCAATCTTGAGGTATCTCAGAGTTCTCTGTCTCTTTTGGACGAGCATTCGAAGACGTCTCACGTTTTGGAAGTCCTTCTTGTTTCTCTGACAGTGTTTGTAGATGTGGTGGATCTGAACAGTGGCAATAGCAGCCTGCACTTCCGATGAGCCGGAGTCACCCTCAAATCTCTGGAACTCCTTCTGTGCCAAGCCGACTTTGAACTTGAGGATCTCTGCCTCAGATCTGTTCTTCATGTTAAGGATTCGTAGCACTGCTTCTCTCTGTTGTTCTGTACGCTCACGGATCATACCAAAGAAAACGCCTTTGTTGGGCGTCTCTTCGATCTTGGCCTGCTGGGCACCGAATATAAGCTTGTCAACATCCTGGTTTTTGTATCCTCTACCGAGGACATCTGGCTCCTGAGCTTCGGCATCAAGACGAAGAAGGAATGGGTTTGAAGGAAGACCGAGAACTGGGTCCACGTTGTCGTTTTTCTCGGAGAGGAACTTCTGCTTAAGCTCATTGAGCTCCCTTTTTTCACGGGCACGAATCTTAAGAACTGATTTCTTCACGTACGATCCGGTGGCCAGGGAGGTACTGAAGTGTACACGCCCAAGTGGTGAGACCACTCGCACTATTGAGTTTCTCAGGAACATTGCTAGGTGGAAGTTTGTGGTTTGATGTGTTTGTGGTGTTGAAGCTTTCGGCGAGCTTCTTGAAAAATTCAAGTTCTGCTGCCCTTAGCAATTCTTTCAGAGGAGTTACCCGGAACAGATTTGGGACATGTCCAGTTTACGATCAAATTATTCCTTTCAAATGACATTGAAATCTATTAACTGTCCATCCATATAGTCAACGTCTTGATCGCACTTGATACACCCGCAACAAGCTCCTTGGAGTCAATTTGACTTATATCACCGTTCACAAGAGACAGGAAGACGTGCTCCTTCTCCCTTCCTTGGAACTCTTCAATAGTGTAGACTTCAGGACCGACCCTCAGGCGATTAGAGGAAGCTTCTTGTAGGACAGCCTTCTGACTTGCAAACGGAGTCAAAATTACAACGCTCGAGATCGGAACTCCATGATCGATGTCACCAGCAACAGCATCAATTGCAGCCTCTGCTTCCTCAACATTGTAGTACATCCTTGGTTGAATTTCTTCTACCTTCCCGATAGCATGATGGACACAAACAGCCGGATACTCAGATTTTTCAGAGAATGACTGAAGAGATTGATAGTAGTTCTTCAGCATCTTCACAACCTCAGGACTTTTCTTTGTCATGCTTAGATGCTGAGTTGGCAAACCAGCAAATATAAGCCTCTCAAACCAACTCTGACCCACACATCCTGAAAGAATGGTGCCCTTCTTACTTGTGGATAGAGGACCAAGAGACATGCGATCTCCTAGGAGCAGTAGCCTTGATGGAACAGATGCATTAGTAAGAAGAGAGAGTATTGTCTCAATAGCGTTCATTCGAGATGCATCAAGCACGATGACACTCTGACAGTCTAGATTCAAGCTCATATTTTCTGAAGTAAGCTGAACGAGATGGTCAACAGTAACACCAATGACACTGGAAATGTTATTCGTGAGGTAGTCGGAGCGACTTTTTGCAGATTTCAACTGAACAAGACCACCCAGGTTGCAGATTTGCATGAATGTGGATATGATGGCGGTGTAGTGCCTCTGAACAATGTCGATCAGTTCAGACTTTTGTGTGATCCCCTCTGTATCATGAGAGAAATTGCCATACCCTCTGAAGGGGTAAGCTTCTCTCAGAACCGTAACATCTTCACTAGACTTGAGAGTTGCCATAAATGTCAGAAACATGGGCTCGATATGACTCTTCAAAAGAGCCGATACAGCATGAACATCTGATGACCATGCACCACCGTCCAAGTTTAGAGAGTGAGCGAGCTCCTCAATCCTCTGTAACAAGCCCCCCAGTTTTTCTAAGCACTTGTTAACACGACTGTTTTGATCATCTGGATCGGAGCTGTTGATCACTCTTTCAATAGGAGTACCGTACTCTTCGACCATTCTGAGAACCTCGTTTAAAGTCTCTTGGTTCTTAGCAACGACCAACGTTCTCTGATGTGGGTAATTGATAGTGTTAAGGCGTGCACAGATCGAAGCAATTTCCCGCTTCCCGGACCAGGTTGGCCCATCAACAGCTGTGATCCCTGCAGTCTGAGAGAGGATTACTGACTTGAGTTGTGTGTCAGTGAGTTGTGAAAGATCAGGGAGGCAAGACTCTGTTGAAACAACGGCCTGTGGGGTACCATCAACGACACACATGTTGGAGACTTTAGGCAAACTCTCTAAGCCAACCTTTCTCTTCTTCGCCAGTGGTTCGGAATGTTCTGAAACAGAAGAGTCTTCGGGATTTGATAAGACCGATGCCAAGAAGATCTTGCTAACACGACCCAGATTAATATTCTGCACCACAGAGAGTCTGTCCCAATCTGGTTCAGGCTTGGAGTATCCCAATATCGTTCCAAGTAACCAATCAGGAAGTCTGGCCTCTTCATAGCTCACGAGTTGCCTTGCAGCTGTAAGACATTTCTTGTAACCCTTTAGCTTAGAAGGAAGCTTCACTAACAAGTTCATTCCAGAGTAGAGTGCATTGATATCACAATCTTCAGAGCGGCACAGCTCAATCTTAAGATTGATAGCCTTAGAGTTCTGGCCCTTCTTCTGAACTGAAGCAGACACCGCCTTAACTGTACCTCCTCTTACCACTGTGATACCTTCCTTCTTCAACGGATTCGAGGCACTTTCTGGTTTCGAGTCAAGTTTAACAAAAAGAACGACATCATTTTCCGCCAATTGTGACCACTCTTTGAATGATTCAGCTGATGCAGATTGTAGTGGGATATTCAGTTCTGTGAAACAGGATTCTAATACCGGACTAGCAAATTGTTGTTGTTGGCTGACCTTGACATCCTTGATGAGGGCACCATGACGACTTGAACCTGAGACTTTCTCTTGACCCTTTTGCTTCTTGAATCTCGAGACTGTGCTCAACAGGTGCTCAGAGATCCCAACATAAGCATCCTCACGAAGATATATATATTGACGAATGACAAAATCAGATATTGAGAGGTATTGTGGACCAAGAGGAGGCAGAGAGAATATATCCGAGGTTATTGTAGATGTGAGTGACTCTTCAGTGGGTAATAAAGAATATGCAGATAGAACATCCAAGACATCTGGAGGTGGTGAGATAGCAGCTATCAGGAGTCTGGCTTTCTGTACGTTCGTGAATGGTGCTTGTGCAGAGATCTTCATCTCCTTGAGGAGCCCATCTAGTGATGTTGTATCCAAACTGGAAAGATGTTGTTCTGTTTTCATGATGTCTGAACAGAGTGATCCCGAGCTTAGCAGATAATCACCAAGATATTCTTTAAAGTCTCTGTACAGCAATGCTTGGAGAGCAGCCTCAGCGTTGGAACACTTCTCTCTGAGATCTTCCATAGTGACCATTTCCCCTGTAAATTCATCAACAGGGAACAGGAGCATATACTTCAGAGTCATAACTAGCCTGCAAAATGAGGAATCGGACCACCGGCAGTCCTCAGAGAATATCAACACACCAGATTCAATAATCACAGCTTTGCTATATCTCCTCGTCGGCAGCTGGGAAAGAGCCATACACAAGCATGACAAGATCTCATTTGCAACAACATTGAATGACTCGTTCAACATCTGAGTGAGCTCACGACATAGCTCTGGGATGAATCCTGCGAGTTTAAAGATCTCTGGTTTGGAATCACTCTTATGGGCGTGTTCCAATGAACGCTCATATAACTCCACTAGGTCAGATGATCTTGGGCGGTATTCGAGACCAACCCATGACAAAGAGGAGAACAGAGAGGGCAAGAGCGATCTTAGCGCTTTCAGTCTGGGGTTCTTCATCGTGGATTGTATGAATCGAAGGACTGTGAGTCTTTGGAAGGGAGATGCGCTCTGGTTCTCATACATAAAGATGAGACGCATGAGCATTGGCTTGAGATCGAGGTCCGACTTCAGACCCAGAGACGTATTTGGAAGTAAACCCGCCGAAATTGAGGCAGCACATAGTATTGTGGTCGAGTCTGTTGGTGTTGGAATCTCGAGGAGGTGATGTATAACGTCTTTGGATGCAAGGGGACCAGTCTGCTCGAACGGTGTCTTCTCGACAAGATCTATCAGCTTGCGAGTAACATTGGGAGTAAGCTTAACCCAATTCCCAGATTTTGTCCGTGTCAAGAGCTTGAAATCATCAGCAAAATTCGACATCTCAGAGTTTCTCAGGAGCCAATTGCCTTGAAGAAGAACAAGAAGAAGTGGAGAAATGCAAATAAATCTTCATCCCTTCCGACTATCACATGACCTGACACGTGTTTTATTGCTCGGAACTCGTTTCGCGGTGCGTAAAATTTTTTGAGTACAAGGCAGGTCTTCAGGCTGAAAAAAAAAAGTGTCAGGCCGCAGAGCTCATCTACACAACTTCTCATCTCTACACAACAATGAACAGAGGTGGCTCCAGAGGCGGATTCCGCGGCGGCCGTGGCGGTGGTAGAGGAGGGTTTGGCAGACCAGCCGGCCCAGTTGGTCCTCCAGACAGCGTGCTCGAGATGGGCTCTTTTGTCCACTCAGTTGAGGGCGACATGTTCTGTCGTTCCATCAACACCAAGGTTCCGTACTTCAACGCTCCGATATATTTGGAAAACAAGACACAGGTTGGTAAGGTGGACGAGATTCTCGGTCCTCTGAACGAGGTGTTCTTCACAATCAAGCCTTCAGAAGGTGTCCAGGCGAAGAGTTTCAAGGCCGGGGACAAGTTCTATATTGCTCCAGACAAACTCCTTCCATTGGAGAGATTCCTTCCAAAGCCAAAGATTGCAGGCCCAAAGCCACCAAAAAAGAAGGGTGGTCGTGGTGGTGCCGGTGGTGCCAGAGGTGGCTTTGGCGGTGCTAGAGGCGGCCGTGGTGGTAGAGGCGGTGCCCGTGGTGGCTTCGGTGGCTCTCGTGGAGGATTTAGTGGTGGACGTGGTGGAGCAAGAGGTGGCTTCGGTGGTTCTCGTGGTGGTTCTAGGGGTGGTTTCGGAGGCAGAGGTGGTAGAGGTGGTCGTTTCTAAAGATTGTGATGAACTCATTTATTATCCTTTGCATTTCTTCTTTGACGACATTAATCTGTATAATATCAAAACTTTCTTTCTATCATATATACAACGGTTTGTTCTGAATCAAGCCGTAAGCTTATTTCTTGGAGCTCAATTTGAGAGCTTTCACACTGGGCTTTAAGCCACATGCCTCGAAGATGGAGTGTCTAAGCTCACCAAATCCCTGTCTCTTGGGATACTTCCTGCTTGTCTCGGAGATTGTGAAGAGCAGTTTAGGCTCGGAAGGCAACTCTTGGATATTGTTGTCCTTGATGTGGTTCTCCACAGTAGACAACTTCTTGATCTGATCCACTTTAGTGAAGACAAGCTCAAATGGAGTACCTGAGCTTTCCAAAACATCCATAATGGTGAAATCATCCTGACTGAACCCCTCCTTAGAACCAATCAATAAGTATACCCTTTGTAGTTCCTTCCTGCGATGAATGTACTCAAGCACCTGTTTCCCCTGGGATGCTTTACCTCTGACTCCATAACCTGGGGTATCAATAAGCTTGAACCTGTTTCCAACGTTAAAGCAGTTCATCGTCTGTGTGAATCCAGCTTTACGACTGGCAAAAGCAAACTCCGAGGCTTTGTGATGAGACAGATTGGACAGAAGACCGTTAAGAAGAGAAGACTTTCCCACATTACATTTCCCTAGGAAGAGCACTTCTGGTAGTCCAGCACTCATTGATCGTTTCTTGGTCTTCGACAGGGATTCGTTATATGCCTCCGGCTCACTGTCGGTCTGTGCATCCAATTTGGCTTCCTCCTGCTGCCTTTGTTTCTCGCCTGGAATATCGAGGAAGTCAGCAGTAGTCCACTCTAGTTTGACCAGAGCGTGATTGAAGAAGCCGTTGATCTGCGCCAAATCTCCCTTTTTCGGGTGCCTGGAGAGGGGACTGCGATATTTATCAATCAAGAAATCAACAAACGGAACTTTGTTGACTGGATCCTTTCGTTGAATAACTTTTGTCTTTGTTGCCTCATTATACTCCTGGGCCGCTAGATCACTTGCAATTTCGGCCGCTTTCAGCGCAGGGAGATACTGGTGAAATGCTCGTACTCCGCCAAGGCAGCGGGCATGTCCAACAGTGAGCATAAGGAACGTCTTTTCTTCCAACTCTCCTTTGAACTCTCTAGAAGCTCAGAAAGAAGAGACGGAAACTGGAGTCTGCCCAAGGGTATCTGGTTGAGCCTCGGAATTGACGCGCTCCGACCCTGCGAAAACGCGCTTTTGGCTGCACTTTGTGATGTGTCCAGTTCCTTCAAATCGTCATAAAATCTTGAATTACGAAGTCCTTCGAAGGCTATTCAGTTGGATATCTGACTTAGTGATCTCCAATATGTTACTTCAGCTTCTTTCTTATGTGGGAATGGTGCTTGGCTTCGTGTTTCTAACACTTGCCATCGCTTCTGCCCTATACTACATTTCTGAACTAGTGGAAGAACACACAGTCCCTACGAAACGCTTCTTGACAAGGGCGATTTACTCGATAATCGGCATATACGTGCTGCTCTGGCTGATTGATGGATTCCCATTTCTCCTCACGTCATTTTCAATTGGAACTTACGTGGTGTACCTCCAAAACCTCAAGAAATTTCCATTCATCGATCTCAAGGGTCCAATATTCATCAGTTCATGCGTTCTCGTCGTTGTGAATCATTACCTGTGGTTCCAACATTTTGGAAAACCACCAGCATCTACAGGTGGATTCAGAATGGACACTGGGTACAAACCCCCAAAAGTTGCTTCGTTTGCGGAAGTTGCCTCGTTCTTTGGTATGTGCATCTGGTTTGTTCCATTTGCACTCTTTGTATCGCTCAGTGCGTCCGAGAACGTCCTTCCGACAATGACCAACGAGTTGTCAAACAAGTATGACGACAATAATGGGAAGAGCAAGAGAAATCAGGGGCTTGCAAAGATGATCATTGGAAGTGTCAGAGATACTATCTACCGAGTAAGCCGTACTTTTGGTTACGAATTGGACCCAAACCATGGCAGAATCATCTGAGGCGACATATAAAACAAAATCTAATACGTGTAATCTTTGTCTATTGTAGGGGCTTAGGAGGGGGTCTTCGCGACTGAAACCAGATCAACTTCCACTAAGGAATGTTGATATTGACTCCCAAGCCAAACGCAAAAATCACCATGATGGAGACATTGAAGTATAGGGATGTCTACTGGACAGCTGATCACATCTCCGGTATCCGTGCCCTCTTGGATCAACTGGATCAATCACATGCCGAAGGAGCCGCGTCCTTGGGGTACTTCGAACAGTACACAGACATTGTGGATCTTCAAGCCGATAAGTTTGGGCAATTGGCTCAGAAGAACGAGAGGTTGATTGATCTGAACAGGTTGGAGAGCCAAGAGAAGGAGAGTCCTATCATGAAGAGATTCATCCAGAACTTGCCTGAGGGATCAGAGCTGAAGGGATCAATGGCGCAAGCTATAAAAGAGCAGGTTCGGCACGCCACTGAGTACAGCATTTCCCAGCAGCGGCTTTCCTCAAAATTACATTCAGATCTGATTATTCCCCTGAAAGACTTCTTGGAGGACTACCATGAATTCATCAAGGACTCCAGAAGGTCGCTACAGAACCAGTATAATATCTACGTCCGCACTGTGCAGCAGGCTGATGGGGTCGAGAAGAAGGTTGCGAGTAAAGTCAGAATCCATGAAGAGATGGGCGATACGCAGATGACTAAGACGGCATCTGAACGCTCAGTCTTGTCACCAGTGCCACAAGTCCTTCCAGAAACACCGAGAAAGCCGTCAGCGGATACGGAGAAGGTGAATGAGACCGATTCAGAGGAAGACGAGACATTCCAGTTTCCATTGAGCATTGGCTCATCTCAAATCGCTGATGTTGTGGAACTGCGTGATACCTTACTATCAATGCTTGAAGAAATACCACAAAAGAGAAGAATGATTCCTCTTCCGCGTGTTAACAACGACTACTTCACATCAGAAAATTTCTGTTCCTGGGTCAAGAACCACTTCTCCAAGGAAGACACAAGATCTAAGATTGAGAGATTCGGCCAGGATTTTATCGAACTGGGTATTATCCACAACTGGAACAAACTGGTTGCCAACACGTTTGTGTCCGATGGGGCTTATTACGAGTTCACAGATCTTGCCAAGTTCACCTCTCAATATGTCACCCAAGAGACAAAAGCTACGACCCGAGTGCAATCCAAAGTTTCATCCACACCACTGAAGACCAATAGAAGGTCATTGGCTCCAACAGCCGATATTTGGAACAACTTGAGAAGCACATTCGCAACTTCTACGGATCCTGAAACAATACAGAATGAAATTCGAGAACTACAGGAGAAGTACGTTGAATGCTTAAATAAATCAAACATGGAGAGATCGATGCTGGACTCTATGATCCAGGAAGTCTCCGACAAGGCTGAAAGGTTTGAATTTAACAGACTCAGGCTGATCTTCCAATTGAACAAGTCCTTCTCCGAATTATTACTTGCTGATTATGAAGCAAAGGCCGTCAACCTTAGAAAATCGCTTCAAGCGATCGATTTTAACGATGAAACAGTCCGGCTTGAACAATTGAAAACGATTTCCAATGTTGAAGCTGGCTGGTATTGGCCGAGATCCGATGCGAGATACATTGACCATACAAAGAGCTCAATGATTGATCTCTTGGATATTGATCTGATGAATCAGGCGGTCGATCCTGAAGATCAGGAAATGCTAACAAAATCGGTACCATTGTTCGTCAAGAGCATGATCGCCAAACTTGATACGATTGAGCAGTTGTGGTCTCCAGGACTCGAGATGTACAACGCCAACTCCATCAAAAGGAACGTGATGGGACAATTCAGCACGTTTAAGCAGGATCAAGAAATTAAATCAATGATTGAATCAGTTGTTGAAGATTTATTCGAGAAAGAGAAACCACAGGATGTCATATCCTTCTTCAAGCTCTATCTCTTGGAGCTACCAGACAGTGTCATTCCTTTCACATCTTATGATGCACTCGTCAAGGCATATAGCAACCAAGATAGTGAACAAGCGGTCAACATTCTTGGATCAATTCCAAGACAAAACCTTGCTACTTTGATCCACATCTGTCAACATGTTCGCACCAAGTCTACTGAGTCAGATCTTTTTGCCTGCCATGGAGTTCCGTTTTACCACTTGCTGATGAGGCCAAGTCCAAGAAGAAAACATGCCAATATAGCTGACAGCATCACTCTGGAACCGCTTGTTCAAGACTTAATGTCTCAGGACTTTCTTGAACAACTAAAAAAGAAGCTCATTGGGCTTGAGGAGTATCACATGGAGAGAGAAAAGCGAGTCCAGGACTCTATCTCACGACTCAAGCGCGTGAGAGAAAAAGTACCAAGTTCAAAAAGCTCGCCAACACCGAAGTCAGATGCTAACTTAACGGTAGATGGCCTAAGGATCTTCAAGACGAAGTCACCATCTCCTTCACCAGTGAGCTCCCCACAACCGGGAAGAAGTAGGAGGAACTCCAGTCTCGCCCCTGCAAATCTCATTTCCCCAATGATCAAAAGACCATCGGACAATCTTGCCAAAAGAAACAGTCTGATCTCTCATGAAGAGTGAATAGAGTATTTAGGCGTAAATATGTCAGTGTTGATGCATCCGTACACCAGACGCGTAAGTGGCGAAAACAAAACAAACGCGTCAAACTTGGAAGTACATATCCTACGCGCAGTTATACAGATGTCTAGAAGAATCTTCGATAATCTGAAGCTGCTCATTGTGAAGTCGCAGGACCTTCAAGTCGAGGATCTTGCCGAGCTCGAGTCCATTTGCAAGCGCAACACGGTCCCTTACACCGTGTCAGAGATTTCTTCACTCCCATCGAAACAGACATTTATTAAGGAAGGATACACACAAGTGATTTCCAACACATCTAACTTCGAGTGGTATGAATTCACTCAAGAGAAGTTGATCCCTGTCACGACAGCGAAATACATAATTGATCTCGCTTCAAAGGGTAAGGTCCTACCAGTGAGACCGTACTCTCCTGACCCAAGACACGTCCTCAAAAACGTACATGTTTGCTGTGGAAATATGGACGTTTCGGACAAGGAGACGATATATGGCGGTGTGAGAGCGTTGGGAGGAACTTACAGCGACCAGTTGAGTGGGTTTGTAACACACGTGATCAGTGTGGATCCGAATGAGGATTGTGTCATTGCAGTACATAGTGTTACTGGGTTCCAGATCTTAGCAGTTCACCCAAATTGGATTGACGGTTGCTTGAGGAATCGAAAGAGGATCCCTGAAGAACCCTTTATCTTGGGTTCAGAAAAGATCGATGAGAACAACGAGAAAATCGCCATAGAGGTTGATACAGAGACATATTCACAGATGAGTTTCCTTGGCGGAAAGCAATTCTACTTGGGGGATGATTTGGAACTCAGTTCTTCTGCGCGGCGCCGAATCACGATGCTTATTGAGAGCTGTGGTGGTTTTGTCGTGCCGAATTTGGAAGATGCGAAGATCTACGTGGGTCAGTATCGTGATGGCGACGAGTACTTGGCCGCTTCCAGGTCAAAGTTGTATGTTGGCCATCTGAGCTGGATTTACTGGATGGTGGAGCATGATAAATGGATCAGTCCGTACATCAAACTTCTTCATCATCCACATGTCCGTGGTGGGTTAGAAGAGATGAAAGATATGATAATCTGTTCTTCTAATTATACCGGAGATTCCAGATTCTATATCAAGAAGCTTATTGAAGCGCTTGGTGCTACATCCTCCAACAATCTGAAGCAAAGTTGTACGCATCTCATCATCAGCTCTCCAGTAGGCAAAAAGTACGACGCTGCTTTGAAATGGAACATCAAGACCATTAATCATCTCTGGTTGGAAGAGTGTTATGCCAATTGGAAACTGCAGCCATATAACCATCCTCGCTATGCTGCCAAAATTGGTGGTGCAGTGCTTATGAAGGACATTGTTGGCGAGACACCACTGGACATCGATGTGCTGAAGAAGTTCTATGAAGATGGCTTCATGGAAGGTGTCACGAATATTGTCGAGGATTCTGAAGATGATGGTATGGATATGCCTCATATAGGAATCCAGAAGGCTTCTACTACAGCGATTGTTCATGATATTCCGGAGGAAAATGAGTCTAATGGGCAGCAGGAGACGACTAAAGAGAGTCCACAAAAGTTTAATGATCAAGACAAGGAGAACAGCCGTATAGTACCGCCTCCAAAGTCAGAAAGTAAGATTGAAGCACTGACTCCAAAGAAGCCAAGCTCTGAGAACATCTGTAACGTGCCACTCGTTAAGAGCCACGGTGAGCTTCCTCTACGACCACCAAGTGGACGTAAGGCTAAGGACAAAGCTGCACAGAAACTCCATGAAGATATAGAGCAGTTAAACTATTTCCAAAAGCAGCACAAATCCAAGGAGGTACCATTACTCCCTGAAGAGATCGAGGAGAAGAAGCGACGCAGAGAAGAGGAGCAACGTATGAAAGAGGCGAAACGCATCTCCGCTGAGCCTGAGGAAGTTACAAAACAGAACTCGAAGGAAGATACTCCGAAGTCCAAGAAATCAAGGAAGGCAGTTTCCACGCCATACAACATCACTGCGGTTTGTTCTGGATTCGACTTTGATTTCTCAACTTCCAGTCTACGGGTCTTACAAAATTTGGGGATCACAGCTTCGAAGGAGATCAAGAAGGGGTTGAATACCATCATCGCGCCGAAATTCATGAGAACTGAGAAGTTCTTGGTGGGATTAAGCTATGGATTGGAGTATGTTCTCACCCCTGAGTTTTTGACGGATGTTCTCGAATCGTTTAAACGGAATCCAACAAATCCGGAACTATTACCACGAGTTGAAGATTACAGTGTTGGGAAACTTCAAAAGTCCTCAGTTAAGGCATTGACTTCTCTTTCTCTGGAAATGCTTCTAAAGAAGTGCCGTGAACATTCTTCGAACAAGCTGTTCAATGGAATCTCCTTCAACATCACTCCAAAGATCATCGGTGGACCAACGACAGCCCAGAATATCCTCAAAGCCCACGGATGTAAGGACGTGAAAGTCATCAAGACAATCAAGGAGATGAAGAGTATCAAGGCATTGAAAGTCTCCGCAGATGGTGAATATGTCCTGATTTCCTCGGAGAATGGGTTTAATGAGAGGTTTGCGGAGTTGATGAATGAGAACGGAAGTGGGAAGATTGTTAACTGGGATTGGGTCGTGAGGACTATCTTCCAGATGGAGCTGGATGGAGATGTATTGAAAGTGTGATTTAGGTAACTAAAGAGGACTATACTGTTTGCTGTCTTCGTAGTAGGGGGAGGGGGAGATGAATGCACGCCAAATCTTCGCGAACCCGCTCGATGTGGTCAAGCTAGTGTTGAAGCTCGCGACAGAAGAGTATCATCAACACAGCTCATCCACAAAGCAAATAAACGCCATGGATCTCCCCAAAGGCCCAGCTAGCATGGCAAGCATGCGGAATGTCGCTGAACGCACTCCACCACTATCTGATGCGGCGCTGCCCTCACCAGCATCGCTCAGTGGACCCCTAACATCGACAATCCAAGTCGCTAGGCCTTACCTCACACAGAACCAAATTCGCTTTGCACACTCCCTAACTATCGAGAACCGAGGTGTATATGAGCAGAGGCGTAACCAGGTCTTCCACTTCCTCATGAAGATATGTCAGTCGCTCAAGTTCCCTCTTCGTGCGCTCGAGACAGCGATGATCTACTACCAGCGATTCTTTCTTCATAATGCGTTCAACTTACAGGCATATTACGACGTCGCAGTCACCGCTATTTTCCTTGCGATCAAGAACGAGGATACTTTCAAGAAGCTCCGTGATATCATACTAGTGGCTGCGCAGCTCCGTTCTGCTCAACTGGCGCCAGACCAAGTGGAAAACTACAGAAGGAAGATTATGAGTCTCGAGTTCAAGATGCTCGAGACCCTTTCTTTCGATTTCAGGGTTTATCACGTGGAGGAGTTCATCGTCAAGTTTGGGAAAACTATCAGATTTCCACCGGACATGTGCTACTTGGCCTGGCTGATCGCATATGATTCGTTCCAATTGGAAGTGGCTCTGAAGATCCCCGCTAACGCCATTGCATTCGCCTGTTTGCAAATTGCTGCTCGTGTGGAGAGAATCGATTTTTTCATCAAGTTCAAAGACTACTATTGTTCCCATTTCGCAGTTAATGAAGCCATGATTGACATTCTGGACTTTTATGCTACACAATTCAGCAACTCGTTCATCTCCACCGTCAGACCAGAAATGAAAGACCAATTCATCAACTGCAAAATGGGCATGAATGACCAGCGGGTAATGTCTGAGCCAAGCAGACACATTATTGAGAACGATGAGTATTTGCAAAATAGAGACTTCATGGGGATTGGAGAGAGAAGATATATGCTTGGACACCAGAGACGGAGACTTCAGGCGGAGATTAACAAATGAATCTTATTGGGATAAATACATGTATCTGTTCTTCCGCATCGGATCTGCTGCTATGAGCTTGGTAAGGCATTCCTGGATCTCTTCAGGGTGTTCTAAGCGTTGGCTTATGGTAACGATAGTTTTGAGACACCATTTGTTGTCTTTTCCGTTGTCCTCTCTCTCTAGATCGTTCAGTTCATGAATGTTCTTTAGTTCGGATTCCAGGATTGTCATGTAATCTTCCTCCGATATGTTCTTGACAAACAAATCATCAGTTAAAAGCCAGTTCAAGTAGATGAAGACAGACTGGTCTTCCGGGTCGGTGTACATGGCATTCTTTAGGTAATCCAGTTCATTCTGCAAAAAGCCCAAATGCGTTTCAAAAAGAGATGTAGTCTTCGTCTTCAACAGTTTCGGTATCAGTTTTGTGCGGTTGTGCCATGCTGAGAAGTTGGAGAAGTCGTTATTGATTCTCTGGGTGGTGTAATTGAACTCATCCAGATCCATAGACTCGCCTGTTTCCTCTTCAATTTTACCCACAATGTATCGTCTATATGCCCAGCCATGGAAGTTCCTGGAGTCCTGTGACAAGATCTTCTCCACAAGACCGAGCTCAGACTTCCAATCCACCTCTGGATGGTTCTCGAGACACCAAACTCTGTGGTTCCAGATCCAGTACACCTTGGGGAACTGCTTGAACTTAAGCATGTTGAACAGTAGTTCTTCGTTGAAAAACTTGACCAGCTGCTTTTCCTCCAGTGTCTTCGTATGGTAATTCGCAATAATGTCCCTACGGTAGTTCCAAACAGTGTAGAACTCCGGGTTTACGTTGAGAATATCCGTTGTCTGCCTGAATCCGAGCTCATCGTACTGCTTCTTGTCCTTCTTTGAAAGTACGGATTTCGTCAGCAGCTTATAGTTCTGGATCTGTGCTGCTTCTTTATCACGTTTCAGCCGCTTGGCCTCTTCTGACGGGTGGAAACGTTTGACTCCGTGCATCGGGTTGTTGAGGTGGCGGTGAAATCTGGACATTTCACGAGCTGCGAAAAGTAAACAAACAAACGCTATCAAGACGAACACCAACACCAACATCAACGGCGCCAATGAACGGCCACTCTGCTCCAACCCGCTCAAATCTCGCTCTCCGTGGATCAGCGAGAGCGGTGGCTGAGTATTTTGAATATGCCATCAATTCCATCCTCTACCAGCGCGGGATCTATCCACCAGAGGACTTCCACATTGTTCGCAAGTATGGCCTTTCGATGCTCGTCACCGCCGACGAGGATGTCAAGGCATACATCCGCACGATCCTCACACAACTCCACCGCTGGGTCATACAAGATAAGGTATCCCGCCTCGTGCTCGTGATCGTCAATAAGAACACCACAGAGGTCTCTGAGCGTTGGCAGTTCGACCTTCAGGTGTTTGACGAGGAGAGCAAACATCGTGCTGAGGAGATCCCGGATGCCGCAAAGACGGATGAACAGATGCAGAAGGAGATTCAGGCAACCATTCGTCAGATCACAGCGAGTGTGACGTTCCTCCCTGCGTTGGACTCCGGGGAATACACGTTCAATGTATTGGTACACGCTGATGCTAATGCGCGTGTGCCCAGCGAGTGGATTGATTCGGATACAAAGGAAATCCAGAATGCAGAGAAGGTTAAGTTCAGAAGTTTCTCAACGAATTCCCACAAGGTGGATACATTGGTCAGCTACAAGTTGGGTCGAGACTAATATCTACAACTTTCTTACAACTAATGTAGAACCTTAATTTTTTTTAGCGCCCGATGCTGCATGATGTTTTTTTTTGGATAGAGCACAATCATATCCAGAGAGCCCAATGTCTATAGTGGACTCAAGGACACAACAGTTGAAAGCAAAGAGAAAACACAAACTGATAATCTGAAACAAGTGAATTGAATTAGCTTCCACGACAACAGTCGATGAAGATGAGTTTAAGGGGTTGATATATGGAAACAATGAATGAAAGGAACAACGTGTGGGGTTGGTATCAAAGGCGAACTCAATCAGAGCTCATCGTGGTCGAAGTAGTCATCATCATCTTCATCGTCGTCGTCATGGCCAGAAGCGGCACCGTACACCTTCTGAGTGATTGGATGAGCAACACCGGACAAGGACTCGAACTTCTCGTCAAAGTCCTCTGCCGTAGTAGAGTCATCAGCATCCTCAAGCCACTCAAGAACCTCGGCAACGGCGTCAGACAAAGTCTCCTTGTCATCCTCATCAATCTTACCACCAAGACCAGACTCATCCGCAACCTGGTTCTTCAAAGTGTGGGCAAAGTTCTCCAACTTGACTCTGGCCTCAACCTTGTTCTTAGCAGCCTCATCCTGGGAGGCATACTTCTCAGCCTCCTCAACCATACGGTCAATCTCCTCCTGGGACAATCTACCACGCTCGTTCTTGATAGTAATAGACTCCGCGTTACCAGTACCCTTGTCTGAAGCAGACACGGTAATCAAACCGTTAGCGTCCAAACCGAAGGTGACCTCGATCTGTGGAACACCTCTTGGTGCTGGTGGAATGTTTGTCAACTCGAACTTACCAAGCAAGTTGTTGTCCTTAGCCATAGATCTCTCACCCTCGTAAACCTGAATGAGAACAGTTGGCTGGTTGTCAACGGCAGTAGAGAAGATCTGGGACTTCTTGGTTGGAATAGCAGTGTTTCTCTTGATCAATGGGGTCATCACACCACCAGAGGTCTCAATACCAAGGGTTAATGGGCAGACATCCAAGAGGACAATGTCATCAACTGTCTCCTCACCGGACAAAACACCAGCCTGGACGGCAGCACCGTAAGCAACAGCCTCATCTGGGTTGATGGACTTGGAGACCTTCTTACCGTCGAAGTAAGACTCCAACAACTCCTGGATCTTTGGAATTCTGGTAGAACCACCAACAAGGACAACATCGTCAATGTCAGTCTTCTTCATGCCGGCATCCTTCAAGACCTGCTCAACTGGCTTCAAAGTCTTCTTGAAGAGGTTCATGTTGAGCTCCTCGAACTTGGCTCTGGTCAAAGATTCAGAGAAGTCAATACCGTCAACGAAGGAGTCAATCTCAATTCTGGTGGAAATCTGGGACGACAAAGTTCTCTTAGCCTTCTCAACTTCTCTCTTGAGCTTAGAAATAGCTCTCTGGTTCTCGGAAATGTCAATACCGTGCTTCTTCTTGAAGACCTTCATCAAGTGATTAACAACCTTGAAGTCAAAGTCCTCACCACCCAAGTGTGTGTCACCAGAAGTGGCCAAAACCTCAAAGACACCGCTCTCAATAGACAAGAGGGACACATCGAATGTACCACCACCCAAGTCGTAAACAATAATCTGATGCTCACCATCACCCTTGTCCATACCGTAGGCAATGGCAGCGGCTGTTGGCTCATTAACAATTCTGAGAACGTTCAAACCGGCAATAGTACCGGCATCTTTAGTGGCCTGCTTCTGAGCATCGTTAAAGTAAGCTGGAACGGTGACAACGGCGTGAGTGACCTTAGTACCCAAGTAGTCCTCAGCGATGGTCTTCATCTTACCTAAAATCATGGCAGAGATCTCCTCTGGAGTGAAAGTCTTCTCCTCACCGAGGTACTCAACCTTCACAGCTGGCTGGCCGGATCTGTTGACAATCTCGTATGGCAAGTGGTTCATCTCCTTCTGCACGGTCTTGTCGTTGTACTTGAGACCGATCAATCTCTTGATGTCGAAGATGGTGTTCTGTGGGTTGGAGGCAGCTTGGTTCTTAGCGGCATCACCAATCAATCTCTCCTCGCCGGTGAAGGCAACGTAAGATGGTGTGATTCTGTTACCCTGCTCGTTGGCCAAGATCTCGGTCTTACCGTTCTTCATCACGGCAACACACGAGTAAGTGGTACCCAAATCGATACCAATGACTGTACCGTAGTTCTCGGTGTCATCGGCGGCAGCCACAGCAAAGGACTGCTGTGAGAAAAGGGGCGAAAGCACAAGCAGCAACGCCCAGAAGAGGACAGGCAAAGTGAATTTGCTTTTCATTGTTTGGTGGTTTCGTAGTTCAGCGGCTAATTGTTCCTGAGCGATGAGGTGGGCGCGCGCCTTCCTTTTTATACGCGGGCGAAAAAGAACACGCTGGCGAAGAGAGAACTTGATGGAAATTCCGCGGTGGCGTACAAAGTGAGTTCCGGGGATGGGTTAAGTATGGTATGTCCGGGTGTTTATCCTCTCGGATTACCGCATTTGGCTAAATGTCTCTATCATAAGTACTCTCTCTTGGTGGCAAAAGGGCTTGTACCTGAGATAAAACGGTGGTCATCTATTGTGCTCTATGGGATTTTTGCCAGCTTAGCAAAAAATGCCTACGTGTACACATAGCACCATAAAACAAATGCCGATCCACGTGACTCTTTGACGTGGGGCAAACTAATGACAGATCATTAAGATGATCTACCGTACTGCCTCACATTGGAATATCATGATTATAAGTCAATATACGTCGATGCAAAAAGAAAAGAGAACCACACTAAATAAATTCACTGCCTCAGCACCTTCTCGATCTCGGACCACTTGTCAATAAGACCCTTGTAGAAGGCTATATTGTTGTCAGCGAGGTCTCCCAGCGTACTCTTGAGTTCCAAGGCCTTGATGTTTTCAAAATACTGGATCTCCAGCAATGTCTGTTTCTCGAACTGTTCACATTCGTCCTTTGCTCTCTCTGATTCTCTGGTGAGTTTCTCGATGCGCTGTTCGAGCTTGTTAAGTCGCTCACGACGGGCAAGGTCGTGGTTGACGCCACGAAGCTCCTCGAGTTTGTTGGTGAAGAAGTTGGAGCCTCCGCCGGCCATGAGAGTATTCTTCTCTGTGACAGACTTCTGCAAGTACTCCGTCAGAGCCTCATAGTCAATCTGTTTCTGGTCCTTGAGCTTGAGAAGGGACTTGATAGAGGTGATGTAGTGTTCGAGGTCCTTTAGTGAGATGATGTACTCGCTGTCCAAAAATGTCTTCAGGCTCTGGAATCCAAGACTGAGTCCGTTAAGTCCTTCAGAGAACTTGACGAATGGCATCTCCAACTCCGGTTCAAGTTCCGCAAGCTTCTTCATCTGAATAGAGAAATCGTAGTAGTCTTGCTCCAAATCTCCGTAACGCTTGAGAATTTTCGCAAAGATCTTGTCAATCTTCGTTATGTTCTCATCCAACTTGTCGGAACGTTCCTTAATCTCCACAAACTCTTGGCTCTGTGTACTAGCATGTTTGAATGCATTGATGAAAACATCAGTGACTCCTTCTGCCGTTGGAGCATCAGATACTTTCAGCTTCAAGTGCGCTCTATACGAATTCCAATCGTGAGTCTCCAGAAAGATGTGATATATCTTTGCACGCTTCAACACAGGATGCAATGACAGTCTCTTGAGAAACCTCGTCAGACTAGATGCACGCTTCAGCGTAAACTCGGGCCCGAAACGGTCGCCTTTGAGATATTCCAATCTCTGCTTGTCCGGGAGAGGCGGCACAGCACATGCTGGGTAGTCATTGAGAAGCACCTGGTACAAGAAGTAAAAGTCCGAGAAACGGCGACGGACAATGAAGGATGTGTTTTGGAACACCGGGTTGTTGGATTCCGTCTCGATAAGGTAGGTGATGTACGCATTCTGGCCATCACTCTCCTTCTGGGGCTGTGACACTTTAGAGCTGACGTATGTGTCTTCTGATGCCTTTGTGTCGTTAATTGAGAGTTGATTTGTGGAGGAGGCGAGGTGCTCGTCGGCAGTGGCAACGGGGATGTCGGTGTTTTCCAGTTCCGATGTGAGCGGGGCCTCCGTTGAGTCTTGTGGGACCTGGTCGTCAATTGGCTCGTCGATGAATTCGTCGCTCATCATTATATATCTTGCAGGAGTGAAGGTGCTCGTTGATGATTAGAGGAATTCAATGGCTGGTTGCTGGTTTTTGGGGGCGCGCGCGCAAGTGCTCATAACCGCGTACACTCATTTTTTACTCCATACTTTGGGATTAAGGGGATTAGCGCGTGCTAATATACATTCAAATAGCATCCTGGATATATATAATCTCCCCAAAACACACAAAATCAAGAGCTTATCAGCACATAGTCAACAGGCGACTCGCCCAGTGTGATAATATCCTCTGCTCTCAGTTCCACAAACCGTGTAGGGGGTATCTCATCTCCATTGATAAACGTTCCATTGCTCGAGTTCAAGTCCATGAGGTATGGCTTCAACTTCCTAAACTGGATCACTGCATGCTGTTTCGAGCAAGTCTCGTGTTCTGTCTCGATGTCAGCCACCTGAGAGTCGCGGCCGAGAAGATAGCACTGTTTCCTTAGTGGAATCTTTGTAGTGATCTTGGAGTCGGGCTTGAAGATGTATATGGCATACTCCCTGTCTTCTGGCGGCGCAGAAGCGTCATCAGGCTCACTGTATTTCAGTTGTGTTCCCTTGAGGTTGTTGGACTCCTTGGCAAGAAGACCAGTGGGCTTGAAGTTTGGCTTCTCCTTGACGATGACTTGTTGTTCGAGCTTTTGTAGTTGGTGCTCTTCCGTCGAATGGCTGTTTCTGGGTCTATAACCTCGCTGATTTGGCGAGACGCTTCGTCTTTGGCGATACTCATTATCTCTTTCTTCATTATGTCTCACTTCATGACGTCTTCCCCCTGACATCTTTCTTTATTGTTATGGTTCTGTGGTTAGTTGATCGACCCGCGCACTTCTTGAAAAAGAAAAAAAAAAAATTCTTAGTACCTCATCGCACAAGCCATTAAGCACATTGAACATGGCAAAGAAGACAAAGCTCACTAAGGCTGACCGCAAAGAACGTCGCTCAAACCAGGAGAAGCAGCTTGCTGAACTGGAGGAGCGAGTTGCGGGCTTTGACCCGGACCAGAAGAGCAAGCTGTTCGAAGAGCTTCCTCTCTCTGAAGGGATGGTGAAAGGTCTGAAAGAGGCATCGTTTCGTAAGTTGACGCCCATTCAGCGTGAAGCCATCCCGTGGGCTCTCAAAGGAGAAGATTTGCTCGCTGCTGCAAAAACCGGCTCGGGAAAGACATTGGCGTTCCTTGTTCCTGTGCTAGAGAAACTCAACAGGGCCAAGTGGACAGAGTTTGACGGGTTGGG
The DNA here is from genome assembly GCA_030563225.1 of Petasospora hungchunana. Classification (NCBI taxonomy): domain Eukaryota; kingdom Fungi; phylum Ascomycota; class Saccharomycetes; order Phaffomycetales; family Wickerhamomycetaceae; genus Petasospora; species Petasospora hungchunana. The sequence goes on along the minus strand of JAKUBL010000001.1, from coordinate 434,193 downwards.
AGCGCTTATTGTCTCGCCTACAAGAGAACTGGCAATGCAGATATACGAAGTGTTGGTGAAGATTGGTAAGCACTTTGGGCTATCAGCAGGGCTCGTTATTGGAGGGAAAGACGTCAAGTTTGAGGCCGAAAGAATCGGTAAACTCAGCATCCTCATCGGTACTCCGGGGAGAATTCTTCAACATATGGATCAATCTGTAATGGACCTCACAAACCTTCAGATTCTGGTCTTGGACGAGGCAGATAGAATCCTCGATATGGGCTTCAAACAGACGCTCGACGCCATTGTTGCCAACCTCCCACCAGAACGCCAAACGCTTCTCTTCTCCGCCACACAATCCCAGTCCGTCTCTGCACTGGCACGCCTTTCTCTCACAGCACCAAAACACATTGGGCTCACCGAAACAACTACACCAGAGGCGCTGCAGCAGTTCTACGTAACTGTCTCATGCGCAGACAAGCTCGATACCCTCTTCTCCTTCCTGAATACACATCTTCAGGCACGTGTGGTTGTGTTCTTTGCAACGTCGAAGCTCGTACATTTTACCTACGAAGCGTTGCGTCGACTCCAGCCCGGTATCTCACTAATGAAACTCCACGGTCGTCAGAAGCAGACGGTGCGTACGGAAACGGTGTACAAGTTCAACAGTGCAAAGAAGTCGGCCTGTCTTCTTGCAACAGACGTTGTGGCGCGTGGTTTGGACTTCCCCTCGATCGACTGGGTCGTGCAAGTGGATGCGCCTGAAGATGCGGACACGTATGTTCACCGTGTGGGAAGAGCAGCCCGTTATGACAAGAGCGGGAAGGCGCTATTGATGCTTACGCCGTCGGAAGAGCCAGCATTTTTGAAGAGGTTGGCGGTGAAGGGAATCGAGATGAAGAAGAACAACATCAAGGAGAGCAAGAAGAAGAGTATCAGGGACCAGGTGCAGGCACTGTGCTTCAAAGACCCGGAGCTGAAATACCTTGCACAGAAGGCGTACATCTCGTACATCCGCTCAGTGCTTGTGATGAAGGACAAGGACGTGTTCAAGCTGGCTGACATCCCACGTGATGAGTTTGCCAAATCGCTGGGTCTTCCAGGCGAGCCGAAGGTGAAGATCAAAGGTGAGAACAAGGACCTTAAGAACGTGTCGAGACAGTTGTTGGCTCTTTCGAGGGCAAACGAGGACGGCGAGGTTGTTGGACAGGAGAAGAAGGTGCGTACCAAATACGACAAGATGTTCGAGAGACAGAACCAGAACGTGCTGTCTAAGCACTACCAGGAGATCCAGAACGACGCTCTACACGACGATGAGGTGAGCGATGAGGAGAACTTCATGATGGTGAAGAGGCAGGACCATGCCCTGGAAGACGAAGACGAGGATTTGACGGCACCTACATCAAAGAGATCGGCAAAGAAGGCACTATCGAAGAAAGCTTCCTTGAACGACAAGGGAAACCCTAAAAAGTTGCTATTCGATGATGAGGGCAACACTCACGAAATCTACGAGTTCCAGGACGAAGATGACTTCTTAAAGGACGGCGATGCACAGACTCAAAAGGACCAGTTCATCAGTGGGGAGGCAGAGGTGATGAAGAAGGTGGATGTCGGAGACAAGGCTGTGGCCAAGATGAAGAAGATGGAGAAGAAGAGAAAGAGACAGGAGGCTGAGAGAAGAGCTGTAGAGTCGAGTGATGAGGACCAATATGAGATTCCAAGTGATATGGAAGCGGATGACGAGTTGGCCAAAATTGCATTGGAAGGATTGGAGGAAGACGATGAACCACTGGCAAAGAAGCCAAAGTGGTTCCAGAATGACAAGGTTGGTGGTAAATCCCGTTCTGAGGAGGATGTATTCGAGATGGAAGAGCCCGAGACTATTGAAGATCTCGAGGAACTTACTGCTAGACTTATTGGTCAGTGAAATAAACGTTAGCATGTATTATTCATTTTAGTTTCTGTTAAAGAATCTCCCAAAACTTTTGTTGATCTTGTTAACACTCGCCTCGCCGTTCATGGCGAGCTCCTTGAAACTCTTTTCTAAGTTGTCCTTCTTAAGGATGTTTTCAAACTTTGGTGAGTTTGGGAAGTCGTTCATCTTTGCAGAGAGTAGGTTTGTAGAGATGGGAGGGGTCGCCTTATCCGCTTCGACAACAAGTTTGGACACCACTGGAGAGCTATCCACCAAGTTGTCGTGTGCCTTCATGTGGATCCTAAACAGGTCAATGTACTTTGTCTGTCTGCTCTTGTCTGAGATGCCCTTTAGTTCGAGGATCTTGACAAAGTTCTCGACTGAGCTGTCGCCAATGAGATAGAAGTAGTTCGTCACCAGTCCCTCCTGAGGCGCATCCTGTGTTAATAACACCTTTAGGATCACCTCAAGCTTGTTTACCATCTTATCAACGTGTTTCTGGAATTGTGTAGTAGGTTTGACTTCTCCACCGGCTTGTTGTGGTAGCTTCAAAAAGGTCTCCTTCAGGACAGACAAGTCCAGCAACATCTGCTCTGCTGCGATGATGGGGATGGGCTTTGTCTTGACTATATTCACCAAGAACTGGTTCACGGTGGTGTCAACAACCTTATCACACAGGTTTCTCACGTATAATTCCCTCGAGAATTTTGGTAGCATCAACGAGCAGTTCTTTAGGAGAGTCTCCCGCAGCGTGGCTATGTATCTTGACTGATCTCCTACATCCTCCATGTGTGACCAGTTGGTGTTCGCCATTTCTCTCCATGCGAAATCGCACTCGTTGTCAATCTTGAGGATCAAGAGGTTCAAGCATTGGTTAATCAGTCGGATGAATGTCTCTCTGGACTGATCAAAATTGAGTTTTTCTTTAAACTCCTCATCGATAATCTCGAGGAGGCGTTCTTCGAGTTGACCCATGGTCGTGTTGCAGTAATCTGCCGTGTTGAGCACCAGCACGATATACTTCACTGCCTCGTCATTTAAGTTTGTTGCTGGTGGGAGTATTGCCTTTAATACTCTGTTGCGATACTCAACAGCCCATTTCTGGAAAAGACGAGCGAGGTCTTTGAGTGGGATGCCTGTAGAGAGATTGGAGCACTGTGTCAATAGCTGGCGATACGCACGGAAGAGGTCAGCGGAAGAGGGTACAACGTAGTGGTCGTCCGAGTCAGGGATTTTGGGGGCAGAGAGGAAAGACATGAATTTTTTCTCGAGGAAGGCATTCTGGTGATTAACCCACACGCTGAGGAAAGGTTCGAACGCCGTCGAAATGTGGAAGTGTGTGGAGTCTGTATAGTGGAATTTGGTGTCGAGGAACTTTTCAAAGTCGAGTGTCTGTTGTAGCGAGTTCAGAAGGAGATCCACGTCTGTCTTCTTCTGAGAAAGCACTTGCCTAATGCTGTCTCTTGTCAGTTCACAAAACTTTACGCTGAGCTTCTCTCCCATCTTCCACTGCGGTGGGAAGAGAACATCAAAGTGCTCTTCGTAGTTTTTCAACACTCGTTTGAAAAAGAGGAACCGTCTTTCGATGTTTTCCAATGAACCAGCCTCGTCATCAGCAAATATGCTTTTAATCTCACGCAATTGGTGATTGCAGAACCACACCACAACACGCTCATCACACCCCAACAGCTCCACAACTTCACACGCACTCCGCACTTCGCTCTCTGGCAGTGGTGCAGAGTTGTTCACTGTCCTCTCGACATCCTTCAACACCTGGTCTGCGACCCTCGTCTTCAACGCAGCTGCCGAGCGTGTCAGTGCCGCAATTGCATCGATGCTCTTGTAGGACGTGAAGTGTTCCACGAGTTCGTACACGGCCCCCAAGAGAGGAAGTGCCTCCGCATACTTTCTCTCCTCCACCAGCGCGTCTAGCTGTTCGTATGCCGTCAGCATCATCTGCACACGCTTCAACACCGTCATCGTCAGCACGAGGTTCTTTTTGGCGTCGTCGAGCCGTTTGATCCCCGCGGTCATACCCGTGATTATCTGCTGTGTGTTCAGAGAGAGCTCTCTATTGCTCTGTATCTCGCCAACCAGGTTCTCCAATCTCTCCGTAGCATCTGTTGGATCAAACTTCTCGTCTGATTGAAGATAGAAGGCGTAGTCCTCCTCCGTCTCGCGGATCTGGGCATCGAGTCTCAGTTTGTAGGAGTTTGTGCCATTGACGAAGCACCGTAAATGTGCCAGCGACGACGGGCTCGGAAGCAGCAGCTTGATATCTGTCTTCGGGTCGTATTCGTCCATTTGTCACGCTAACGATCCTGATGGCCTCAAGGCCTTTTTGTTAATGTGGTGTCCTCCTGCTGTATATATCTCCCCCCTAATAATCCGAGGGGAATGAGAACCGACCAACGCGCTTGCTAGCACACGAAAAAACGTCCATTATATACGCCACTTTTGAGAGAGAAATACAGATCAATTCAAATGTCCCTTCGTTTGCCACAGGCCCCGAACGCCGGGCTCTTCAAGCAGGGCTATAGCTCGTACTCCAACGCGGACGGCGCCGTCGTGCGCAACATCGAGGCGTGCCGTGAGATCTCCCGCAAGGTTCTCACCTCCATCGGGCCTTGTGGACGCAACAAGATCATCGTCAACCACTTGGGCAGGGTCTTCATCACCAACGACGCCGCCACTATGCTCAACGAGATCGACATCGTGCACCCAGCGGTGAAGCTGCTCGTGATGGCGGCGAACCAGCAGGAGATGGAGATGGGCGACGGTACCAACTTTGTGCTCGTGCTGGCCGGCGAGTTGCTCCATGTGGCCGAGAAGCTGCTCACCATGGGCCTCAAGCCGACAGAGATCATCCAGGGGTACCAGCTCGCGTCCAAGTTCGCGCTCGAGACCCTCGAGCAGCTCGCCGTCGGCTCCGTCGATGACCTGCGCTCCGTCTCGGAGCTCAAGAAGATCATCAAGCCGGTGCTGGCGTCCAAGCAGTACGGTGCCGAGGACCTTCTCAGCGGGCTTGTCGCCGAGGCCGTGCTCCATGTGATGCCTCCGAAGAACCCGAAGGCGTTCAACGTCGACTCTGTGCGTGTCGTGAAGATTATGGGCGCGTCATTGCACCAGTCGCTTGTCATCAAGGGAATGGTGTTCCCACGCGAGCCGGAAGGACACGTCAAGAACAAGGGGAAGAGCAAAGTTGTAGTGTTCACATGCCCGTTCGACATCTCCCAAACAGAGACAAAAGGCACCGTGCTTCTCCACAACGCTAAGGAGATGCTCGACTTCTCCAAGGGCGAGGAGGCTCAGGTTGATCAGATTGTCAAAGAGATTCACGATTCGGGTGTCGAGGTTGTCGTTGCCGGCTCAGGGGTTGGCGAGCTTGCACAGCACTACCTCGACCGTTATGGCATTTTGACTCTTAAGGTGCCGTCCAAGTTTGACCTCAGAAGAGTGTGTCGTGTATGTGGAGCCACGCCATTGCCACGTCTCGGTGCCCCAACGCCGGAAGAGGCCGGCTCCATCGACGTTGTTGAGACCAAGGAGATTGGTGGCGATCGTGTGACCGTCTTCCGCCAGGACAGCGACTCCACGCGTACCGCAACGATCGTGGTGCGTGGTGCAACCAAGAACAACCTTGACGACATTGAGCGTGCCATTGATGACGGTGTGAGCGCAATCAAGGGCCTCACAAAGGACAATAGACTCTTACCGGGTGCCGGTGCTGTGGAGGCCGAGCTCGTGAACAGAATCACACAGTATGGTGAAAAGACTCCAGGACTCCTCCAGCTTGCCATCAAGCAGTATGCCCAGGCTTTCGAAGTTATTCCTAGAGTGCTCGCTGAAACTGCCGGTTTGGATCCTTCCGAGGTTCTTCCGCGCCTCTACGCTAAACATGCTGCTGATGGCTTGTCATTTGGCGTGGACATTGAAGGTGCCTCTTCAAATGGTGTCAAGGACATCACAGCAGAAGGTCTTTATGACCTCTTCTCCTCTAAAAAGTTCGCCATCGCCGCTGCGACAGAAGCAGCTTGCACAGTCTTGAGCGTCGACCAGATCATCATGGCAAAGCGTGCTGGAGGCCCACAGGTGCCGCAGCAGCCAAGACCGGGCAACTGGGACCAAGAGGACTAAAAAAAGGAAAAACAGAAACCGAAGCTTAGTAAATAAATCATGCTTTGTTTTTATGGTTGGTTCTCTCTTTGTATTTTTTTGTGTAAGATTTGTCTCTGTGTGGCGCGTACCGCCTCATCTCCGTAAGGGAAATTTTTCCTGCCATTCACAAATCCTAGTACCAAAGTTTAATAGACAAGAACAAATGGCAAAATCGAGAGGAAGAAGAACACAAGCTAAAGAGCGAAAGTCTGAGGACACGGATCCGAAAGTGTACGACGACTCCGTCGAACCCAAAGAGGCCCAGGAGTCCAAAGACCAGGCACCAAACACATTTTTCGGTCTCGTTGACACAACAGAACTGGATTACTTCAAACAGGCCGAATCTACACTCAACGCCAACGCATTCGAAAGTGCTGAAGACCGTGCAGCATTCGTATCTTCCGTCTTGGAGGAAGCTAAAGGCAAAGAACTCAAGCTTGTGACGAACCAAATTTGCTCCAAGTTGGTCGAAAGGCTCATCCTCAATGCTTCAGATGCACAGTTGAAAGACGTCTTCAAGAGCTTCCAAGGTCATTTCGTTGGTCTGATCCATCACAAATACGCATCACATTGTGTTGAGACGTTATTGGTGCGCTCTGCTGCATTAGTGGAGAAAGAACTACTAAACCCATTCCCTCAGACGGACGATCAAGAGTTTGTGACAATGGAGAACTTGTTCCTCTTCTTCTTCAACGAGGTGAGACCATTTGTGAAAGAGATGATTCAGCATGCATACGCTTCGCATGCTCTCAGACTCATTATATTGATTGTTGCGGCAAAAGAACTTCCATCTACAACAATGTCAAACTCAACAGTCAGATCGAAAAAGTCCAAGATCGCAAGAAAAATGATTGAAATCTCAGATAATGATGACTTCAGTAAAGCATTCCAAGTTCCATCAAGCTTCAAAGATGAATTGAAACAATTGATCGAGGAGTTGAAGAGTAAAATTGACAGCAGAAGTGCTAGGGAATATGCCATTGACAAAGTCGCTTCCCCGGTATTACAACTATTGATCCAAGTCGAGGGAATTGTCGATAGAGATAGACCTTTCTGGCACTTGGTATTCCTTCGTGATGATCAGGAGAAAGAATCCCAAGAGGAGGCATTTGTCGAATATCTCCTCTCGGACCCTGTTGGTTCGCACTTCTTTGAGCACGTTATCAAGGATCAGCGTTTGAAGTACGTCGAGAGGTTGTACAAAAACTACATGTCTACGCGTGTTTTGAAGCTTGCAAAGCGTGACACCACGGGATCCTATGTCATCCAAGGGCTCTTGAAGAAGATGAAGCAGAACGAGGTGAGAGAGATGCTGGACCAGTTGATCCCGGAGATGAGCATCCTCATGAATACAAATTTGGAAATGGGCCAATCCATCATTGACGCATCAGCGGCACACAGAGACTACAAGAGAGACATGATTATCGAAGAATTGGCCAAAAAGTACACGCCAAAAGAGAACGAGTCGGACATTTTAGAGTCTGTGTTACAACTCAGTGGATCCACATTGGGTAACACCAAGGATGATTGGCCAACTGCAGAGGAGAGAAGAAGGGCACTCTTCCTTGAAAAGCTCATAACTTTTGATAACAGATTCCTCGAACTCACAGTGGACAATTTACTTTCCCTCCCACAAGAGCGTCTCACGCAAATGTGCTTCCACGGCGTCTTCTCCCATGTCGTGGAGAATGCACTCATTCCAGACCTTGACATTATCAAGCGTCGTCGCCTTCTCAATGCACTCGTTCCTAATGTCGTGGACCTCTCGTGCAACGCATATGGATCGCACATTGTCGACAAGCTTTGGCCATTCACAATCAAGCTGAACAACTACAAAGAGCGTATTGCGCGGGAGCTTGTGTCACAGAAGGAGAAAGTCAAGGAGAGCACGTACGGTCGTCTTGTGTGGAAGAACTGGAAGATGGAGTTGTTTGTGAGAAAGAGACATGATTGGAACTTTGCAATCAAGGCAGAGGAATTTGAGAAATTCCCTCCAAAAATGGCCGAGGAGATGAAGGACGTTAAGGACGTTAAGGACGACAAGAAGAGAAAGTTCGACTCGAAGGAGGACCAAAATTCTAAAAAGCAAAAGGTTAGAGGCCGTAACAGAAAATGAATTGCATGTCAAATTAAAAAAAATAGTATAGTAGCATTAATCAAACACCATACGAGCAACTGAGATCTCATAGCTCTCCAAATCATACACAACATAGGCAGCCCTCAAAAAGGAATCACCAAGAACATAACCACCCTCAGAACCAATAAGCATGATAACACACTGATCAGAGTTCACATTCAGATCTGCAAGAGGAAGAACAAAATTCGAGGATGGAACTCTGACCCACACATCGTCAAACTTGTAGTTCATCGTAATGTTATCACTGGCATACGAACAATTCGTCACATAAGCACCAACACTCGAATCGAACACGCCGCCGATCTGTGTGGCAACACTTTCGACAACTTTGTAAGGCAGGTAAGCTGCAGAAGATCCAGAGTCAAGCAACACAGAAATACTCTCACCAAGGATATCATCCCCCGTCTCCTTGTCAGAAGCGAGTGTAATACCGCTCAATTTTAAGTTGAAAGTAATCGGTTTCTGGAAACCCTCATCTGCGTAGATGTTGTCCATGGTCAGTGTGGCCAGCTTCCCCACATAAGGGATATTATCCGTGGATCCAAATTCAATTGTCCCCTGTGTTCCATCTTTGTTCATGTATAGGGAAAACTTGACTTTATCAATCAATCCAGCCTCTTTCAAGGCTTCTGGGAAGTTGGGATACACAAAAGTGCCACCATAGTTATTCATAAAGTTGAAAGTTGAGAACTCAGTCTCTTTAAAGCCAATGCCAAACACCCCAGGGACTGTACTCACGACATTAGCAACTGCAAATGTAAAATTGTCAAGATTTGCAGTGCCAACAGTGACTTTACCGGTTCCATACTCCCCCTGGGCGATGGATCCATCTGCGTACTCGGCAAAGAAGAAGTGACCTGAGGACTTGAAAGTAGCTGCTTCATACAATCCATACTGAGTAACATATGGAATTGAAGAAGCAGGAGCAGTTTGAGAACAGGAGTACAACTGGGTCGTATCCAAATCATCCCTGACACTCAATCTGTTCCCAATTTCACACATCTCAGCTTGAGTGGATGCCACCCACAAGTCAGATGATCCCGTGTCCAGTAGAACAGTGACAGTTTGTCCATCTATCTGGACTGGAATGGAATAGAAAGTACCGACGTCTTCAAACGTGATCGATTCTTGCCTGGACACCTCCTTCAAAGAAAGCAAGGGGTTCCCAGGAATTGCGGTCTCATAGTCGAGCCCACGAAGCACATCAAATGTCACTGGAGCGAGAGCATTCACAATACCCCCTCCAAAAACTACAAAAACATTGGCCAGGAAGTTGACTAGAGTCATGGTTGGTCAGGAGTGGAGGAGAAGGATCGACATGATGAAATTCGGGATGAGCTTTTATATCTGGTACAGATTTTGACGGGACCAGTCCTCTGAATTGAGTTTGGAGCGGTGTCCAGCCATGGAAGGAAGTTTGATCACAAGCAAGCAAAGCTTGCATTGAAGGATCGTCGCTGTGAGCGTGCTGGTATCAAGCAGCACTTCACGACGCTATAGGCTGTATGTGGAGCCAGCTTCCCGGTGCTGCTTCAAGCAGTACTTCTATCGATTTTGGATACCATTACTTCGATACTCAATAATAATAACCCAAGACCTGGGCTCTTCGTATATCTCTTTAAGTTTAATATTTCTTTAAACTCCAAAATAGCCGGAACGCGTTGCGTGTGTGTCTAAAAACATCCAGACACGCAGACATAATCGAAACTACACACCGACGGCGCTCCAGCCTCAGCTCTTTGGTGTTGGCTAAAACAATATCATATATATCTTGACTAGTTATATTATGATGATATATCATGTCACTCAAGCCTCTTCCCTATATAATAAGTAGTACGCCCGCGAGTGTTCATGAGCGATCGAAAGAATCAACTAGAGCTGCGATCATCAAGAATGCAACACAGAGAGTGATCATGATGATCGAGTCAGCTATATTAAATTTTATATGTCCCGCAGGATCATTAATATTAACTAAAAGTCGAGATATTCCTAATTCCTTTAATTCTCATATTATCAATCCTTCAAAAGGCCGTGCCTGTGCCTCAAAGTGCGTAAACAAAGTGCGGGTTCTCCTTATCTGTGAGATCAGCGAACTCCATATTAGCCATCTCCTGAACTTCACCGAACCCAGTCTCCTCTCTCTCAGCTCTCATCTTTGCCCGTTGCTTGTTCTCAAACCAGTAAGAGAAGTAAAGAACACAGATCAGTGAGATGTCAATGGCGTGACATGCGACAATTGTGGTCTTCGCTGGGGAGTAAGATGGCGCATCAGCATCACGGAAAGTCTGTGGACCAATGAGGTTGCCAACACAATATCCGATCAAGTAGATAGCGTTGACGGTGATCTTCTTGGTGTGGCCAGCCACGTTTGAAGCGAACAGAGAAAGACAACAGATCATACCAATAGCACCAACGCTTTGAATAAAGTAACCAGCGAGTCTTGCTTGTTTGTCTGCATGATCAAAAGCCAAGAGACAAGCACCCATAAGAGTCAAGAGACCGACAAAGATGGCCACCTGCATTCTATGTGGGACAAACATGGACACAAAACCCATGAGTGGACAGCCAACGAATTCGACAGCACCACCGATCATACCCATAAGAAGGGCCTTGAGAGTAGGGAAGCCGAAATCGGTATGCATGAGGATGGAGCCGAAATTCGTTATACCACCGTTTGGAATGGACCCGACAAGAGCGTACAAGAAGTATATCCAGGTTCTGTAATCTGTTAATGCCTCAATCAACTGTTTCTTCTTGAAGTGTTTGTTACCGAAGCCCTGGTTGTTTGTTCTGATTCGCTCGACCACCATCAACTTCTCACGCTCGGTGAGGAACCAAGCACCAGCTGGAGTATCTGGGATGTGCAAATAGAAAACAACGGCGAGGACCATGGTCATGAGACCAATAACGATAAAGAGAACTTTCCAGCCAGCAATGGAGAAAGAGTCGCTGTGAAGCGCAATACCATATGCAATGGCAGAACCCATGATGGTACCAAATCCATTGCAACCGAACCAGATTGTGGTTCTGAAGAACTGTTCCTCCTTGCGGTACCACTGGGAAGTCAGAATCATCATAGCAGGAGTGACAGAAGACTCAAATCCGCCGAGCATTGTTCTCAAAAAGATGAATCCTCCATAGTTAGGAGCAGCGTGAAGGCACAAGACGACACCCCAAGCGAAGATGAAGGCGGCAGTGGTCTTAGCCAGTGGGAATCGCTGCAAAATAGCTGAGGCTGGGAATTCAAAGACCAAGTAACCCAAGTAGAAGGATGAACCAACCCAGGAGTACATGTCATCGACCATGTTGAGATCGGTCTTAAGACCCATGATGGCAGCGTTACCGTTGGAGACCTTATCCATGAACTGGATGGAGTAAAGGAAGCACATGAGTGGGAGCATGAATCTGTCAATCTTTCTGAGGAGCTTTGTAGACTCTTCTGGGGTCAATTCGATCTTCTCTGACTCCATAGCGAGCTTCATCGCCTCATCCACATCTCCAGTGATTTCAACTTTGTCACCACGAGGAGAAATGACGGTGGTGATAACTTCAACTGTCCCGATCTGATCCTTCGTCATGGATATCACTGGGGAAATGACATCATGCTTGGAGTCGATGTTCTTCTCTTCGTCTGAACTGCTCATTGTTGAGGATTTGATGCTGCCGCTATTGATTTCAAGGGGAAGATGAGCGAGACATAACGTTATATAGCAACTTTTTCAAAAGATAATGAGGCTTTGAGTTATCAGACATTAAGCTGCGAGGGGGAAGGGTGTGATGTGTTAAGGGCAGAAGCGTCGCTGTTGTTTCCTGTTTGAACGCTGTTTACCCCTTTCTGTTACTGATAACGGGATGGTGTTGTTCTGCAGGGGGTGATTGTGAAATTGCCAGTCGTAGATTTCCAAAAAGTCAATTAAAAATACTAGAAAACTCGGCAAGTAATTTCCTGAATGTATAGACTGTGCCAAGTGAGTGCTTGGACTGGCTTGGCTCTATTGTAGGTGGTGGGTGTGTCAAAAGAGGACACCGACCTTCTCAATTTGTTAGACGGACATAATTCCCTTTGTGATGAATTCAAGGTTTATATCTTATCTCATGATATGCGCTCTTGATATCTGACAGGTTCGCTCACTTAATACTGTCAGCAATGCTTTGTTTTATCATGACAGCCAGTGACTGTTCCCCGGCTAATTAAAGCTACATGCGGAGAGTGCCATAATTATAAACCGAACCCATTCCGAATACTGCAAAATGCCATTTGAAGTATGAAGCCACCATGCCATGGTTTTTCACAATATTAAGCGTTGATCTCTGAGGCGTTTATCAGGTCTTTCCCCAAACTGATAGCTATATTGTGCCAAGCATCAGACACTTGGCACGAATATTGCGATCTTCAGGCTGCCACGACTCAGCAGTGCATTTGCAAAGGACACCACAAGACATCCTGCTCCAAAATTAAGTTCATCTCTTGCTCGGATATTCCGTGGTACAATTGCAAATCACAAGTCCAGCGGCTTTCCCTTTAGAGGCAACGCTGACTGCGGGGTTGCCCAAGGGGAAACTGAATCGGGTAGCGCTTAAGAAACAGTAGAAAGGAAGACAACGATAAGAGCTACTTATCAGATATATCTCACCACTTGGAGCACTAAGTTTCAATCTATACAAACTCAACCGTCCCATGTTCGAACTAGATGCCAACTCTGCTCTTCCCTTTATCTCCGCTTTAAGCTACTGTCGTTACCCCTGCCCGTCGATCCTCCAAATACAACCCAAAAGTTATGTCCCCTAATATATGCGTTGCAAATGAAAAATATTAAGGATCATATACTTCATTCATTCTAGCATCCGGCTTACAAGCATGGCCCCCGAGGAGTTAGGCATTGGCCAGATTAGTAAGGGTAATGGAACTCCGAAGCCTTTAAAGAGGCTGTGATCGGAATTCCATTCCTTCTCCACCGTAATTCTTCAATTTTTCTCCACTCTCATCCCCTCTCCACCACACCAGCAACCACAAAGTGAAATGGAAAGCCCCCTTTCACAGGAAGAACGACAATATCTTGACGAACTTGAGCGCACTGATACTGCCTTCTCGCTACAACCTGATGAAGCGGATATTGAGGCATTGTCACGACACTCGTCCACGCAGTTGGAGAAAGATCCATTTGAAGTCGTGTTTGATGGAAATGACGACCGGGAAAACATAGCTGAGACAATGCCAAAGTGGAGAAAGTGGAGTATAGCATGCATTTTGTCTACAACTTCCTTTTGCATTACGATGATATCGTCAGTGTGGTCAATGGCATCGGAAAAGATTGAAGATCGGTTCGGAATCTCTCGAGAAGTTTCTGTGTTGGGTATTTCACTATACATCTGGGGTCTTGGGCTTGGTCCAATGTTTCTGAGTCCTCTGTCGGAATTCTATGGACGGAAAGTCACATTCATATTTGGATTGTCGTTATGTACGGCCTTCCAATTCCTCACTGCATTCTCACCCAATTTTGGTGCTTTGTTATTTGGAAGATTTATGTCAGGGTTCTTTGGAAGTTGTTTCCTAAGCATTGCCGGTGGATCGATAACCGATATCTTCAAGAAGCACGAGATCGGGGTTCCAATGTGCCTGTTCTCCCTTGCACCATTTGCCGGTCCTTCGATCGGCCCATTAATCGCAGGCTTCATTAATGAGCACACTGGCTGGCGCTGGACTTTCTATGTCTTGCTTATATTCAGTGGCGTGATGCTTGTCCTCGTTACATTGTTTATTCCGGAAACATACAAGCCAGTTCTGCTTGTCAAAAAAGCCAAAAGACTCAGAGAAGAAACAGGTGATGTCCGATATTACTGTTCGCTGGAGATCCTAAAACAGGAGCAATCTGTATTGAAGACTTGTCTTGTTGCACCAAGACGTCCCGTTCTCCTTCTCCTTCGAGATCCCATGATGTTGATTCTGTGCCTTTACACTGGTGTCGGCCTGGCTATAGTGTACTTGTTCTTCATTGCATTCCCATACATATTTAGTCATGTCTTTGGATTCAACCTATGGCAGCAAGGTCTCTCCTTTCTGGGATTACTAATTGGCATGTTGGTAGGAGGAGTCACAGCGCCCTTCTTCCAAGCAATGTACAATAAGCGTGCTGCTGCCAATGATGGCAAGGGAAAGCCTGAGTTCAGATTTTACCCATTCATGGTTGGCTCGTTTATTATGCCATTGGGACTGTTCGTCCTCGCATGGACGAGCTTCTCTAAACTCCATTGGATTGGTCCAGTTTTTGGCAGTGGAATCTTCGGATGTGGCGTAGCGTTGGTATTCCAAGGGATATTTGCATACACTGGAGATGGATACAGACTCTACTCGGCCTCTGCCATGGCATGTAACTCTTTTGTTAGAAGTCTCATGGGTGGTATCTTCCCACTGTTCGGATATCAGATGATGGTGAATCTCGGGGTCAACTGGGGTGTGACCGTTCTTGCGTTCATTTCTTCTGCTATCATACCAGCGCCTTTCTTCTTCTTCTACCATGGCGAGCGACTCAGAGCACGTAGTCCATATGCTTGGAGTGAAGACTGAATAAACGATTTCCACAAAAGCAGCACGACACAAAATGTAAGTGTGGCCCCGCCGGATGTTGTGGGGTTTTCCCCGAACGCCCAAAAGTGGAGCCCTGTAGGAGCCTATAAGCAAACCAGCGGAAGTAGAAAGGGGAGACAAAATGCTGAGAAGAACCGTGACGGGATTCAGACTACTACGGCATTCAACACAGAGGGCCATCAAGCGAAAATTGTATCACGTTGAGCAGATCCCGCGAGGCATGACAGCGCCGTACACAGACTACTACACTCAGCGTGGTCCGACGCCTACGATTCAGCACAACACGTCCAGATTGGACAGATTGGAGAAGTTGATGGGGTTTGAGACGCCCAAAATAGAAGAACCGGAGACTGAGAAGAAGAAGACGAACTTCAAGGCTGCGTTGCATCATGTCTCGAATGTCAAGGTTCTTCCTCGGCCATTGCTGACATCATTACAGAAATCATCGGATCCACACGTCAGACTAGAGATAATGTTATCGTATCAAGACCCACTGAGAGTATTCTACATGACATTCTGTGCGCTTGTGTGTGAACAGTTCAATACCGGGTCGATAAGGGAGCTCTACATGGAGGAGAAGATCGGAACAGCATTGGTTGTGAAAATGATGAAGTATTTGATATACCACAGACGCTTTGATGATGTGGCAGATATGTATCACTACTTCTTATTCAGCTCCTTCAATGATCTCAAACGACTACAGATGCTCAACAATGCGCTCTTTGATACACTTGCTGTCGATAACGATTTGGAGTTTGGGTTCACGGAGTTGATGAAACACATATACCAAAGAGTCGACAATGATGTCAAGCTATTTAAGTTTGCATTCTCATCCATCACCAACAATGGCCAGACACTTACATCTCTCGCATTCAAGCATGATATGTTCCTGGATATGCTCAGGATTCTTCAATTGGAGGCTCTTGTGCATTCTTGCTCAGATGTTGAGCTGCTTCCTGCTGAGTACAAGTCAACACACTTTGAATTTGTGAACTTGGCTGTGGGGCTGAGATTGTTCCAGAAGGGAAAGTGTGAAAATGCGATTGAACACATGGAAGCCACTGGGATGCTTCAGAAGGAGGGTGTATTCCACAGAATTGTCTACCAGGCACAGTCTGACTCTCCTCTAACACCAGAAGACCTGTCTAAGTGCTTGCTTTCCTATTTCAAGAAGTGTCCTGATGTCAGATTTGGGGCAATTGACAAATCTGCTTGGTCAAGAGTCACTCAACAGCAAGGATTTCATACCAAGTCGATCAAACGGATCAAGGATAAGCACCTCCAGAACGAGTTGCGGGATATTTACTTGAAGAAGTTGCTGAAGTCCAAAAAGTTAGGTGTGGCACTCGCATTCTTGAAGAATAAACTTATGGTCCATCTTAACCATATGAATCCATCAACGTTGGCCACATTGCTGACTACGGTTGACAGAGATCCTTCACTATTGAAGGCTGTTGTCCAACGGTTTACACCGACAAGGAGATCATTGTTCTTCCGCATTTCATTCTCAATGTTACAATCGAAGTCACCAAGAAGAGCTCACATCGCACCTGAGGCCCGGTTCGAAGATGTCTCCTGGTTACTGGAAGGTTTCAACTACAGAATATCGGATACAGAGATGTCTTGGATGGTTCAGTACATGAGTTCGTTACCTGAGCGTCAGAGACTGTTGCTTGTTTCCAAGATCGATGGAGATACTACAAGGTGCATGTTCTCGCTACTGTCACAGTGTCAGAGTGCTGAGACAGTGATGGCTATGTTTGAGAAACGCACGATCTTCACTACCCGCTCGAGTCTGTATAGATTGAGCAATGTTCTTGTGAAGAAGTTCTCTACCGATCAGATCATATCCATTCTTACCCAACTCAAGACTATGGACATCAACCGATTCCATTCTTTGCACCAGAAGATCACGCTCCAACTCACACGGGATAAACAGTTTGACAAGTGCGATCAGATCATCTGCGCTTGTCCTGAGTCTTCTTCCAGGAAGATCTTGAACAATTCTCTTCTTCTTGAAGATCCGAACAACGTCGAAGACTTGTTGGAGTGCGTTGAATCCCCCGAAGACAAGCTGGAGCTCAACACTTTCAAACGACTCATGTCATCGCACTCCGGTATGCCTCAAGCTCTATCTCGTGACGTGAAGCTCATGTTCAAAGGGAAAAAAAGGCACAAAAAGGCAATAAGTGTTGCATTGTTGAAACATACATTAACTGGCATCAAGAGACATCATGGTGGCCAAGTATTCCCTACTGATCGTTTGAGATGGGCTTTGGGACAATGTGCAAAATATAACGTGCCAAAGTCCGTTGTGACCGGTTTGGTGGATTGAAGTATCTATTTATTTGTTCATTTATTTATTTATTACGGCATCCTTGTCCTGTTTATTTATTCCAGGGTTGTCGTCTGGCTATTTATTGCTTTATTTATTGGAGATCGTGGGGTTTTGTGCATGGGCCAGGGGCTTCTGTGCTGTTTCAGCTCGGACCCCTCACTGAGCTCAATTATATATGTATTTAATTAACCGCTTATACACATACAAAATCGAAGGAAGCAATATGATTGTTGATGAATGATCAAAATGGCAGTGCCAGTTTTGAGAGAAGATTAAGACTATAGTATGGTGGGTAGGGTAATCCCAGAATATCAGGGGTATCACAAAAGACAACAGGCCACAAAGACGACTAAATTGTTCTCAGAGAAAACCCAAAT
Source organism: Petasospora hungchunana (assembly GCA_030563225.1). Taxonomy (NCBI): domain Eukaryota; kingdom Fungi; phylum Ascomycota; class Saccharomycetes; order Phaffomycetales; family Wickerhamomycetaceae; genus Petasospora; species Petasospora hungchunana. The sequence goes on along the minus strand of JAKUBL010000001.1, from coordinate 416,703 downwards.
CGATCTCGCCACGCCAAATTCCCCAGAATCAGCCTCATTCTCATTGGACAAATTCTGTGGAACTGGCCAATCGAGCGATGTGTGAAGAGATGACACAAAATCTGGCCACTTTCCCCCATCTGACGCGCGCCATTTTGGCGCGAGAGTAGCGCCAAAAAGGGCCAATTCTCCGCGAAATCGCGCCACTTTCCTCGCAATTTCCGAATGAGGATATACACAGGGCTCGCAACCCCTAAATCAGCCAATCGCAGCGCCGTTTTTCCACCAATAAGCACACACTCAAACCCTCGCGCGCACACTGAAAAAATCATCACATCGAAAACGTACTAGAGCTTCAAAAAGGTTCACCCGACAATACACAGCACCATAATGTTCGCCAGAGCCGTTTTGAGATCCCAGTTGGCCCCAGTCGCCAGAAGAGCCACTGTGGCAGCTTATGCTCCAAGAATGGGCCCATCTCTCATCAGAAAGTACTCCGACCACCACGAGGAGACCTTCGAGGAGTTCACAGCCAGGTGAGTGCAGTCGACTATTAGTTATGGAGGTCGAGACAGGAAAGAGATTTGCATCGGTTATGGATTGTTTTACGGCTCTTAGAGGCTCGGAGGGGCAAGACATGGAGACTCGGGGTGTCATGATGCCTTACTTATTATTATGACCGATCTGTGTTTATCCCAGACAAGAGGACTACACTGATTCAAAAGGCGAGAAAATTACAACCCATTGCACCAATGGAGCTTGACGAATCATGTCCTTCGATATATCCCTCCAAAACTCGAGCATATCCAGCCTCCAAGAATCCAATCCCCGAACTGCAAATCCCAAATCCCATAAGTCCCGATCCCTCCAAACACCATGAAGACAGAAATACTAACTTACAGCACAGATTCGAGAAGGAGTTTGACCAAGCCTATGACCTCTTTGAGGTTCAGCGTATTCTCAACAACGCTTTCTCCTACGACTTGGTTCCATCTCCAACCGTGATCGAAAAGGCTTTGCAGGCTGCCAGAAGAGTCAACGACTACGCTACTGCCGTTAGAGTCTTCGAGGGTTTGAAGTACAAGGTCGAGACCGTCGAGCAGTACAATGCCTACCTTGAGGAGCTGAAGGATCTTAGAGAGGAGCTCGGCATCACTCTCAAGGAGGACCTCTTCCCAGAGTTGACCTCCACTCCACACCACAACTAAGCACCAACCACATCTTTTCCCGCACATTTACAGAATACACACACACACATTTCACATTCACAGTGATAATCCATCCCACAACGCCGGGTCACCACTTTTACATGAGGTTATGAAGGACGAATGAAAGTCAAGTTGAAAATGGAGAGTGGCTTAAACAGGGCCGAAGTGTAAGAATCTATGTTTCTCTTGAGGCGCTATTATTATTTTTTTTGAATACAGCATTTTCTACTTTTTGACTTTATCTATGAATCTGGACCAGACGTTGGATGTTAGGGAGGGCCTGCAATGTTCTAATAAACTGGTATTTATTGAAAGCTAGGGCGACAACGTAGTGTAATATAGGACGGCGATATCTGTGTGGTCACCACTAGCAGTTAGCATGAATGAATGGCATATAGTCATATCCAGTTATTTACGATTCATCTCTCTAAAGTAAAGACATCAATTTTAATTCAGACTATTACTCCGAGTAGTCACCATCCCCTTCCTCTTCGTCATCTTCAATGAACTGATCATCCTTAGCTCTCTCCTCGTTCTCCTCCGCACACTCCTCAATGCCTGGATCTTCTCCATTATTCACCTCCTCCACAGCATCAAACCAATCCGTGTATATATCCACCGGTTTTGAGAGGGCGTTTATCGTTGTTTGGAAGCTCTGTCCACAGATCTTGCAGTATAGTTTTCCCAGGTTGTTCTTCTTGTCCAATGTGCAAATGATGGAGTGTTCGTGATTGCAAAACAGACAGTTGAACGTTGTGTCGAGTTTTTGCACCACTTTCTTCTGTGGCTTAGCAGACGATTTCTTTCTTCCCTGTAGAAGCGGTGTTAGTCCTGCTCTTAGGAATACAAATCAATGTAAAAAGCATACCATATTCACACAATTAAATGCTGGGTGGCCTCTCCTTTGTAGATCAATGTTGCTAATAGAGTGGCGGACGTTTTCTCCTCCTCCCTTGTAATTTAGGAGCATCACGTGTAAACCGGTTTGCGCACTCTTCGCAGATTTTTCGTTTGGCACCAAAAACTTTTCAAGCTCATCGCTTTGTGTGGTATTTTTGCCTTATCGATCACTAAATTCAAGTATTCGAAATGGTCAAGAAGGTCGCTACTAAGACACAGAAGAAGGCACCAACGAAGGTCCAAAAGCCTAAGGGTAAGATTGTCAAGGCTGCTGGTGTGGAGGATGTTGATGTGTCCAAGATCTCCAAGCAGGAGAAGCCAACCCCAGTTTCTTCTCTCGTCAGCTCCGCTCAGATCTCTAAAGCTCTCAAGGCTTTGAAGACTTACATTGCTAAGAAGAAGGACGAAGAAGATTCAGGCAATCAATTGTTTGAGGATAATCTGATAGATCAGGTCCAGATCTCCTTCTCCAAAAAGGACCTCTTTACTTCTAAGAAGACATTCAAACCAAAGATGATCCACCTCAACAACAAGCCGCAACCAGAAGACAAGCCAACTATCGCTCTGTTTGTCAGAGATAATCTCATCGACAAGGAGCTCTTAGCAGAAATTGAGGACTCGGAGCTCAACACACTGCTCGGTGAGATCATCCAGGGCGCGGAACTCAAGACCACTTACAAGCAGTACGAGAAGAGAAGACAATTGCACTCCAAGTATGACATCTTCCTTGCGGACGATCACCTTGTTACATCCTTGCCAAAGCTGCTCGGTAAGACTTTTTTCGAGTCCAACAAGGTTCCAGTTCCAATTAGAGTCGGCACTCAGTTCAGCATCAAATCTGTCACAAATCAGGTTCAGAAGGCTTTGGACTCTGTGATCTATCAAGTGCCGAGAAGTAACAACTTGGTGATCAACTTGGGCTCTGCAGAGCAGGTCAACGAGAATGTCATTGAGCAAGTGATTCAACATTTTGAGAAGGACGACCTCAAGGCCATCTTCTTGAAGAGCAACGACTCTCCGGCTCTTCCATTGTACGAGAAGGAGAATGCATATACAGAGGCGGATATTTCCCCACAGATCAAGACTACAGTCACTGCTGCCACCACTGCTGCTGAGGCCATTGAAGGTCTTCCGGAGAACATCCGTCTTTCACAGTTCGAGAGAGGTCTTGTCGAGCTTGCTCAGGAATCTGAGATCCCGCATTTGTTGGCATCTAAGATTAAGAAATCTGAGGTGAAGGCTAAGATCGCTGCTAAAAAGGAAAAGAAGGAGAAGGCTGGCAAGACTGAGAAGAAGCCACTCAAGGTAGACACCAAGAACAAGGTTTCCAAGGTTTCCAAAGCAACCAAAAAGAAGGTGAGCAAGAAGTGAGATGTCTTTTTACTTACGAATAGATCGATTTAATGTTTGTTGCATCTTTTTTCAATGATATTGTCCCATTTCAGTAGAACATACGAGTTCGTATGTCTTTCTCTTTTCTTGTTTAGTACTAGGCATATTCTTGATCATACAGAACAACATTGGAACACCAACACTAGGGCTGTATAATTTCATGCAGTTGAATAGGTTCTTCAATATTTCGGTAACACTGCGTGATGATGAGTGTTGATAATAGCCCATTACTCGTTCTTTGATCGGTCCTATCAAAACAAAACAAAGAAGTTACGCACAAATGCAAAATTCTGAAAGGAAGGGTACCATGTCATGAGGTGCACTGCTACAATGAGCTTCCAGAAGACATGCCTATTCTTTCAAGGCTTCTATCGTCAAATATCGCTGATCATCGCTTTCGAGGCTTTTTGTCCGTGGGACAAAAAAACACAACGCAGGCATACTCGTAAAAGCATGTAGCGGCAGCGGTTTGTCGATCACGAAGCTAGCGATTAACGAGAAGGCAGAGTTTCTTAAGGCGGGAGGCCACATCTTGACTTGGATCAGTTCTCCTTCTCTCCTGAAACATGTTTGTGTGTTGCAAGAGTTGTGGGCCTCAAGGCTTTTGATCCCGCCGCACATTAGAAACAAACACCTGCGAAGTGAACGTACGAGTTTGTTCCGAAGAACCATTTCTACAGAATTTGTATGTCATCACACTTCTGATGGTCTTTGGTGATGAGACCTCCTTCTAGATCCGGACACTCGTCTATATCCAGCAGCTTCGTGTCGCAGGATTATTCAGCTTTAGATTTGTTCATGTAACCTCTCAATTACACATATTTCCCAATCCAATGCTCTACTAATTTTCGTCTTATAATTTGGTTATGTCAGATACGACTATAATGTTATTGACTATGATGTGGTAAGCGCTTCCATGTGAGACTAACACTGATGAGACTGCAGCTCAACTTATTTTGACAAGTCACTACGTCAACTTCTCTCGGAAGTTGATATTCTTCCGGAAGCTGGACAAACCTGCACAGAAAGAGGCAAAACATTATAAATTTGGATACGGAAACGAGCGGCCCTTGTATTGCTGCATGTGTCTTTACCGGCTAACCTTGCGACATGCCGGGATTTGTAGCTGTTCCGGATCCGCGCATAGAGATGTTGGAAAATAGTACTTACTACCTTCGATCAGTCAGATATACACCATGGCAACAAAAAAAAAATGCTTTGGGCGCCGTGCGAATTCTCATTGGGTGAATATTTCTTCACCTCGTAAGGTGAAGATGTCCCCAAGCCTGGTTGTGGAAGTGCACTTCCAACGCAAGCACTATGGGCTTCACAGATACGGACTTCTGCATACAATTCATTCACAAGAACCACGTTTTGCGTTTCAGTGATCAATATTTATTCCAGGAAAGTAGCTAGTGGAGCTGTGCATTGGATCAGAAGTCTTCATCGGGAGGAAACAGCTCCAACTGGAGCAAGTCATTGTTCCACGAATCTTGTAACATCTGGTTGTAATCTGTTCCAAAAAAGTGACCGAGATCAAACTGTCTGGAAGAACCGGTATTGATGACTTCGTCAAAAAGCTCTCTGAAAGTACCAGCAAATTCCTCCGGTGATGATGATACTGTGTCTGTGCTGGAGTCACCCACATCATCAGATCCGTCCAGGACACGCCTTACTTCTTCTGGAAACCAATATCTCAACCCCATGGCAAAGAATTTGATACCAAGGATGAACGTCTTAGACAGTTTCATGAAGGAGAGGTTTATCACCTGAAGAGATAAATTCTTCCTTAAGTCCAAGAAGATTTTCATACCCAAGTAGATTATCGACTTCGGCTCAGTCAACCGGTGGAACCTTTCAATTAGCCTGTCGTGGTCGTCATCAATCTCCAGGTCAGCGAATTGACTAAACGCTGTCGGTAACTGTTTGAATTCCTCTCTCTGCCGAAGCCGTTTGAATATGATCCTATCCATTTTAGAGTCATCCTGCTGATACAATACGTAGTCAACGACCTCACTGTGAACTAACTCAGACTGGTTCCCAGTAACTGCACCCAGCCACATAATAGACCTGACACAGTGCGCAGACTCAAACGCCGTGACAAGCTGCATCAATCCCAGCGCGGTAATCTGTCCGATTTTATTATTGCTGTTGGCCAAGAGCGCGTATAACACATCGCTTAGCAGTCTCGTGAGCTCAAGTGCATAAAAGGAATACTTGTGTGTCAGGATCCAGTACACTAATGCGCGCCTGGAAGATTCTGGAGTCTCACCAAGTTCTGCAAGACATTTTGTTGACATGCAGCACAAACTCTGAATCAATCCAATGATGAGTACACGAATGAAAGTCCGCTCGTTTGCTCTGTAGAGCTCAGTCAAACACATTGGATCCCGCGCCATTTTCTCATCGGTTATATCCCCGTAATATTTTTTAATATCAACCAGGGGATCACTCTCAAGACTCTTGTATGCAGCTTTCAGTTTAGAGATCGCAACATCAATGTATTCCAACATAAGAGCCGTTCCCAACTCGCCATCAAGAAAGCTGACCTCAATCAGCACCTCATGGATCACACGGACCGTATCAATAAGTACAGACTTTCCGTAATGTGCATGTCTGAAGTCAGATATGCGAATACTCGAAATATATCCCAATTCCAGCGAGTCTATCACATCCATCAAAACAAGACTATACCACACGTCCTTGTACATCTGGACATCCTCATTAGGCATCGCCGGGTAATACCTTTCAATTTCATCGTGCAAGTATTGTGATTTTGCCCGATTGATTATGAAGCGAGTGGTGAATGCAGTTTCTTGAGGGTTGTCGTGCTTGGCGCGGAAGTGCGTCGCTGTGCAGTAACGATTACACATGTGTATCTGCATTAAGATCATGGTGATGAGGAGGGAATTCTCTGGGCTCTTGAATCGAATAGACTCGCCGATAAGATCAATGTTGAGAATCGAGGAGGCGTATTTGAGGTAGGTGGCGCTGTTGGTGACTCGATGCGGCAGCGGGTAATTCGATATTTTGAGCGTGATGAATGTTGCAGTGGAAATGACAATAAGGGTGAGGCAGAGGTGGAGTAGCTTCTCGGTTTCTGCCGGCAGGTTAATGTCGATGTATGGCTTACCCCATGCATCAAATTGGATGATACTTTCAATGGCAGTAATAAGGTGGCCAGCATAGCGCGGCGTTCCCATCAAATAGCCGGCCTCATTTCTGGTCTTGAACATGCAGAAGTATTCGATATATCGTTCCCGATCTGGAATGATGGTGGTGAGCTCAGCAAGAAGTTGATGAATGGTTGCATCTCCGTCACTTACTGGGACTCCCACCAGAGCCGCCATGGACTTGTTGTCGTAGACACCCAGCACTGGGAGATCTGTGAGGTGATCGTGTGCGTATTTCATACGCTCTTTGGAGAGGGCGGCAAAGACTTCGCTGATGATACCGTCGAAGCTTCTTGGAGAAAAGATTGCGGCTGGAAGTGAGATTGACCCAAGATATCCCTCCACTTCTGGTAATTCTGCTGAGTGACGAGCTGTTCCAACATTGACGATACCGGAGAAGAAATGAGTCGGGGGAGGGGGTGCTGTTGTGATGGTTAAAAACTCAGAGATCACAGAGTCGTTTTCGTGGCCGTCGTCGG